>CM045745.1:20602781-20810281 GCA_024760905.1 Plotosus lineatus | reverse complement strand
AGAGACACCATGTCAGACCAGAGGAAGAAAAAAAAAAAAAAAAAAAAAAAAAGGCTGACAAAATTTTTATGAATGAAACCCTTAATAACTTGATAAAATACTCAAAGTAATAAAGTTACTCTCACACTTACTCACTGAGCTGCTTAGTCCTATTTAGGTCGCAGTGAGGCTGGTGGCTATCTTAGCCAACACTGGGTGATGGCGGTGTACAGCTTGAACAATTTTGCCAGACTATCACAGGGCAGCACACACCAACAATCACACTCACATCTCGGTGCAGGTTGGACCGGCCAGTCAGCCGAATGTCTTTGCCATCAAACTGTTGGAGGAAACCCGAGCGCCTGGTGGAAGCCCACACAAAGCCCGGAGAAATCGTGTATACTTCAACACAGAAGCACCCGAGTCTGGGAATCAAACCCAGGACCTTCTTGCTGTGAGGCCGACATGCAAACCACACTACGCCATCGTGCCACCCTATGTTTATGGCAAATAAGTTCCAAATTATAAATATCATCCAAATCGATGGGCCACGTACATTCACGTGATATATTTAGGTTTTCAAACACAATTCTCACGCCACTCAATGTTACAGCGTCACGTAACATTTCATATACAGTAGAGATTTCAATGTTAAAGTAGAAATCTATTTTTATTTGAACATAAAATCTGCTATCATGCAACACAAACATAACTGAAGAGAAAATAGATCCGCTCTGTGCGCTCACACAGTCTTTACTGAGAAAATAAAGATTGTATTTCATTTGCTTTTCTAACTGAATATTGATTCACGATTAGACATGACAGTGACGGTGGCGTTGCAGTCAAATCTTCAGTTCGGTTCATTTTCCGTAAACGCTTAATCCAGTGGTTCTTAACCTTGTTGGCGGTACTGAACCCCACCAGTTCCATATGCTTATTCACCGAACCCTTCTTAAATTCAGTTCAGTTCATTTTCTGTAACCGCTTAATCCTAATTCGGGTCACGGGGAGGCTGGTGCCCATCCCAGCCAACTCAGGGCGAGGGCAGCGTACACCTTGGACAGCTCGCCAGGCCATCGCAGGGCGGAAACACGCTGACGGCTTTGCAGCTACTCTTGTCGAAAGCCAGCAATGGTTCTTTTACATGCCTCACACCATAGACAGTGAGAGACATGGCCGGCCTTTGATAACCCAGTTAGCTGCACTGGGGGGGGACAGTGACAACCTTGTTGAGAGTGGGACTCGAACCCCCAACCTTTGGAGCAGCGATCCCCTATACCACTAGACCACCACTGCCCCTTAAAGCGGAATAACAGTACGTTTTGAAAGATCAGAGGTCCTCACTGTATTTCCGGTTTAAGGTCTCCTTCTGGTTCTGCGTCATCCCTCATAGCCAATGGGAGGCCAGCGGGGCGAGATGTTGAGAGACAGCCAATGAGAGAGCAATTCGCGCATCATGTGAAATTTTGATTGGCGCGTTTGAATTTTGAATTTCTTTTCTTTGATAACCCAGTTAGCTGCACTGGGGGTCCCTTCTTAAGTGAAAAATAAAACATGATTTTTTTTTCAAATTCAAGACACAGGTATATGTTTTTACTGTGACACCAAAATGAACCGTGCATTAATATCACTGTGTTCAAAGAACAAAACCAATACAATGCATGAACTCCGCCCATCACAACTACTTACATTTTTATGTGAAGTGTGCACCTGAGTGCGTGCACGCGCGCGTGCGTCTGTATGTGTGTGTATTTGTTTTATTTACATCTTATGCATTATTTTTGAATGTTTAATCGTTATTATAAGCATTTATAGTATTGAATATGTATTTATTGATATTATATGTACATATACATGTACGCATACGTCAGTCAGCACAGGGTTGATCCTACTTTGCAAATCATGCAGATAGGACGCCGACTAACATCACGTTCCGTTATATATGTGAATCCATGTTGTACATATTCGTCCGACCACTTTCTTTTTTACTCAACATAGTATGGATTAAAACATTAAGAAAGAAATCACACGACGTTCCATCACAACAGTCACAATTCGACTACTGATTACACCAAATTTCCTGTAGCACAGATTGGCCAAGCAATGTAGCGTGATCACCTGCAGCCAGTGATGGCCAAGCGGGGCGTGTCGTCATGAATATGAGTCAGGTGTGTGTCTTGACCTCCGCCGAACCCCTGAGACTGACTCACCGAACCCCGAGGGTTCGATCGAACCCAGGTTAGGAACCACTGGCTCAATCCTAATCAGGGTCTTAGTGTCCATCCTAGCTGACTCGGTGTGAGGGCAGGGTACACCCTGGACGGCTCACCAAGCTTTCGCAGGGTGGAAACACGCTGACGGCTTTGCAGCTACTCTTGTCGAAAGTCACTAATGGTTCTTTTGCAGCCTCACACCATGGACAGTGAGAGACATGGCCGGCCTCTGATAACCCAGTTAGCTGCACTGGGGGGGGAGACACGGGACGACAGTGACAACCTTGTGGAGAGTGGGACTCGAACCTCCAACCTCAGGATCATTGAACCACTAGGCCACCACTGCCCTTTGCTGTCAAATGAGAAAATAAATTTGCTTCTATACGCACACAGCAGATTTACGGGTGTTTTTCTTTTCCTTCAGAATTTCCCCTGTAAAGTTTACACAGTGAGGTGTGTGTGAGATAAAGCACGATACGTTCTAGCTTACTTTCCACAGATGACTTTCATTACTTTGTCCTTGTTCTCTCTCTGTCATACACTGTGTGTGTGTGTGTGTGTGTGTGTGTGTGTGTGTGTGTGTGTGAGAGAGCGAGAGAGACAAAAAGACAAAGCATGATATATTCTAGTTTATATAGCTGACTTTCAAACGTTGTCCTTGGTATTATCTCTCTCTCTCTCTCTCTTTCTCTCTCATCTGTCTCTCTGTGTTTGGTTTATATTATAGACTGTTTTGAGGTCAGAAGGTTCCCTCAAAGATACTTATAAACAAAAACGAACGAACGAACAACCTTTGTTTTTGGATTCACTCACACCAGAAGTCACCAAAACCCATACTCATTGAAGTAACCCGGCCTGGTCGGTGGCTGACGAGGACCAGAATCACTATCAGTCCATATCTGCCTTTGTAAAAACTGGGCCACCATGAGAGCATTAGGTTGGTCCAGGTCGGTTAGTTCAACTAACTTTATTATTCCTTATTATTCCTTAGAGTTGGATTTAACTTACAAAAGGGGTTTTTACACCCGAGCTATCGCGGCCCATCAGGTCAGTGCTTATTCCCGGTTTCCGTAGCGTGAAGCGACTAGCAGTTCAACTCCCCCTGGATGGGACGCTGGTCCATCGCAGGTTACCTTCCCAGTATATTTTTACTGGTACCATTTATACTTCTGGGTGAACAGAGGCACACTTGTGGTTAAAACCTTGCCCAGGGGTCTTAGCACAGCATGGGTCTAACTGGGATTTGAACACACAACCTCCTGATGATGAGCTCAGCACCCTAACCACTACACCACCGACCCCACCAGATTTAGGTTCAGACCGCATTAATTATCATTAATTATCATTATATCAGTAGACAGTCCTCATAATGTTCGATATGTGAGAGACACAGACAGAGATTCTTACTGATTTTCAATTATTTTGTTTCTCTCCTCATTTTATTCATTGAATCTGTTTCGCATCACCAGTAGATCCCTAATGCTGAGCTGCACACTTTCCTCTTTGAGCCCATTTCTCTCTTACACTCAGTCATTATCTCTTCACTCTTTGGAAGTGGCTCTCAATCTGTCAGCTATGTGCGTGCTTGTGTGTGTGTGTGTGTGTGTGTAAATTTTTGATACACTATTATGAACAAAATGGCTGGATGAGTAATGATGCACTGATATACTTTATGATTGATGGTCAAGAGTGTGTTGTTGCCGTCAACTCAGGTTTGTTGTAGTGATTGTTGAAGTGAGACGGACACCCCAAAAAATATAATCTATGTTCTGTCTGTTTACAGGAAGATGATTGAAGTGAAGATCATTGATGACGAGGAATATGAAAAAAACAAAATCTTCACTATTGAACTGGGCGAGCCTGTGCTTCTGGAGATTGGACAGAAACATGGTACACTCTGTGTGTGTGTGTGTGTGTGTGTGTGTGTGTGTGTATACATGAGTATGATGGGGTGAGTGATATGTAAGGAACAGAGCATAATAGGGTGAGCTATTATATGTAAATAACATATATAATCAGTAACAAGATGATATAATGAGATCTGATTGGACGTGGGAGACATAAACATCCCACTTTACTTATTTTTATATAACCTTACCTTCTGAGTGTTTTATTCCCCGGAAATTACAGAGCTTTGATTACCTTCCAGTATTTTTTTTTTTATATTAGTTATGACACTTATTGTATGGCAACAGTGGTATGTGTGATCTGATTGGCTGTTGGGTGGTCCACAATTTACCTGAATGGACCAGTCAGTATTTTTCTTTTCTCAGCCTGCTAGAGCTTAACCAAAATGTTTAAAATTGAAAAACTTTAAAGAAAGTCAGTCTTTTCTCATTCACCTACTTGCACATTATGAAAAAATATTGCTTTTTATGACATGAGCATTCAGAAAGTTCTGAATTCTGTGATCCTGAACATTTTGAAGATGCACACAAAAGCAAATGTAGGTATAAACTTCTGGTTACTTTTGTAACCCCCTTTTTAAAAGGATGAATTAAAAAAGTGCTGTTTAAATGAATTAAAATTAATTAATTTAAAAAAATTATTCACCTCAGACAGTACAGGGAAATTCCAGACCTCAGCTCTTGCTATCAAAGTCAATTGATCAAAGTGTCTGTTGTACTGATCTCATACTTGGTTAATGAGTAATATATCATATTTTCTGTCCATTTCTAGTTTAAAAATGTTCCTTCCAAAATTGCTTGAAATATACAAAAAATTCCCACATGTTAAAAAATGTTCAACATTATTTACTCTTGAAATAATGATATGTTAAAACCAACCTGACTCTTGCAGCTTGGAACTACAGTGGTACCTCACCTTACGATAGTCCCAGCAAATGAAAAATCAAGGTTACGAAAAAACATTTTCCAAAGTTTTTTGTCTCAGTATATGAAACAAGTTCTTCTTATGAAACGCGCCATTCAAACATTTAAACGCGCCATTCAAACGATGCATGAGTTGCTCTCCATTGACTATCTCCCAACATCCCGCCTCGTTGGCCTCCCATTGGCGAGGAGGGATGACGCTGTATTTCCGCTTTAAGGTCTCCTGCTTGATTATCATCCCGATTGTAGAGCGGTTTCTGCGATAACGAAATATAACGCTGCAATGATCTCAAAACAAGCCAACGGTCCTGTTCAACTCTCCTTCATGTGTGTGACAAGCAGGAAGTATGGGTACAGGAAGTATGGGTACAGTTCAGCTGCCTCCTGGCCAATGGGAGGCCAGCGAGGCGGAATGTTGGGAGACAGCCAATGAGAGAGCAACTTCCACATGGTTTGAATTTTGAATTTTGTATTTGAATGGTGCGTTTGAATTTTTTGAATGGTGCGTTTGGTGCTATTTGTGAAAAGAGGGTGTTTTCGTAAAAAGAGGACGAAAATTTAGTAAAATGTTTTTCGTAACCTGGAGTTTTCGTATGCAGAGGGCCAACTGTAATCACTTATCAGAATTCACTTTGATATACAGACGCTCGTATAGAGATGCTAGTAGGCTTACACTTCTGACCAACCATATTTGCTTAGGGTTACAAAAGTCCGCAAAAGTGTAAACACAAAGATCACAGAGACAACATCTAAACACAAGGGTAACACACTATATAACTGATATATAACTGATATATATATTATATATTATATATACAGTGATACCTCAGCTCACGAACATAATTGGTTCCCAGAAAGTGTGTGTGAGGCGAAAAGTTCGTCTTCCGAACATTTATTTCCCATAAGAAACCATTAAAATGAGAATAATCCGTTCCCAGGTCCCCATAAAACATAATTTTCTACTAAATAAGCCTTAAAACTACACAAAAATATACCTTATTTTATGTATAATAAATGTGCTATTGTATTGTAATTAAAGAAATAAACTGTACTGTATAATAAAGTCGTTTTATTTACCTTTGTGATGGTAGTTGATGGCTTGATGGAATGGAGTGGGAGGAGGAGAGATGGAGGGACTTACTGTTTGGAAGGCGTGTTTGGAAACGCCTACTGTTTGGAAACACCCTTAGCCACACACGCACCCTTAATAGCTTCCTTGTTCTTAAGGATGGGAGCAATGGTAGACTTAGCGTACTGGTACTGGGACGCTGAGTCACACAAACGCACACCTCGTTCGTGTTTTTCAATGATCTCCGCCTGTGGTGGGTCTTTTTCGGTCCCATAATAGCAAAAGTACACTCAATATGGTCCAAAATGTCTATCAAACACAAACCACTTCCGCATTCAAAGAAAGGGAGTGACGAACTGGGACGCCATGAGCGTGCGTCAGCTTCTCGTGGCCGCCACCGTGGCGCTGTTCGACCGCGTGGTTTGATTCGTCCGCCGAAAACTAGTTCGTCAGCAGAGACAATATGCTCGCAAATTTAATGTTCTTGAGGCGAAAAGTTCGTGAGCTTAAGCGTTCGTCAGCGGAGGTTTTACTGTATATATATATATATATATATATATATATATATATATATACACTCAGTCTGTAGTTTGTAAACAAGAATGCAGCATCATTGCGTCATTACGTCAGCGTACTACGTAGGTACGTCTAAATTCAAAATTTGACTTTTTTTTTTTTTTTTTTGGGGGGGGGGGGGGGAGAAAAACATAAAACGGATGAACGTAAGTCGGGGAGTGTCTGTATTCAGAAAGATGTCTACACAACAATGTATTTTACAATATCAATATTTCACACCACCCAACGTGACTTGATACACAATTCTTAGGTAGGAGCTCATATTCATGTACTTTCTGTAGAAGCATTGTGGCAGCTTGCAGTTAAAAATTCTGCTATACGATCACCACCAAGGTGCTGAATTACTGATCTGAAAGTCAGGGGTTCAAGCACCACTATCACCGGAAATTAATGAATAAATTTAAAATACACAATTTCCTCCAGGATCAATAAAGTATTCTGATTCTGAAATGATCACCATAATTAATAACCATCAAACCACAGACACACACACGAACGTCTTAAGACATATCCTGTAGACAACCTTCTAATCAGACCCCACTCATTATCTCACATCTTCCTCAGGAAGTATCAGGAGGCTTGACGACACCATGCTGTTCTTGTTGTTTGTGCAAAGTATTAATGTATACATTCACAGGAAATTATAGTCATTATGTACATTATTACATCCAGGTTAATATAATCCGCACAGGCAAGTGAGAGACAGAGAGAGCGATAGAGCGGGATTTCACAGAAGGAAAGTTAATTTCAGACCAGATGTTTATGATGCAGCATTAGGTCTAAATACCCAGAGGCAGGGACATGTGTTACCGCCGGGAAATAATTGGCTGCCACAGAATCAGCTAGAGCAAATCTAGTGACTACAGGCTACCACCTCACCTTAGTGTTAATTACATACTGTACGCTGGCGAAGCCTCTTCATTTCCACACCTTATTATACTAGCCGGTTAACACCATGATTCATCTGAGATTTATTGAACTCCTGCTTTACAGGACAGAGAGAGAAAAAATCCCATGTAAATCTATGACCTTGTTTATTAATGTCTTTCTTCTCATTCTGTCTCTGTGTCTGTCTCTTTAGGGGACACTAATGAAAATAAACCTGCAGTCGCAGCAGAGGAAGAAGAGGTGGCTAAGATGGGTTGTCCCAGTCTAGGAGATCACACTAGGCTGGAAGTGGTGATTGAGGAATCTTATGAGTTTAAGGTAACAATAAAAAAACATGATGGCAGTGGTTGCCTGGTGGCAAGGGTTTGGCGTACTGATCCGAAGGTTGGGGTTCAAGCCCAGTGCCGTCAACTGGATTATCAAACACCCAGGCAAAGACCACTACTGTCTGTGGTGAGAGGCATGTAAAAGAATCATTGCTGACTTTCATAAAGAGTAGGCCACTGGGTTATGAGGGCCTGGCGAGCTGTACAGGGTGTACTATGCCCTTGTCTAGAGTCTGGTGAGATGGGTACCAGCCTCCCTGTGACCTTAATTAGGATTAAGTGGTTCAAACAATGAATGAATAAAAATATGAAGGAAATTCCTTCTTTCGTCAGTCAGCAACATTCTGTCACACTTTAGCAAAGCTTGAATTACAACAGTATTTTTACACACACACACACACACACACACACACACACACACACACACACACACACACACCTGCATATAAAGTGTTTGCTTGCAAATGTATTCCAATTGTTTTAATTATGAAAAAAAGATATATATTTTAAGTAGCCTCACAGCAAGAAGGTCCTGGGTTCGATTTCTGTGTGGGGTTTGCATGTTCGCCTCGTGCTTATGTGGGTTTCCTCTGAGTACTCCGTTTTTCTCCCAGAGTCTAAAAATATATACAGTAGGTTAATTGGCTGTTCGAAATCACCCTTGGGTTTCAGTCTGAGTGTAAATGCAGGGATGGGAATTTTCCGCCAATCGGCGGATTTCCGCCTTTTTGTAAGTCAAATAGGTCATTTTTGCAATCGATGCAAATCCGGTGTAAAAATCTTGAGGGGGAGGGTAGTGCTGTCATCACTGGTCATCTGGTCATATTATATCCAAATCCTGTTTTGATGACTGTATCTGACTCCCAGATAAATCAGGTGGCTTCTTAACAGAATAACAAATACGCACATAATGTCCCTGTCATTTAAATAAAAATACAAAAAAAGCCATCAAATAAAACAACAACAGATGAATAAATCTCACGCATTTAAATCTATTCCTTTATTTTTAACGCCATGTCACTGTGGCACGAAGCGGAGAGCCAATCCTTTCTGTATGTGGGCGTGTCCGACACCTTGAAACTCTAATTTTATTGGATTATAACAACAGCCACAGACTGCTCGTGTTATTTTTGAGTAAAGAGGTAAATTTCCCTCGTTTTTGATCAGCTCATTTGCACGAAGCCAAGCACAGCCAACAAGCAAACACAAATGGACAGACATGGAAAAACTTCACCCCGCAGACCAGCTGATTGCCAAAACTTGGGACGCGCTTCCTGTCAAACACTGCAGCGTACGAGTTATGTCGTGTCGAGTCCTCACCGCGTATCAACCAGACTATAAAACCATCAGCAAACCCAAGGAGCACCAGAAGTCGCATTAATAGTAAGCAGTGCTGTGGTGGTGGGTGCACGCCGTTACACGTAGGCCTATAAGTGTAAATTACATTTTAAAAATAATTTTAATAAGTAATTTCATAAGGTTCTCTTTAAAAATATTCCTTCCAGGAGACATCAATTAAGCTCCTTTTTGTAAGTATAACCCCAAACTTAACCCCCCAGCAAGGGCGCTACCCCCACACCCCCGCAGGGGGCCTAGGCGGCCCCTGTTCTCATCCCTGGTAAATGGTTGTGTGAGTGTTCGCCCTGTGATGGCCTGGCGAGCTGTCTAGGGTATACCTCATTCTTCCCCAGAGTCGGGTGAGATGGGCACCAGCCTCCTTGTGTCCCTAATTAGGATTAAGCGGTTCAGAAAGTGAATGAATGAATATACAGTGATTCCTCGCTACTCCGTGCTTCAGTTTCTGCAGCTTCTGTGCATCGGGGATTTTTCAAAAATATTCATCGAAAAATAGGGAAATGTTGAGGAAAATGCCACAAACCAAGGACAATTATGCAAAAAACCCAAACAAACAAAAACAAAAAAATTTTTTATGTGAGGTGCGCATCTGAGTGTGCACGTGTCTGTATGTGTGTATTTATATTTTATTTACAGCTCATGCATTATTTTTGAATGTTTAATTGTTATTATAAGCATTTATAGCATTGAATATGTATTTATTGATATTATATACACATGTACATGTATGTATACATCAGTCAGGGGGTTGATCCTGCTTCGCGGAAATCAGCGGTCGCGGGGTGTGTGTGTTTTGGGGGTTGTGTGTGTGTGTGTGGGGGGGGGGGTCTCAGTCCCCATTAATCGCGGAAAGTACGGGATCCCTGTATATGGCACAGTAATGCATTTCTGCAAATTCAAGACCATAGTCTTCGGGAATGGTTCACCAACAAGGATCTGTCCCCGAACAAGTTATATAATAGTCTAGGAGGTATGAATAGAGTTCTGGGTAAATCTTAAGCAACTAAAAACCTTTTAATGCTTGCAAGTCCACCATCACGAGAATTCTGAACAGTAGTGGTGTGTATGAGAAAATTGCAAGGACAAAGCAACTGCTCTCAAAAAAAATTGCTGCCCTTCTACAGTTTACTAAAGATTACATAGACAAGCGCGAAGGTTATTGAAAAAAGGAACTGTGTATAGATGAGACTGAGAGAGACTCGTTTGTTTGTTTGTTTAAATTAGAATTTGGAGAAGGAAATATTTTCCCATCTGTGAAATATAATAGTTGTAATATTATGCTGAATCGGGCAGTGGTGGTCTAGTGGTATAGGGCGCTGGATCGCTGATCCAAAGGTTGGGGGTTCAATTCCCACTCTCCACAAGGTTGTCACTGTCCTCCCCAGTGCAGCTAACTGGGTTATCAAAGGCGGGCCATGTCTCTCACTGTCTATGGTGTGAGGCATGTAAAAGAACCATTGCTGACTTTCGACAAGAGTAGCTGCAAAGCCCTCGGCGTGTTTCCGCCCTGCGATGGCCTGGAGAGCTGTCCAGGGTGTACTCTGCCCTCGCCCGAAGTTGGCTGGGATGGGCGCCAGCCTCCCCGCGACCCTAATTCGGATTAAGCGGTTTCATGAAATGAACTCAACTGATTATGCTGAATCCGGGACAGGACAATGTGCCATCATTGACAAAACAATTAATTCTGAATTATACGAACAAATTCTAAAGAAAAATGTCATGGCATCTGTCTGTTAGCGGAGTTCCAAGAAAAAGTGGGACATGCTGCATGTGAATGACTCTAATGGCATAAATCACTCTACTAAAGTTATTAAAGAAGAATAAATGTAATGTTTGAGATGAACATGTCAAATTCCTCCCCCAGTGCAGGTAACTGGGTTATAAAAGGCCGGCCATGTCTCCCTCTGTCTGTGGTGTGAGGTTCATGTAAAAGAACCACTTTTGTCAAGAGTAGCTTCCGTCAGTGTGTTTCTGACTGCAATATCCTGACAAGCCATCCAGGGTGTACTCTGCCCTCACCCAGAGTTGGCTGAGATGGGCGCCGGCCATCCCGTGACCCTAATTAGGATTAAGCGGTTCAGAAAAAGAATGAATGAATGAACGTCAAATTCATTATATTTAAACTCACAGATTTTTGCAGATGTCCCTCTTTAGACTTACTGACTTAGATTTTTATCTCATTTAAACATCTTAGTGCAAATAGTGCGACTTGTAGTCCGAAAAATACGGTAGTAGTATATGTCTCTTATTAGATTCTCATGTTACTGATTTGAATGCTAATGTTTAATATATAAACAATGCATGTGTGTTTGTTTCTATAGAGTACAGTGGATAAGCTCATTAAAAAGACCAATCTGGCTCTGGTAGTTGGAAGCAGCAGCTGGAGGGAGCAGTTTGTCAGTGCCGTCACTGTAAGCGCAGGTAAGCTGCAGTCCTTGTCACTTCCACCCAGAGGCAAGAGCTGAGCACTTATTTTGAGATTATGAAAATATACTTGGCCTTTTTATGGTAGCAAAATGGATAATTATCAGAATCTAATGACTAGGGGGTTATGAAAGGGGGGTTAATCCAATCTGACCTCACATCAGCCGTGAGTGGTTTGATTGATGACTTGGGGCGTTGATCCAGATTTATTCTTCACTGCCCTTTCTCGACTGTTATGCAGCATGAAATATTCATGGTCGATCTGCTTTTCATAGTCTAAACTTTGCCCTTCGGCCCTTTAGGCGATGATGATGAGGAAGAAAGTGGCGAAGAACGCCTTCCTTCCTGCTTTGACTACATCATGCACTTCCTCACGGTCTTCTGGAAGGTTCTCTTTGCTTTCGTGCCTCCCACTGAATACTGGAATGGCTGGGCGTGTTTCATCGTATCAATCTCTTTGATTGGCGTCTTAACAGCAGTGACGGGGGATTTGGCCTCCCACTTTGGCTGCACCATCGGCCTGAAGGACTCCGTTACCGCTGTGGTGTTTGTAGCACTGGGCACATCCATACCAGGTCTATAAATGAATGAATTATTCACAATGATAAATAAAATGTCTAATTATTGCCAATGTACTGTATCCTATTGTATTATATGTACTGCACACTAGATTTTTCTCCTTTTTCTTATTCATTTCTTTTCTGGCCATTACACTCAGGGCTCAATACTCAATGTTCTAGCTATTGTATCCTGTTATAAAAATGATTCATTAAAAATGGTTCTCTCCTCTTCCTCCACCTCTTCCTCCTCCTCTTTTCCACAGACACCTTTGCGAGTAAAGTTGCTGCCATTCAGGACCAGTATGCTGATGCTTCCATTGGGAATGTGACAGGCAGCAATGCGGTGAATGTGTTCCTGGGCATCGGTGTGGCCTGGACCATCGCCGCTCTGTACTGGCACAGCAAGGGCAGAACCTTCAACGTTAACCCAGGCTCCCTGGCATTCTCGGTCACACTCTTCACTGGGCTTTGCGTGATATGCGTGAGTGTTCTGCTGTATCGTCGGCGTCCCTCGGTGGCCGGAGGAGAACTAGGTGGCCCACGGACTTGTAAACTGGTGACGTCATTACTTTTCATTGGGCTTTGGCTCACTTATATTTTACTGGCCTCATTGGAAGCGTACTGCCACATTCCAGGTTTCTGAGACAGAAATAAAGCACGTGGAAAGACTTTAGGTTTACTTTGTACACTACATAAGCAGTTTAATTACCGGTTTAGTATTTAAATGAACTGTGAGTGTCATGTTCCACAATATTCCCCTGTTTAATCCTCTCGGTTCTCTATAAAAGTACCTTGCTGTGGATATGTCTCACCTTTGCCTTACTCGAACAACTCGTAATTGGTCTGTTCTGGTATCCAGTGAGCCTTTTCCTTTGTCTTTCCTGTTTCAGCCAGTTCGGCGCTCCGGTTTCAGATCGAAGGACGTCGGATTACGCTTTTCTCCTGATCTGGAATGGTGTCAAGTGTCAGTATTGTTATCGTGTAAATGTCGTTATGGTAATTTAGAAAAAGACATTTGGACCAAGATTAAGTGCCAGAAACTAAATGGAAAACATTCTTGGCTTTCTTTACATGTTTACGTTAAATCAAGCTTCACAATGGAAGAGGATTGTAAGAAATAATCACAAACATAGTTGGATAATAAGCAAATTCTTTGAAGGGAGACTCACCCTGAGAAAAAAAAAAAAAAAAAAAGTCCTCAGACTGGACATACACTGGCTGAAAATGATGCTGAAGATTGCTTACTATTTAAAACTGCATGAGCTGAATGATCTGCTGGCACCCGGTTGTACCCGAAAAAGGAAACGTGAAGCGTTCCCATTGACACAATAAACTCATGTAGACGAAGAATACTTCATGTATGGCGAAAGGCTTTGTACCTGAATCTCAAGCATGGCATGAAAACGAAAGAACTGTTACCTTCTGGTGAGCCAAGTGGACGGCAGGGGGCTGCATTTACAACATGGGCACCATCCCCAGAACACCAAGGGGAGGAGAGTAACTATGGACGATTGAACAGAAACAGGAAATGACCCTCGCCATGTGTGTCCAGTGCATGATCACATGCTCTCTCTCCCTACTCATGTGTCTACAGGAACCAACAGACTTTTTAAAATACAGAATTATTATTATTATTATTATTTCATATGGATTACTATGTTGTTGATGTTCAAATTCAATGGTACGGTACTCTGTCAGTCAGCCCTGTTTTTCTGTGGTCAGTCAGTATTCATTACAACTGGCTTTAATCTGTGCCGTGCAGATGATGTGTCTGTGAATATTTGTCTAGTGATCGAGTATCAGAGGGAGTAAGGAACAGGGAATGTTATGACCACTTCCTGCTCCTCCTCCTTCTCCTACAATCTTAGTATTTCTGTGCTCGGAATAGTCATCTACCACTGAGAGGAACCAGAGAAGGAGGGGGGGGGGGGGGGGGGGATGAGTGTGACAGATTTAGTACTTGTGCCGATCTTTTGCTATTCTAAGTAGCTACTGATGCCGGATCCATTGTTTTGAGTGATAGAATATGTGTGTAGAGTATTTTTAGCTATTCCTGTTGCTAGGCGACCATTATGGAGTCATTGTCTTATGTGCGTGCTTTAGTGTGCATGTGCATGTGTGTGTGTGTGTGTGTGTGTGTGTGTCTTAAGAACCTTACAAGGTAGATACTTTTCTTTCTGGCTGTCCAGTTTCTTTTAATAAATTCTAAAGCCAACCCAAAGCATCCCCATGCGGAACTATGGCCCTGTGGTTAGAAAAGTGGACTAGGAACCAAAAGGTCGCTGGTTCTATTCTCAAACCAGCAGGAAAAATATGTGGTGGGGGTTGAGCAACATCCCTTCCCTTCCACTAGAAAAATGGCTGAAGGTCCCTTGAGCAAAGCAACAAACCCCCAACTGCTCCACTACTCCCCAGGCGCCCCAATGAGTGACAGCCACTGCTCCAAGTGTGCATGTGTGTGTGTGTGTGTGTGTGCTCACTTCAGCTGGGTTAAATGCAGAAGTCAAAGTTTCCCATGTGGAATTAATACAGTATAAAATAATAACAATAAAAAATACATTTAGAGGACTGGGTAATCAGTTATGGGAACATAGTGTAACTTTGCAGTAGAACACAAAATAAAGTATTACTCGCTCACGTTCTCTCTCTCTGTGTGTGTGTGTGTGTGTGTGTGTTGAAATCTCACCGCCTGGCTCCTCCACTTTCACTTCAGTCCTCAATACAGTATGTAGTAGGTTCACTCCCAGATGTAACCTCCAGCAGTGCAAGTATCATTTTGATATAGATTTCATACTCGGACATGTTTTCCAAGACTTCTCTCACTTGCTTTTCCTGTTGATAATGCATGTGCATGAACACACACACACACACACACAGACTGCTTTCCCTTGATTCAACTGTGATTATACTGGAATACAGTAAATGGTACAGTCTGAATAATAGAGACTAAATTCGGTTACATCACTCTGGGTTAATCCCCATTAAACGGTACATTTGCACCTTCCTCTGCATGCCTCTATACATTTGTTTTTAGAAGCAATTAATTAGGTTTATTTAAGTGTGAGTGGGTGGGTCGGTGGGTGGATTATGTATTCACATTTAATGACCAGGACCATGCGCCCTCCCAAAAAAAAAAAAAAATCAAAAATAGCAAATGGCCAACGCCCCAGGGAGTTATGTCACAAAATGTGTGTGTGTCACAAACTGCCCATGCCTGTATGTGTTCATGGTCATGTCATCATCCAGTCCTGAGTCCTGCTGTGCGCCCTCACTCTTCTTGTAACCCCCTGAGTATGTAATTCCTTTCTATTTGCTCTTAGTCACTTTTTTTTTTTGTTTTGTTTCCATGAGCCACTGAGCGCTTTCAGTGTCGATCTCATTAAGATTGTTTCCATCTTTTCTTCCTTCTTGTTGCCTATTTAATTTGAGTTGCTGTGTTCTGACTGCGAGATCCAGGTTTGTGTCGGAGCTGGTGTGCACGCATCAGGATGTGTGTAGGTCATTCAGAGACCTTGTGGGCTTACAGCATTTGCATGTTTCATCATCGTTAACCTTGTTCATCCTCGTGTGCTTTTACAAAATGTCATCAAGTTATTTTTAAGCATAAGCGAGTTATGAAAGTTGTTGACAAAGACATTGTACTTTCTTTAAAATCAGAATTAAACTTGAACGCCATCCCGCTGCCCTTGATGTGAACAGTGATTTGTGGCTGCACTCGTTTCAGGATTTTAACAGCTCAGCTTCTACATAGTGTGTGCGCGCTTTCCCAAAAATCATTTCAACACATTTCACTGCACTCTGAAGATAACAGAAAAGAAAACCCTTCTCAGACGTATGCTACAGATGGTTGGTGCATATTAGCTTACACAGTGCTGGAGTCCTTTCAACTGTTGCTTCTTTAAAAAAATAATAATAATAAATAAATAAATAAAATAAACATTTTGTCCGTGTCTTCTGAACTTCATTAGAAGAAAAAAACGTCTGTTTTCATGCAGAGGATCCACTTATGACGGTCATTCATCCATTCACTGGAAAAGAAAGAGATGTGAGAACGTGTGGAGAAAACAGTACAATACATGTGAAGGGAGAGTGCTGTGCCTGAAATACGAATGAGGCCTGAGGGATCTGAACATGAGAAGGAAAAAAAAAGTGGAAATTGACTGAGCAACAAAGACAACGCTGCAGCTGAAATAGTTTGGGCAGTTTTAATGTAATGTGGAGTCGATAAAGTTCTACGCCCAAGTACAGTTGTATCCTGATCAAATCTTGGGGTTTCCAAAATTCTAACATGAGGATGTTTGAGGTGGAACATGGGGTTGGGGGAGGGGGTGGGGCTGCACCAAACTACCAGATTTGAGTAAATATTGCTTTGTGCAGAGCCACAGATCAGCAGCTTGTCTGATGATATGAATGTTAATTAATGCTCCCATTATAGCAGAGCACAGACGCATGTCACCATCGAATTGCTTTTGGAACATCAATAGAAACTTGTGTTATCCTTCGAAAATTTAATATCTCGAAAAAGCAGAAGCATGAGAGAATTTTTCTGGGAGAGAGTAATACAGAGAACACGATAGAACTCTCAGGTTAATGCCATAAAATAAACAAACAACTAATTATATTCTCGCGCTATTGAAATATTGATATATTAACTCTAAATCACGGTTTCTCAATGGTATAGTTTGCATGTCAAGACTAAGATTGCATGTTTGGTCTCTTAATTTTTAAGTAATTTATGTTAATAGGTTGTTAAAATGAATAGATATCGATTGGGTGGCATGGCGGAACAGTGGCGAGCACATCTGCCTCACAGCACGAAGGCCTGGACTCGGGTTTTCTCCATGCTTACATGGGCTTTCTCTGGGTACTTCAATTTCCTCCAATAGTCCAATGACATGTAGAGTATTCTAATTGGCTGCTTCAAATTGGCCCTAGGTATGAGTAGAAGCGTGAACGGTTGTGTGAGGGTCTGCACTGTGATGGCCTGGCAAGCTATCCAGGGTGTGCTGCGTCCTCACCCAGAGTCGGCCTAGATGGGCACCAGCCTCCCTGCAATCCTGACTAGCATTACACCTGCTTAGAAAATGAATAAATAGATGGACATACCGAAACCTGTGTATACAGACACTCCCCAACTTACATTTTAGTTCGGTTCTGGATGACCGAACGTAAAGGGAAAAAAAAACCCGTAAGTTGTTACTGTATGTTCCAGTGACGTATGACATTCATACTGTACTATACATTCATAAATACCATTACCGTGTCTCATAAAACACCCCTAAATCAATTATAAACATAACATTGTAAAATAATATCAAATATATAAAATTTTAAAACATTAATTTAAAATAAATTCAATTCAAGCAAAATAATTTCAAATAGATACATTTTAATCAAATTCACTCATCAAATACAGTATCAAATATAACCTTTAACATTGTCTATGATGCGATCTTTCTGCTTGTAAATCGTTCCGATGGTTGAATACTCATTTAGTACTCAGCCTGCACTGATGTGGATCACCAGCAGAGCAGAGAGTTCTCTTTCTTTTCTGGATTCGGGTTTTCATTCATTTTACAACCCTCTCAGCTTAACTAAGTATGCATGGTAGATTGCGCCGATCCGTGCAGATTTTAATTCAGTCTTGGGAAAACCAGAAATTTTGGCATATGCTGGAAAACTTGCACCCATGCTAGTAGGCTTATGCTTCTGACCAACCATATTTGCTTTTGGTTACAAAAGCCTGCAAAACAGTTTATACACAAAGATCACAGAGACTTCATCTTAACAAAAAGGTAACACGCAGTACTGAACTGGGAAGAAGGAGAGGCACGTCTGTCGTTTGTAAACAATGGACGCAATGTCATAAGGTCAGCGTACTACATAGGTATGTCTCGTACTACAGAAAGCACGCTAAACTCAAATTTTGACTTTTTTTTTTATTTTTATTTTGGAAAAAAAAAAAAAAACATAAAAAAAAAAAATTTAAAAAAAATGAATGAACGCAAGTCAGGGAGTTTCCTTTCAGCTTTTTCCCTTCTTCAGGGGTTGCCACAGCGAATCATCTGATTTGCACATTTGATTTGGCATAGGTTCTTATGCCGGATGCCCTTCCTGACACCTAGTATGGGACAGAAACACGCTGACAGCTATGCAGCCTACCCTTTATGAAAGTCAGCACTGGTTCTTTTACATGCCTCTCACCATAGACAGTGAGAGACATGGCCCGCCTTTGATAACCCAGTTAGGTGCACTGGGGGGACAGTGACAACCCTGTGGGGCCTCGAACTCCCAACCTTAGGATCAGCACTCCTGCACCATATATATGTATGTGTGTGTGTGTGTGTGTGTGTGTGTGTGTATATATATATATATATATATATATATATATATGTATACACACACACACACACACATACACACATACACACACACACACACAGTGGTACCTCACCTTACGAAATTAATCTGTTCTAGAAGTGGTTTCGTAACCTCGATTTTTTGTAAATTGAACTGCATTTTACATGTAAAATACATGATTCGTTCTAAGACCCCCAATATTATCACCTAAACTCTTTAAAAATTATAAAAGTATACCTTTTAAGACCTCCTTCTGCTTCAATATCGTACCGATGGTAGACGGGTTCAGCCATATTCCTTTGCGATATCACTCAACTGCATGCCACAAGCCCACTTCTCACTCGCACCGGGAATCACACACACGTGTGTGTGTGTGCCCAGTGGTAGGAGTCTTCATCGATGGCCAGGGGTCATTATAGGCACTGGGCACACTGGTTACGCAGCAAGCTGTGATGCACTGTGTGGTCTGGTATTGTTCCATCATAACCGGCATGAACATTTTTAGCAGGTAGCACAACACGTGCTTTTCTGTTGGATCACACAGATGGGTTGGCCCTACCCAGTACATCACTGAACTCTATCTACTAATGATACTCTCACTGGCTCATCTGTTGGCTTTCCTCGGACCACTTTTGGTAGGTACTCATGACCTCATACTAGTAACATCCTAAGGGACCAGCAAATTTGGAGATGCTGTGACTCAGTAATCTCGCAAATCCACAATTAGGCCTTTGCCAAATCTCTTCAATCCTTGCATGCATTTTATTGAGATAATTTTGGTATATTTGATGCAGAATTATGTGCTTGTATTTGTAGTTATTACTCAGGCTTGGTGGATCTCAATAAATTAAGTGAAAGAATATGACGTGCATAATTGTTACTTATTTTTTATTCAAAATATTTTCTTATTTCTGATTGGTGGAACGCCATCAAACAATTCTTGGTAATTTTCTATAAGTTGTATTATTGCATCATAGACATCAGAGAACTTGAACATCTCTCAGAAATATCCTTTACCCTTCCCCACCTTCCAGAAAAAGGTAACCAGAAAATGGATTTGAGACCTGCTCCTTATAATTCTTGTTTTAAAAAAGCTCTTAAAATACTTTAGTTCAGTATTTTGCTGTAGCATGCGATAGCCAGCAGCACTTCCATGTGACTGACAATGAGCGAGACTGCACTTTCCTCTGGGCATCCTCATTAGGCTACAATTGACAGCTCACTCAATGTTAATATGAATGTCTATGTTAATATATTTGGACTGAATAGTAAAACAACTTAAAAATGTCAGGCCTTGATAATGTATGTATGTATGTATGTAATAATCATACGTATATATAATATAATAATATTCAGGCTTTGAATGATATGGGGGACTATTTGGTATTTGTTGTGGAGCCGGTGGTGTAGTGGTTAAGAGTGTTGGGCTCATGATCGGGAGGTTGTGAGTTCAAATCCCACTGAGACCCTCACTGTGCTAAGACCTCTGGGCAAGGTCTCAACCACAAGTGTGCCTCTGTTCACCCAGCAGTATAAATGGGTACCAGTAAAAATATACTGGGAAGGTAACCTGTGATGGACCAGCATCCCATCCAGGAGGAGTTCAACTCCTGATTGCTTCACGCTACGGAAACCGGGGATAAGCACCGACCTGATGAGCCGCTAGGCTCGGGTATAAAAACCCAAATAGTTAATCAATCAATCAATCAAATTTGGTATCAGGAGATGATCCCCAAAAATAGTGACCCAATCGGTTTTTGCCGTACACTAAAGTCACATCGCCAACCTGAGCTCAGCGACCTACTCAACTAATATGTTGGGAGTAACAGACCTTCTTGCTCTGATTAATGAACAAAATGAGAGCATTCTGTTGGCTCATAGTTGCACTGTAACCTCTTCCCAAATGAACAGGCATTAAGTAAAAATTAATATAAAGAACTTTGTACAGGTTAATTTAAACTTCTTATCAGTACGAGAGTGGGCTGCAACATTCTTAGGGTGAATTAAAAGGATTCACTTTTTAAACGTCAAGATGGGGTAAGAGTTCGTATACCAGGGGGATCCAAAACACTGCAACATTAATGGAAGAAGTGTGTAGAACGCAGGGGGGGGGGGAGAGAGAGAGAGAGAGAGAGAGAGACCTTTGGTCAGACTTGGCCATTGACATTCCACTCCACCATCATTCGTCACTGATCTAATGTTTTTATACATATTTTAAAAATTGTTTAAAAAAAAACTGCTACTTAAATCTTTAGGTGTAATTATTAATCACTCAATATATCAAGGAATATTCTACAGAAAAAAAAGCATTGATTTCCTTTCAAAAGCAATTTGTCATTATCAACTTATAAAAGAATAAAGGAACAGCACTGGATGCTGGAGGAAGGTTTGCCAGACAGTAACACGTTTACAGCTATAATAATCTCAAGAAGGTAAAGCTTCGGTTCTGTAATCAGAACTTTCACTTTACTGAAGAGAAACTAGTAGGATTTCTGTTTTTAAAAAAAAAAAAAAAAAGTGAACGATACAATGAGGGCGAAATGTCTTGACAAAATTTGGTATTTATTGAATGTACAGTTAAGTGTATCATTTATCGAGAGAATAAAAATTACATCCAGAGGAATGATCTTCCCTTTCACAAGGCAGAGCAGTATTTTCTCTACATACAGTGTTTCAGTAAGAAAGGTAGAGAATGAAAGGGATAATAGAAATGGGGTGGAGGGGGAGCAGGAAAACAAAGACAAATACCACATGTACTTGGTTAAAGCTGCAACTTGAGGCGAAATAAAATTAGCCCTTGACAAAGTGTTTATATTCTCTATACAAGCTGAGTGTGCTGTGGCATTAAACTGCATGTGTAGAAATAATGCCACAGCCATACTCAAGCCCAGCTCTGTTTAAGATAAAAGTACAGGCAAAATTACAACGCCGATATTAGATCTACTTTCAATTTGCACACTTTACCGACTAGTGTACCTTGATCTAAAGAATCGATATACAAAATCTGCTTGTAATAGCTTCCTAAATAAAATAAAAGTGCACCAAAGAACATAGATAAACAGCTAAATATGACTAAGATTCGTTTTAGGGAACAGTCCTAAAAATATAAAACTGTAAAAGATCTACAAGGTCCTCACTTTGTAAGAAAAACATGCTCGCTTTAGTGTCACTAGCATTGTTAAATACAGCGGTGAGGTGAAGTGAGGACCAGGCTTGGTGGATGAAGATCAGTGGTGTCACCTACTATTTGAGTTAAAACGTGTATAAGAATAAAATAGTTGAATGAGCATGTTCCAGCGCTCATCACAACATGATTTTCCTGCTTAGACAGACAGACAGGCAGCAGACGGGAGTTTGAGGGTTGAGAAAACGATCCATGTGTCTGTGTAAAAAAAACTTGGAAACAAACCCATACTTACTGACTGACTATCTTTCACACTCCATAAGGTTTCTAATCATGCATAAATACCTGTGCACAAGAACATACACATACAGCTGACATTACCCTCAACTTCAACTCTAGTCAGTAGTAGAATACACATAAAACCACATACGTGTGATTAATATGATCCAGAATCATTGATATTTCACTATTCTGATATAAAACTCATAACTAGATCATAGCATATACAAAAATCTTTTTTTCTAACATCAACATGTACAGCAGTGATCCTTACCGTACATCATTAGACTTTACAAGAAGTACCATTACTCAAGTTTAGACTTTTAATGCTTGTAAGACCTCGAATGGTCTGGAGACCTCAGACACTCCTCTATACCATATAGTCCTTAAATTCACACAAAGCTGAGCCAAAATGGGATTCCACCCTCAGTGTGAGCTGGTAATGCCCTCATCAAACCAACTAGCCCCATTTATTTACTCAATATTCATTTGCCGTCCCAATCCAACAGACCAGGTAACAACTACTAACACTGCCAACATTAGCACTTAAAAATCACACATGCTGCGAACTTAGTTTGTTCATTCATAGTGACGTGTGCGAGCCTTCCATCAGGGCCCAAATCACACTCGGAGTGTCATTGTGTTTCAGGGGCTCGTTGGAGTTTGATTAAAAAGCAATGGAGCGGCCTATTTCTGCCTTTGCGTGGAAATGGTTGAGTGGAAGGGCCAGCTCAGACAGCTCACTGAAGCTCCGCTCCAAGTCCACAAGTCAGAAAGCATCCATGGTTTCTTTCAAAGAAGAATAAAGGGACATGTTGCAGACTGGAAACGAAGAGTCGGCTAGACACACTATATAACCCAGACTTTTGTTTTACTACATATGCTTCCAGAGCATGGTTTAGAATGAGATACACACCTCTGTATAATCTTAAAACGTTTTCCAAAAGGATGCTCCTCCTATTTTGTCGTACGGTGTAAAACACAACAGTGCGTGATAAAGCTTAATATAAATATAAATATAAATATGAGTGGAACAGATCAGGAAATATACCGTGTCTGAGTCAATCCTAGTCCAGAGATACAGACTAGCATCAGCTATCGTTTCTTAAAGTAGATCTATGCTGAAGCTACTATATTTTTTCTCTTGCATTTGGGATTCTGAAGCCTCGTGTTTTGTTTTTGTCCTCTCATTCATGGTTAAAGCCACCACTTCATCCAAAAGTGCAATTTGAGTAAGTCACTTGGCCATTCCAGAGCCCTTAATTACAGGGGGAGTCAAGAAGGAAGTCAGACATGCCCTCTTTGAAGCCTCCTTGAATTGTCACCAAAAGGAAAATAAAACATAATGAAAAAGAACGAATTCAAAACAAAAAACCCCACCCAGACCTCCATCTGCACCCTAACCCAAAGTGAACACCTTTAAAAATCTTAAAGCTAATGAGTCAAACCCTTTACAAGTATACCGACATTGTGCATATATCGTACTTCATATAATTGCTAACACAGCTATAATCATGTCCAGTTTCCTGAACAGTAGTGGTTTTGCAAGTGCAGTGCATGGAACTGGCACACGAATTGCATGCAGATTTAAAGCAGGACTTATATTAAAACCATGCCACACACAGAGCTGTAGGGAGTAGAACTGAGATATGTATGTGAAGGGGGAGGAGACACTATGCATTACTACTGGAAAAAACAAACAACATCCATCATATCGATAATCATTCTCTTGCTCCACACATACAAATATAAATTAGGTAGATGTGTTTTGGATGATATATATGCAGTGGGAAATACTTTGATAGTCCATAGAGAGGAGGGCATACTGTCTTATAGGACTGCCCAGCTGTGCATTATTATGTAAACGAGTACCATTTAGATTACGCCTCAGGATCGGATCACCTAGTCGTTCAACTCACTCCTACCACTAAACACTAAAGCCATGCTGCCATCCTCAGGACAATGCAAAGCAATACATTTACAGCTCCCCATCATACCACAGGAATAAATTTAAAAATTTAATTATTTTTACATTTTTCTCTCATTCTACAAGTGCTCCACAGATATGTGCATAATCATTTTGAGTTAAAAACAATCCATTCAGGGGATATTTGAAAGTAATTAAAAAAAAAAAAAAAACGAAAGAAAATGAAGATGACTTTAAAAGAGGTAAGAGAAAAATAAAATATGACTGAAATCCTTTAAAAACATTTTTGGTACTTCTATTACCAACATAAAGTGGGAGTTGTGGGGGGCGACGACACACAGCGTGACAGTGATAAGGTAGGGTTTAGATGTTTGTGTTCTCGGAGGATGACGAGCTGCCCACTGAAGCTGTGCTGTTGTCCAGGCTCGAGTTGTGATTGGGTGAGTTAAAAGGAGGTGTGCTACAGTTGGAGGGGGGGTCCGAGCCCGCGCTGTTAAGATTGGGCAGTTGGCTGAACAAGGCATCGCTGCACAGGCCTTTGCTCTCTAGCTCATCCTGCAGATAGCGGTGGATCTCCTCCGGTAAGCGTCCGAGCTCCGTGTCACAGTCACGATCTAAACGTTGCCGGTGCTACAGTCAGTATGAAAATATATGAACAAGCGTTAGACCAGAGAGGAGAGTAACAACGAGAAAAAAACAAAAGTAGGATGAACAGACCAGTGGGTGTTCCTCCTCGATTTTCTTTAGGATTTCTGTCTGCTGGTTCCTCAGCTTTTCCTGTCGTTTATCCTGAGTTTCGTCCAGCTGTGGAAAAAAAGATCTTCATAAAGGAGGGAAAAAAGTAATAAATTACGATTTGAAAAAAAATGGTTGTTCCACATTGGTTCAGCCCCTGATAGAAACAGTGCTTGCACTGGTCCTTTATAGTAAAATAAGCCCCGTATCTCATAAATATACAGGGATCCCTCACTTTCCGCAATTAAGTGGGACGGAGATCCCCCCACGACTGCCAAATTCCACGAAGTAGGATCAACCCCCCCTCCCCCCCGACTAACATACACATGTATATGTGTATATAATATCAATAAATACATATTCAACACTATAAATGCCTATAATAACAATTAAACATTCAAAAATAATGCACAAGATGTAAGTACAATATAAATACACACAGATGCACACCTCACATAAAAATGTAAGTAGTTTTGATGAGAGGTTTTGGGTTGGTTTTGTTTGTTTGGGTTTTTTTTTTTTTTTTTTTTTGCATAATTGGCCTTGTTTTTGTGGCATTTTCCTTAACTTTCCCCTATTCTTCCTTAATGTCCTTATTTTTTTAATTCGATGAATATTTAAAAAAAAAAAACCTGCGATGCACTGAAGCCACATGAATTGAAGTGCGAAGTAGTGAGGGATCCCTGTATTACATTCGGTATAAATTATGCTGCAAGGATGACCAATACCGATACACTTTAATGCACAATTTACACAGAACTGGATCAGCATTCATGAGGCAGTGTGTTCAGAGGCCACATGAATAAACTGTGAAATTCAAACCAACACAAGAAGCCACATGGAGACAAAAAGCTGATAATGAAATACATATTTTTAGGTACTTTTTTATAACAATTTATATTTTTCATATTTTAATTTATAGAAGGTGTATTAAAGAGCAATATAGTGGTGTAATGGTTAGGATGTCTGCCAACAGGAAGCAGGTCCTGGGTTTGAGTCCGAGAATCGGGCATTTCTGTGTGGAGTTTGCACGTCCTCGCTGTGCTTGTGTGTGTTTCCTGCAGGTATAGTCGGCCCTCTACTTATGAAAACCTCTGCGTATGAAAAATCCAGGTTGCAAAAAACATTTTCCTAAATTTTCGTCCTCTTTTTATGAAAAGCAGCAAACGCACCATTCAAAAATTCAAACAATGCACGAGTTGCTCTCTCATTGGCTGTCTCCCAACATCCTGCCCCGCTGGCCTCCCATTGGCCAGGAGGCAGCTGAACTGTACCCATACTTCCTGTTTGTCACATGTGTGAGAGAGGAGAGTTGAACAGGACTGTTGGCTCGTGAGTTCTTTTTGAGAGATCATTGCAGTGTTATATTTTGTTATCCATCATGGACCCGGAAAATACTGAAAAGCGGAGATACAGTGACGGAGGCGATTATTTTGGCATGATATTGAAGCAGAAGGAGCATGTAAACAGAATGCTCCATGGGACAAGATCTCCGATCTCGCAAAGAAGCAAGTTAATATTGAATCAGGAATTCTGATCTTTCAAACAGGTACTGTAATTCTACTTTTAATACAACATCCCGTCCATTTAAACATTTAAATGGAATTGGTCCGTCGGTTGCAGGTTGCGTGTGGGTGGAGCCCGCATTCGGCAAAACACAGCAGAGAGAGTTTTGTGTGTTTGTGTGTGTGAGAGAGAAAGAGACAGAGAGAGAGACAGAGAGACAGTGTGTGTGTGTGTGTGTGTGTGTGTGTGTATGTGAGAGAAAGAGAGAGATAGAGAAAGACAGTGTGCGTGTGTGTGTATGTGCATGTGTGTGTGTGTGTGTGTGTGTGTGTGTGAGTGAGAGAGATAGAGAGAGACTGCATACAGTCAGTCAGAGATGAAAGGAGGCATTCTTTACTCTCTTTCGAGAGAGCACATTGCAGCTTATTTTTCGTTTTTTTAAGTTGTTTAATTCAGTAAATGTTTAATAAATGTGGCGCACTCTGCCGAATGTGAGCAAAACGCGGCTCATCCGAACCTCCGATCCCTCAAGGATACAAGTTAAAGTTGAATTTGGACCTCTGATCTGTCAAGCAAGGAATGCGCTTTGAATTCCCCGTCTTAAAATGCTCTGGCGTCCTGCGTGTGGGTGGAGTATATATACATATATACACATATAGTCGGCCCCCTACCTACGAAATTACTCCGTTCCAGCGCTTTTTTCGTAATGCGGGGAATTCATCAGTAGGGGTCGCATTTTACATGTTAAACACCTGATTTGTTCCAAGACTCCAGTCTTTGGACTGGATAAACCCCATAAACCCTTTAAAAATGATAAAAGTACACCAATTTTGTATGGAATGTGTGTTAAAAGTAAAAGAAAATTATTTATTAAACCATTTAAACATTTTATTAATGAAACCATTATTAAACATTTTTATTAACACACACACACACACACACACACACACACACACACACACACACACACACCTGTCTCTCTCTCTCTCTCAACTTAAAACACTAAAGTAAAAACTAAAGAGTTAAGCTTCTCTTTCTCTCTCTCACTCTCGCGCTCTCTCTCTCTCTCGCGAGCACACACACACATACACACACACTCTCGCTCTCTCTCTCTCTCTCTATCACACACACACACGCACACACATGCACACACACGCACACGGGATGTTTTATTTAAAGCGGAATTACAGTCTGTCTTCCTTTCGGCTTTTTCCCTTTTACTCGGGAGTCGCCACAGCGAATCATCCGATTCGCACGTTTGATTTGGCAGAGGTTTTTACGTCGGATGCCCTTCCTGTCACAACCCTTTTAGCAAGGGACAGAAACACGCTGACGACTTTGCAGCTACTCTTTACGAAAGTCAGCAATGGTTCTTTTACATGCCTCTCACCATAGACAGTGAGAGACATGGCCCGCCTTTGATAACCCAGTTAGCTGCACTGGGGGGGGGGACAGTGACAACCTTGTTGAGAGTGGGACTCGAACCCCCAACCTTTGGAGCAGCGATCCAGCGCCCTATACCACTAGACCACCACTGCCCCCCACTAGACCACCACTGCCCCTTAAAGCGGAATAACAGTACCTTTTGAAAGATCAGAGGTCCTCACTGTATTTCCGGTTTAAGGTCTCCTTCTGGTTCTGCGTCATCCTTCATAGCCAATGGGAGGCCAGCGGGGCGAGATGTTGAGAGACAGCCAATGAGAGAGCAATTCGCGCATCATGTGAAATTTTGATTGGCGTGTTTGAATTTTGAATTTCTTTTCCTAAGAGGGGGTTGTTTTCATTTCCTGGGGATGTAAACTTAAGTAAATGTTCTTCGTAACCCGGGGATTTCATACCCAGGGGGCTTCGTAAATATGGGGCCGACTGTATATATACACAGTTGGCCATCTTCTTACGAAATTAATCCGTTCCAGTACCCTTTTCGTTCCCTGTATTTTTCGTAAGTTGAACCGTATTTTACATGTAAAACATGTGATTCGTTCCAAGGCTCCCTATACTACCCCATAAATCCTTTAAAAAATTATAAAAGTACATCAATTTTGTATGAAGTGTGTGTTAAAAGTAAAAGGAAATTATTTATTAAATTTAAACATTTTATTAACATATTAAGCAATTTTATTAACATTTATTAATTAAACCATTATTAAACATTTTTTATTAACCAATTTTTTTATTCACCAAACAAGATTAAATATTATTAAACATTTGTGACACGCTCCGCCGAATGCGGGCATCATTCAGTCGCAACTGACGCCGGAGCTTTTGAGACGGGGCACAGCTCATCCGGACTTCCGATCCCTCAAGCAGGTAAGTGCGCTTTGAATACTTGTTTAATACTCAACATTCACCTGTTTGCTTGAGGGATCAGCGGTCCTAATGAACCGCGTTTTGTCCACATTCGGCAGAGCACACCACATTTATTAAACATTTACAGAATTAAACAACTTAAAAAACGAAAAATAAGCTGCAATGAGCATTCTCAAAAAAACTCGCGAAACTCACAAACCAACAGTACATCTCTCCTTTATGCGTGTGACAAACAAGCTTTATGGGTACAGTACTATGGAGATTCAGTTCCCTCCTAGCCAATGGGAGGCCAGCAGGGCAGGATGTTGGTAGACAGCCAATGAGCGAGCAACCCGTGCATTGTTTGAATGGAGCGTTTGAATGTCTGAATGGCGCGTTTGAATGTTTGAATATCGCGTTTTGGTGCTTTTCGTAAGAACTTGTTTCGTACACAGAGGAAAAAAATTTAGGAAAATGTTTTTCGTATTCTGGGGATTTCGTAAGATGAGGGCCGACTGTATATGACATTTATTAATCTGACTGCAAAGCAGCATAAAGGGAGACAAGCATCTGCTTTGACAGAAGACTTGATTGGAAATATATGAAACACACTCACCTTGCGCAAGAAGCTCACAGAGTCCTGGATATGCTTTTTATTTATCTCATTCACCTCCCTTGATGCACAGACAAAGAGGGGCGTTAGTGACACAAAATACTGTCACGTGACCACGACTCAGTCAGACCGCACCTTCCTTAAAAACTGATTATCCATAATGTTAAAAACACTGAGTAGTACAGTAAATAACATTGATCATAATGGGATGTAATAGGCAGCAATTGTTCTCAAAATAATATGTTGGAAGTAGAAAAAAAAAAAAAGGGGGGGGGGGGGGGAGACACGCACGAATTTGAGTGACTTTGACAAAAACCAAATTACCAGGACTAAAGAGAGAGCATCAATACTGGATCATGGTACCATGGAAGAAAGTGAACTGGTCTGATGAATCCCATTTTATTTTACATCAGATGAAAAGCTGCATGCAGGTGATTTACTTAAAAGGGGAGGATATGGCAACAGGAGCTTTAATGTTAAGAAGGCAGGTAATTGGCAGCAGTGTGATGTGTTGGGTAATATTCTGCTGAACTTATGTTGATGTTACTTTGACATGTACTATTTACCTTAACATTATTGTAGACTAAGTACACTCCTTTATGGCAATGATGCTCCCTAACAGCAGTAGCCACACTGCAAAATCTGTTCAAATTAGCTTCCAAACTCCCCATCTGTGGGATGTGCTGGACAAACAGGTCCAAACCATAGAGACACACCCTGCAGCTCACAAGAATTAAAGGATGTGCTGTAAACTACTTGCTGCCAGATACCACAGCACATCCCCAACAGTCTTGTGGACTCCCTGAGTTGACACGTTGCAGGAGAATTATTTAAAAAAGGAGAATTATTATTTGAATTATTATTACATAGAATTTACTCACAACTCTGCCTTCTCCTTCTCCGAACCCTTCTTGGCCTCAATAATGCTGTTCTGTCTTTTTCTGTCTAAAATCTTCTGCAACTCTTTCTTTTCTCTAGTGAGAGGAAAAGGTATGTCACAGTGTGTGAGAGCATGAGGAGCAAGAGAAAGAACGAGAGAGAGAGAGAGAGAGAGAGAGAGAGAGAGAGAGAGAGACATGGAGTTATGTTTCCATTAAACTGCAATTTTAATTTGTGAATTAATACACTTGTATTGGAAACAAATATGGAAAAAAAATATCAAACTTTAAAAAAACTTCTCTGGAGGTTTCCAGATGAGTTTTATTTAATTATTTATTTGGGAATTCGGTAGCAGTGGTGGTCTGGTGGTATAGGGTATATATATATATATATATATATATATATATATATATATATATACACACACACACCTCTCAGATATATCTATTATGATTATCAAAGAAGCCATTTCATTACAAACTTAATAATCGGAATATGCAGATGACAAGGATCCGTAATAGACAAGGTAATTATTTACCATCAAGCCAATCTGACTGTACCTGTGTTCAATATAAATCCCCAAAACATACCTCATACACATCCATTACATAATTCATTCATTCATTCATCTTCTGAATCACTTAATCATAATTAGGGACACCGGGAGGGTGGTGCCCATCTCAGTCGACTCTGGGTGAGGGCAGGGTACACCCTGGACAGTTTACCAGGCCATTGTAGCCAATACATAAATGAGAGGATAATTCAATCACCTGAACAATTCAGTTAATTTATATTAAGGAAAAAAATTATTTTCTCACAGAATATTTCACTATGCCTTTCAAAATTCAAGAGATTCAAGATTCAAGAGACTTTACTTTTGTTATGTTCACACAAAAATAAAAATTTATATGAGATTCTCAGGGCAGTAGTGATCTAGTAGTATAGGGTGCTGGATCGCTGATCCAAAGGTTGGGGGTTCAAGTCCCACTCTCCACAGGATCAACAATGTGCTTGTAATATTGCACAAGAGAGAGAAAGATAGTGTGTAAGAGAGACACAGAGACAGGGGGCCTTACTTTTCACAAATGTCCTTCAGTTTCTTGATCTGGGCCGTCTGGCATTCCTCAGCAATAACTCGGAGTTTCTTATAGGACTGAGAAGGAACAAAATATAAAACAGTTCAGAGTGTTACAATCTTGAGAACACACTGTGGCACCACCAACCCTCCATCCCTCAAGACATGAATATCTCATGGATCAACATTCTTTACAATGCTGGTACACAAATAAACTTTGCCTATAAATGCAAAGACTCCTTCTTTCTTCTTTTCCCTTCAGGGGTCGCCACAGCGAATCATCTGCCTCCATCTCACCCTATTCTCTGCATCTTCTACTCTTAACCCGGGCCTCGACCGATCTGGTATGAAATTAGTATTGGCAGTTCGCAGTGTGTATTCTGGCAAAAGTTTTACGCCGAATGCCTTTCCTGTCGCAACCCTCTGCATTTATCCGGGCTTGGGACCGGCGTGAGGACAGACACTTGTTTGTGCCCATCCTCAAGGCTGCAATCTATAAATGCAAAGACAAAGACTTAAAATCATTCTTCTGACCAAGCATCTTAATCACTATTTAATTATCCTAATCACAATCATCTTTTTACTTGTCTGCTTTCTGCCATGCGTTACCATCCTTCACTATTCTGTTACTGATCTAGAGCACCAGCACAGGAATGTTTCTGATAGACTCTGTGTGTGTGTGTGTGTGTGTGTGTGTGTGTGTGTGTGTGTGTGTGTGTGTGTGTGTGTGTGCGTTACCTCCTCTAGATGAACATGCTTCTTTTCTCTTTCCACCTTGTGTTGCTTCTTTCGCAGATCAAGTAGTTCCTTCATCTGCCACTCTCTAAGCTGCACTGTTTTCTTCTCCAGCTCCATCTCCAAAGCACTAAGCTGAGTCCTCACAGACTCCTCAGGCTCACTATCAACACACACACACGCAATATTGTTTAAATACCATCCTGTGAAACCTCTTTGAGCTTTTTTATTTCCACCGTACCTTTTCTTCATGCTAAACCGCGGCTTTTTCTCCACCTGACTCTTGCGTCTCTCTATTTCAGAGTTCAGCTGGTTAGACCTCGTCTTCTGCTCCTTACTAAGGCTCCACACCTAACACATACAGTCAATATACAAATACAGTGTGATTGGACTATAAAATTCTAAGAACGAAGTTCACCTAAATGACAGAAAAACAGCTCGAAACAATGATGAGGAATTAAAGATCAAATTTATTCTGTCTTGAATTTAAAAAGAGGTCATTACATATTAAAAGAGATAAAATGTGTGAATGTAATTAAGTTTTTACTGTTTAATTCACAAATATTATGTCCTTATACTGTTCCCAAGTCTATATATTAAATACCTATAAAATGGGCATGTAGTGCACTATGTAGGGCCAGGGTGTCAAACTAATTTTCACTGAGGGCCACACTAAATTTAAAGGTGGTCGATGGACAAATAATCACTGATCATCTAGTCTGAAAGGGTTCAACACTGACAAGCTAACATGCAATCTTTCTTCAGTCATGAATGATGTTTACTTAAAATCAGCTTTCACCACCTAGTGGAAGGAAGATGAATTAGGTTTCATGGTAGTGGTCAATGTAAATAATGTATGATAATCATATTGAAAGATCTTTGAAAGCTGTTGCGGATGGGGGCTCTGGAGTGGTGCATCGGCAAGGTGTTTGACTATTAACCCAAAGATCACAAGTTCAAATCTAGGGTAATGCCACAGCCGGGAGTCCTTGACAGCTAATTGGCCACGCTCTCAATGGACGGCATACACTCAGTTCCCCATCACTCACAGTGATCACCAGCCAATCATGGGTGTCTGGGAGTTCATTTGTAGGGGGAGGATAGTGCCTTCCCTTTGAGTGCGTCAGCCCGCATATACACATGCGCCTCAGTTCGAAAAGAAGCGGGTGGCTAGAATTGCATATCATGGAAGGGGCGTGTGCCTGCTTTCACCTCTCCCTCATCAGTGGTGGTCGTGTGAGAGTGAAGGCAATACCTGATGGGTGGGAATAGGCTACAACTAAATTGGGATTTAGGAAAATGGGGTTGGGGATGTTTGTTTTTAGTTATTGCGTGTCACATAAAATGGGGCAGCAAGCTTTTTATTTTAATTATGATGTAGGCGCGTGCACGCACACACACGCGCACGCGTGCACACACACACACACACACACACCCCTCAAGAGTAACTCTGAGGAACTGGCAGCATGGAAAACTTCCTGAGATGACATGAAGAATAACATTTTGACTGGGACTAAACTCAAAAGGAAAACCACATTCCTCATTGGGGTAACAATAGTGTGTGTGATATATAACCAGGGCAGTGTTGGCCTGGTGGTAAAGGCGCTAGATTATCTCTGGATACACCCCCCCCCCCCCCACCAGTGTAGCTTACTGGATTATCAAAGGCCGGCCAGGTCTCTCACTGTCTATGGTGAGAGGCAGTAAAAGAACCATTGCTGACTTTTGACAAGAGTAGCTGCATAGCAGTCAGCGTGTATCTGCCGTGTGATGACCTGGCGAGCTGTCCAGGGTGTACTCTGCCCTCGCCCGGAGTCAGCTGGGATGGGCACCAGCCTCCCCGTGACCCTGATTGGGATTAAGCGGTTACAGAAAATGAACTGAACCAATACATAATCGCTTTGTGTTATAACTGTATCTTATATATGTACTGTACATAAGTGCAATTCCGTTTGCAGAAAATTCCTTATAAAGAAGTTAGTTATGATCAAACCTAAAACGCACCAATATTATAATACACAGGTTCTAAATTTTAAAAAAATTGGAAAGTAGCTAGTAGCCTTCCTGAAACTTTTCAGAATACTGATGCTTGCAAGACTCTTACTGGTATATCTGTGTAGTTCACTATTTCATGGAACCCAGATATTATCCCAAATGGGTAATGCTTAAATTGAAATGGCTACCAAACACTCACAGTGCCATTATAAAGCCGGAGTTCACATTGCGATGGAACAGGCACTGTGGTCATTTTCATGTTTCAAAAAAATCTACAAAAAAAGCCCCCATAAAAATCGAATTTTAGTTTGCTTTTATTGTTTCCATATTTTTTGTACCAAAACTGTGTTTAAAAAGACACGGTTACAGATGGTATTTATGCTCTGCTTGTAAAGCAAGAGACGTACACCTGCCGCTCCATGTAAAAAAAAAAAAAAAAAAAAAAAAAAATAAAAAAAAAAATAAACATTAAAATGTACATTTAATCTGATTTTTTTTTTTTGGCTTATGTTCCAGGGTAATATATACCAAAACAATAACGTGCCTCAGGCTCAGTGGATGTCCCTGAATTGAATAAACATTCATTCGTTCACTTTCTGAACCGCTTAATCCTAATTATGGTCGCGGGGAAGCTGACGCCCATCTCGGCCGACTCTGGGTGAGGTGGGGGTAAACCCTGGACAGCTCACCGTGCCATCGCAAGAAAAACACTCACACAACCATTCATACTCACACTCTCACCTAGGGCCGATTTGGAACAGCCAATTAACCTACTGTGCATGTTTTTGTACTGTGGGACTTCAAAGCCCTCATCACGCCTCACACTGCACCACATTCTCTCAGATCCTCTAGCACCACGAGACTGATCTCTCACTCTACCAAAGGGCAAGGGAAAGATGCATCTAAACTCTTCTCTGTTCTGACTCCAAGGGGGTGGAATGAACCTCCACTGAACACTCGGACAGCTGAGTCACTGGGTATCTTCAAGCGACCTCTGAAAACTTACCTTTTCCAGCAGTACTTAGATTAAGCACTATGCTGTACACACACGCGCACACACGCGCACACACGCGCAACCTGTCATCTGAGCTTGATTGACAGTATACTTAGTCTGTGTTATAACAAACCAAAATAAGAATATATTCACTGATAGAGATTTTAAAGCTCTTCTGTAAGTCGCTCTGGATAAGAGAATCTGCGAAATGCTGTAAATGTGGGAGGAAACCAGGGTTCCCAGAAGAAACCCACACAACCATGGGGAGAACATCCAAACTCCGCACAGATACACCAGAGCTGGGAATTGAAACTAGGACCCTCTTGCTGTGAAGCACACATGCCTATCACGATGCCAGCTGCTGCCTCATTGAATAAACAAATAATTGTTAATCATCCGATTGCAAATCGAATGTGGCGAAAACATCAGAACACACCTTACTCATCCAACTGCAGTATTGATTTAAAAGTGTATATTTTATATGAAACTCAGAGTACAACTGTGTGTGTGTGTGTGTGTGTGTGTGTGTGTGTGTGTGTGTGTGCGTGTATGTACCTTTTTGAGGTGCTTCTTGCGGAGCTCCTTCAGTTCTTTGGATTGTTTCTTCAACAGCTTTACATAGGATTTGTTCTGCTTCAACTCTTCAATGGACTGAGGTTCAATCACTGTAATACAAACATGTTTTTATAGTGACAGAAATTCAGCTTGACTCAATGCTGTGAGATTAATAACGACTAGTGAGGATGATGATGGTGGTGGTGGGGGTGGTGGTGGTGATGATGATGATACCCTACCTGTTAATATATTGTTGATCAGATCTTCTTTCTGGGCTGAAGGATTTCACACAATTACATGCAAGTCAGGAAAAGCATGAGAGGAGATGGGATGTCTCACACACACACACACACACACATACACACCCCTACACATACACCAACTTAAAAAGTGAATTGTGGTAATAAATGAAAGAGCTGTGAGTTTGTTTGCTGTGTTTTTGTACCTGGAGAAGTCAGTACCTCATCCACAATAGGTGGGTGGGTCGGCGAGGGTAAATTGAACATGAACTCAACATTAGTTGAAGGGCTGACATCTGGTCTCTCTCCTACATTTGGCTTTACTTGGACACACACACACACACACACACACACACACACACACACACACACACACACGTATACACACATATACACACACACACACACAAGAAATAAGAGGATGTATTTCAATTGTGAAATGACCCTGCATGTGAAATAATCCACCTGTGGTGCTGAATGAGGAATTTTGACTCAACTAGTGTTGCTTTTTAAAGTGCATTATAATTAAAGATGGATTGGAATGGATTGGATTGTGGTTTATATTATAATAATGTCATTTAAATACTGTTACACACCTTACTGGCATCGTCATCCATAAACACAGCCAGCTGCCGCTCTCTCTGATCCATCACATGTTTAATTGGATTGGTCAGAGCCTCTGCATACTCTAAACACACACACATGGAAATGAGCACTATAAAAAACACATGGAATTTCCGCAATGGGCAGAAATTACATGACATTTTATTTGCAATCGGGGATGAAATTTTATTACTTAACTATTATTCATTAAGAACTGTATAGAAATCATGTATTACTGCCTAAGACATGAAGATAATGCTGATTACACTATGATTATGCCACAAAATTCTTTTAAAATCTTCTTCTTTTGCTTTCGGCTGTTCCCTACAGAGGTTGCCACAGCAAATCATCTGCTTCCATCTCACCCTATCCTCTGCATCTTCTCCTCTTACACCAACTACCTTCATGTCCTCCTTCACCACATCCATAAATCTTCTCTTTGGTCTTCCTCTAGGCCTACTGCCTGGTAGTTCCAACTTCAGCATCCTACTATCAATATACTCACTATCACTCCTCTGTACATGTCCAAACCATCTCAATCTAGTCTCTCTGACTTTGTCTCCAAAACCTCTTAGATGTGCTGTCCCTCTGATGTACTCATTCCTGATCCTATCCATCCACGGTCACACTCGGTACACTTTTCCTTTCAATTCTTGCCGATACCTTCCTATCACACATCACACCGGACACTTTTCTCCAACCATTCCAACCTGCCTGCACATGCTTCTTCGCCACTTTTCCACACTCTCCATTGCTTTGGATTGTGGACCCTAAGTACTTAAAATCCTCCACCTTCTTTATCTCTGCTATCTGTAACCTCATCCTCTTGGGTCCTTCTCGTTCACACACATGTATTCTGTCTTACTGAGGCTAACCTTCATTGCCCTCCTTTCCAGGGCATACCTCCACCTCTCTAGATTTTCCTCCACTTGTTCTCTGCTCTCACTATAGATCACAATGTCATCTGCAAACATCATAGTCCATGGAGATTCTTGTCTAACCTCGTCTGTCAGCCTGTCCATCACTATAGCAAACAAGAAGGGGCTCAGAGCTGATCCTTGATGCAGTCCCACCTCCACCTTGAATTCTTCGGTCATGCCGACAGCACACCTCAACACTTTTTTGCATCTCTCATACATGTCCTGCACCACTCTAACATACTTCTCTGCCATTCCAGACTTCCTCATGCAATACCACAGTTCTTCTCTCGGCATCCTATCATATGCTTACTCCAGATCCACAAAGGCACAATGCAGCTCCCTCTGACCTTCTCTGTGCTTCTCTATTAACATCCTCAAAGCAAACACTGCATCTGTGATGCTCTTTCTTGGCATGAAACCAAACTATTGTTCATCAAAATTCCTTTAAAATAAGCTATATATATAGGACATGGCTGAGCAACAATATATAACCTCAGTAAAAATAACCTAAAAATATTAGCAACATTTTCTGAGGCTGCTGATAGACTTCGGGATAAATGGTGTACTGTACTGTCTTACCTTGGTGCTCATTGGGAATGTAGTCCTGAACTTCAGTGTATACAAGAAGAGAAGGAAGCAAGAGTGGCTGATTCAGCTCATTCTTCAGATTAATGTAATGATATCCTATAACACACACACACACACACACACACACACACACACACACACACACACAGTAAGCAAACTACAGGCAAAAATCTAACACTGTGAGCACAGTTATTCATGCACTATATGTATGTAGTTTGTGTCTAGAACAGATTTCATGCTGTATGAGTTCACATTATCTTTTGTAAAGCAAACACTGCCCAAGATTATGGTACTCCTCCAAAGGTTGAAAGAAAACACCATTATTCATAACAGTTTAATTTCCTGTGAAGTTTTTCCCTTGGGGCTTATGGTTTATAGCCATTTTACTGTTTTTGGTAAAGTGTGCTAACACTATAAATATATTGGATGGACACATTTTCTAAATGTCTAAAATGAAACAATGGGAAAACAGGGTCCAGGTTAAAAATACAAGAGTTTTATTTCAACAGAGTGTGAACTAAGTATTGGTCACCGACAGGCTTTTGAAAAGCTGGCGTGCATTTGAGATAAACTTTATACTGACCTGGACGTAAAGCCACCACTGGTAAGATCCGATGACCTATGAACTTTCCATTTTCTTCCAAGACAGCCACCCTTAGTGATGCTAGTGTGGGCAACACCACCTACAGACAGACAGACAGACAGACAGACACAGACAGAGAGAGAGAGAGAGAGAGAGACAGACAGACAGACAGAGAGAGAGAGAGATTATAGATTTTGTTCTTTTAATGTAAAGTTGACTATGGTTTCAAGCTTTTTTCCAAAAAAAAAAAAAAAAAAAAGTTGTATGCTTACTATGATGTCTCCATGATATACAGTTATACAGTATTACACATTTGATTCACATATATGGTAGATTTTCGTGATTTGAAACAATATGGAGACCATCAATACAATATAACATACAGCTCCAATCCACACAACATATAAAACCCCAATATTTGTGCAGTAGTGACCTTATTAAAGACAAAAAAATCTTCATCCCAGATTGGGTCCATCGAGTTGTTATTGGAGGTTTTGGTTCGGAACTTTCTTCTGGTGTCAGTAGGCAATCCAAACATGTCCACCTCAACATACACACCGACCTTCTTTTCATTCAGAAACTGACCGGATATAATCTGGATGTATAACAAATAGGGAAACAAATCAGCACATATTACTTGAATTACACACACACACACACACACACACACACACACACACACACACACACACACACACACACACACAGCACTACCTTGATCTTGACAGTGTTAGCTACGATGCCGTCCACTATACTCTCAGTGAAAGGGTCAAAGTGTTTGTCTGTGCGTCTCATAAACTCAGGCTTGAGCAGGTAGCCACTGCGGCCATTATACTCGAAAACACCCATATTTAGCTGCATTGGTAGATCTAAAGCAAAAAAGCCATGTTTTAATGCATTAAAGAGCCAAACACAACACGAAAAAATAAATAAATACCCAAAAGGTAATTTCTGACTCAGCAGCAGATTCTTTAGAAAGATGAGCTAGTACTCATTTGACATTTACTGAGTTTCACTGTAAGATCGACGTAACAGGGAAGCAGGTGAGATCTGTCAGATTCAGTGGAAACTATGCATTTATTAAATAAAACAAAAATATGGGCTGGACTGGGGTTTTAATCCGGTGTAAAATGTAACCGCCATTTACATGGAATGTGACACAACAAGCTGAGTCCAATTATTATTTTACTTGCCTGGTTCATGAACTGATCACAAAAAAATTCAAATATGTTTGAAATTTCCGTGAGTGTCATACAACAAGGCTCTGATGTGGAACAGCCTTAAAGAGTCCACACATATCATGAGGAGGTCACAATATTGTCATTTTGCATGCAAATTATTCATTGTTCACTCGCAAGGAGAAGTGTAGACTCTCATTGGAAAAGTCTGAGACTTGCTGGCATCTAGCATATAATTTTAGCATCATTTGTATTTTATTCACATTTTTTTGTGCTATTAATGCATTTCAGGGCAAAAAGAAGATACACGATTGATTTATGATGGGAGACAAGCTTACCAATCACAAATTACTCACAAATCAGTCACACATTGACATGTGACTTTCATGCAATATACATATTCAAGCCACAAAATATTCGCTGGCACGTGTAATTGCAAAACATCTTGATGCAAAATTCAAAATAGGCTGAAAAATCGATTTGTGCCAGTCGCTTTGCAATCACACCTCTATTGTGAACTTCCCCTAACAGGCATCTAAAAAATGTTCATCAATGCACTGAATCAAAGAAAGAACTTTTCTGAAACTGGACTCATTTTGTGGTCTGTCAAAGGTACAGGGATTCCTCACTTTCCACGGTTAATTGGGACTGAGATCCCCCGCGACCACCGAATTCCACGAATTCCACCCCCCACCCCCCCCGACTAACGTACATGCACATATCTTCTTCTTCTTTTCCTTTCGGCTGTTCCCTTCAGGGGTCGCCACAGCAAATGATCTGCCTCCATCTCTCCCTATCCTCTGCATCTTCTACTCTTACTCCAACTTTGACCTTCATGTCCGCCTTCACTGCATCCATAAATCTTCTCTTTGGTCTTCCTCTGGGCCTTTTGCCTGGTAGTTCCAACCTCAGCATCCTCGACCAATATACTCACTATCCTCCTCTGTACATGTCCAAACCATCTCAATCTAGCCTCTCTGACTTTGTCTCCAAAACATCTAACATGTGCTGTCCCTCTGATGTACTCATTTCTGATCCTATCCATCCTCGTTACTCCCAAAGAGAACCTCAACATTTTCATCTCTGCTACCTCCAACTCTGACTCCTGTCTTTTCCCCAGGGCCACTGTCTCTAAACCATACAACATTGCTGGCCTCATCACCGTCTTGTACACTTTTCCCTTCATTCTTGCCGATACTCTCCTATCACACCGGACACTTTTCTCCATCCATTCCAACCTGCCTGCAGCTTCTTCACCTCTTTTCCACACTCTCCATTGCGCTGGATTGTTGAGCCTAAGTACTTAAAATCCTCCACCTTCTTTATCTCTGCCCCTGTAACCTAAAAGTTCCTCTTGGGTCCTTATCGTTCACACACATGTATTCTGTCTTACTAAGACTAACCTTCAATCCCCTCCTTTCCAGGGCATACCTCCACCTCTCTAGATTTTCCTCCACTTGGTCTCTGCTCTCACTACAGATCACAATGTCATCTGCAAACATCATAGTCCATGGAGATTCTTGTCTAACCTCATCTGTTAGCCTGTCCATCACCATAGCAAACAAGAAGGGGCTGAGAGCTGACCCTTGATGTAGTCCCACCTCCACCTTGAACTCTTCTGTCACACCGACAGCACACCTCACCACTGTCTTACATCTATCATACATGTCCTGCACCACTCTAACATACTTCTCTGTCACTCCAGACTTCCTCATACAATACCACAGTTCTTCTCTCGGCACCCTGTCATATGCTTTCTCAGATCCACAAAGGCACAATGCAGCTCCTTCTGACCTTCTCTGTACTTCTCTATTAACATCCTCAAGCAAACACTGCATCTGTGGTGCTCTTTCTTGGCATGAAACCAAACTGTTGTTCACAAATGCTGACCTCTGCCCTTAGTCTTGCTTCCACTATTCTTTCCCATAGCTTCATTGTATGGCTCATCAACTTTATCCCTCTGTAGTTGCCACAACTCTGTACATCGCCCTTGTTCTTAAAAATGGGCACAAGCACACTTCTCCTCCATTCCTCTGGCATCTGTTCACTTTCTAAGACCTTGTTGAATATTCTTGTCAGAAAAATCTACTGCTACCTCCTAGACACTTCCATACCTCAACTGGTATGTCATCAGGGCCAACTGCCTTTCCACTCTTCATCCTCTTCAATGCCTCCTCACTTCTCCTTACTAATCTTTGCTACTTCCTGCTCCTCAACGGTCACCCCTTCTACTCTTTTTCTCTCTCATTTTCCTCATTCATCAGCTCTTCAAAGTACTCTTTCCATCTTCCCAGCACACTTCTGTCATCAGTCAATACATTTCCCTCTCTGTCCTTTATCACTCTAACTTGCTGCCGTCTTTCCCATCTCTATTTCTCTGCTGTGCTAACCTGTATAGATCATTTTCTCCCTCCTTACTGTTCAACCTATCATACAAGTCATCATCGCCCTCTGTTTGGCCTTTGACACTGCTACCTTCGCCTTCGCTGTGTCTCCCTGTACTCCTGTTTACTCTCTTGGTCCTCTCAATGTCCCACTTCTTCTTGGCTAACCTCTTCTTTTGTACACACTCCTGCACTTCCTCATTCCACCACCAAGTTTCCTTATCTACTTTCCTTCCAGAGGACACACCAAATACTCTCCTACCGGTCTCCCTGATCACATTGGCTGTGGTTGTCCAGTCCTCTGGAAGCACTTCCTGACTACCCAAAGCCTGTTTCAACTCCTCCTTGAAGACAACACGACCATTTCCTTTTTCAGCTTCCACCACTTTGTCTTCTGCTCTACCTTTGCCTTTTTCACCTTTCTCACCATCAGTGTCATCCTGCACACCACCATCCTATGCTGTTTGTCAACACTCTCACCCACTACTACTTTGCAGTCACTGACTTCCTTCAAATTACATCGCCTACACAAGATGTAGTCTACCTGTGTGCTCTTACCTCCGCTTTCATAAGTCACCCTATGCTTCTGTTTCTTCTGGAAGAAAGTATTCACCACAGCCATTTCATCCTTTTTGCAAAATCGATCAACATCTGTCCTTCTGTGTTCCTGTCCTGGATACCAAACCTGCCCATCACTTCCTCGTCCCTCTGTTGCCTGCACCAACATGTCCATTGAAGTCTGCTCAATGACCACTCTTTCACCTCTGGGGTACTCTGCATCACTTCATCTAACTCACTCCAGAATCTCTCCTTCTCTTCTAGCTTACATCCTGCCTGTGGGGCATAAGCACTAACAACACATTGACTATCAAGCTTAATTTCTAACTTGAGACTCATCACTCTGTCTGACACTCTTTTCACTTCTAGAACATTCTGACAAACCCCTCCTTCAAGATGACTCCTACTCCATTTCTCTTCCCATCCACACCATTATAAAACAGTTTTAAACCCTGCTCCTAAGCTTTTAGCCTTTCTACCTTTCCACCTTGTCTCCTGAACACACAGTATGTCCACCTTCCTCCTCTGCATCATGTCAGCCAGCTCCTATCTTTTCCTTGCATAGTTCCAACATTCAAAGTCCCTACTCTCAGTCCGAGGCTCACGCATTTCCTCTTCTCTCTCTGCCTACGACACGCCTCCGCCTCTCCTTCTTCGACGTCTTCGACCAACAGTAGTCAATTTCCATCAGCACCCTGTTGGTTGACAGCACTGATAAGCGATGCGTTGTTAACCGGGCCTCGACCGATCCGGTATGAATTTTGTTTTGATCATTTGCATTTTTAAATGTGGCAGAAGTTTTACGCCGGATGCCCTTCCTGTCGCAACCCTCTGCATTTATCCGGGCTTGGGACCGGCATAAGGGGGAGAGACACTGGTTAGTGCCCCCCCCGCCTCATGGCTGCATTGTACATGCACATATATGTGTGTATAATATCAATAAATACATATTCAATGCTATAAATGCTTACAATAACAATTAAAGATTAAAATATAATGCATTTGATGTAAATAAAATGTTAATACACACACATACAGACGCATGTGTGCAGCACTCAGATGTGCGCCTCACAACAATGTAACTAGTTTCGATGGGTTTTTGGGTTGGTTTTTGTTTTGTGTTTGTTTCAGGTTTTTTTTTTTTTTTGCACAATTAGCCTTGTTTTTGCAGCATTTTCCTTAACTTTCCCACCTGTTCTTCTTTACTTTCTTTAATGCGTTGAATATTTATAAAAAAAAAAAAAAAGCGATGCACTGAAACCGCATGAATTGCAGCGTGAAGTAGCGAGGGATCCCTGTATATGCATGATCGTTCTGATAGAACGTAAGAAGACTAATTTAAAGGCATAACAATGACAACGAGAATTTATTTACACCTTGGCAAAATCTGGAAGAAATATATATATATGCTGCCTTCTTTTAAAATATAGTAGAGCATTACATGAACAATATGAACTAAATCCACTCTCACTGGGACACACAAACCAAGACTCGAGTAGTAAAACCTCCCTCTCCAGCTTGTGTGAATGCTGTGTGATATCCAGTTCCATTTAAAATAGTGAAACAGGAACAATATTGGTTAGATAAGGGCTGGACTCACCAAGAGTCTGGAAGTTTAGCGCCACCATCTGGCAGCCAACATTCCAGAACAGCTGTGGCATGTAGTTACTGGAGTCCACACGTGTGCCTTTGGGATAGATCCGACTCAGCTGTTTCTTATTGTATCTGAACACATGCAATTCAGGAAAACAAAAGGGCAGACTTGCACTGACATGGTGCTGTGAGCAAATAATAATCCAACACAATATACTTGGGAATATAAGCAAATATGTATATTAAAATCATAAATGGAAAGGATACTCCACAAACTCAATGGGAGAATTCTTCAGTATGTCCATTGCTTTGGTCTCCACAAAGGATGACATTTCAAAATACTTTTTCCTTTCTAGACACATTAAAAAAGAAAAGGTTTGATCAATAATATAAAATACATTACAAACTACACCTGAGCCCATTATATTACATAATCGCATCTCTCTGGATACTCACTGGTTGCCACTTCAAAGGATTTGAATTTAACTGGCTCAATGTAGTTGACCAGGTTGGACATCGCTTCTGTGGCTGTGGCTTCTCTGTAGGCTGTTCCCTGCAGGAGGAGGAGGAGAAGGAGACGAATAAGGAGGCGGAGAGGAGCATAGAGTGAGTGTAAATGAACCCAGTGCATCAGTTCAATTCCTCTTGATACAACTGCCTAAAAATGTCCCTCTTGTGTTTTGTTCAATACTTCACATGCCTATTACTACAGGGAGATATTAAACTATAACATCAATGCAGTTATAATAAAAAAAATGATGCTCTCAGTAGATATCTCTATTGGCAGGTCTCTGAGCATGGGTTTGCTTTCCCTTTCCTGTAATTAGCTGACTACTTTTATTTATATCACCTGTCTTGAAACTTTAGTTGTCCATTTAATGAGTTCATGTTCTGTTAATCTCCGGATTTCAGCATTTCCTTCACAAACATTTATCTATCTAGGAGTCTCTCTAGCTTCCTGAGTTAGACTGTGTGTTTTTTATTCTGTGCATGCCTGAGTAAGGATGTATACGCCTCTAAATTTTGGTTTTCAGTTTTGCTATTTATTAAAAATTAATCAACAGTGAAACACAAAGGCCAATCAGCATTAGCTCAACATGAAGCCTAATTGGGTGTCCTGTGTTTGGCACATGAAGACATTAGTTGCACACATGACAACCATCCAAAATAGAGTCAATGGTTTGCAAGTATGCTGTGATGGACATACAGTAGGCCCTCGTTATTCGCGGGGGTTTGGTTCCAGCCCCTCCTGCGAATGAAAATAATCCACGAGTTCTGTACCCGGAAGTAAAACCCCATGTATCATATTACATGCGTGAATCATCGACCGGAAGTAAAATACTATTTGCTAAAATATGCTTCTAAAACACATTCTATAGACAGTCTTACTCATTAATACAGTAGTAATGTAGTAATGATTAAGAAAAACTTTTTAGTTTTGTACTGTGATATTATTAATAAAATAAATAAACATTATACAGCATATATATATATATATCTTCTTTTCTTTTCGGCTGTTACCTTCAGGGGTCGCCACAGCAAATGATCTGCCTCCATCTCACCCTCTCCTCTGCATCTTCTACTCTTACTCCAATGGCCTTCATGTCCTCCTTCACCACATCCACAAATCTTCTCTTTGGTCTTCCTCTGAGCCTTCTGCCTGGTAGTTCCAACTTCAGCATCCTACTACCAATATACTCACTATCCCTCCTCTGTACATGTCCAAACCATCTCAATCTAGCCTCTCTGACTTTGTCTCCAAAACATCTTACATGTACTGTCCCTCTGATGTACTCATTCCTGATCCTATCCATCCTCGTTACTTCCAAAGAGAACCTCAACATTTTCATCTCTGCTACCTCCAGCTCTGCCTCCTGTCTTTTCCCCAGGGCCACTCTCTCTAAACCATACAGCATCACTGGCCTCATCACCGTCTTGTACACTTTTCCCTTCATTCTTGCCGATACTATCACACATCACACCGGACACTTTTCTCCATCCATTCCAACCTGCCTGCACGCGCTTCTTCACCTCTTTTCCACACTCTCCATTGCTCTGGATTGTTGAGCCTAAGTACTTAAAATCCTCCACCTTCTTTATCTCTGTCCCCTGTAATCTCACCGTTCCTCTTGGGTCCTTGTCGTTCACACACATGTATTCTGTCTTACTGAGACTAACCTTCATTCCCCTCCTTTCCAGGGCATACCTCCACCTCTCTAGATTTTCCTCCACTTGTTCTCTGCTCTGACTACAGATCACAATGTCATCTGCAAACATCATAGTTCATCATAGTCCCCCAGCCAGGCACGCGTGCAAAACAATCGTCCAGGGCCTACTGTATTCCTTCCACCTCCTGAGGACATCCCCAGTTGAGGTGAGCAGCTCCCAAGTTCCACCATAAACAGTATTTGTGGAGGAATAATAGAATCCCAACAATGAAGTGAGAGAAAAGAATCGAAAACATACCTCATCTGGTTGTTGCTTTTTTGGGTCCGTCACAACTTCTTCCTCCTCTTCTTCATCACTATCTCCGTGATCTTCATCACAAGAAATAAAAAAACAGTAAGCATTTGAAAAGTATGCACTACATAATGACAGCATTCTGATGTTAGTCTGGGGTGACTGGTGGAGACAACAAGTCCCTCATGCCCCAACCCACCAATAGACTTCCGCTTTTCAGTGTCTTTGCTCATCCTTTCTGCAAGTTTGTCACCCCCATTGGACATGATCTGGCTTGCCTCCCCTTCAAGCAATGAAGCATCTAAACACAAATCTTATTATGCATGGATATGAAATGGATGTACAGTACAACAAAAACAGTCTGAAAATGGGATTTACAAAGAATAATGACTTGCTGAAATGTACATGCAAGCATCTGAACAGAAACTCAGAAATGGAATGATGAAATGCTTTGTATGGCATAACAGCACAATGATTTGTCTGAATATTTCTAAAAGAGAGCAAATTGTGAAGAATAAGGAGGAGAACTCAGAGCTGTATTATCTCTGAAGCATGTGTGCCCACCATTGAGAGACGAGGCCGGCTCGTCTTGGCCCTCTTTGCGTTTCACGCTGCCACCGTTGGCTGTGTGGTGTTGATGCTTCTTCTTGTTCTTTATTAGGATTTTCCCCAACAGTTCTTGAGGAGTGGGCAATGGCTGACTTGGTAACAGCTGCAGAAAAGCGCATGTCACATAACTCTGACACTACAATTAGCATTACAATCAACATTTCAAAGTGTTAGGTCAAGTTTGTGAAGATGAGCAACAGTGAGCCAACCTACCGGGTATTTCTCTAAAGGATCGATGAGCAAAGCATCGCCAAATGTCGTACGACAATATTCTGCCATCTTAGCCTGCTGTCGTGCACTTATGATGAAGAAATGAGAGGAACAGGGGTGATGAGAGGTTCACACAAGAAAGTGTATTACAAAAACAGCTATAAATTGTACAGTGAGACCACGTGACGCAAACAGTGGGGTATACAGCTATCAAAATTCATCACAGACCACCCTGAAGTCGTATAGCAGCAAATCCTGACGTGTTTTATTTCCCTTATACAACAGCAACCTCTTCACGATCATAATTTTTAAATGAATTTAATAACAACAATGATGCATCATACGTTGTCTCTCTGATCTTAGATGTTTCAAATTCCCATCAGACATCTCTTCTCTTGTCTCGGCAGCGACCCTTCAAAGGAGGGCAAAGGCCACCCCCCATCCCCCAAGTAATGTGCTGCCAGCCAACCCCAGCTTTCAAAATTGCTGCTCATACAACGTTGGCAATGGTGCTATCCACCCACTTTTGAATACATTGGTTCAGAAACAATCATGATCAGCTATGTTCCTATGATAGGAAAGAGAGCACATGCTGTTGCTCCCTCCATGAGAGTTCTGAGAATTAGTTTGCTTGGGCTCCCAGCCACAGATGGCTATGGCATTCCCTCGGATTCAAACCTAAGAGGGACGCTTTTCTGTTGAGCCACTTGAACTCTTGCATTATACTTTTTGTACATCTGACGTTGTGAGTAACTTAAGTTCACATTATAGTCGCTATAAATGAGTCTTTACCACAATTTTGTCCATATCATTGATAATGTTTCTTTACTTAAAGAATAGCTGTGGTGAATCAGTGTTACTCACTATTTAAAACAATCAGGTATGAAATCATCCGTTTCATTTGACAACGTCAGTCCCTAAAAGTTTTCAAAGTGCACACAAGTGCTATGTCTCTAGGCATGATAGTCCCAGCCTGGTAGCAACACGAACTTGGATTGGCTGGGCTACGTCACTTACCCATGTAGCATAACACATCATGGGCTGGTGCTGAGCTGCACAAACAACAAGTGCAGGAATTGCAGAAAACATTTGTTTTGTGTTCCTAAACCAACTATCGACAGGAAAGCCGAGTTGACAAAGCGTTATCTGTACAGGCCATTTTGGATTCACCATCGTGCTCATCTCTGGAGGTGATCTCATCCTCAGAGTCACTAGAATGTAATGTGATGTCACTTCTGCAGAATAATTACTGCAAACCACCACAGTTCAGCCTCCACTAAAAGTTTTAAGTTTTCAATGGTCATTTATGTTAAAATATGCATCTGTATAGGGATCCCTCACTTTCCGCGGTTAATTGGAACCGAGATCTCCCCACGACCGCCGAATTCTGCAAAGTAGGATCAACACCTACTGACAGACGTATACGTACATATATATATGTATATAATATCAATAAATACATATTCAATGCTATAAATGCTTATAATAACAATTAAACATTCAAGAATAATGCATAAGATGTAAATAAAATATAAATACACACCATTACAGACGTATGCGCACACAGACGCGCACCTCGCATAAAAATGTAAGTAGTTTTGTTTGGGGGGTTTTAGGTTGTTTTTTGTTTTTGTTTGTTGGGGGAGGGGGGGTTTGCATAATTGGACTTGTTTTGCAGCATTTTCCTTAACTTTTCTCTATTCTTCCTTAATTTCCTTATTAATTCGATGAATATTTAAAAAAAAAAAAAAAAAAAAAAAAAAAACGCGATGCACTGAAGCCGCATGAATTGAAGCACAAAGTAGCGAGGGCTTCCTATATTGCTTAAATTTATTACATAGACACAAATTATGCTGCAAGGATGACCAATACCAACACACTTGTGTAAATGTTGTGTAATCTGCTTAAATGGTGAAATTTTGATTATAAATTAACTATTGCTATGGAAACGGTAAGGTATTAGAAGAAGTTCAATACCTCTTAAGCAATCAGATTTGAGAGCTCAAAGCCACTGGGGTATCAGACCAAAAGGATACCGATCCTTTTTTTTTCCCCAATATTGTTATCAATACTTTTATAATACTGAGCAGGTCTAGATGGTCCTCTGATTACACTCAGACACAAACATGCACTTACGAGTCGACGTGATTCTCAAAGGACAGGATGAGTGGGTAAGGAGAGGTCTTAAATGCACTCTCAGCAATGGCTTCAATCACCTCCTGTGGGGTGGGGGTGGGGGGTGGGGGGATCACACATGCCCCAAAGTGAACACAGGATATTGTTTAAGAGAGACAAACAGATTGACTCGGGCAGATGGCTGCACCTTGAAGGGGATTTCGGTTGTCATGGTGAAGCCGTGTGTGATAATGGGCTCTTCATCAGGTGGTCGACCTTTCCAGCAGTCGAGCTCAATACAGCGGCAACCGGTGAGCAAAACCTGTCTGTACATTTCCACTGAGGACAAACCAGTTAACTGGCCCACTGCGCACGTTCACACACACACACACACACAAAACAAAAAATCTAACTTGCCATAGTTTAGAAATAAGTTCTGTTATCACTCCTGTTGTTATTAAAGCTTAGTTATACAGTAATAAAGAACAAAATATTTGTTTTGCAAAATTAATTACAGAAGTGGAAGTAAACATATTCTAATAATCCAATACAACAATCTGAGAAAAGAGCTGAGAAATAACCAACATATCGTTAGTGTGGGAAAGCTGAAGTCAGGACCACTATGCAGTTGGTCAGGGTGCACATGGTGTCTTTTATCAGGTTAAGACTGTCCTTCATAGATTTTTCAGGGTATTTTGAGAAGGACATTTCAGATGAAGGAAATTTATAGGAAATGTACCAACCTGTGAGGTAAGTGTTGTGTGAAGAGTTGATAAAATAATGAGACAGTGGCTGGTTCATATCATCCAGGATGTCAAATCTTTCAGAGGGAACCACTGCATTTTCCTCTCCTCCCAGATATTTACTGAAACCCATTAGAGAGATCTGGTCTACACACACACACACACACACACACACACACACACACATATACACAATTATGACCGCTGTCATTAATTGGCCATCTCTCACATAATTCCTTAAGTTACTCTGTGTGTGTGTGTGTGTGTGTGTGTGTGTGTGTGTGTGTGTGTGTGTGTGTGTTTACCTCTGTCCAGCTGGTGGGAGGTATTCTCATATTTTTCCATGAGCTGTCGTACCTGGTCTCGCTTGAGTGGTGGGTACAGCACCTCATTCAGCCGTGAGTCTCTCTGTGTACGGTTAATGAAATCCAACATCTGGTCCATGGATAGAAAGGGTTTCCCTTTAGAGCCACTGGAAATGCACACATGCACGCACACACACATACACACACACATACACACACACACACACATACACTATTAGGTTCAAGAACCACACCATGCAATATATAATTACTTCATTCATGCATTTCCGTGTTTTCTCTGGTTGTGTAACTGTAACTATGCCTGTGCAGCTTTTATAAAACTGTATGTGCTTTATCTCTTAAAATGTTACTCTGCAGTTGAGTTAATGATATTAATAATTCCCTGTGCAAAGAAACATTAAAAGTGTGTGTGTGTGTGTCTATATATAATATATATATATATATATATATATATATACACACACATACACACACACTAGTCCTTCTCAAAAAATTAGCATATTGTGATAAAGTTCATTATTTTCTGTAATGTACTGATAAAAATTAAACTTTCATATATTTTAGATTCATTGCACACCAACTGAAATATTTCAGGTCTTTTATTGTTTTAATACTGATGATTTTGGCATACAGCTCATGAAAACCCAAAATTCCTATCTCAAAAAATTAGCATATCATGTTCAGGTAGTCTAAAGCGCTATTAACCTAATCATCTGAATCAACCAATTAACTCTAAACACCTGCAAAAGATTCCTGAGGCTTTTAAAAACTCCCAGCCTGGTTCATTACTCAAAACCGCAATCATGGGTAAGACTGCCGACCTGACTACTGTCCAGAAGGCCATCATGGACACCCTCAAGCAAGAGGGTAAGACACAGAAAGAAATCTCTGAGCGAATAGGCTGTTCCCAGAGTGCTCTATCAAGCCACCTCAGTGGGACGTCTGTGGGAAGGAAAAAGTGAAAAAAGGGCCGATTCCAGACCTTGGAGGACCTGTGGAAGCAGTGGACTGAGTCTGGAGTAGAAACATCCAGAGCCACCGTGCACAGGCGTGTGCAGGAAATGGGCTACAGGTGCCGCATTCCCCAGGTCAAGCCACTTTTGAACCAGAAACAGCGGAAGAAGCGGCTGACCTGGGCTACAGAGAAGCAGCACTGGACTGTTGCTCAGTGGTCCAAAGTACTTTTTTCGGATGAAAGCAAATTTTGCATGTCATTCGGAAATCAAGGTTCCAGAGTCTGGAGGAAGACTGGGGAGAAGGAAATGCCAAAATGCCTGAAGTCCAGTGTCAAGTAGCCACAGTCAGTGATGGTCTGGAGTGCCATGTCAGCTGCTGGTGTTGGTCCATTGTGTTTTATCAAGGGCAGGGTCAATGCAGCTAGCTATCAGGAGATTTTGGAGCACTTCATGCTTCCATCTGCTGAAAAGCTTTATGGAGATGAAGATTTCATTTTTCAGCACGACCTGGCACCTGCTCACAGTGCCAAAACCACTGCTAAATGGTTTACTGACCCCATGGTCATATTACTGTGCTCAATTAGCCTGCCAACTCTCCTGACCTGAACCCCATAGAGAATCTGTGGGATATTGTGAAGAGAAAGTTGAGAGACACCAGACCCAACACTGTGGATGAGCTTAAGGCCGCTATCGAAGCATCCTGGGCCTCCAGAACACCTCAGCAGTGCCACAGGCTGATCGGCTCCATGCCACGCCACATTGAAGCAGTCATTTCTGCAAAAGGATTCCTGACCAAGTATTGAGTGCATAACTGAACATAATTATTTGAAGGTTGACTTTTTTTGTATTAAAAGCACTTTTTTTTATTGGTCGGATGAAATATGCTAATTTTTTGAGAGAGGAATTTTGGGTTTTCATGAGCTGTATGCCAAAATCATCAGTATTAAAGCAATAAAAGACCTGAAATATTTCAGTTGGTGTGCAATGAATCTAAAATATATGAAAGTTTAATTTTTATCAGTACATTACAGAAAATAATGAACTTTATCACAATATGCTAATTTTTTGAGAAGGACTAGTATATACACACACACAGGGTGTCCCAAAAAATGTATACACACTTTAAATAATTGTAAACTAGATGTTTATTATAATTTGTTTAATTTTCAACATGTGAAAGACTTTCCAAATATCATTCGATAGTCTTGTCACCGCCTGTTCTCAAACTGATTTCCGTTCTGGTCCACACTGCCGACAAAGCAAAGCGATGGAATAGCACAAATGCCTGTATTCAAGTTCAATGGTTGCTCTCAATTCAGTAACTGTTGCAGGTCTCATTGCGTAGACTTTGTCTTTTAGGTATCTCCATAATAAGAAATGTAGTGGTGTGAGGTCTGGTGAACGTGGAGGGTATTCAACAAAACCCCTCAGTCTGCTGAAAGGTGTAGACATTTTTGGGGACATCCTGTATGTGTATGTATATTCAATTCATGTGGCTTCAGTGCATTGCACTTTAAAAAATCATCGAATTAAAAAAATAATGAAATTAAGGAAGAACAGAGGAAAAGTTAAGGGAATATGCCACAAAACAAGGCCAATTATGCAAAAAAAAAAAAAAAAAAAAACTCCAAACAAACAAAAATGTAAGTAGTTTTGATTTTTTTTTTTTTTTTTCATTTTTATGTAAGGTGTGCATCTCTGTGTGTGTACACGCATTGTTTGTATGTGTGTGTATTTATATTTTATTTACATCTTATGCATTACTTTTAAATGTTATTATAAGCATTTATAGCATGGAATATGTATTTATTGATATTATATACACATATATATGTACGTATACGTCAGTCAGGGGAGGGTTGATCCGACTTCGCAGAATTCGGCTGTCACAGGAAAATCTCAGTCCCAATTAACCGCAGATATATATATATATATATATATATATATATATAAAAAAATCATTAACAAGTCATGACACAGGCACAACTTACAAATCTGTTTAGTGAGAACTGGCTGCATCACAGAAACTAACAGATCAGCATTATCCTTTTAGGTTTATATAATGCACTGGACAATTCTTCACCCTAATCCAGTCATTTTAGGATTCTCCATACTCGTTTTCTTTGAGTGATGCAGGGCAATATGTTGTGCATTCTGAGAAGTAACATCTTTTCCGTGGCCACAAAATAAGTCTTTTGACTTCATCGTTTAAGAAAGATGAAGGTACTCACTCCATCACTTCAGGCTGAAAGAACTGCTGCTGGCTAAAACAAATTACTGCAGTAACTATCCCATCAAAAGCTTTAAAAGTTTCATTTGAATCTTAAGGTAGTTTTAAATTCGCATTGGCAACATTTTTGGCCAGGCAGTGTATATACTGCTATCGAAAAATAAACAACTTTTAATTGATGGAATCATGATGATATTCCTGTGTATGGTATGCACACATTGTGTAATATTCACACAGTTATCAGTACAACAGCTTAGAACTAATAAATAAAATTGAAAGTCAAGAACAGAAACAACAATTAGAACAAAAACCCATCACTCACAGCTTCATGAAGATTTGGTCGATATCATGCCTGAGGCACAGCTTGTCCAGGAAAGTCTGGAATTTTTCCAAAGTGAAATCTTCCAATCTGATCCCATCCGCCTGAAGACAACACACACACACACACACACACACACACACACACATCATGATGTCACAAAAACTTTGTTTATAGGTCAGCATAGACAAGCTCCTATTATTATTATTATTAATCTTATTACAATTATTATATATACTAACAATGACAACAACAATAATAATAATGTGCATTAGAAAAATCAACAATAGCAATAATTTAACCCTTTAGTGTCACATGATCACTCTGTGGCACACAAATACCACAGTTTAATGCTTAGCTATAATAGGTTTCCATGCCAGTTAGATTTAATCCCCATTAAGGCAATAGTTAAAATAGGCTGATCACAATAAATAACTGTTGATTTTTGTCTAAATGCCAAGATTTCATGCTGGCATTCAGGGCATACCCAGCCTTTATTCAGTGTCGCCCCGACTCTTAAACAGTACGGCAAATGAGTGAATGAGGGAGTGAGTACATAATTCCTCCATTGATAATCGCACTACATGTCTCAAAGTTGCCCCTTGTAAACATTCTACTAATGCATGAACAACATTTCAGAATCAGTTTGGTATTAATCAGTACACCAGAACTGTCCATCTCGCTGGGTTGTGTAGTGGCTTTCCGACCAATCAGAAACAACTGCTTAAACAAAATTTAAAAAAGGAAAAAACAGACTAGGAAATCAGGATGACATGAAATATGAGGCCTCATACAACCATATTGTGCTCTACCGCCCTATGGTTTCACTGTGAAATCCTGCTTTACTCCAGCAGAGGACAGTGTGCTACAATATAATGGCTTACAGTAACCAGACGCTGCCTAAGCAACCTGAAACAAGCGCTTTGTTTTGTTTTTCGTTTCAGTGTTTCCAGGTCATATTGTGAACAAAATGTGAACAACAACTCCATTTGGATCACAAAAAACAAATAAACACATGTTTCTCTCTAATCTTAAATCAAAACTGGGTTGATTTCACTGGAGCTCTACACATCACATTACTTACTGTTATCCATGTGCAGCAGGGGATTATAACATAAAACAACAAAAAAAATTAATTCCGTGTTTCACGCCCTTCATCCCCCCGCCCAAGTTAACACTGGACAAAAATGCTATTTCATGTGGAAATACTTTACGTAAAAGTAACAATATCTTCGGATTTCTGTTTCCACTTTTTATTCTAAACTGTTCTTTATTGCTCAGTTCTGGTTGGACAGAAAGCATTTTTGGAAAATCATCTATGATTAAAATTATTACTGCACACTAAATTGGACCGACACAATTTGATTGGTTAGCTACCTTGGGTTAACAGATGTTATACCAAGTGGAGAAAATGCAAATCAACATGGCGGCCGAGCCCTCACAGCTACTGATTCTGAAATCCTAGAAATTCAATAAAATTAACTTCCCGAAAAATACAAAATCAGCGATGCAATATGGGCCCCGTTAGATTTTTAAAGCGCTGTATTCGAACTGAGATTAAAAGGTGTCATCACGATGCGCTTGTGGCCTCTGTGATGGGTTAACTCTTGTTAAGTTTCTTTACAGGGTGGCACGATGGCGTACTAGTTAGCACTTTCGCTCAACAACAACGAGATCCTGGGTTTGAGCCCTGTACCCAGCGAGTGCATTTTTGTGTGGGGCAGCATGCGCTCTCCACACTTGTGTGAGTTTCTTCAGGTTTGCCAGTTTCTTCCCACAGTACAAATACATGCACATCAGGCGAATTGGATAAACTAGAATATTGCCCTGCAGTGGTCTGGGAGGATGTTCAGGGTTGGCTGAGATTTCCTGCAAGTCTGCTAAAGAACAAACTGGTTCACAACATTTGATGCGTTGCTTCTGTTCAAAGGTTTTTGAACAAAGGTAAGTTTCTGACATATTCATATGTGTGTGGCGCTCACCTGCACCTGTCAGGCTTAAACCATACAAAAATAAAACAAATGTTATATTCCTGTGTAGTACGTACGCTAAAACAATTATTCCCTTCAGGCTTGATGGATGCCCTGAATTGAATATGTCTCAAGGATGGTTCAGTGATACCTAGTTTGCATGACTGTTATATTGTGTATACCTAAAGGGTCAAATGAATGCTGTACATCATACTAGTTATTTTCCGACAACAATAACTATAACTGCTTTGTGTTGTGAACGATCCAGATAAACAGATTAAGTGTCTGAATGGGGTAAGGAGCACTGATTGCATGAGGGACGACTGATGGATTAATGAGCGAATACCTTGTTAGCCATGAGGTTGCACAGCTCCAGTGCCGTCTCCACTCGCTTCTTGTCAGAGAACATCTTAAAAATACTGAGAAAGGCAGTGCAGAAGAATGCATTAATAGTAACATTACTTCGTCTAATTTGCATACACTTAGTTATCAGAGCCGTGCGGCGTTAAGTTTTCCATTGCCGAATTGAAAGCAAAAGTAAAGAGAGAAGACAATAGGGCTGCGCAATAAAGCCAGTTTATCGATTTAAATCAGTTCTAACATGCAAACAATACGTATTGCAATACTCTGAAGCAAAATCTTTTTGTTTTGACATGCATTTGGAAAACTTCAGTACAGTAAAAAAAAAAAAAACTTCGGCTATTCCCACTAATTCCCACTAAGTAATGCTTTCAAAAAAAAAAAAAAAAAAAAGGCGACCACAGAGGTCCTGACATGTGAGCCTGACACAATCGTGTTTCCGTCCTCTTATCTACAGTCATTTAGTGTGTGGAGAGCCCAGTATAATAAGAGCCATGCTGTGATTGGGCAGTGCAGATTGTCACAAAGGCCTTCAGCCAATAGAATGTAAGTAGTTTTGATGCGGGGTCTAGGTTGCTTTTTTGAAAACACGATGCACTAAAGCCGCATGAATTGAAGCGTGAAGTGGAGCGGGATCCCTGTGTATCGCAATACAAAAAAATCTCGACAATACCCAGATATAGACGATAACAAGGAAAAACAAATTTATGAAATAAGATGTGGTGAGATTAAAACAGCTTTCGTTCACTCTGTCTCGCATGCTCTCTCTCTCTCTCTCCGTGTGTGTGTGTGTGTGTGTGTGTGTGTGTGTGTGTGTGTGTGTGTGTGTGTACTCACTTCTTGAGTGAGATTTTCCCATCTTGACCAACCTGTAGCGTTAGCTTGGTATATCTATGTTCATGAGGAAAAGAAATAAAATAAATAATTTAAAAACATATTTTCCAGCAGCAGTCTCCTTCATAAAGCACAAAATTAAAACAACTCTGTACAGTGAAAACCCCTGATGGGAAAATATTAGCTTCATGTGCTACGACTATTATCACATTTATAGTGATTTCTCTCCCAAACGCTGCATCTGACATCAAACAAGCTATTATTACGATCTTGAACCTCATAATATCATCATTTCAACTGTTTTCACCATTCACAAAAAAACAGATATACAAATGACATACATTTACACAAATTGATTATCTGCTGAAGAAAAGAATTCAGGTGTTACTAGAGCATCAAGTCACAGCTCACGGTTTCAGTTTTGCTTCTTCTGATTCATATTCTTCAGGCTTTTGTAAAATGCCAAAAATATTTTAAACAGAAAGAGGCAGCAGACCATAGCACTCATTCTGTGGCCTAGGGGACATGTGCAGCTTTCTGGAATTGAGTAAAGACAGGGGAGCAAGAGAGCAGGTGGATGTTGCAGTTGTGTGTCCTACAGAGGGACAGCATGATTGAAATCATTATGGGACTCTTTGACGACAAGAATTTTTTTTTTAATTAGTTTGTGAACAGCCTGGATCAACCAAATGATTACGGCACTGACATTCATTCATTCATTCATTCATTTTCTGAATTGCTTGATCCTAATCATGGTCGTGGGGATGCTGGCGTCCATCTTAGCCGACTGTGGTGAGGACAGATTATAATTGCACACAAACTCGTTGGCCCAATAAATTAGTTTGAGTGAAACCTGTATAACTGGTGATAGGTATATTGTATATACACACACACACACACACACACACACACACACACAGGATACTCACGCCTTGAGTAAGAAGGTGTTGCGTGAAACGTTTTGGGACAGTATGTCTGTAGCAAGTTTAAACAGCTCCTCAGTCCACACCTGGATTTTCACACACACACACACACACACACACACACACACAAATGAGTAAGTAGAATAAGTCGGTTAAAGAAAATTATACTCTATTTGTATGCTATAAAATAAGTTAAAGTTTAAAAACGAATAAATAAATAAAATTTTGCCTGCATAGAAGTTCTCGTGAAAATATTTTCTGATTCAATCTAATTTAATTTTAATACTTTAAAAAACATGTATTCTTCCCATGCTTTATAACATTACAAATGATTGGTTTGGTTTCTGCTGGAGCTCCAGCGTGAATGTGTTGTGTCCTTTGGTAAGAAAAAGTTTTTAACATTCAAGTTCCTGATTCTGCCGGTGCTATTACCACCAACTGCCATAAAATACAGGAATACAAGTAGGATCACCCCCCCACCTCCCCCACCTCCCCCACTGATGTATATGTACATGTATATGTGTATATAATATCAATAAATACATATTCAATACTATAAATGCTTATAATAAATGCAACAATGTCAGTAGTTTTGATGGGAGGTTTTGGGTTGTTTTGTGTTTGTTTAGGGTTTTTTTTTTTGTTTTTTTTGCATAACTGACCTTGTTTTTGTGGCATTTTCCTTAACTTTTTGCCCTATTTTTTCTTAATTTCTTTATTTTTTAATTTGATGAATATTTATTTATTTATTTACTTTAAAACCACAATGCACTGAAGCACGAAGTAGCGAGGGATCCCTGTACCAACTACATATATGTATCGTCAACTACACCTATAACAGAAACTTTTTTAAAAGAAAAAGATTAAAAATAAAAAAACTTTCGACCAGAAAGCATTTAATTGCAAAATGTATATATTGTTTGTAATGTCTATAATTACCAAATAAAAAGTATTTTTCATTATAACCGCCTTTGGCTGTATAGCTCACGTAAACAGCACCAGTAGTTGACAATAATTTGTGAGTAGTTGATGGAAGTTGACAGTAATTGCTACAGTCCCGATTCCTTTTAGCCGAGAATTAAAGAGAATGATATTCAGAATGTATGAAGTTTTATTGGAATACACACAGTAAAAACATGGCTGTTTACACCATGTGATTCTTTGCAGATCGCAGCTTACATGAGACAATAATAAATGCATAAAACTTCGTTATAAAAAAAAAAAAGTCATGACGGAGAAAGAGGAGATGGGTATTACTAAGAGGGGATATGTGGGGATTGATTGCCATGGTTACCTCGACAGTGTCCTCCTGTACAGCCTGTAGGTTGAGGAAGGAGATGTTCACAAGGTCAGTGCCATAGACAATCGTCAGTAGCTTGGACTCTGCAGTTTTCAGATCCTCCTCCTTTACAAAGCCCAGCACCTCACGTACACGTGGATCCTACACACACACACACACGCACACACACACACACACACACGCACACACATGCACACACACACACACACGCACACGCACACACACAAATTCAGGACCACAAGTGAAATAGATGCCATTCATCCTTGGGTGCTTGAAACTCATTATTCCTGAAAGTTGTTACTCAGACAGTGTGGCTTCCTCTCCAGAAGCACTGCAGTAAAGATAAGACTGGAAAGCCACTGTGCGTGCGCGCGCTTGTGTGTGTGTGTGTGTGTGTGCGCGCGCGCATGTGTTCGTCCTGAGGTTCCCTTATTTGACCCCAAGACTGGCATTGCTACATGCAAATGATACAAGGCCAATGGAACCGACCCTGCAGCTACAACACTGACCATTGCATTGACCAAAGTATTTATCTTCTGCGTGTCCTCTAGGAGGTGCTGATGGAATTTTCGACGTTTTTAAGTTTTGCTGCAGGAACCATGAACCGAAAATGACACTGAGAAAATGCTATTTTGAATTAAATCAACCAGGGAATTCTCACGAGGAGCATTTCTGATGTGTTTTAACTCATCCATATTCTGCAGTATACGGGTCACCTACAGGGATAGATGCAGGAATAAATCTAGGGCCTCACGTCTTATACTGCATGTTTACATCAAATCCACTCTCACGGTATGGGGTTGTGTTTACTGAAGTGAAGAAGCAACAGCGGTTGTGTTCCACATTGTTGTGATGCATGGTTCCATATTCATGAAGGTGCACATCAGGCTATGGATCACTGTGGAAGGAGAACGTGACCTTTACCTCTGCAGCTGTAGTCCTGATGACCGTCCTGTGCTTATCGTGGGGCTTTAATGTTTCTCTACCAGATGTATATTGTAATGACCAACTATCCCGAGTCACCATGTAGCAAACGGGTTCCTTTTAAGATTCCTGTTAATATTTTAATCTCATTAGGGACATAAATCTCCATCTAGATTTCTATAAAGCTGCTTTGTGATTGTGCATAGTGTTAAAACAGAAATAAAATTGAACCGGCGGAGTTAATGGGGTGAAGATATTTCTTCCAGGCTGTAAAACTTGGCACGGTGGTTTTTTAGGTCAGTCAGGGAGGTCTGATCTTGCAAACATAAGCACATCTTCCAGTAATGACCGCCAATGAAGCTTCATAAGGATGTGAATTTTTGTAATTTTGAGGAAATAAATTCCACAGAGCTGTAATAACAGGCTTTTAACACAAACACACACACACACACACACACACACACACACACACACACACACAAGCCTACAAAGCAGATAATGCAAAACCACACACTAGAACAAACAGTACCTTTGGTAATTTGGCAAACTTCCCCATCCTGGTGTCTCTGACATGGCTGATGTCCACAATCTCGGCCTCCTGCTGTGAAATGAAAATAGATGGTGATAAACAACGGCGCTTACTCTCAAACCATCTGCAGCCCTGAACTCCATCTTTTACACACGTCGCACTGTTATTCACCAGAGACATGTGGGGACCACAAAGCTTTTTCAGACCAGTCCGAGTTAAAAACCTGAAGACATTGTCGACAGATCTGTAGGAAGTGGAGCGAAAAGAAACATGAAGTGCAAGGTTCTAGAAAAGTGGAGATGGGGATTTTTAGGCACAGGATCTAATGAGGACTTGTAGCAAGGGAAAAGGAGCAAAGAAAAGAAGTTAATTTGGGATGAAATCTCAAATGTGAGATGAGAAAAAGGTACGGCATATTAAGGAGCAATGATCGACCAGATATGAGCTCTGATTTCCCCGTGACTGATCGGTCTCAAAAGGGCATTCTATCAGTCACACACACACTTGAAAAAGTTTTTCCTCTCATCATTTCAACAACAGCACACTCATGCTGAGGTCATTATGAATGCTGCATGAGCCCAGGATTTTGGTTGTCTGGAGTCCTCCAGTGGAATGAGATCACATCTGGACGTCACTACGAGATCTCAGACCTAGACAGGCCTGCCAATGTCTGACCGATAATTATATATGCGCTGACCTTCATGATCTCAAAGATTAAAAGGTTATGCCATGGGGTTGCTCACTAAACCAGATTCCAGCCCAAATACAAAGTGTCCAGGAGGAAATCTTAGTACATTAAAACTATGGTGGTTTTAAAAACTAAAAAAACAAACAAACAAAAAAAAGACCACCAGTCGGGCTCAGCTTGGGTGCAATACACTCAGCACAGCTCATGAACAGAACAGGACTGTGGATTCTCTCTCTCTCTCTCTGGTGTGTGTGTGTGTTACAAGTCTTGCTCTTTTCTCGTTCATCCTTTCTGCCTTTGTATTACTGTTTCTCACTTGACCTCTTCATTGTTTGCATCAAATGTTCTTCTCTTTTGTGTTGCCACTGCAATTTTTGGTGTATATATATTATATAATATTTGGTTTTATATATATATATATATATATATATATATATATATATATTTTTTTTTTTTATTTAGCACCATAACCCACATTCTCTGGCTCTTTGTAATGATAAGTTGTTGAGTTGAATGTTTCCTTGAGTGTGTGTGAAAGGTCAGAGGGTACTGGTGGGAGTTCATTAGGGAAGTGTTCCGATCTCATCATGAAGACAGAGACAGAGACACACACACACACACACACACACACACACACATTCCTGAATATTCAGGGGACTACAGTACATGTACACGCATTTATTTTCTTGAAGACATACCCTAACCCTACACAATACTTGCCTAACCCTAACTTTAAAATATGACATCACTTTATAATTTTATGAAGTATATTATAGAGGTTTGTAGAGCCAAAAGAAAGGAAAGTCCCAATAATGTGAGTACAAATAGATTTAGATCCCCATATAATGAAAAAACACACACACACACACACACACACACACACACACACACACACAGAGTTTCTCCTTATGATGGAACTCAAGGCAAGATACAAGACATATTTGGTGACAAGCTAAAACAAATCATGCCGCAGAAAAAAATAAAAAGCTTACGACTTTCTGGTCATGCAAAGTATACACAAATACAGTACTTAACAAGAAACAGAATGACATCAGATAACGGAAAACAAATCATGCAAGATGACCACATAAAATGTGTATATTTGCTTGAGCAGCTACAGGTTTATTTGACATACAGTACACACAGTACGGCTGTTAACATGCCTTCTAAAACTGGTGTACAAATAACGAATAAAATATGCCGTTCTCCAAGATCTGTTAATGCTGGGCTTAAAAACGCAGAACTGCAGTCTTATGGTCCTCATATGTGCATGCATGCCAGTTTCGTGAGACTGTGAGGTGTCCCATTTCTCATTTTGAACTCCGAAATGAAGCTCATAAATGCCGTCAATGCACTCAATGCAGCATCAGGAGAAGAATATAAAATACTGTACATTATTCAATTACATTAGACCAGGCTTTAAAAGATTCTTTGTTGGCAGTCTTTGGACTGGATAAACCTCATAAACCCTTTAAAAATGATAAAAGTACACCAATTTTGTATGAAATATGTGTTAAAAGTAAAAGAAAATTATTTATTAAACCTTTAAAACGTTTTATTAACATATTAAACCATTATTAATTTTTTTATACACACACACAAACACTTCTCTCTCTCCCTCTCTCTCTCTCTTGCACGCGCTGCGGGCCACGCCCACAAGACGTGGAATTCAAATCGCATTTCCTGCTTGACAGATCTGAGGTCCAAACTCAACTTTAACTTGATTCCTTGAGGGATCGGCATTCCAGATGAGCTTTATTAAAACATTTACTGAATTAAACAACTTAAAAAACTAAACTCAAAATTAAAGAGTTAAGCTTCCTTCTGTCTCTCTCTCGGAATTACAGTACCTTTTGAAAGATCAGAGGTCCTCACTGTATTTCTGCTTTAAGGTCTCCTTCTGGTTTTGCGTCATCCCTCCTAGCCAACGGGAGGCCAGCGGGGCGGGATGTTGAGAGACTGCCAATGAGAGAGCACTTCGCATCATGTGAAATTTTGATTGGCGCGTTTGAATTTTGAGTTTCTTTTCGTAAGAGGGGGTTGTTTTCGTATCCTTGGGACGGAAACTTAGAAAAATGATATTCGTAACCCGGGGATTTCGTACCCAGGGGTCTTCATAAGTAGGGGGCCGACTGTATTTGAAATCAAAATACTGAATATCAAAGTTTATTCTTTTAATATTATAGTCAATAGAGAGTATCAAGGTTTCTTCAACATATCAACTTTTAATATTGCGGTCAACATCGTATCAAAGTCAAATACCTTCGTCACGCTCTGTGCTGTTGCTGGCGGTTTATAATTAACTTGTATTTGTTCAAAAATGTCAGCAAATGTTTAGCTCAATTTGAAACACTTTAAATTATTTATTATTTTCACGTTGGGACCTTTTATAGTGACAGAACAGTTTTGGGTTTTTTTTTTGCCTCATCATTGCCCCCTTCCATCATGCTTTCCATCTTTGTTGTTAAAACAGTACTGGCCAATGAGAATCTCTTGAGGTTGAAATTTAAGGGTCAACAATGGTAAGTTAGTTTTAACCCCGAGTTTACATTGGGGCACGATGTTCATGATCGCCACGATTAAAAAGGCATGGAGCGTCATGATTTATAAACATACGTATTTGGATTTATGACCATTATTGGAGCTTGATTTGGAAATAAAAAGGACACAGGGCGCATCCAGGATATGAGACTTGAAGGAATGATGATTCCAATTTTATCAAGATCCCCTATAGTGGCACATCAAGGTCTGTTACGCTCGGTCACGATTGGCGTTTTATCGCAATACATTGTAATAATCGTGCCAAGCATTTTGACAGACAAATATTTTGCCACAATCAACGCAATCATCACGAATCCGCCAAGTTCCTCAGAATCATCACGATTTGATTCCATGACAATCAACACTCCAAGATTTTCTCAAATCATGAAGATCATGGACTTGTACCCCAATGTAAACCCAGCGAAATGGGCTTGAGCCACCGTCCACCAAACTAAGGATTAGCAACCCAATCCCTTGATCACCAAGTCATCACTGTGTTAACATCAGTCATGTCAACCATTAAGCAGCAGGAAACTGAACCGAATGTGACCAATAATTTCTCAAATATCTGATAAACAGATTAGCACCATATAATTTTATACTTATAGTACATATGCGACACAAAAGCATGAAGTCCCAGTTTTTCCACAACGTCATTAAGTGCAATTCATTCTCATTTTCTCTGGCAACCGTATTATAGCCCATTATTTGTAATTATTTTCCACTCAGAGCTTGAAGAAGCAATCAGCACAAGTGTTTAATTTAATAACACACTGTTATTGCTTTTCCACAAGCAGGGAATGGATGCTGATTGGGTTATATACCAAACATTGGACCATTCAGAGCTTTAGACTAATAGTAAAAAACTGGAGTTAAAACTAGAACTGGAGTTCTAGTGCGAACCATGACAATGTATGGATGTGTCATGCGTTTGAAGCGGAAGCAGAATACAGTAAAACTGTTCAGTTCTATTAAACATGATGAAATACTCTCTATTAAATATGCACCTCAATAACACTCGTCCTTCTCAAGCATGATGAACACACAAGTTAGTTTTCCAGCACAAATCACCAATCAGGAAAGTGATTTCATCATGAGGGACTGTCACATCCATGAACATCTCAAAAATGTCACCAATGGGTCAATTTTGGAGGACGAGCACAGAATCATTCAGTACTGGTTCAGATTCCTACTCAATTCATTCCACTTGCTTTTCATATCCTGTGAACTGCAATCTCTTGGATATTTCTTTCTGTTCATGGTACATGTCATCCGAATTAAATTTAATGAACCAAGTTCTTCACACACCCTTTGTTGGAATTGCAATAATTGCAAAATGACAGTTCAGGGATCCGGCTCCTCCCACTTGGAATTTTGGCGTTTTTATGAGAAACACATTTAAATCTTTCAAACACCACAAAGCTAAACCGTCCTTGTATTATGTCTTAGTGTATCCTCAAATCTATTGAACACCTCCATTCCACTCCAAATTAATCTAACTGTAGACACACACACACACGCACGCACACACACACACACACACACCAATAACATGTTAGATGAAGGTAACAAGTTGGAGTTCAGCAGAGTATTATTTTTGAACAGCCCCCCCCACCACACACACACACACACATTTCAGTAAAGTCCGTCTCAAGTGCTGCATTTGGCTTCAGGACATTTTGATCAATTTTATTCCGACAAACTAAAAGTCAAGATTAGAGAGAGATTACGAACAGATTATTAAAATGCATGTAAACAATCGATAATAAAAAGGAATAATGTAAGAAACACATGCTGTGCTCTTCTCAACATGCTATCATCAAACTGCCTGGTTTATCTTCAGCCCACTTTAGTATTAATTTTTTCTAATGGCTGACTTTCTAAAACAAAGAACCTGTTATTCAGCTCTAACTGACTTTCTATTACTGTCAATCAGGACAAGCCCGTAAGAGCCCTCTGTATTTGTGTCTTGTGCCCATCCCAGTTTTGTGGATGGGACATGTTTTAAGTGCTGCCACAAACAGACCATTCATAGGGATACAAAACAAATGCAAAAAATAGAATGGAGAGGGGGGAAAAAAAAATTAAAACCATGACAAATTCGACAAGCTGTTCACAGATGATGTCCCTGAGACGGTCCAGATATGCTTGTACAACACGTTGTACTTTGCACAAAGGCGTTTACAAGTCTGGACTTGTCACATATCTTCCTGTGTATTTTGGTAAAATCGGAAACCCTGTGTGCGTCTCTCTCTCTCTCTCTCTCTCTCTCTCTCTCTCTCTCTCTCTCTGTGTGAGTGTGCGTGCGTGCGCCAAGGTCTTCATATTGTAGTCTCCTTAAATACAGGTGTGGCCTTTTTGTTCCTCCCTTTCCCATGTCAAGTTTTTTCTCAGAACTTTCACTACTGTTTCAATCTGGGATTTTATTAATTATAAAGGGTCCTAACTCACAAAATACAGATTGAAAACTGCAAGGTTTAACTGCACCTTGCAAAAAATTAATCCATTACAGTATGAGGTCAACAAACAAGTGACGGGGAAAATGGTTCCTTAGTGTGACGCATTGCTTCAAGATAAGACAACATTTCGTACAAATTCTGGATGAACACATTGAAATGACTTCAAGAGATATGATCAAGATTTTTAATGGATGTCCTCCAAGTAGCTGGAAAGTTTCGCTTTACTCCTGACATAACGATATACGGTGTGTAGGAGCTTGTTTCATGTTGACTCTCTAAAATAGGACACCGTGCATTTAAACTATTAAAAACTCTGAAGCAAAGATATTACAACACAAAGTATATGTAAGATGAACTGGGTTACACTCCTGACACTGACGTAGCGGACTTTATTACTTCTGTCAAGGAGGTCACGGTTTCCTATAAGTTTGTGTTTTGATGTTTAGCATTATTACACTAAAGATACAGGGGTTGCTGGGTGTGGCAGAGGTATGCAGTGTCCAGCTGCTCTTGATAAAATATCAAAATTAAAGTGATATGCCCCAACACACCAAAATGTCACACCCCAGTGCGACTACTTACATAAATTATTGTCCCAAAACTAAACACAATTAGACAGACATAATAAATATTGCTTATTTTTATTTTATCACCTTTATATTTTATTTCAAGGGAACAGGTATTATTTTTCAAGGAGTCGTTTTCAGAAATGTTACACTGACATTAAAGCCAACAACCGGAGTAGAAACTGTACAAATTTGCCCATGAAACAGGCTTTAAGAAGATAAAGTCTGTTCTCTAACTGTTTCTGCCTGTACATGTTCCTGGACTCCTGAAGCCAAACTGGTTTTCTGAGTCGTGTTTTGGCTCAGGATAGGACGAGGGGAGGGTGGGGGGTGGGGTTACACTGAGGAACAGGAATGGCGAGCGATTCATGACACCTATCATGCAATATAACACAACAAACAACTTGTTCACTGTTCCCATATGTTGTATGTATGTGTGTCTGTATACTTGTGTGTGTGGGTGGGGGTGGCGGGGGTGGAGCTTCTGTCAGGATACATGATCCAAATAATTGAGCAACTGTGAGTGTTTGTGTTAAACAGTGTTGCGTAATGCTGGAAGTAACCTGAATGACAAATGTTTCGTCCTCCCACAAAACCTGAGACTTATCTCTGACCTTTAACCCCAAGACTCTGCCTGCCCATTTTTCCAGGGCTCACTGAAAGAAACAAATCCTGAAACAAAAACACGACTAACGAACAAGACTATCTCTCCGTTCCGCTACGAATCTAATTTTCATAATATTTACATACGAAGCACAATTCAAAGAGCTCATGTTCTCCTTCACGAGACAATTGCTAAACATTTTGGCCAAATGAGCTTGGTGTTGTTTGATTAAAATAAAGAATGGTGGAAAAAATACCACCATATACAGGGATCCCTCACGTTCCGCGGTTAATGGGGACCGAGATCCGCCCCCCCCGCGACCGCTGAATTCCGCGAAGTAGGATCGACCAAGCTGATTGACATATACGTACATGTATGTGTGTATATAATATCAATAAATACACACACTCATCCCTTGCCACTTCGCGATTTGAACTTCGTGGTCTTGGTGCATCGCGGCATTTTAATTAAAAAAAAAATTAAATTTCATAAAAATTTCAAAATTTGTGCCAAAACTCGCAGGGACCACCCACTCACAAGCTGATTGGCTTAGACGTGTGACGCTATAGCCTCGCACATTCCAGCGGGGAGGCAGAAGACTCCGAGTTCTTTCAAGCTTTGTTTGGATTTCTTATGACGCTACAGTATTTCTCTAATTTTGTTCCTTATTTTATTTTATTTCTCTCGAAAATGCCTCCTAAACGTCATGCACCATCTACAGCATCCAATGAGCCCAAGAAAAAGCCGAATATGATGGCCATGACCCAAAAAGTGAAGTTGTTAGATATGCTGTCTGTGGGCAAAACGTATGCCCACATGGCACGTCATTACGGCATAAACGAATTAACTTCATCGTACTACACAGGTCTCTCATCATCATTTTCATCATATGTAATATCAAGCGGAGAAGAGCTATTGTCAGAGGTGAGTACAGTACTTAAAGTATTTGTACTTATAAATATATATATTTATACTTATAAATATGTATATAAATTCTATTTAAATATTACTGTAATACATTACAGTATTTACATATGCATATAACTGTGTAACATTTAATATATGTTTAATATACACGTCTTGATATTGTATAGACGCTAAAACATATGCGTGTGGTAGAAATGAGAAGGGTATTCCTACTTCGCAGTTTTTCGAATATCGCAGCCAGGTCTGGTGTACATTATCCACGATATTCAAGAGATGACTGTATTCAATGCTATAAATGCTTATAATGACAATTAGACATTCAAAAACAATGCATAAGATGTAAATAAAATATAAATACACACACATATCGGGGGTTTTTCTTTCATAACTGGCCTTGTTTTGTGGCATTTTCCTTAATTTTCCCCCCTATTTTTCCTTAATTTCTTAATTTTTCGATGAATATTTTTGAAAAACTCACGATGCACTGAACCTATAGAAACCGAATCATGAAGTAGGGAGGGATCACTATATTCCATATTTAACTATTACCTTTTTAAAATGATCTATCAACCCTCCTCATCATTCTAAAAACAAGCAATCAACCTGTCCACAACCTGCAACAGAACTTAATCATTTCCCACAGGCTATTACTGGAGTCGCTTGGTCCAAGGCTTAATCTCAAACGGAGTTCACTATAAACGATATATGAAGCCTTTATGTCACATCCTGTTTGGCCTTGAGTCAAGTTTGTGTGTGTGGCAGCGACACGGACATGTTAGACTCCAGTGAAGCCAGAAACTGTCCATCATCACATCCTCTCTCTTGGTCATATCTGCTCTTTGTCACCACAGTGTGTACAGTTCGTTATTGACACTGAGCAGTAAAAGACACAACGAGAGTCTGAAACTGTTCTCCACTCATCCCTCTCAAAATGCACTCTCCACTCACACAGTGAATCGATGTACGCTTTTAATGATTACAAACATGCATTCGACCAGTTCTGCTTTAAATACTTCATAAAGTAAAATTAAGAAACACAACATAATTATAAACAGCTTGCACTTTGTTCCAATATTTCTCTCATTCTTCATGTTTGAGGTTCAAGAAATGTTCTTTATGATGGAGAAATTCTACAGTGAATAAAATATAGCTCAAATATATCCACAGATGGATGTCAGGATGAGGAGAAGATTCCAGTTTCATAAATTTAACCTAGACTGTTAGGTTTCTTTTGTACTTTTGGGCGGCTCTGAGGTCAGTACAAATCTCACAGTCAACTACGGTCTTTATGTGTGCGGCATCCATATTCTCCTGAGCTTGTGGAGGTCTCCTCTTAACACGACAAACACCATTATTAGGCCAATATTAAGCATACCGGCCACTCTAAACTGCTTATTGGTGTAAATGTGAGTGTGACTAAGGAGTCTATATTAGCCCTGCAGTAGACTGGTACACATGTTCAGGGCACCATACAATTTTCAGGGTCTGACTCAAGTGGGATTGGCTCCAGCTTCTCCCGGAACCCTGATAGATAAAGTGGGATGGGGTGGGGTGGGGTGGATGGATGGATGGATGCTCTTTCTGTATTTGTTTGAGCTTCCTTCTAGCTTCCAAAAACATGCAGGTGCATAGATTAACTATTAAATTTAAAATAGTGGCGGCTTGATGTTACTGGGGCTGGAACTTTGATCAGGAACCCACTAACATTAACCATTTAGCCACCACTGCCTTCAAGTTACCTCCAGGCGTAGAGTGTCTTAGTGCAAGTTTGCGTGTGTTTTGAAAATATCCAGCTCAAGCACAATATCCAGGATCAACTATTTGCTGAAAATGAATGAAAGAATAAATATCTACTGTAACTTGACATATTGTCAATCAGCTGCTGGGACAGTTTTACTTAAATCCCTTAGACTTTTCAAACAAAAGACATTTTTGTTGTACCTTTCAAAAAATTTAACATAAAAGGCACAGATCGAGCTCCATGAAGATGAGGTTTGCCAAGTTTAGAGTGTTTAAACCACAAGAGACCCTCAAGAAATGGACGTGTATGTAACGTGTATACAGCGTGAAAGCATGTACTTTAAATATTATTGTTATGAGCAACACTGTGAAGCATTTTAATTCATCAATCTCTTGTTTATTTGAACTGTAATAACAAGTACAGACGCTCCCCAACTTACGTTTTAGTTCGGTTCCGGACGGCCGAACATAAAGTGAAAAAAAAAAACGTAAGTTGTTCCAGTGACGTATGACGTTCATACTGTACTATACAGCCATAAACACCATTACCGTATTTTTCTCATATTTTCATTTATCTCATAAAACACCCCTATATCAATTATTATAAACATAACATTGTAAAATAATATCAAATACTATATATCGAATAATATCAACATTAATTTCAAATAAATTAAATTCAAGAAAAATAATTTCAAATAGATAAATTTTAATCAAATTCACTCATCAAATATCAAATACAGTATCAAATAGAACCTTTACCATTCTCTATGATGCGATCTTTCTGCTTGTAAATGGTTCCGATGGTCGACCAATGGTCACTTTACATGAAGCTTAAAACAGCCAATCAACGCTTACAATATGTGAGGCGCTCCACCGAAACTAGTTCACTTGCTTGTGCTTGAGACAAAGCGCAGGTTATGTGGACTTCCGGTCTTTCAAGTGAGCAAAGGCACCGTTGAATGCTGGTTTAGTACTCAGCCTGCACTGTTGTGAATCACCAGTAGAGCGGAGAGTTCTCTTTCTTTTCTGGATTCGGGTTTTCATTCATTTTACAACTCTCTTTTCTTAACTGAGTATGCATGGTAGATTGCGTCGATCCGAGCAGATAGTTCATTCAGTCTTGGGAAAACCGGAAATTCTGGCATATGCCAGAAAACTTGCACCCATGCTATTAGGCTTACGATTCTGACCAATCATATTTGCTTAGGGTTACAAAAGTCCGCAAAACAGTGTAAACACAAAGATCACAGAGACGACGTCTTAACACAGGGGTAACACGCAGTGAACTGGGAATAAGCAGGGGCACGTTCAGTCTGTCGTTTGTAAACAATGGACGCAGCGTCATTATGTCAGCGTACTACGTAGGTATGCCTCAGGTACATCTACAGACAGCACACTAAACTCAAAATTTGACAATTTTTTTTTTTTTTTTTAAATAAAACCCATCAAATTGAAAAAACGTAAAACGAATGAGTGTAAGTCAGGGAGCGTCTGCACAGATATATGGTACTCATCTATTAAAATACTATTTACCCATCTGCTTCAATCTAGTGCAGTTAATTGCATTGTCAAGACAATTAACAGGAGAAATATGAGAGAAGAGGAGACATAAGGAGAGGATAAGAGGGGAAAAGTGATTTAAAGGAGAGAGAGAGAGAGAGAAAGAGGGAGAGAGAGAGAGAGAGAGAGACTGGGAGGGAGCAAGGGGAAACGAGCAATAGTTAGAGATGATTTAGTTTGCAGCTCAGAGGGAGGAGACAAAAAGACGTGTATATCAAATTAGTGAGACAAGCAGGACAAAGAGAAAGCGATATAATAGTTCCAATTTTAGAAAAGAGCAAATGTTTCAGATACTCATTACTTCTTTGCCACAAAAGAAAACTTCTTTCAAGCTTGGGCAGCTGAGTGCACACTTCATACAGACACATGGAAGTTATATACACAATCGTACTGATCTAGAGAGGACTGTTCAATCAACGTCTAAGTTTTATTCTAATAAGCCAGACCTACACGGACGGACGTGTGTGTGTGTGTGTGTGTGTATTTGCATGCTTTGACCCAAAAAAAAAAAAAAAGATGAACATCAGGAATGAAAGTCCACTTCTGGGGAAGAGAGAAAAAGAGGGACACGAACCAGAGAGGAAATGCTCACATTATCAATTCAAAAAGCACACTTCCTGTATTTGAGTCTGTTTCAGATCGTGAAGTCAGATGGGCTTTTCATAATAAGAAATACTAGTAAATTGTCCAGTTGGTTAGGCTCATCAGTCATAATTTTAAAAAACAAGCAAAACATCAGCTTTAACGACTACAGGCTAACGCTAGCATCATTGTTAGCATGACAGTCTCAATTTCAGTGTTGAATTCTGATTTTCTTACATGATAATTAAACCCCCTCCCCAACTCAGTTGCAATAAATAAATAAATCAATAACTAAAAAACAAACTGAGCATCGAGTTTACCTTTAAAAAGTTTCAGAGGAAGCATGACTTCGTGCTCACCCCTGTGCTTGATAGCTCCTGTGTGAGAAAGGAGAACTAGCGAAATGGTTTTCAAATGTCCAGTTTCAATGAAGCCTCAGATTCCTGTTCTTGGCCGACAGGTGTAGAACCAAAATGTGACGACTTAGATCGTTGCAGCCAATTCATCTCAAACATTCTGTACACTCAGACATATTTCTGGATGAAATGTGTTGTTATATGAGTTACTGTAAGATAACTTTCCTATCTGTTTCAGTTTAAAAACTGTCTGGTCATTGTGGGATGGGCTGACCACTTGAGCGTGCTCCACTGGCAGCTGGACTCCATGTCAGTCTGTCCTGCAAGTGTGTCACATAACCTACACACTCTATGATGCTGTCACAGAGAACAGTGCTTACCACCCAGGACATCCCACCCAAGTAGCTTTATGCATTGCTTCTTGTTCTTGTTTGACATACACCCAAGACAGCTGGTCTTTTCTGCACAGTGGCATAGTGGTTAGCACGACTGCCTCAGGATTGCGTGCCAGGTTTGGGTGTTCCTGAGTGGAGTTTACATGTTCTTCCTGTGCTTGCGCGGGTTTCCTTCAGGTACCATTTTCCAGTCCAAAGCCATGCACATTGATTAACTGGCTGTTCCAAATTGCCCCTAGGTGTACATGGGAGTGGTTGTGTGTGTGTGTTGCCCCTGTGATGGTCTGGTGAGCTGTTCAGGGCGTACACCACCTTCACGCACAGTTGGCTAAAATAGGCCTCCCATGACCCTAAAATCAAGCAGTTTGGCAAATGAGTGAGCGATAACTGCATAAATGTGGAGCTGCATGGGTGTTCCTAATAAACAGCATAGTGAGTGTACATTTACTCAATAGGTTAGAGAAGCGGCTTCGGGACCAAAAGGTCGTTGATTCGATTCCCGAACCAGTTGGAAAAATGTGTGGCAGGGGAGAGGGGCGGTGAACAGCACCTTCCCTTCCTCCACGTAAATGGCTGAAGTGCCTTTGGGCAAAGCACCTAATCACCACCAACTGTTCTCCGGGCACCATGTGAGGCCACGACTTCAAGTATGTACTCACTTTGGATTGGTTAAATGCAGAGGAAATAATTTCACTTACAGGATTTATACAGTATAGCAGAAAAAAAATAAAAAAGGGCAGCACTTACTTTCCATTTGTAGTTTAGATAGATTCTCATTAAGGAAGAAAAGCATTACAGTAGCTCTGTGGCGGCAAAACAGCAGTTCCACCATCAATAAAAACACAGAGTGGTCCATAAATTTCCAAACAAATAACCTTGAAAAATGCATTCGTGAAGAAAAAGAGGACCTGAGATTAGATGCAATTTTCTAATCTGTTTTGAAAATAATTGCACACGTTTTATGAAGGCTGTATAACTCTGCATTATGGAAACACAGGCTTCATAATACCATCTCAATCCATTCACACTTTTCCTTTCCGCTGTTCCCTTCAGGGGTCGCCACAGCAAATCATCTACCTACATCTCATCCTATCCTGTGCATCTTCTTCTCTTACACCAACTACCTTCATGTCCTCCTTCACCACATCCATAAATCTTCTCTTTGGTCTTCCTCTAGTCCTTCTGCCTGGTAATTCCAACCTCAGCATCCTACTACCAATATACTCACTATCCCTCCTCTGTACATGTCCAAACCATCTCAATCTATTCTCTCTGACTTTGTCTCCTAAACCTCTTAGATGTGCTGTCCCTCTGATGTACTCATTCCTGATCCTATCCATCCTCGTTACTCCCAGAGAGAACCTCAACATTTTCATCTCTGCTACCTCCAACTCTGACTCCTGTCTTTTCCCCAGGGCCACTGTCTCTAACCCATACAACATCGCTGGCCTCATCACCGTCTTGTACACTTTTCCCTTCATTCTTGCCGATACTCACCTATCACACATCACACCGGACACTTTTCTCCATCCATTCCAACCTGCCTGCACACGCTTCTTCACCTCTTTTCTACACTCTCCATTGCTCTGGACTGTTGAGCCTAAGTACTTAATCCATTCACACTTTTATTCTCTCTAAACATCTTAAATTAATTCAGATAAAGTGAATCTTGGTTCAGAAAAAACAGCACTTTCACAGGGCTGGTTCTCATAAAGGTACTAATTCAGAGCGTTTGTCCAAACTGCCTGACTGATCCAGATCCTCCACAGAACATTTCCGATGACTCCAGTTTCACATGATTTAAGGTTCTGTCTGACAAAACAGATTGAACTGACTCTCTTTAGCGAAGCCTTCCTGTTGAAATATCATCCACACATTTTCTTACTATCTGTCACTTTTAGTCCCAGACTTCCTGCCAATCTTCTAAACAACGAAAGAGGAAGAATATGGAAGAAAACGGAAGAGCGAGAGAGAGAGAGAGAGACAGACGTGGAGGTTTGTAAGAAATGAGCTGCTCTCTCTAAAATTATTTAATGTGCTGCAGGAGAAAAGTTCGAAGATGTATGAAAACAGACTGACTAAATTTAGGGGCCAGTTACGGGTTAAGAGGGCACAGGACGAGTTGTGCTGCATAGCTACCCAACCATTTCCTGCAAGTTTTCCCACGCTTGCAGATAAAGAGAGAGATGGACAGATACAGAGAGCACAGCAAGGAAAAGTCATCATCTCTGAATTTCTACAAAATGGACAATTGCAGTTGCCTTTCTGCTCTGCACTGATGACCGCCAGCTGTTTTGTTTTCAGCAAGCCCATGAAAAACAAAAGAAAAAAAAAAGTCATGATGAATGACTGACAGACAACAAGAAATGAGATGGCGAGAAATCTTGAGGAACTGGAGGGAGAATAGAGTAAAAACCAAAGACATTACAGCAAACAGAGGCAGAAAAGGAAGTGAGATGTATATTAAGAGAAAGACAGAGAGATATGGTGTAGACAGAGGCTTTGTTTATCTCAATGAAGCATAAAAACTCAACCTCAGCTGAGTACAAGCTCATATAGCCTACTACACAACCTGCATTGGTAATTAGTAGTGTAGAGCCTCCAGCTCTCAAACCAATAATGCCAACTGAGAAAAGACAAAAGCAACAGGACAGTGAATAGCACACCCTGACTAGCTTTCTATGCTAAAAATGCTACAAGAGCTTACAAAAGCTAATCATATGAGGAGGAGTCATAAAAGCACATTGTATTCCGTTAAAAGGGCTCAGTGGACACGAGGAGTACACGATGTTTCCATTATTTCAAAAGACAAGAGAACACTGATGTACAGGGTTCCCTCACTGTTCGTGGTTAATGGGGACAGAGCCCCCCCTGCGACCGCCGATTTCATTGAAATAGGATTAAACCCGACTGACGTATACACACATGTATATGTGTATATAATATCAATAAATATATATTCAATGCAATAAAGGCTTATAATAACAACAATTAAACATTAAAAAATAATGCATAAGATTAGAATAAAATATAAATACACACACATACAGACGCGTGGACACATTTTTATGAGAGGTGCACATCTGAGTAAGTAGTTTTGTTAGGGGGTTTTGGGTTGTTTTTTTTCCTTAGGTGCATAATTGGCTTTGTTTTGGGGAATTTTCTTTAACTTTTCCTCTATTATTCGATGAAAATTTTTCAAAAACCCGCGCTGCACTGAATCCGCGGGAACTGAAGCACTAAGTAGCAAGGGATCACTGTAGTTGGTCATCTCGTAAATTCAGGGTGAGCCTTTCTCAGTAATGCTTCACACTTGTGTCCATACACAAAAGTCCGTGGATGTTTTTAGAATGTTACAAATAGTTCCTATAAATTCACAATCAGTTTTAAACTTTTTCATCGACGTGAAATGTAAATGTAAGTTGATGATTTCTTGGTAATAATGATTACGTTTGACACTACGTCTGTTTACTTGGCGTGTTTGTCAATTGTGTCAAGTCATTCAAGTTACTCTGAGTAACTCCCTCCTATAACGTAATCCTGGGGATCCACTTCGACCAAATAGTCAATGAAGCCAACCGCAAGCTCTATGCTTTAAGACCCTTAAGGAAGAGTGGTGTCCCCTTGAGTGACACGGTTACACTGAGCTGTTCATTTAATAAATCTGTGCTCAAGTATACAGCGATTTTTTTTGTATGTCATCTATTCTCAACCTTGTACTGTATTACTCTACTATATTACAATCTATTATGTAACGGCATGTACATCTTTATCGTTATCAATTTTTTGTAAAAAAAAAAAAAAATTCAAATGGTTAAAAAAAAAAAAAAACCCACACAAATAAAACTAAATGACGCTGTTCATCCAGGTCACTGCAAGTGGAAGTATTTCTGAAGTTTGTGGTTATAGGTGAATGCTTGGAAGTTATGGGGCATGTGAAACTAATCTTTTTAAATTTTTTAAATTAGTACAGGGAGTCTTTGGTTTACGCCGGTCCCGACCTACGCCGTTTCGTGGTTAAGAACGCTCCCCCATAAAAGTATAAAAAATAATATTACGCATCATTACGTCTTACCCAGTTATGTAAACAAATGCGAACTAGTTTCGGGCGCGCGAGGCGGAAGAATATGCTGTGTTTGTGGGTGTGGGCCAAGGAAGACTGTGTCGCTTCCCTTCGCTCAGTCTCGGTACTGTAATATTATGAGTCATTACGTCTTACGCGGTTACGTAAACAAACGCAAACTAGTTTCGGGCGCGTGAGATGCAGCAAGCGTTGGCAACTTTTGAGGCTCAGGATGCCAACTTGGAAAGGTTCCCTAGGGTTTCCAGAGGAATCATGGATTTGATGCAATGCTACAGGGAGATGATGAGAAGATGCTACAGGGAGATGATGAGAAGAGGTTGCTCTCTGTCCAGTCTAACCTGGAGCAGTATTTTAAGAAGGTAGAGAGGCCTGCGACAGATCCTGTACCCTCTACCTCAGCTGCATCTACTACTCCAGGCTCACCTGCCCCAGCTTCTCCAGCACAATAAGCCCGTCTCTCCCTCCCGCACTGTGTTTCATTCTTGTGGAAGGAATTGTTTTCTCTTTGTTTAAATACTTTATATCATTAACTGTTATATTTTATTATAGCACTGTACATGCAGTACTTTTTAGTATAATTTGTTATGTTCAGACTTCCACTGAAAATCGGGTTACATCGTCAAAAAAACGTCTTAAAAACGGATCAGCGTCTAAAACCGAGGACTCCCTGTATTCTGAATATTTGTGCAACCATTTTAGAATTTTTTTTCTTATCTGGCATGGACAAACCATATAATGTGATAGATACAATAAAAATACAAGTTAGCTGCTAGCTAACTTCACTCTGATTTATGATTCTCAGCAGCTTCCACTAAACAGAAACAAGCTAAGGGTCACCTGTCGTGAATGTGTGTAGAGATGGGGTGCAGAGACTCAATATGGAGTTTAGTCTGGACTGGCAACCCAAGAAGAAACAAAACCCAAATTTGAAAAAGGAGGCCCAGCATGTAACCAACTAACAAGAACAAATGAGGCAGAACAAACACAAGGCAAAGAAAACAACAAGAAAATGGAATACTGTATAATAAATAATGGAAAACTAGAACATGACAAAGAAAACCAATGGTGATGCTGTGTAAAGCCACGAAAGACGTAACTCTCCACATGTCAGCAATTTACGAAGACAGCTTCATTCCACTAACTGACTGCATGCAGACAAATGTTGCCCAATTTGTCAGCGACTCAGAATTGACATGGATGAGGCCTCCTGTTCAGAAGTGGAAAAGTAATAGCGCCTGAAGTAAATTTAGAATGGAGCCCTACAATCGCTATGGCTCAGCCGAAACTGTACTTCAACACCATTGCTCTACAGAGACATTGTGTTAGGTTAATAAGTAGTTCTGTATACTGCACATTAACCGTTAAATCAGGATTTAAGAGAAAGTAGTTGAAACACAATCCTCAATTCATCTATCCATCCATCTATATTGATTATTTCAAAGGTGAATGGGCATACATTTCCATAAAACAAGTGGCTTGTTACACAGTTAAAGAGAAAGACCACACACACACACACACACACACACACACACACACACACACACAAACACACACACACACACACTTTCTTGTAGACCTCAAGTGAGTATTAAGTCAAAGTGTTTGTTATGTCACTGTGGAAAAAGAGCAGACGCTTTCTTTCTTCCTGTTAAATGACCTGACATGGACGAGGATTAAACATTGTGGTTCACAGCTCATGTCTCCAGATCCTCCACATTGATTTTAATACACACACACACACACACACAGACTATATACAGTGCTACCTCTGCTCACGAACATAATTGGTTCCCAGAAAGTGTGTGTGAGGCGAAAAGTTCGTCTTCCGAACATTTATTTCCCATAAGAAACCATTAAAATGAGAATAATCCGTTCCCAGGTCCCCATAAAACACAATTTTCTACTAAATAAGCCTTAAAACTACACAAAAATATACCTTATTTTATGTATAATAAATGTGCTATTGTATTGTAATTAAAGAAATAAACTGTACTGTATAATAAAGTCGTTTTATTTACCTTTGTGATGGTAGTTGATGGCTTGATGGAATGGAGTGGGAGGAGGAGAGAGGGAGGGACTTACTGTTTGGAAGGAGAGTTTGGAAACGCCTACTGTTTGGAAACACCCTTAGCCACACACGCACCCTTAATAGCTTCCTTGTTCTTAAGGATGGGAGCAATGGTAGACTTAGTGTACTGATACTGGGACGCTGAGTCACACAAACGCACACCTCGTTCGTGTTTTTCAATGATCTCCGCCTGTGGTGGGGTCTTTTTCAGTCCCATAATAGCAAAAGTACACTCAATATGGTCCAAAATGTCTATCAAACACAAACCACTTCCGCACTCAAAGAAAGGGGTGTGACGAACTGTGACGCCGTGACCGTGCGTCAGCTTCTCGTGGCCGCCACCGTGGCGCTGTTCAACCGCGTGGTTTGATTCGTCCGCCGAAAACTAGTTCGTCAGCAGAAACAATATGCTCGCAAATTTAATGTTCTTGAGGCGAAAAGTTCGTGAGCTTAAGCGTTCGTCAGCGGAGGTTTTACTGTATATATATATATATATATATATATATATATATATATATATATATATAGGGATCCCTCACTCTCCGCAGTTAATTGGGACCAAGACCCCCACAGCCGCCGAATTCTGCGAAGTAGGATCAACCTCCCCCCTGACTGACGTATACGTACATGTATATGTGTATATAATATCAATAAATATATATTCAATACTATAAATGCTTATAATAACAAACATTAAAAAATACACACACACATACAGGCATGCACGCAGGTGCATGTGCACGCATTCAGATGTGCACCTCACAAAAATGTAACTAGTTTTGATGGTAGATTTTGGGTTATTTTTTGTTTTGAAGGGTTTTTTTTTTGTTTGTTTTTTGTCGTGCTGCATAATTGGTCTTGTTTTTGCAGCATTTTCCTTAACTTTTTCCCCTATTCTTCCTTAATTTCCTTATTTTTTTAATTAGATGAATATTTTAAAAAATGCACTGCTGATGCACTGAAGCCACATGAATTGGAATCCCTGTGTATGTGTGTGTGTGTGTGTGTGTATATATATATATATATATATATATATATATATATAAATAAAAGATATAGTTTATAATTCGCCAAAGGTAAGGTAAATCTGTTGGGGCTTTTTACAGCCGAGCCTAGTGACTCATCAGGCCGGTGCTTTTTCCCGGTTTCCATAGTGTGAAGCTACCAAGAATCCATCGTAGGTTACCTTCCCGGTATATTTTTTACTGGTACCATTTACACTGCTGGGTGGACAGAGTCACACTTGTGGTTAAGACCTTGCCCAGGGGTTTTAGTACAGTGGGGGGTCTCACTGAGATATGAACCAACGACCTCCAGATCATAGCACCCCTAACCACTACGCCACCGGCCCCACAATACTAATTCACCAAAGGTCATTATCAGTGAATATCACTGAATCACCCTGGAGACATTTCTGTGATTATTCAGTGATAAGAACAGATTTCGAGGGATGAATATTTGTTCGTCTGTACTGCATAGAAAGTGGCACAGTCAGACTGGATAATGCTGTCACAGGAACTTGAACAGGTAACAATCGTTTTCATGCTACAAAATGAAAAGTAAAAAAAAAACCACTTAGAGGCTGTTTATTTTGTATTCCATGTAGTATATACACTTAAACTTTCAATTAGCTCAAACCTCATAGTTCAATTGACTGGTCTCTTTCATGGTTAGAATATATAAATTTTAAAAATCTCACCACTACATACACAGCACTACGTGCACAGTTCCACCACAACCGTGTAAAGAGTTGAAATAGATGCTGTTACATAGCTCTGATATTTACCCATCATTTTACAGACAACTTTTTAAGTTTGAAACATGTTAAAATACTCTTAACTCAGGTAAATGAGAACACTACCCCAGGATAAGAAAGTGAAAATGATCTGCTTTTAGCTTTTAACCCTTCGGCTGGAATCCTGAGTGGATAGATGGAAAAGAAGCACCACATTCTCAGGAGACGAAAAGGTCGAATTCCGTTGATGATTTCATTGCTATCTGGAGTCAGGAGCCAAACTGGCGAGGCTCTCTTTATGGGAAGAATGGCATGCACTCTCTTCTCACACTGTCACAGTGCCACTAGTCAATCACATGTTTCGGTAACTTGATGTATGCAGAAGAGGGTAGACAGCTGTTTCCTCAGAGTGTGTTCTGCAGTCCTGAAGTGCACAAAACAACTTTTTTCTTTTTTTTTTTTTTTTTGCTTCATGTATTTTAGGGGGGAAAAAACAGGTTTTAGCACTCACCCTTATAGAAACTGTATGATAGGGATGAGTTAGCTGGAGGGTAGGAATTGGCATGGAACCATTTGGTAGAAAGTGGAGGAAGGTAAAACTTTTTAATTCTTGTTTTTAAACAGAGAACTTAAATTTTTTACAAGGTTTAATCAAAAGGTGAACAAAATACATGCAACATCAAATCTATTTGTGTAAATTTATATATATTTAATAGTATAGAAAATAGTAGAGCCTCTAGTGTGGCAGAATTTTCATGCTCCATTAAAGTGAAAAGACACTTTCAACTTTCTCAAAAATAAAAAATGCATTTTTACCTTTAAATATTTTAACTTCAAATGTTATTGCTTTTCATGGAATCAGTCTTGAATTGGTAGTTATAATATAATGATGGCTAGTGCTAGCCTTTAGCTTAGAAGAAGTCAATCATTTCCTGATTTTTCAGGTAATAGAATGAGCTCACATTCCTGCAGTGGATTAACCAATCAGAATGCATGATTGCTCATATCTAGTGAACAAGGATAGGAAAAATAAGTAGAGTTGTACAATTATATACTAATAGAAACATCTGGACAGTTTAGTTTCTCGAGTCCCTGAAGCTATACTGTAAATATTTCACACATTCTACTATGATACCATCTTATCTAGTATTTTCATGATGGTGCTGGAGAAAGAAGTAGAACAAGTATCATCTCCAAAAAGCACTTAATTGGTTTTGCAATTTGGTGACCATGAAGGTCACATCATTTGATGTACTTTATATTTTCATGCCCATTAATTCAATCAGCGACCCTCGTACCCTGGAGCGAATATGGTTTCATCCTGGAATAGAAGAATCATGACAGAACCAAAGTGTTTCCCTCTGGACCAAACCACCTCAGCAAAACATTCCAATACAGCACAGTGTGTGCTCTGCTAGCTTGTATTATCAACACCAACGAACAGGCAAATAATAGTAATAGGATAATGCTTGGAAGGAGATTTTCAGCAGTATTTGTTTTCCTTTCCCTACCACAACCTACTCTACAGTGTTTAACGTAAATCACATGCATCACCACCACACCTTGTAGCACTAGTTTCAGTCACCAAGAAGGGAACCCTGATGCGCTTGCGTTTATCCATGAAGGATAAGAAAATAAGAAAAGGTCACGGAAGGACAAAAGTGGATTCGTAGAAGTTCAACTGACTTTTAACAACTTTACGCTACTTAGAAGGAGAAGCAAAAAAGGGTGATCGCAATAATGGTATTATTAAATATAATAATAGCGACATTAAAATCTAAAAGTATGCAGTTACTGAAGAGACAAGATGAGGTGTCCTCCTTCCTCTATAGACGAGTCTGGCTTCCCCTGGGCATTTATTCCTACCACCAAACAGGGTTACTGCTTCTCCTCAGGCGAAGATTGCCCTAGTGTCCTAATACCACAATACACACACACACACACACACACACACACACACACACCCACACCCACACACACAATCTGAAGAAATGACTTTCAGTTTTTTTTGTGTGAAAGTATATGCACAATGATTCTTTCTTACAAAAAAACTCCAATCAGTCCCTAATCTAACCCTCTTTCTGCTATACATTCATAAAACGTTTATTCATATAGGAAAGTGCAGTAAAGATATGAACCTGGTTTCAGAAAAGTTCTTACAAGTCTGTTTTTGTCTTCTGCTCACATGCACAGTTACACAGCGCAACGTCACATGACAACCAATTACAGGAAATCAAATCTGAATACACAAGAGACTATAGCTGAGTAAACCACATGCCATACATGCCTCACTAACAAGCCTGAAAAGATGAATAGAAAAGAAAGAGGAACCAAAAAACAAAGAGCAGATAAAAGCAAAAGGATGGGCGGGAGCGTGATTTAATTTCATTGGTGAAATCTGATTCCATTCATGAGCCCTCACATGATACACAATAACTGGAAAGTGAAGCAAATAAAATACACTAATTGGAGAGGAGGACAACAAAACCCAATGAAAGGGAGAATTATGCAAGCAAGTCTCATCATTTAAAAGCCTCTGAACTAAGAGCACTGAAAGTTTTTGCACCAAAATTAACCAACAAAAAATTTAAATTCTAATTATAAATTCAACAACTCAAATTGAAGGCCTAAAAATTGGCTGTTAACATCTAGGGCACCAAAGATGCCGGATAAGTGCAGGAGGAAAAGCGCCTGGTTGATCGGTTAGTGTTTCTTTTTAACGAGGAGGAACAGGTTCGATCCGGCTGTGCTTATTGCAATGGTCTACAAGTTCATATATATATATTATTTTAATATTGCTCTTTTATCAATATTTATGAGACATGACCGATGTTTCACTTTATTGTACAGCAAAGTGGAGCATAGTCATTCAAGACTGTTAACATGGACTGTCCGTATCCCTGACGCGCAAACGAATGAATGGGTGGATCGGTGTTCAATTGCTGATCTTTGTTATCCCAGATGTTGACAGTGAATATTTTGAAGTGGAATTTGGCCTGTCAGATTTAAAATGTAAAAATTTTAGACACTGAATTTGCACCACTGAAAAAAAAATAAATAAATAATAATAATAAAAAAAAATAGACTTTGAATTTTTTATTTTTTTGCGCACTACAATTATATGTTACAAATTCAGATACTTAATTTTGGTGGGAAAAAAAAAATCAGTACCAGAAATTCAGAGGCTTTTAAATTTCAAAAGCTGATGAGACTGATTTGCTTCCATTGAATTTTTTTTTGTGGGAATGCAGCTGAACTGGACAAGGCGATGATATCGCAGACAAAACAATGCTAATACAAGGATCCCTCGCTACTTCGCGTTTCAATTAATACTGCTTCAGTGCATCGCGTTTTTTTTTTTTTCTTTTAATATTCATTGAATTAAAAAATAAGGAAATTAAGAGGGGAAAAGTTAAGGAAAATGCCACAAAAACAAGGCCAATTATGCAAAAAAAAACAAAAAACAAAACCTTAAACACACAAACAAAAAACAACCCAAAACTTCCCATCAAAACTAGTTACATTTTTGTGAGGTGCATATCTGAGTGCGTGCATACGCATGTGCGTGTGTATGTATTTATATTTTATTTACATCTTATGCAGAAGAAAAGAAAGAATAAAGAAAAAGAAACATCTTCTGCATTATTTTTGAATGTTTAATTGTTATTATAAGCATTTAACATTGAATATGTATTTATTGATATAATGCACATATACATGTACGTATACGGAGTTGTTGATCCTACTTCACGAAATTTGGTGGTCGCGTGGGGATCTCGGTCCCAATTAACCACCTAAAGTGAGGAATCCCTGTATTATACAAACACAAAGTAAAATGCAGTTCTCTGTTTTTAACGTGCTCTGACGGTACCTTCAATGGTTTCACAGACATTTAAGTTAGCTGAACCTACACATTTAGAAATGCCAGTTAATCCCTTGAAAACAGCAGTGAACACGACTGACAAAGTACAGGCACCGCCTTTCCACTGAATGGTATTAACCTGTATCACATGGAGCAGCGTATGCTGATAGACAACCAATTTTGGATCAACTAACTTTTCTGATGAATGTTGACAAATATCATGGTGTGTATCGGCCACTTTGAAACTTTGATGACTGGTGTTTAGTGACAATTAGCTACTTTCACGTCAATGTCTGATCAAGTGTTTGTGAAAGACAGTTGCTGGGTATTAGCAACAGAAAGTGTTAATGAAAATTAGTCACTGTTTAGGGCGCACGATCGCTGATCCTAAAGTTGGGGGTTTGAGTCCCCACAGGGTTGTCATTGTCCCCCCAGTGCAGCTAACTGGGTTATCAAAGGCGGGCCATGTCTCTTACTGTGTATGGTGAGAGGCATGTAAAAGAACCATTGCTGACTTTCATAAAGAGTAGGCTGCAAAGCCGTCAGTGTGTTTCTGTCCCTTACTAAAGGGTTGTGACAGGAAGGGCGTCCGACGTAAAAACCCATGTCAAATCAAATGTGCGAATCAGATGATTCGCTGTGGCGACTCTCGAGAACGGGAAAAAGCCGAAAAGAAAAGAAGAGTCATTGTTTGCCACTGGTTAGGAATGTTTGAGAATTTTTGGCAACTCCTGGTACAATGCCAAGTGAATGTCGGATGAATTTTGGAACAAATCCATCCAATCTGATATAATAATTAAAAAAAAAAAAAAAAAAAAAAAAAAAAAAGTGCCCTCCCTAAATATATAAATGGAAGTGAAAATGGATCCACACTGTGCTTATAGCATAATATTCTCTATATTGCGATTAACGTGACTATCATGAAAAAACATCAGGACTTGATTTTTATCACACAGCCCCAAGTTCAGGTCAGTGCCATGTTTAAAGACGACGCCTCTTCTCATTGAGAATTTCCTAGCAGAGGGCAGCAAGTTTTTCCTCTAGAACTTGAGGGCATTTTACCTGAACCATATTTCCTCTACTTTGGGAGGCGCTCCTCTCCTTGCAAGTGAAGAATCATGCCCCGCAAAGGATGCCCTCACGCCCGTACTTTATAGTGTGATTTGAATAATAAACTGTATTGGCTTTCCACCAGATTTTCAATTTAACATTCAGGCAAAATATTTCTGCTTTGGTCTCATCCGACAAGAAAGTTTTTTCATTTAAAATGAAAATCTTCAAGGTGCATTTTGGCAAAGTTCACTCAGGGAGGAACCTTCCTCTCAAACCTTCCAAATATTGGAGGATGGGGGGGGGGGTTTTGCTTCCAGTTACAACCACACATACAGGAAAGCTCGAGGAACAGCTGTTTTGAGGCTGAACTTAAAACTAATGATTGCAGCAAATAACCGGTGGAAGCCACTTAGCTTGCTGTGCAGTCAAGAGGGTGATTAATTACACCTGATTTTAAAGTTTTGTTTTTTTGTCTCCAGAAAGGACTAAGGTCCAGCCTCTCTCGAGACCAACTCTATAGGTTCCACGGGATCTTGGCGGGGGCATGGGAGTTTGCCCAATATGTCCGCATGTGTTTTGTGGATTTGGAGAAGACTTTCGACCGTGTTCCTAGGACTATCTTGTGGGGCGTGCTCTGGGAGTATGGCAGTCCGGACCCGTTGCTACGAGCCATTCGATTGCTGTATCCCTAGAACCAGAGTTTGGTCAGTATTGGTAAAAACAGGCCAAATTCGTTTCCGGTGAGAGTTGGAGTCCCCCAAGGCTGCCCTTTGTCACCGATTCTGTTCATCATTTTTATGGACAGAATTTCTAGACACAGCCGAGGCATTGAGGGGTTCTGGTTTGGTTGCCATCGGATGTTGTCTCTTTTTTTTTGTGGATGATGTTGTCTTTTTGGCTTCATCAGGCTGGGACCTCCTTCGCTCATTGGAGCGATTCACAGTCAAATGCGAAGCAGCCGGGATGAAAATCAGCACTTCCAAGTCCGAGGCCATGGTTCTCAGTTGGACAAGAGTGGAATGTATCCTCCGGGTCAGAAACGAGGTCCTGCCCCAAGTGGAGGAGTTTAAGTATCTTGGGATCTTGTTCACGAGTGAGGGAAGGATGGAGCAGTAGATCGACAGACAGATCGCTGCAGCCTCTGCTGTTAAACGGACCCTGTACCAGTCCGTCATGGTGAAGGAGCTGAGCCGCAAGGCAAAGCTTTCAATTTACCAGTCGATCTATGTTCCAACCCTCACCTATGGTCACGAGCTTTGGGTAGTGGCCAAAAGAACAAGATGGCGGATACTATGTCCCTCGGCTTGTCTGGGAATGCCTCGGTGTCCCCCCGGAAGAGCTGGAGGAAGTGGCTGGGGAGAGGGATGTCCGGACCTCTTTGCTTAGGTTGTTGCCCCCACAACCTGACCCCGGATTAAACGAAACAAGATGAGATGAGATGAGTTTTTGAGATGAGTTTTTTTGTCTTTCTTCAACTCAGGCCAAAAAACAACAAATTGTGAATACTTTAATGGATATTTTAATGTTATTATCTATAATATTTGAATGTTATTTTGTTATTTTAATAATATTTTAAAGTTATTCTCTATACACACTGTAGTTAATGACATCCCCAAAGGGTTATTAACTGGTGAATATGTTTGAAATATGAAATAATTTTCTATTGATTTCAAATGATGACTTATGAACAACGAAAAGTTGAATGTAAAAGAGAAGGACAAAAGCACTTGCCATGCTGGTTCCACCAGACCAATAGAGGAAGAATCCTTGAGGGTCCACTTTCAGGGTCCCCAGAGTGTACTGGATGTTGTTGGGCTCCTGAATGCACACACACACACACACACACACACACACACACACACACACACACACACACACACATTAGGACATAGTTACAAAATTACTCTTAAAAAATAATCATCATCATCATCATTCAGGTCTAAATACGGTGCTGTCTGGTCAACAGGGCTGACCAACAGAATGCAGAACACCCAATCAATAAGAATGATGCTGATAAATAATTTTATTATTGATTAATCCGGTCACCACAACACGAGCTTCCAATGTACAGAAGTTTACACTCTACAATTTCTTCGAAGACACTTTTAAAAATAATTGCCGAGGCCATGACACCAAGTCACAGTATTAAACAGATCCAGCAATGTTATCTCAGCAGGACGGTATATCTCGTTTTGTGACAAGATATCTTCAACAACGCAACGGATGAAATTATTTAACAGACGGTATGAGTTAAGACTGATCACCGCTTGAAATATAAACGTAGAAGCGTGTACTGCTTATCACATGAAAACAGTAATATGTTAAACATGTCAGCAAAACGATCTGGTCTGCTGTGCTCCAACACTGACATGTGTTAACAGTTTGCATTTGCATTCTTTATACCATTTTGCTTTTGTTTGCAACATTAACTTTTTTTACTCAATTTACTTCTAATACATCAGCCTCTTCCATTGAAGAAGCTAGAAGCCCAGACTGAAAACCTATGCCTGGGACCTCTGCCAATTTGGAAGTCAAAAGGATGTACTATAAGCATTTGGATTCAAATCAGCCAACAGTTCAGTGTGACTCGATTTAAAGATATTTTGAGGTGATATTCCAAAAATACGCAACAGAGCATTAAATAATGCACACTTTTGATTTCAATCAAAGAAAAAAAAGCTGGCTTTTCAGTGTCTAATGGATACAGAGGTCATGCCTCAGTGACCTGGACTGATGGGCACTGAACCCAACGTCTCCATCACAGAGACTACCGGATACTAAAGCCACGCTTATCTGACAGAGACTGATGAGCAATCAGTCCATGAACCCTTCAAAGGGACATTCAATTTTGGTTTTATCACTCAAGCCAATGTGAGATCAAAACATTTTAATGGTAGATCAGTTATATATTTTTCTGTTTCGTTTATTTGATATGGATATTATCAATCAGACCCCATGTCACCATTTCTTCCCAGGAGCCATTTGTGAGAACATTATAATCAATTTCCTGCTCCTTCTAAAACATGCCATGTGCACACCATGTGCATCACATGACTGCTGAATTAATGAGCTGTGCTGTGCAGTCCTTCCTACTGAATGACAGTCTGACAAAGACATTTCCTGTGTCCTATGGACATCCTACCACAGATCCCACATCTCCCATCCTGAGAGTCTTCTACATTGTCTTCTGCAGACTGTTAAAATTCACTGCATTCTTTCCCCATTGAGCCCTTGAGACAAGTGCTGGGGACTGAGGGCCAATGAACAGAAGAATAAAAGACAAGACAGAGTTACACCTTGGATCAGTGGATAGTTTTCAAAGAAAGAAAGAAAACACAAGGCCCCTTGGGGGCATTTGGATTTAGAGTCGAGTCTGGCTGAAACGTGAAGCACTGGCAGAAAAGGCACAAGATCCACAGCGTAACTCCATACTACCATCCAAATGTTAAGTGATTGAGAGAAAGAGAGAGGGGGGGTAGGGAGTGGGGGAGAGAGAGAGAGAGAGAGAGAGAGAGAGAGAGGGAATGAGAGAGGAGGGAGAGAGAGAGGGAGTGAGAGGAGGGATGGAGAGAGAGAGAGAGGGAGAGAGAGAGAGGGAGGGGAGAGTGTGTGTGTGTGTGTGAGAGAGAGAGAGAGAGAGAGAGGGAATGAGAGAGAGGGAGAGAGAGAGAGGGAGTGAGAGGAGGGATGGAGAGAGAGAGAAGGGGAGAGAGAGAGAGGGAGGGAGAGTGTGTGTGTGTGTGTGTGTGTGTGTGAGAGAGAGAGAGAGAGAGTCTTTTGTCAATACTGTATTCCTTTTCCTCGTGGACATTTTGCCTCTATTTGTTTGTTTTTTCTCACTATTTCTTCAAAAAATAAAAAGCCAATCAGCTTTCATCTAGTTTGTCCTGATTCTCCTTATACACTTCAGTTCTTTTTCCATTACACATCTTCCCTCTACCCCTTGTTTCAAAAAAAATAAATAAATAAATAAATAAATAATAAAAAATAAAAAAAACCTCAAATGATGTATGATAAACAAACAGCACCACAAGCGCACAGAAAATTAAGAATGTTGACAAATGAGACAATCAACAGTTTGAAGTTAACACTGATTAAATTCATGGCTTCTCTGGGGGGGGATAATACTGATTGTCAATATATGAATTCAATTATTTCAATGTTATTCTTGTTGCCAACACACACACACAGACACATACACGCATACATACAGACCAGATAACACTACACAAATGTATGCTGCACATATACATTTGCATAGATACAAATATATTCCCGTTATATTGTGGTTCCTGAATGACCATGATTCAAAGCAGTGTTTGCTAAACAAAGCATGTCGGAGTCATCGGCATCGAATACCTTCAGGTGGGTCGTTACGAGATGAAAGAGTGAGGAGTGAAGGGGTTGAGAGAAGGAGAGTGCAATGGTTCTACAGTGACTTGCTTTTTGATCTTCTTGCAAGTTGGCTGATGGAGTTTATATCCTGTGTATCTGTAATGTATGCTAGTGGGTGCACTCGTCTTAACCTTTAACCCTCGAGCATGCACCATTAAGAGCCGTAAAAGACACGGCAGTGTAACGATCGCTTCCAGAATCTCTTCACCCCAACAGACACTGGCCTTCAGCTAATAAACCTTAACCATCTTTCTTGACACTGGTCTGTTATTCACACTATCACACACACACACACACACACACACACACACACACACACACACCTTTAGGTATCAATGAAAACACAAAAGTATTATGGACACCGTACAACATGAACTGTATCTAAAAAACATTGGACTTTCCGTGATAAAAATGTGTAACTGCTGACAAATAACTCTGTAATAACCCGAATAATAAAACACCCCATAGCAATTAGGGTTTATAAACCCGAGTCATAGTGGCTCATCAGACCGGTGCTTATCCCCGCTTTCTGTAGCATGAAGTGACCAGGAGTCCAACTCCTCCTGGATTGGATGCTAGTCCATCGCAGGTTATCCTTCCCAGTATATTTTTACTGGTACCCATTGATACTGCTGGGTGAACAGAGGCACACTTGTGGTTGAGACCTTGCCCAGGGGTCTTAGCACAGTGAGAGTCTCAGTGGAATTCGAACTCACGACCTCCCGGTCATGAGCACAGCACCCTAACCACGACACCACCGGCCCCACGCCCATAGCAATTAATTAATTAATCAAGTCTAAAACACAATTTGTTGTGTTAACTTAAAAAAGTGAGGGGTGATCACACTGAAAGTGCAATAGAAAAAAAGCTGCATGAATGGCAACTTACTGCTGCTGCCTTTCATTCTTAAAATATTTGCAAAGTTGATTCACAACATTCACGGCATTGTTCGCCTAAATCGTTATCTCGTCGCACATCTCATCGCACAAAAAAATGTAAATTAGGTTTTAAATTTCCCCAAACGTCTGAAAACAAGGAAATGGAGTAGTTTCAAATTTTCTCCAACAGTCTGCACATGTCATGATAAGGCCGAAACATTGCTGCTTTGTCCTCAAATAATTCGTTTTCCTTCACAAGGAAAAGAGATAAGCTGGAGACTTCGATGCGGAAAGTTTGAGAATTGATGGCATCCACCATACCCCATCTTTGTGCGACTTTTCAGCAATATGTATGTACAGAAGCTCCCCAACTTACGTTTTAGTTTGATTCCAAACAACCGAAAGTAATGTGAAAAAAAAAACGTAAGTTGTTACGGTATGTTCCTTTGATGTATGACATTCATATTGTACTATATGTCCATAAATCCATTACCATATCTCAACAAACACCCCTAAATCAATTATTATAAACATAACATTGTAAAATAATACCTTTTTATTGTAAAATAATATCAAATATATCAAATAATATCAACATTAATTTCAAATAAATTAAATTCAAGCAAACTAATTTCAAATAAATACATTCTAATCAAATTCACTCATCAAATACCAAATACAGTGTGAAATATAACCTTTAACATTCTCTATGATGCGATCTTTCTGCTTGTAAATGGTTCCGATGGTCGACAGAGCCATTTGGAAGAAACTTGCAACATTCACATGTTTTTCACCAGCATCGATTTTCTTGATAATAGCCATCTTTGTTTCTAATGAGATAGCTTGCCGCTTTTTCCGATTACCACTATCACTAGTCGGCTTACGCTTCTGACCAACAATATTTGCTTAGGGTTACAAAACAGTGCATACACAAAGATCACAGCGACAACGTTTTAACACAAGGGTATCACGCGATGAACTGGGAAGAAGGAGGGACATGTTCAGTCTGTCGTTTGTAAACAATGGACGCAGCATCAATACGTCATTGCGACATTACATCGGCGTACTATGTAGGTCCATCTTGTACTACAGAGAGCACACTAAACTCAAAATTTGACTTTTTTTTTTTTTTAGAACAAAATCGAAAAATACATAAAATGAATGAACGTAAGTCGGGGAGCGTCTGTATATGTTTTTATAGAAATATGTACTTGTGTTAATTTATGCCGCAAAATATTCGCTTGCATGTGGACGCTTAATACGAATTTCAAATTAATACGAATACAAGGTTTGCACAATGAAGCAATTGAAATATGATGCTAACATTATATGAGTTTCAATTAAATTATTTCAATGCGACCAAGTTACTTGTATTTAAAAATTAAAAACTAAAATATTTTCCAGTATTTCAAGAGAGGTCTGTAGCCTGTATACTCTGTTACATTTTGGGCTGTCCGGACCGGTGTTCCTTTTTTTTGTCCATTTGAGGGTCAAGAGTAAACCAAAATGTCAAAAATAATCTGCTTAAGAATGATTATTAAATAATCACACACACTGACCAATGGCAAAACAGAACATCTTTTGTGGCGTTAAGAATGCTTGTATCAACACGACACAGCAAACAAAACCCAAATATTATATCAGCTATACAAAAGAACACCTCGATCTGGGTACAGCAAAAAAGAAAAAACGTTTCTTGACGCGTCGCAGCAAAGCTCTTGTTTATACATGCTGCCTCGCTTTTTCTGCAGGCTGAAGCTATTTACACCTCACTATGTGATACTATAAGAGGAGAAGATGCAGAGGATAGGGAGAGATGGAGGCAGATTGTTTGCTGTGGCGACCCCTGAAGGGAACAGCCGAAAGGAAAAGAAAAAGAAGACTATGCCAATGACCTTTTGTTTTATACACTAATTTGCACAGTAGACTACAATTCAGTTCTTTATAATTCAAACAATAGATGTCATCATACAACAGTTTAAAAACCTTTATACATTCCACATACCTGATATACCCAGATTAGATCTCTGTTGCAGTTTCTTTAACTCAAAAACTAATTGACAAGTTTTGGGTGAGATGAGAAGGATCCATGATAGTTTTGAAAGAATTACCATTGAACAATAGAGCGAAGACACGAAAATTCAGCAAGAAAACAAACAAAAAAGTTTAAAAATAACTGTGTAACAGGCTACAAAGGGGAACCATAATTCTCCCTCATCTACTATTATAACTAAAAAAACCCAAGAATGCACTACCTTGGTGGAGGTCTGCGCTCTCAGTGCTCTAGTTTGTATTGATCTTATAAGATTGCTAAATCACAGTCTGTAGAAGGTATTAGAGATATGCAAATATGTACTGTACAGCAAAGATGTCTTAAATAACGAAAGAGTCAATATTTGCTTAAAACTAATCTCAAGTACAATTTGTACAGTGAGCTGGTATTAAATAAGCTGGCAAGTTTTAATCACCCACAGCTCAGATCATCATACTTTTTTGTTTGAGAATCAACACGCTCTTTTGTAATTCGCTTTGTTCTTTCTTAATGCTAGACACCAAATCCTCAACACTGAATCTTATGCTGAAAAACTAAGGCTTTGAATTTTTATTTATTTATTTATTTACGTTATTTTTTTTACTTGAATGGCAAAGTAAGAGTCTGATCTCAGTCATTTTAACCACGGCACGATTATTGATGTTTGGCAATTTCCATAACTGCCAATTTCCTGTGATTTTCATCAATGTCTACAATTTGCACGCAATGGTGCAAGAAATAAAAACCACTGAGGCAGATTTGCTCCATCAGCAGAAGACCGCATCACTTTTCACTTCTGTCTTCCAAAAACAGAAAGCTGAGGGCACAGCCTCACTGCATGAAACCATGGACCCAAGTACACTTGTATCAACAGCCCAGGCTTGTGGAGGTGGTGTAATGGTGTGTGGATGCTTCCTTGGAACATGTGGGTCCATTAATACCAATTACTCATTGCTTGAATGGTCTCGCCTGTTTGAGCATTGTTGCTGATCAAAAACATCACTTCATATAGACAATATATATATATATACGCAAACGATGCACCGTGTCACAAAGAAAAAGTCGTCACAAAACGGTTTACTAAACATAATAATGAGCTGTGTGTCCTTCAGTAGCATTCCTCGTCTCTCACCTGTGCCGAACAGAACACCTTTGGGGATGTGACAGTGCGAGAGAATGAGATGCCAAAATCTTGTGTAATTCATGCCATGAAGAACTGAGGTGGTTCTGTGAGCACTGAGAGGCTCCACCCTCCTTACTACATTATTGAGTGTGATTTATTACAACATCAATTTCACATTCTTTTATTTCACAGCTCTGCATCAAACCTCATCACCACATCATCGATTATTTTCCATTTTTGTTTATTGCTTACGGAGAAGCCACCCTCCACGCGCAGCCATTAAACGAGAGCTAAGACTGTGCACAGTGCAGAAGGATAAACAAGAATCTCTCCAACTATGTCTCTTGTGCTTGACTACCCGAAGCTCTCTCATGTTGACTTTACACCAAAACACAGGGCATGTTTATGTTTTCAGGAATACACACCAATGCCATGATCCAGGGATTTATGTCAAAACTTGAGACAGTGAGCGCCATAAATGCCAATAGTCCCTCAGTGGACTGTAAGCAGACTAGAAAAGCAGAACTTTTGGTAATCTATAAAATATAAGAAATGAACAGGCATGAGGCCTGCCTAAGGCAAGAGACCACAACAGGGGTGTGTTTTTGTTCATTTCTTAAACAGGCTCGCTCTCTCACACACACACACACACACACGCATACACACACAAAAACATGCATACACACAGAGTAATGCAGAAACTATGTCAGCTATTTCAGTGGGTGAGCTTGGAGGCCTCCAGGCTCTGCTTGGGTTTGAATAGTGATAAACGTCTCAATGAAACACAGAATTCATCTTTAATGGTTTATAAGTTTAACTCCCTTTACATTTTATTTATCTCCAACTTTAGAGTCGTATGAACATGATTATCACAAAAACAAATAATGACTAACTGATGCTTTATAATCAAGGGCTAATTACACTGGTCAAAAACCAAAATGCTTCTGAAACAAATACAGTACAATCAAATTTTGCTAATTTCAGTTTCTTTAAAATTACTTTAATTCTTTTTTTTTTTTTTTTTTTTACACAAAGCAATAAATGATGCAATCTGAAGCTGGTATTGCATCATAAATGATATGGATTGCATCATATTGCCCTTAGAAGTTGAGTTAATATGGTTCATGACTTCTATCAGTTTTGCTCTTCCCCAGCTCCGGACACTGTGTATAGTATAAGTACTTTATATGTATGTTTAGTGCACATGCGTAGGGGTGTAGGGGGCTCTGAATAGAGATAGTACCGTTGTCTGCCCGCAGCTGCACACTCTCTCGTAGGGTGGATGGACAACCGGTTCTCATCCATCTCCCAAAGCTCTCATGTGCAGGCTCCAAGCACCACACCCAGGTAAATCGTCTCAGCTGGCGAGCGAAAGCACTTGAGGGAAAAGGAGTAAACCATCAAATCCAGAGTGGGGACTTGTAGACGGTTCAGTGCTACAAGTAACACCGTTCTGACATAATCTGCAGGCAAACTGACACCAAATGTCATGATTCACATTACTTTGGACCCCATCAGCAAGGCAGAGAGGAGGATTCTGATGATTGGGCCACTCAAGAGCTCCATATTCTGGCCCAGACTTCACACCCTGGGGGGGGGGGGGGGGAATACTCCAGCTCCACTGTAAAGTGTGGACACTTTCTGTGGGCAGTGGTGACCTGGTGGTAAAAGGTTCTGGATCCCTGGTTGGGGGTTCAAGCCCCACTCTCCACAAGGTTGTCACTGCCCTCCACCCCCGCCACCTCCCCTAAGTGCAGCTAACTGGGTTATCAAAGTCCGGCCATGTCTCTCAGTGTCTATGGTGTGAGGCATGTAAAAGAACCATTGCTGATTTTGACAAGAGTAGGCTGCATAGCCGTCAGCATGTTTATGCCCTGCAATGGCCTGGCGAGCTGTCCAGGGTGTGCCCAGAGTGTCATGAAGTGATCCATGGCTCGAACCCCATTGCCTCTCGAGATAGAAGGATGCCAACAAGTGCACATGCATGCAGCCTGTTGCAGCTGCTCCTTCCAGTTTCCTCTGCGATCAATAAAGTACCGGAATAAAGTATTTGGATTCTGAGTCCGATTTCATGTTTGATATAGACGTCAAACTTGAAAAATGAAATATTTTGGAAACAGTAACAAGTTGGCCATTTCATTGTCATATTTGAATTCAGTATACTAAAATCGTAAATAACACAGGTTGTTTCTGAAGCAGACAACTTGTAAAGATTTGTACACCAGTGATACCAAATTAAACTTGTGCAACAGTCTCCTCTTTGCATATCCTAGAATAATTTTTCAGAGAATTCACTGATTGTATTATCCAGACTTTACTCACAATGCCTCAGTCAATTCTATACTTGCAACTTCACAAGAGAAAAATGGCTGCAGTCAGAATCTATGTCAATGTTTTAAATTTAATTTTCTAAATTGCTTTATCCTTTATGATTGCAAGGAGGCTGCAGGACATCCCAGCTATCTCTGAACAACTTGCCAGACCATCGTGGGGCCAACACAAACACACAACCCTGCACACTCACACCAAGGGTTATAATACACATGTTTTATACTGCGGGAAGAACCCAGATCACCCAGAGAAAACGTTTCACCATGGAAACTCCAGACAGTAGCACCATCACCAGACACGGAGCTTGAACTCAAAGTCTCACAGTGAAGTGGACGTGTTAACCAGTACGCCACTGTGCCACCAGTGACCAAACTAGTATTCTACCCAAATGTGTGTTGAAGCAGATCTGATTCTACCACATTCGAATTAAGAGGAACTAATTTTTGTGATCACAGCTCATTATTGTTAAGCTCCAATCAAATTGTTTTTGGAATCCTGTATGTAACCGCTATCATATTTATTCCCCTTTAAAAATGCTACTCTGTTAGGAGTTGAAGAACGAATATTAGATGGGGTCAGTTAGTTTGTCATGAAAGTGCTGAATTAGGGTTAAAATTTGGATGATACATGTTAAAGGGAGAAAAAAACAAACAAACAAAAAAAAGCACCACACACACACACACACACACACACACACACACACACACACACACACACACACACACACACACACACACACACCCCACTATTTCAGCAAAAAAAAAGATCAATCTAAAAGGTTTCTTCTTGACATGCACGTCTGTTAGCAGATATGCTCAGGTGGACTTGAAGAATGCAGTGCTGCTAGTTTCCACAGAGGTCGGAAGCAGTGAGGCTCGGGCTGATTTCTTTCAAGCCCAGACTAGATGTTACAGGTGTCAGTGTCTCCTCTAGTTTACACCATCCTCATGACATTGTTTACATTTTCAGCAGTTAGCAGATGCCATTATTAAGAACAACTTATCTCCATATTTTATCTTTTTTAGCCATCAGAGGAAACGAGGGTAAAGGTTTTTTCCTCTATGGCTATGGAGTCAAAACCTTCCAATTCGTAGTTCAAGATTTTAACCCCTGAGCTTCCACTGCCAAGCTTCGTTGAGTATCCTTTTATTCGAAAACGCCTTTAGAGCAGGAAAAATAAACTCTGCCCAATAAAAGTACAAATTAAACAAATGAAAAGATAACAGTGGCTCAGGTTTCGTCATACAGTATTGGAATATTTGGGATCTTCATGACTACAGCTGGATATTTGCCATTAAACATGTCTGAGAACTGATGGGTAATAGATTTGAACTTTTTCTATCACAGCCAGCAGACACTGATAGGTGCAGATTTTCTGACAACAGGTAAACATCTAAGGGACCAATAGTGATATTTGTGTGGTAGCTCTAACCAACTAGTCAGCAAGACTTCAACTGAAAGGGATTCCTGCTTCAGTCCAGTGTGAAGACCACCTGTAGCTGCATATTGATATTTATAACTCTGTATTTCCAAACATGCACAACATGATTGAAAGAGTAAAGGTAGGACACAGGTTGGGTATATTAAAGGGCCAGAAAATCCAACTTCGAATATTTCCAGAAAAGCAAGAGAAGTCACTTATCCTGCTGTAAAGTTCCTCTTAAAAATAAGCCTCCACCAAGCAGCTCCACCACAAGAGCTGTGAACAGGACGAACAAACATTTTAATTTCAGGGGGTGCACCACACCAATGAAGTGCAAATAACAAATGCAACATTTACAATAACAAATAGTTTGCTTTCCTTTTTTAAACAGTTATCCTACATAGATCTATAAAACGTGTGAATGGGTGCAACAATCAATTCCTCAAATCATCATCATTCCCTCAAATATTCAATTTTTAAATCAATTTTTTAAACCAATCAATCAATTCCCTAAATTCCGGTGATCTCTTGCTATTCCGTGCTTCAGTTTCTGCGGCTTCAGTGCATTGTGGGTTTTTCAATTATATTAATCAAAAAATTTAAAAAATAAGGAAATTAAGGAAAAATAGGGAAAAAGTTAAGAAAAATGCCACAAAAAAGACAATTATGAAAAAAACCCCACAAACAAACAAAAAACAACCCAAAGCCCCCCCTCCAACAAAACTACTTACATTTTTATATGAGGTACGAATCGGTGTGTGTGCGCGCATGTGTGCGTGCGCATGTGTGCGTGTGTGCACGTGCGTGCGTCTCTATGTGTGTGTATTTATACAGTGGTACCTCAATTTATGAAATTAATCCGTTCCGGAAGTGGTTTCATAAGCTGGATTTTTCGTAAATTGAACCGCATTTTACATGTAAAACGCGTGATTCATTCCAAGGCCCCCAATACTACCCTTTTAAAATTATAAAAGCATACCTTTTAACGTAGTTACTTCGTGTTGACCATGTCTTCTTAGCAGAGTTATAATATTACAAATGTTTATGCAAGGTTAAAAGCCTGAGCCAAAAAATAAAGTTGCAATGAGCACACTCGAAAAACTCATGAAACAAAGCACTGCTCAGGGGGTGGGGGGTGGGGGTCTCGGTCCCCATTAACCGCGGAAAGTGAGGGATCCCTGTAATTGCAATTACTGATGAAATATGACTGCAATTTTTTTTACTTATGATGTGTTACAAGCCACAGAGATAGTTTCAGGTCTTCATTACTGACCAAGTTTTAAAACACCTTCATTCTTAGGTTCCATTTTTTTTTTCAGTTTCCATTTAAGGAATGAAGGGGGGGGGAGCAGTTAAAAGGTAAAAAAAAATAAAGATAAAAAAAAAAGAAGTGCCGGGAGTGTTCATTTTAACAAAATTTATTCTTAAATTTTCTCAGATAAAAGCAGTCAAATTTCACAGATATTGAGGCTGAACACATCTGCACAATTCTGTCAATGATGGAACTCAAGTATTCTGGAAGTTCTTGCCGACCCTGTTGCAGAAGTTAAATAGCTAAATATTTTCTATGTAATATATCTTCATTAAATTTTGCATATACCCAACCCATACAGCTGATATTTTCAATGCTGCTGGCTGGCCTGGATCTCTTGTAGTTAGAGTATTGGTTGTTCGGGTGGACAACTATAAAATAGAGATGCTAAAAGAGCCTGTTTGAAATTATTCATTCATTTATTCATTTTCTGAACTGCTTCATCCTTATTAGGGTCATGGAGAGGCTAGCAGCCATCTCGGCCAACTCTGGCCGAGGGCAGAGTACACCCTGAAAAGTTCACCAGGCCATGCAGGGCAGAAACATGCTGACGACAATGCAGCCTACTCTGTTCAAAAGTCAGTAATGATTCTTTTGCATGTCTCTCACCACAGACACTGAGGGACATGGCCAACCGGAAAACCCAGTCAGCTACGCAGGAGGAATCTGAATTTTTTTTCCTTTTGGTTGTTCCCTTTTCTCAGGGGTCGCCACAGCGAATCATCGCACATATGATTTGGCATAGGTTTTTACACCGGATGCCCTTCCTGACACGACACTATAGCAAGGGACAGAAACACGCTGATGGCTTTGCAGCTACTCCTTACGAAAGTCATTAATGGTTCTTTTACATGAACCTCTCACCATAGACAGTGAGAAACATGGCCGGCCTTTGATAACCCAGTTAGCTGTACCGGGGGGCAATGATAACCTCGTGGAGAGTGTGACTCGAACCCCCAACCTGAGGATCAGCGATCCAGCCCCCTATACCACCAGACCACCACTGCCCCAGGAGGAATCTGAAATTATCCATAATAAATACTAGGCAAGAGATGCACTTGTTAAAGTGAACAAGAACATATAAGGCCACAGCTTCAGAGGCAGGAGTGGAGTTCACACTGTTTAATTCCTGGGTATGTTGAAACAAAGAAAGAAGGTAAACAAGCCATTTATTATTTTGTGTGTTTATTTTCGGACTGTGTTCTATTAACCATTGCTAAGTAATATCCACAGCTTGCACTTGGGGGTCCAAATTTTACCTTTCGATGCTATAAGGAAAAAGACAAGGATACATAAGAAGGCCTTTGAGAAAGAAAAGAGACAGAGTAAAAAAAAAACAGAGAGAGAGAGAGAGAGAGAGAGAGAGAGAGAGAGAGAGAGAGAGAGAGAGAGAGAGAGAGAGACGGAGACCTTTGGGCACCTATTAAATGATCGCAATGATTTACTGCAGCCACCCTGCACGTTCCAGTGGCATAAAACAAACACACCCAAACATAAACAGTGCCGTGTCTCCTTCGGGAACGACCAACAATCCTAACAGAGAGAGGGAGGAAAACCTGCAGGCAGGGTGCAAAGGTCAAACACACCCACATGTGAATTGCAGGAAGCTGAGATTGACTAAGTGGCCTTTTGTTATAACGCCACCCTTCAATCTCTTGCTCTCTCACCTCAGTGTCAAGTATCCGCGAGCATGTTTCTATGTGTGGCGAGACATTTATTAACACGCAAGCAAGAGCCAACATTGGCCACTACACGTTTTCCTAAGAGTCTCTTGGATGGAGTGCATCAAATGAACATAAAGTGCTATTCTAAGGGCTATGAAGAACCAATTGCTGCATTGAAGGGCGTATCAGATGAACCAAATTACAAAACCATAAAGTACTTCATCAGATATTAAAAATTGGCTCTGATGTATACAGCTGGATGCCTAAATGCACCACAAGCCAACATTAACCCTAGAAGTGCCCAATGGTAAAGCTCAGAATGCTATACATTTTTAGTGAATCTATTTCCCTATTTGATATTGAATGCAGAAACTACCAAATAAATAGCATTATATAACCTTACATGTTATATGAAGATTATATAGAGGCCTTTCCCAAAAAAATTGTTGAGGCCACCGATGTCAATTTGTCACATGACCTCAATTTCAAGATGGCCATGACATTTTCTCTTGGTTAATTTTTCCTTAGGAGGAGATTATATAATTCCTGTTTTCATAGATGAAAATATCGAGATAGCCAAGTTTTTCCAAATGTCAAGATGATGAAATCAACACAAAAATTTCCTTCATATCTTATATATTGAGTCAAATCCACTAGCATATATAAAAATGGCAAGTCTCGCTACATTCTGAATATGTTGAGTTATTGTTTGAATGGAATGGCCTTATTTCTATGATAAGACTTAACTTACTCTTATGAAAACATATTTTCAATGATTTCAAGTGCGTAACTATAGTCATGTGACCAGAACTCAAGATGGCCATCAAAGCAAAATTAAAACGAGAAATTCTTAAATTGTAAACATTTTAATATAATATTAACAAAATATTAAAGTAATGTATCATACAAAATCCGAGAAATAATAAAGAGTATAAAATAAATAATCTATATTTTTTACCTTAATTAACATTTAACAATACAGTAAAACCTCCGCTGACGAACGCTTAAGCTCACAAACTTTTCGCCTCAAGAACATTAAATTTGCGAGCATATAGTCTCTGCTGACGAACTAGTTTTCGGCGGACGAACCAAACCACGCGGTCGAACAGCGCCACGGTGGCGGCCACGAGAAGCTGACGCACGCTCACGGCGTCCCAGTTCGTCACCCCCTTTCTTTGAGTGCGGACGTGGTTTGTGTTTGATAGACATTTTGGACCATATTGAGTGTACTTTTGCTATTATGGGACCGAAAAAGACCCCACCACAGGCTAGTGTTAAGCCTAAGAAGACATTAAAGAAAATTACGATCGAGCAGAAGAAGGAGATCATAAGGTATATATTTGTGTAGTTTTAAGGCTTATTTAGTAGAAAATTGTGTTTTATGGGGACCTGGGAACGGATTATTCTCATTTTAATGGTTTCTTATGGGAAATAAATGTTCGGAAGACGAACTTTTCACCTTACACACACTTTCTGGGAACCAATTATGTTTGTGAGCAGAGGTACCACTGTAACTGCAAACGGAGATGAATATACACATTCAAATCTGAAATAGCTAAAGTGAATAGAAAGCTAGTATTTGTGTGTGCATGTGTGTATATATTATATATAAAAAATATTATATATATATATATATATATATATATATATATATATATATAGACAGCTGTATCAAGTTATCGTAGGCCATTTCACACAATATTGAGTGTGATATCATCTTCAGAATCAAAGCTATCTAAAGGTGGGGGTGATTTTGCACCGCCATTATATGTAGTCTTACATGCTTTCTGAATTCTAATTTATGCAAGATTTCGTTTTACAAGGACAGCTATTATTGGTTCATTTTTAGACCAAATAACATTATAATAAGATAATTACCAATCAAAAAAGGCTTCTCGGTCACTTTTGTGTGCGAGAGTGCAGTATTTACAAATGGCAACTGCAATGAATTAGCGTGTGTCATAATGCCGTTTTTTTTTTTTTTCCCCAGCTTTGGCATTTGAGAACGTAACGTAAAGCCAATTTTTTTCGGCTTTGGCTGTGTTAAGGGTAAAGTACAACACTACTTCAAAAGGCCCCAGGAAAGAGCTGTAACAAAGAACCACAAATTACCGCTTCAATGGCCATCTAACATGAACCATAGAACCATCAATGTGCTGCTTTAGACAGCAGCATGGATGCAGTGCTCCAAAGAACCATAAGTTCCTACATAATAGTAGGTAGCAGGAAGGTCTCATGAATTACTTGCACCAAAGAGCCAGAATGTATTGCATCAAATGGATAAACTGCATGAGCTGCGCAAGAAAACCAAAAACATACTGCTTCAGAGGTTCTTGTGGATGAGCTGAGCCACAAAGCACTGCTTCAAAAGCCTCATGAACGAGCTGCACCAAAGATCCACAAAGTACTGTTTCAGACAACCTCACAAATAAGCATAGAGCCAGATACACTGTGAGATTCTTTGGACAAAGTGCTACTTCAGACCAGCTGAACACTCCGTTGTGGCAAGAAGTCACAAAGTGCAGCTTCAGATGGCTTCATGGATGAGCTGTACCAGACCGTAGCAAAATACTGTTTCAGAGGACCTGACAGTGAAGCTCTGCCAGAGAGAAATATAACATACAAGACATACCACAACAAATCACTTAATGTAAAGCAATGCTTCAGAAGCTCTCACAGATGAGCTGCATCACAGAGCTGCAATTAAGAGGCCAGGTATGTGTTTTATTGCCCAGATAGACAAACAGGCCAGTTTATGTTGATGTTACAGTTTATATTACAATATTTGCTTTACATTTCATCAGCACGGAAATAAATCAGCAATCTGGAACACTTTAGTACTAGGACAGCGGTCGGGAACCTTTTTGACCTGGAGAGCCATAAAACCAAATTATTTCTAGATATATATTTTTTGAGAGCCATATAGTATTTTAAACATATAATAATAATAATAATAATAATAAAAGGTTTACTTTTAATGCGACTTCTGGTGCTGCATGGTTTTGCTGATGGCCTTGTAGTCTGGTTCATATGTAGTGAGGTTGAGTTTCATGCAGGCGTTGAGGCTTCCATCAGTTAAACGCGAGCGTAGGTTGGTCTTAATGTTTCTCATATGCGAGAATGACTGCTCACATGCATACGTAGAGCCAAACATGGTCAGTACGGCAATACTCACACGCTGCATTGTGTGGTATGTCACAGGAAGCTCGTTCCAAGTTTTAAGAATTAGCTGGTCTTCAGGTTGAAGCTTTTTATTTCTGACCACTTGTGTTCCCTCGCCAGCTCTGCTCGCTGTCGTGCAAGTCTTTCCAACTCTCCATTAAGTGACTTGAACTTAGTCATCCATATATCAGATGCCTTCAGGTCTGCAACTTCCAGCTCAAAGTCTGCGATAGAGACTCCGGGGATGCACATCAGGTTGATTTTGTCCACTTCACACTCATGTGGATGAGTGATGAATTTGAAAAGACCAGTGTTCGCACGAAATTCTCCAAAACGTGCCTTGAATGACTGCAGGAGATTGGACGTATAGTCAGCTAGCTGCTGGAGATCCAGATGTTGTGTGGGGTCGCTTGCTAAGCATGCATCTCTAAATTGCTGCAGTCCTTCAAAGTGCAGAAGACGACCTGTTTCAATGTCCCTGAGAAAAACTTCCAGCTTTCTTTCAAATGCAAACACTGCTTGTTGAAGGGATGAGATTGTATTCCCAATACCTTGCATTTTCACATTAAGCTGGTTTAGATGGCCAGTTATGTCCACAAGATAGTGAAAATGCAGGAGCCAGGCAGTATTGTCCAGCTCAGGATGCTTGACGCCTTTCATTTCTAGAAAAATCCGTATTTCACTCAGGCAAGCTGCAAAGCGGTTGAGCACCTTCCCCTGGACAACCAACGACGTTGTTGTGTAAAATCAGACCGGGATATTGATTCCCAACTTCTTCCAACAGAGCATTAAACTGCCGATCATTTAAAGCTCGGGCGACAATGAAGTTGACCACTCGAATGACCAGCGACATCACCTCACCAAGTTGCTGGCCACACGTCTGAGCACAAAGCGCCTCCTGGTGCAGGATGCAATGAAACCTTAGGATTGCTCTCTTTTCATGCTCACGGAGAAGTGCTACAAACCCTTTGTTCTTCCCCAACATGCATGGTGCACCATCAGTGCACACAGAAATAAGTTTATCCAGTGGTATTTTTTTTTCTTTAGCAAACTCCATGAACGACATGAATAAATCCTCTCCTCTTGTTGTCTCTTTCATTGGCAAAACAGCCAAGATTTCTTCACGCAGTGTGTCACCTGTAGCATACCTGGCAATTATACTGAACTGAGATAGATTGCTAACGTCTGTTGACTCATCTAACGCGAGAGAAAAGTATGTCCCAGCGTTTATGTCCTTAATTTGTGTTTCCTCGACTTGATTCGCCATCATGATGCTCCGATCGTGAACCGTTCTTGCTGACAGTGGCATGTCTTTTATTTTTTTGATTATCTTGGCTTTATTTGGAAAGTCATCAAAAAGTTCATTGGCCACATCAAGCATAAATGTTTTGGCATATTCGCCATCTGTGAACGGCTTTCCACTCTTCACTATTGCCAAAGCACCCGCAAAGCTAGCGGAATTACCGTCACCTTGCGTGGTCCAAACACGCAGTTGCTGCTGGCTCGTCTGCTCGTCTTTTTTTCTTTTCACCATCTTTTCTGTTACAAGGGTTGAAGCGGGTTGAAGGGTTGAAATTTTATCTCTGATAAAATTAATTTCCGTACATTGACAATGACCCGTGACGTACTTGCGATCGATTGGTTCCCGACCTGATCCTCGGGTCACCGGCGGATTGCAAGTGCCGCAACCCACCCCTGACTTTTAAAATGTATCTTTAAAACTAATTTTAAATTACTTAATATTATTAAGATTATCACTAGTATTTTAAAACCAGTTCCAAAATATATATATATATTTTAATTTAATTTAATTTAATTTTTTTTGGCCCCCTCAACTCCAAACTGTCTGGGAGACTAATCCTAATTAAGGTTGAGGGTAAGCTGGTGCCCATCTTGGCCGACTCCGGGCGAGTGCAGGGTTCATCCTGGACAGCTCACCAGGCCATCCAGGGGCAATTTGGAACAGCCAATTAACCTACTTTGCATGTTTTTTGGACTATGGGAGGAAACCGGAGTACCTGAAGGAAACCCATGCAAGTACGGGAAAAACATGAAAACTCCGCACAGAAATGTCCGAGGTCGGAATCAAACGCAGGACCTTCTTGCTGTGAGGTGGGCATGCCAATCACTACACCAACATTCCACCGAAATAATTTTTTTTTTTAAATGACGCAGTTTAATGTTCAGAGGTAGGAATGGTTTCCTGTGTTGTTCAGTGGTGTATTTCGGTGGTATCGGTCTCTCACTGAAGGCTCCTGTGTCTGATCAGCAGGTTCTGAAGCAAGTGGAAGGTATTATGCAATCTTGTCTTTATTTTGGACAACATTCACCTCTCCGTCACCACCGTCAGAGAGTCCAGTTCCATCCCTACAATGTTACCAGCCTTGTGGATCAGTTAGTTCAGTCTGTTAGTGTCTGCAACCCTCAGCCTACTGTCCCAGCATGCAGACCTTAGCCTCCTCAAAAAAATAGAGACGGCTCTGGCTCTTCTTGTAAAGTGCGGTAGTGTTCTTAACCCAGTCCTGTTTATTGTCAATATGAACTCCCAAGTATTTGTAATCCTCAACCATTTCCACACTGACACCCTGAATGGAAACATGGCTCGCTGTTATGTTGTATCTCATAACATCCACAATCAGTTATTTGGTCTTTGATTAGTACTGAATGCAGTATTAATCATGGGGTCATGAAAGCAAGTCAGCATTTAGAAAACCAGATTTCCAAAGCTGTGGCACAAAATCCCGTCCGAAGAGGAGCAAAGCCAGCAGAGGTCATGTTTGCATATACCAGAACTAAACACTTTTATGTTAATTCTTGGTAAAAATCTGGAGAAAGCCATACCACATAAAATACCACATCTTTGGAACATGTGTGTGTTGTATAATACAAGTTATGTAGTGTGTATGTCTCTGTGCATCATAAACAGGATGTGTGTGGGGACAAGGTAAACACTTGAGGAAAGCAACGGTGGAAACAAGGGGACCGAACGAGTGGGGAAATATGTGAGTGAGAAGTGAGTGAGGGGAAGAGAAAGAGGAAAAAAAAAAAAAAATACACATGCAGTATCACGGCAGGTAACGATGATTCAGCGGATTTGCTCTTTAATGTCCAGGCCACCAAGGCCATGTTCAGTCAGGCAACCTGAATCAAAGTATTAACAAACATCAAATGCGAAAAACAAAGTCAGCCCTTTTTCCACCAGCCCAAGATCTGGAGCGGTGTCGGCAAGCAACCAGCTACACGTTGTGGTGTAAGTAGCTTTAATTACATTTTCAGTATTTTCATATTCTGAATGTAGTTTTTCAGGTAACAGGCTACTTTACGGAAAGTATCATGAAGCTCCCCTCCCCCGTTTAAATTCTATAGTTTTCAACTGTTATTTTGGGGATTGTTTAAAAAAACAAAGCTGTGCTGACCCGGTTGGCAGGGTTGATAAATTATTGATCCCATGGTTTTGATTTCAAGCCCCAAGATCACCGGGATGTCACTGCTGTCCCCCCAGTACAGCTAAGTGGGTTATAAAAGGCCAGCCATGTCTCTCACTGTCTATGGCGAGAGGCATGTAGAAGAACCATTGCCGACTGCTGTCAAGAGTAGCTGCATAGCCGTCAGCGTGTTTCTGCCCTGCGATGACCTGGCAAGCTATTCAGGTTGTACTTTTCTCTCACTCAGAGTCAGCTGAGATAGGTGCCGGCCTTCCCACGACCCTAATTAGGATTAAGTGGATCAGACGTTGAATGAGTGCAAGAAAAAAAATTGCCACACATCTCATAATGACCATTAAGGGCCATCTCTCATCTGCCTTTGTAGAAGCATTAACTCCTCTCCTCAACATCTAGCACTTTACCTCTATAATCACCATGCGATTTATAGCTATAATAGTCCCGCCTACAGATCTTTTTACATTCATCTGTAACCAACCTCAACACTAGTAGAGCAGAATGAGCATCAGTATACTGTACAAGAACAGTGTGATACAATTGATCCGTTGTCTTGAGATGAATAAACAATTATTCACTGAGAAAGAGAGAATTATTCAGTTGAGGGTTTGTTTCACCCTCAGAGACCAAAAAAAAAAAAAAAAATTGTATTACCACCTAATTCACAGAGATTAAACTCAAGGCCTGTGAGCCAAATATGGCCCTCCAAGTCATTTTATGAGCAAAAGCTCTTCAAGTGTATGATTATCATACATTATTTGCATCGACCATTACCGTGAAACATAATTCATCATCCGTACACCAGGTGAATCCAACCTATTACAAGTCAACAGCCAGCCAGCCAGTCATGAGTCAAGGAAGATTGCAAGCCAGCTTGTCAATGTCAAGCATTGTCAGAAAATAAAAGCAAATAAAGAGAAATAAGCAAATACGTAAACAAATAATATGGTCAAGCAGATTTTTTGGTTGAATAGATGTTGGGTGATAATTCAACCCTTAATGACTTTGAAACTTAGGAATGTGGCGCTCATTGAAAATAAGGTCGCCACTCCTGACCTAAACAATAATAAAAATAACAATAATAATAATAATAATAATTATTATTATTATATACTAAAATACATTTTTATTGTTACATTTTTATGCATTTTGTTTTAAATGACAGACACAGATGGGCTACCAGCACAAACATGTGTAGAGTGGAGCCTCAGAATAGTGAAATATAGGCTTTTAAAAACTGTTACAGAGTTGTGATGGTGCTGCGTAGAAACATAATGAAAAGTAAATTAAAATTAAAATGACAATTTGTACCATTTGTATTTACATATTTTTAACATGATGAGGCAGGTCAGGTCTTCCATGTTTTGAATCAGCTAACAGCAGTGAGACTCCATGTAGCTAATGATGTCTGGGGTCTGGCTGTTCAGCGTACTGATTTAAACAACAAAAAAAATGTAGTAAACTGCCTTCTGCAAAGACGTTTTAGTACATACTTCCAGGAACACAAGACAACAAAGAAAAACCAAGTTGGTTTATAGATGAAATTTACAAATATTAAGGATGATATTGACACAGGCCAATTATCCCTGCTCTTTTAGGCAGATAACTTTTTACTAACATGGCGCAATATTCATTCAACCTACCCGATGGCAAAGATGTAATAATTCAGTTATATGAAGGCAACGATGCAATACCAAGAATGATCTGATGGCTTTCGACCAATCAGAAATGAGAAAATCTCTTGAAGTCGAAATAAAAGAATTATTCCAAGTGGATAATGTTTCAATTGAAACATTGAGCACTCACAGTTTGCCACAGTCACTTGAAGCAGAGGGCATATTCATTAAGTTTTAAAATGTAAAAATAAACCATAAACATTATTTTGGTTTTCTTTTCTTGTGTCTTCATATTAAATATTCTAAATCTCTGAATGAGAAACATGCCATTAGGTATACAGTGCTTAAATGTGCCGTGCAGATGAACAAAACTCTGCTGGTCTGCCTGTCTAATGGTTGAAATATGAAAAAAATAAACAAGAAAAATCTTGATTCAGTTTAGCTTTTTATATTCCTAAGCAATACATACGAAAACAATTATTTGCCTTCGGCTTCGTGGGTGCCTCTGAATTCAATGGTCTCCTTGATGTTTCATCTAATGGACTATTCAGCGACCTTGCCTTCAGTGGATAATGGTGAATTAGTGCGTGCACCACATATCATTCCTGGGTAACAGTCACAGCAGTGTTTCAACCCATGCAACTTTCATGTATACCAGAAATGAAATAATGTTGGCTTTCACAATTTGAAGTGCCAAAGAGAGCCAGGCAGGGTCGGAGGAAGACAAACATACACTATATACAACTATTTTTTTTAACGGGCATGACAGCTGACCTCAGGTATTTCACCTAATAGCCGCCATATAAACCAACAGTCACTGACAATAGGTTTTTATCATTATTAATATAAATCAGCTGTTTTTTCTCTATGTGCAGCTATCTACCTTACCAAGCTCAGCTATTTTAAGTCGAGAATTGATTATAAACTGACCAGTTACAGTGGCAAAGTGTAGATAACTCACCTGTGTGACCAGTAAAGTCAAACTTTTTAAGAGCATCTGAGCAACACAGATAAGATGACCACCTGTCCCACATTTCTGAGGACAGTCCCGAAAAGTAAATACAGGGATCCCTCACTACTTCGCAGTTCAATTCATGCGGCTTCAGTGCATCACGTTTTTTTTTTTTTTAATATTCATCGAATTAAAAAATAAGGAAATGAAGGAAGAACAGGGGAAAAAGTTAAGGAAAATGCCACAAAACAAGGCCAATTATGCAATAACAAAAAAAGCCCAAACAAAGAAAAACAAAAAAACAACCCAAAACCTCCTATCAAAACTACTTACATTTTTATGTGAGGTGCCCATCTGAGTGCATGTATTTATATTTTATTTACATCTTATGCATTATTTTTTAACGTTTAATTGTTATTATAAGAATTTATAGCATTGAATAAGTATTTATTGATATCATATACACATATACATGTACGTATACATCAGTCAGGGGAGGTTGGGGGGTTGGTCCTACTTCGGGGAATTCAGTGGTCGCGGGGGGATCTCAGTCCCAATTAACCGCGGAAAGTGAAGAATCCCTGTTATTGCTACTAGAGCCAGCAAAACTATGGCAACTATGTGTAAAATGTATTGCATTGGCTTGGTCTAAATGAATCTACTATCCAATCTATAACAACATATGCCTTTCTTATACACTTTAATTCAATAAGCATATTAAAGTAGTGAAAACATTGGTGGCATTTTCCCTCATTATTTTTTAGGATTAAGGATTAGGATTAAGCAGAATTTCAGACAAAAGAAACAAAACATGACATTGAATGTATTATTTTATTAGAAATTTGATTCACCTCCTTTTACCTTGTGACCTAAACACATAAATGAGATCCGCTGGGTAAAGTACAGTAAGGTTTTTATTAATCAAGTGAACAGAGTTCTACACTTTCCACTCATAAATCTAATCATTTATAAACTTTTTCAAAAATATTTAAAATGTAAAACAGGTTATCCTGCACTAGGAAGATATACAACACGGTACAATGCTAATTCGTAGCTTATCACTTCTTTCATTTCCTTACCTTTATTTGCAGCCTCTAATTAGTCTATGAGTAATTTAAGTTGGTGATGATTTACAGCATTATAAACTTAATGCACTGCACTTGCTGTTCTTTAACACAAAGCAATTAAAGCAGGCACAGTTATTAACCTACATTCTGCCTTTCTATGGTATTTATCTTGGCAAGATAAGGGTTGTTTCTGGATCTGGAGAAGCACCAGGTTCGTGAGACAGAAAAGCACTCACTGATCATCTCGTCATTCTGTGTGAAAAGGTGGCCTCCATACCGTATTGAAGATCTCTTCCACCATGAGCTACGACATGATTTCTGCTGTTATGCACATTCAAGTAATTTGGAGCTGTGATAGGCCTTTGGACTTCATTTCAAGTGCGAGTCATCCACAAGGATGGCAACTATCAAACTAGATCTCTGTGACTATGCTTGGATTCAAAAAATTTCAACAAACAAATGCAACTGATATGAGATTTGATTGCGTACACAGTGCAGAGTATTAGATAAAAAAAAAAAAAAAAAAAAACATTTTCTATTGTCGGAAAAAAAACCTGCGCACCAAAAGGAACACGCTACATCCCAACACACCCTGTCTTTGTCAATCATTTTAGTACACACACACACACACACACACACAGGGTAGTTAAGCATATTAAAGCAGTCATGCATTTCTAACATTTTTTTGTTTTGTCCTCTTCTACATCACAGAGGACGAATACAGCCCATTATGAATCTGATGGATAGTAATCATTCTCCAGAATTTCCCATTTCTACAGAAGAGGTCCACTCACACAACTCTGTACATACAGTACATGTAGGTGGTCAACAACATAACATAGACCTTTTTTAATCAGTGTGAGAAAATGGAGAGCGATCTCTTAGGTTTTCACGAACCGTATCATATTACCAAAATGTAGCAAAAGAATCCTTCGTAATAAATCAAACAGACACATTCACAGATAAAACTGCCTACTGCCATGACCTCTGCATGCACAAACACTGGATTCAGAAACAACTTTTTAATACCAACTTTAAAAACCTGGAAAACGAAAGGAATACATGGCGTGGGTGAAAGCAACAGAGGGATGGGGGAGAGAGAGAGAGAGAGAGAGAGTGAGTGAGTGAGTGTGTGTGTTACGTATGCCAAATGGATTACATCCCGGACGAGCCCCCAATTTATGTCACGTATGGAATTTAGATGTAAATTGCCCCGTAAAACCAGTAAAGCACGACAGACCACGGCATAAACTATATACAATTTAATAATGTAAACAAGGCAAGATAATACTTACATCTTCGAGCTAAACAAAATAAACATTAAACAAAGGGTCCCGTGGTCACCAAGCACCTGCAGCAAGGTAAATTTAGAAGTGGCATGCGTGCTGGCAGAGAAAGGCTTGTAATCCCACGTTAGACAAAAACAGATGATTGAAATCCTCGCATTGGCTGTGGGTGAACGTGGACGATGGACTTTGGCGATGAAGTCCCGAACGATGAAACTTTGGTGAAGTTTCCATGATCCATCTTGGATGAGATGAGCCGCCGCGATGAGTTTCCTTATAGGATCTGCTCGTCGAAGAGACCCAAAAGACTGGAAGAGGCTGCACTAGACAGGAAGACCCTGTGGCCAGTCGGCACCAGGTCCTTAATATAACCTCCCTAAAGTTAGAGAAAGTTCCCTTCTCGAAGTTTCTGAATCACCTGACATGCCACCAGGGCGCATGTGCAACCAGGTCCATCTTGAAGTTTCCAGACCCCCTTACAGTGGAGTCATACCACGTGACACTAGTTACAGCACACTCTGAATCTAATTATGTAGACTGTTTACACATTCAAATTTATATACATGCCCCTAACAATCGAGAGAGACAGAGACAGAGAGAGAGAGAGGCAGGAAGGAAAAAACAGGACAAACAATTATGGGGACACAAATAGCTGTAGAGAGAGATATGCACCGAGATGGGACCTAAACTGGAGGGACATAACACATGTAAACAGTAAGTAATGGTGGGTGTGAGGGGGGGAACAAGAGAGGGAGAGGGGGAAGGGGGAGCGGAGGAGAGAAAAAGATAGAGAGATGAGTTGTTTCACAATCACGGAGGTTTTTGTGTTCACAGTACTCCAAAATAAAACTACTAGTTTTCCTGGTTTCTTGTTGCCAGTCAAGACCTTTTAAGACTCGAATATTCTGTGTCAAGTATCAGCTCCAGGTCGACAGGTGTGTAAATTACACTGGGTGAAAATATAACGGGTACAGGGCTCCGGGAATAATTAGAATTTAAAATCTAACACCACTTGTAAAGAATTCCCATCATTAGGAATAAGAGCTCAGTAAACACATTATCTGAGCAAACTTCATGCAACATTAAGTGGTTAGTATTAACTGCAGTAACAGCATCGGTGACAATCATTGTGGAGAAGACACTTTTTCACGAACATGCTTATCGAGCTGATTTGGAGCTATACAGTTCTACGCTGCTGTAGAAAAAGAAACTAATTTCTGAAGAAAGCACTTCTGTCCTCCATATTTAATGTCTATTTTCCTGAGAAGACATTTTTGACAGGCAAAGCCACTTGGATTATAAATATTAATCACAAGCAGCAGAACATCTTTTTTTTTTTAGATTGTATGAGAATATCCCTCGAAAAGTAAAAGATAGTTAGCAATTAGGGGTGTGATTCAGAATATTATCATGCAAAAGTTACATTTTTATTACTGTAGAGAGAATTCAATTCTGTACTTGGTCAAAATTTGAGAAATATTTTCATCGGATATCACTATTTATCACAATTGCTAATTGATGTAGCTGGGACTGCTCTTCCTCTCTTCTTCTTTTCCTTCTGGCTGTTCCCTTTTTTTCCTCAGGGGTCGCCACAGCGAATGATTTGCATGTTTGATTTGGCATAGGTTTTTACTTTGGATGCCCTTCCTGACACAACCCTTTCGCAAGGGACAGAAGCACGCTGACGGCTATGGAGCTGAGCTACTCTTGTCGAAAGTCAGCAATGGTTCTTTTACATGAACCTCTCACCATAGACAGTGAGAGACATGGCCAGCCTTTGATAACCCAGTTAGCTGCACTGGGGGGGGGTGCAGTGACAACCTTGTGAAGGGTGGGACTCGAACTCCCAACCCTAGGATCAGCGATCCAGCACCTTTTACCACCAGGCCACCACTACCCTGGTCCCATTGTATAACATATATACTGTATATAAAAACCCCGGCCATGAACCATTGCAGATACAAAAATGAAAAACTTAACAGAGAGAGAGCGAGACAGGATAAAGTGAACCAGGAATACAGAAACGGGCAAAAGAATCTCAGAAAGAGATACTGGAGAGAGAAATAGATGCAGAGAGATGAAAGGGGGGAATGACAGAAAGAAAGATAAAAAACAACCACGAGAACATGGAAGCACAGGAAAAACACTAAAGCACCATTTTAGGGTTGATTTTAGGTAGGCAGGTGAGGTAATGTTACCATCTTCAGAGTTTCTCAGTCATTTGAGTCCTGTTCTGTGAAAACAATCATTTGTACGGATTTCAAATCCCAATGTCAGACTGTCCTTCTGTACCATCAGCCATAACTTCGGGTTATTCTAATCCCATGTGAATAGACATGCATGTAAATATTCTGTCATATCCTGTAGTCATTTGTCATAGAAAATAAATCAAACTACTCATTACATAATTTTTTTATCTTCTTGTAGTACGTCATAAATCTTGCAGCATTTCATTTAATCCAATTCCTAAAATCGGCCATCATGACAGGCTGAATGTCAGTCTATAGAAAGATGATCAATTTCAGCAACAAAGTTTTCACCCTTTGACAAGTGGCATGTTTTCCTACCACTGAGCATCATGGCATCATATACACACACGATATATATCAGGGATGAGAACATAGGACAATGAAAAAGGCAGGAGTGATGCCGGAGGCAAGAGTCCGTGAAGCAGACAGCAGGCGTGCAGCGCGGGGGGTGGGTGCGGGAGAGGGTGTAACCTTCGTCCACAAGATTTTAGCTTTTAAACCCTTCTAGACTGCATCTGCTGGCATTTCCTCAAGCTGTTTTGCCAAAATTAATAAACTCCAAGCCTAGTATTTACATAAAATTACAACCAAATGTGCCAATTTACAAAGTGAAGTAGATGAGAATCTTGGGGTTTTTTTTAGTTTTCATGCCATAAACATGGAATATTAAATTTGTATATTCCATGTTTATGGCATGAAAACTAAAAACTTTTGTTATTTGATTATGATTAATATTTTATTAAATGTAAAAAAAATTGAATAGCATTAAATATATTTTGTCATTTTTCACTAAAACTGTACAAGAATTCAACTTAGTAGTTCAATTGTAACAGTAACATCCAGTAGTTTTAAAAATAGCATTTTTTTCTTACATTTTCACAAAATTATTTTGACAATTGTAACTTTTTTTTACTAATAAAGTAAATGCTGCAAAATAAATATTATTAGATACGTTTCTGTCATTTTTGCACGAAAACAAATAATAATACTGTATTCGACGTGATCAGCGCCCAGGGTGCTTTAAAAATTGGAGTGGGGAGACGCTGATTAAAATGTTACCAGCGGAGTGGAACGGTAAGTGCTTTTTACCATCGAGATGAAAAACAAACATTTGTGTTATTCATTTTGCACCATCAACCAACTACTTATATGAAAGCTGAAAATAAACTACCGTATTTGGAGTAAATAAGAAATAAATAATAAGTAAAAATAATAAGATAAACTACCGTATTCGACGTAATAATTCAACGTTCCATGTGCTAAAGTTGACATTCGTGTTGATTGGCTCGATTTTACTTCTGGGAAAATCTTTAAAGGAACATCACCGGGAGGGAAAAGTAAGGGGTCTTTTTTTTTTAAAAAAAAATTATGCTGCTTTATGTTTATTTTCAGCTTTCATGTAAGTAGTTTGGTTGATACCATAAAATGAATAACACAAATAGCAGTAAAACTCTTTTATTGTTCGGTTATTATTCATGTTTTCCACCTCAATAGTAATAAACACTTACCGTTCCACTCCGTTGGTAATATTTTAAGAAGCGCCCACCCACTCCAATTTTTAAAGCGCCACACACAATGTAACGAGTGTCCCCTCCCACCTTTGTCATTTATAACAATTTCTAATCCCATCTGAATAACCCATAAAAGATACAAATTGTCCTGTGGTTAAATTACTTTACCCCACCTCTTTACCTCAAACTACTCCAGTCTGAATACTGCTTTAGAGAAAGACAGGAGAAGCGAAAGAGATGCAGACAGTGGAAAACTCACAAGAACAATAGGAAGAGAAAGAGATATGTGAAAAGAGAGCCACGGGCAAACAAACAAACAAACAGACAGACAGAAAGAAAGAAGCTCCTTTTCAAAACATTTCCAATGCTGTTTCAGAACCAAGTAGAGATAAGAAGGCGGTGGGAATCTCTTCAATTGTGTATCACAGTTCCTTTGTACTGCAATTCCTGTATCACCACTTTAACTCCAAAATCAAATTCCAATTAATCGTATTTCAAGTGATTTGATATTGTTTTAATGCTGGCCTTGTTTTGTTTTTTAAGGCGGGGGAGATAACCTTCAAAAGGGGGCAGTGGTGGTCTAGGGCGCTGGATCGCTGATCCAAAGGTTGGGGGTTCGAGTCCCACTCTCCACAAGGTTGTCATTGTCCCTCCCCAGTGCAGCTAACTGGGTTATCAAAGGCGGGCCATGTCTCTCACTGTCTATGGTGTGAGGCATGTAAAAGAACCATTGCTGACATTCGTAAAGAGTAGGCTGCAAAGCCGTCGGTGTGTTTCTGACCCATGCTAAAAGGGTTGTGACAGGAAGGGCATCCGACGTAAAAAAAACCTCTGCCAAATCAAACGTGCGAATCAGATGATTCGCTGTGGCGACTCCCGAGTAAAAGGGGAAAAAGTCGAAAGGAAGACAGACAGATAACTTTCAAAAGGTGCAGCTAAGATTTCATTTCTCATTATCATTTCAGCATCTCTTAAAAAGCTTTCAATGTTTATTTTATAATATTGGGTGGTCCCTGGTGATTTCCCTTCTGGAACCCAGTTCAAACCTGTTTTTCATGTTCCGACAGCCAAAGCACCGGTTCTCACCCAGAAAAACAAGATCCAGAAAGTTGATGGTCCTGAATCGTGACCTGCTTGTGCGAGTCGTTCAGGTGGGATTAACAAAGATCACTCAAATATTGGAGGTCATGATTTGTATTTGTGACCATCAACTGGGAACATCTCTATATGATCCAAATAGGAAAACCAAAGCTCAGTCGAAAACATAAAAATTGTTGTTCTGTTTGGAATCAGCCTTGCTGTGAAAGTGGACGCATATACTTAGATATGCCTGAAAGCACATACTAGTCAATTTGCCGAGTCCTTTTATCTGTACGCATGGGACGTGGTACTTTGGCATATGGTTTAGTACATTAGTACACAGTATGGTATGTTCCTTCATGCTTTCCACATGTTTGCAAGAGCACAGGGACAGCAGGGATAGATACGTGTGCAAAACTTAAATACGTATTTTGTTTTATTTATGTCTTATAAATAATAAAAGTAAAACAGGCCGCCAAACAAACGAAAAACACAGACTAGTTAGGCGAATAAACAAAACCAGATTGTTAAGCATATGTGTTCTCTAGATGAGTAAAATATCGTGAACAGAACAATGTTGACACCTCGTTCCTAGACACAGTAAATCAAGATCTTATATACAGTACACTGGTTAGAGTTAAAGTTCATTGCAATGTCCTTGCCGTGTCTCATTATGAGACCCTCATGCCGACATCACATGGCATACTGGGTGTTGAAGTCCTGCTTACCCCAAAATCGGCAAGTGGCCACTAACACGATGATCAAAATCAGGACTGGGAAAACGAGCATGACATCCAAAGGTCTCTAATACGTTTGTAAAAGGCAATAACCGAAGCATAAAAATGTCAAATGTCTTTGTGCATGAGATTTAGGAAAGGACTAAAATGTTCTCCACTCACAGTCTTCAGTGACTCATACATTATTATCTACTAACAGCCACAGGTTTCAGAAAAACAGACCTTCCTTTTATTTCATTTAGTGTAATTTCTAATAATAAAAACCAAGATGGATTCTTAAGCCACAAGGTGGCGTAGGGTTTAGTACTACCTCCTAGCAGCCTGAAGGTCCCAGGTTCTGGACCCGGCTTGACAAGAGTGTCTTTGTGTGGAGTTTGTTTACTCTCGACATATATGTGTAGGTGGGTGGCATCTGGATACTCCGGTTTCCTCCAAAGAGACGCACACTGATCTAACTGGCTGCTCTAAATTGCCTCTGGCTGTAATTGTTCGTTTGAATGGTGATGTGTCTCTTGGCCATTAGATGAACTGGTGTCTGTCTGTCTGTCTTCCTTTTGGCTTTTTCCCCTTTTACTCGGGAGTCGCCACAGAGAATCATGATCTCACGTTTGATTTGGCAGAGGTTTTTACGTCAGATGCCCTTCCTGTCACAACCCTTTTTAGGGTGGGACAGAAACACGCTTTTTATTTACGAAAGTCAGCAATGGTTCTTTTACATGCCTGTCACCAGAGACAGTGAGAGACATGGCCCGCCTTTGATAACCCAGTTAGCTGCACGGGGGGATGGGGGGTGGTGGTGGTGACAACCTTGTGGAGAGTGGGACTCGAACCCCCAACCTTTGGATCAGCGATCCAGCGCCCTATACCACTAGGCCACCACTGCCCTGTTAGATGAACTGGTGTGTCATGCTTTACAATGGCATGGTCTCCAGCCATCCTGCAATCCTAGATGGATGAAGAATTTTGGCAAGTGAATGGACTTCGCACCTCCGCCAATAGTGCCATGTTTTATATTCGAGTCGTGTTTATTTGAGTGCGTGTTTGTTAAGATTCATTCATTTGCTGAACCGCTTATTCCTACTATTTTCACTGGGAGACCACAGTGGGAGACGAGAGCCCCTTCTGGTAATTTGGACAAGAATTTGGATTTTTTGGAGAAGATTCGGCTCAAACTCCTGCTCTCTGGATTTTTTTTAAAAGATTCTTTAATATTGGGAGAATGAAGTATGGTATTACAATAGACCAATCAGGTGATGCAGTATTCTTTCTGTTATTTTTTTCCCTCGCTTGGCAGATGTTTGTTCTTTACAACAGCTTTTTATTTCTGCTCTTAAGATGAGAATACGAGGATAATGACCAAATATAAAAAGACTTCCAGTGCTTCTCAATTATTTTCTGTGGCGCCTCCTCTAGGAAGAAAAAAAACATTTCACACCGCCCCGCAAGCGACCATAAATTATATTATTTGTCTATAAAATTATTAGTACACCTCTGCATAACACTGTGTGTTTATTAACATTTACAAAAAAGAAAGAAATATAGTTCAACTTAAAATCAAGAAAAACTTCATTAACATTGTTTTGTAATCTGTAACAGAAAAGATTTAAAGTGCACCAATGTGCCTGAAATAAAAACAAATACATCCTTATTTAAACTCATTCAACTTATTTATGTCAACATCGCCGTCTCTCTCCACCAAAGAAGACTTTTCTGTTAGAACTTTTTCCGTGTTGTTTCCTGCACTTCATATCGTTTCCTTGTGCGAAAAACTGCTACACCATAGCGGAACAATGAGAGCGCCACTGCCAATTACTGGAGTGGAGGTGCAATTATACTTAATTCTCGTACACTATTCCAGAAAAGCATGTTCCCCAAGGATATACGCGTTGCCCCGACATCACAGCGCGCTCCCCCAAGGGGGGCACACCCCACTATATGAGAACCACTGTATTATTCCAATATATATAGCGTGCACACTGAATAACTTTGTCTACAGTGTGAAACGGCTCTGTTCATGCTATTGACTATTACAGCTCACATACATTATTTATTAATTTTTTTTTAATTTTTTTTTTAGTTGTACATTATTTATGAATAGTTAGCTCTACAGTGGCTCTCAAGCTAGTGGAACCTTAACCAACATTAGTGTCATCCCTGAACTGCTGACTGTTTCCTGTTGGTGAAACTGTTGGTGAAAGCCTGTATGAGAGAGACATTTTAGCTTTGAATGTAATCTAACTAGATTAGGAATTTATTAGAAGAAAAATGTTCATACAGTAGGCCCTTGACCACGCCCCCACATACTCACGGATTGACGACAAACCCGGAAGTAACTGGTAGCTTTTGTTTTACCCTCCTGCTAATTGGTTGCAGATGATGTGTCCACCTCTTTTTTCTCCTTGGCACACAAGTTATCAACGTGATTGCCTGAATTGCAAAGTAATATTTTTTGTGTTTTTAATGATTATTTAAGCCCTATGATGTCACTCAAACGCCCTGCATCTTCTCTAGCTTATGGTAAGGAGCCTAAGTGCTTTATTTATGAAATATCACAATACAAAATTAAAAACTTTTTACTTACTCATTACTACATTTTACTGTATTAATGAGTAAGACTGTCTATAGAATGTCTTTAAGAAGCATATTTTAGCACATGCAATATCATCACTGTGTTCATTACAGATCCGAATTTTAGGGGGACAAATTGGCCCCTAGAAAATAAAAACCTGGGGACATTGGCAAAAACTAGGGGTCATAATATAACGGGTCAAATTATTATATATTACATTATTCCAAGAAACTAATTCAGCTATTTTCTGACAGTTCACTGTTAAAAATTGGACCTAAATTAGTAACTATTCCAATGTAATGTATAATAATATTTCACATGATGTATCACATACTACTCTATAAATTTAGTGGTAAAGCAAGTTTATTGCTTTGAAGTTTAAATTTTTTATTTTAGCAGATTAAAGGTAACGACACTTCAAGTTAAAAAGTAGAACAAACTGTTTTTAACACTCTGTATTTTAATTTACATCAGGCACATAGCAGAATTAAACAAAACCAAACATTTAAAAATACTTGGAAGTTGACAAAATACAACACAAACTGTTTTTAACCGACAGTAGCAGACTTCCAATGTTATAATTCAAAGTTTCTGCTATGCTTTCAGGCTGTTGACAGTATTTTCACCTTATTTGCTACAAAAAAAATCCCGGTCTTTCTTTCCCTTCCAAACCTTCAGTGCTAACGTTAGCGATTGCAGTCTCAATATGACTAGCAGTAGCAGTGCTAGCACTACAAGCGGCCACCCCACTGTCACTAGCGGTAGCAATGCAACTAGTATTATCAGTGATATCGCCGGAATTAGATACATTTGACACTTGGTTACTAGCACCCCACATTGTTAATAAATTTCTCTGGTTTGAGCAATGTTTTTCACTTTGTACGCCATTTTATGTTTCTATAGTAAACATCAGGGTTCGTTTTCACAGATAGTGAGCAAGGGTAGTGTGGGTAAGCACAGGGGCATGTGTATTATATACGTGTGTTAATTTGGAGCAAAGCGAACGCTGTAAAAGTGGATTCTACACTCATGTGCCCAAAACGAATGAAGTGCATTGCACCATGTTTGCAAAGGAATAGCAGTTGTGATTTGTCAGCTCGGGAGCCACTGGCCAATCACGTGCTATCTTTCATATTAACATCGCCAAGTGCAAATGTCCTCACCGGCATGATTTATTTAGCATTTCTTTGAACGATATTAAGTTTTAAAATTAAACAATATAATAAACTACATTTTCCCGGACATTTTCTATGCGCCCGGCTGACGCACGGGGACACAGGCACAATTAATGCGCCATTGGCGCAATGGCGCAGCCTGTAATGATCACTGTACATAGGGTTTTAAAACCGAGTCAATAACTTGCGAATTTTCATGATCCGCGGGAAGGGCCAGAACCGAACCATCATGAAAAACGGGGGGGTTACTGTACAGTAGGTGGCACGGTGACATAGTGGTTAGCACGTCTGCCTTACAGCAAGAAGGCCTGGGTTCAATTCCCAGCCTGGGCGTTTCTGCGTGGAGTTTGCATGTTCTCCCCGTGCTTGCATAGGTTTCCTCCGGCTATTCCAGTTTCCTCCCACAGTCCAAAAACATGCACAGTAGATTAATTTGCTGTTCCAAATCCCCATGTGAATGATTGAGTGTTGGCCTTGTGATGGCCTGGCGAGCTGTCCAGTGAGTACCCCGCCCGTACCTGGAGTCAGCTGAGAAGGACGCCAGCCTCCCCGTGACCTTAATTAGGATTAAGTGGGTCACAAAATTAATTAATAAATGTACATGCAATCATATGCACACCCAAACAAAGCATGCTTACACAAAAACAGAGGGGTTTCCAGAAAGACTCATCAACACCGCGTTTGCTGCATGTTCAAACTATTCTAGAGTTTGACCAACAGCCTGCTGCTTGTATAACCCTGAACAACACACAGATATGCTGAATATCCGGATTCAAAATCTCATCGACAGAAAGCGTTCTCAAAATTCCCCAAAGTCTCTTAATGCATGTGAAACATATACGCAGTCCACATATTCCACAGCTCGGTCTCATTGATCCAAAGAGACTAACAGCTGAATAATAATGGTGTCTAAGAGTGCAAGTCTGAAGTCATTTTCATTTTACTTTGCCAATACTCTTCCAGTTTCGTCAATTACGTCTCTTTCTGTATGAAATATCTCTCTGTTTTTCTCACAGTCACACACCCCTCTTACATCAGTCCCTCTTTCTTCCTCATACGCCTCTATAGAGCCATCGGCACTTCACTCCTCCATGGAGAAAAAGCCTCACGTTGTCTCTTTCTATTCACACAATTAATCACAAGGCAAAACACTTCCTGTAAGTTCCCTCCGAGAGGGAGCGAGTCGGGAAAACTGCGGTGTCAGCCGTTTTTCATCACAGCTCTACAGATGGATTCAACATAGGCATTCGATAAGAATATCATGGCATGAGAGTTTAAATTCTGTGCGCTGAACTAAAGACCTATCAGGATGAGCACATAAAATTAAAGACGCATAAAAATAGAATTCATGTTTTAAACACACCAATAACACATAGTCCTGTGAAAAAATTAGCACACCCTATTAAGTAGTCAACTCTAAGAAATGTTCACATGATGTCCAAACGTTCATATTTTTTGTTTGATGAGTAAACATGTTAATTTATGTTGTTTAATTTAAATTAAATCACTTTTTTTCCCATAAATAATTAAAAACAAGATTGGACATTGTTATGTGAAACTTCTTTAATAAAGCGGTGACTATTTAATGGGGTGTCCTAATTTTTTTTACAGGACTGTACCTTCTGGTCTTGGTTGTGAAACAATATTTTTATTCACACTAAAAAGTTAGCCACTTCACTATTCAATGTGGTGCCGTGTCTGGATATTCCGTCTACTGGTTCTCTGCTGGATGTGTAGTGCACATTCTGGGTAATAAAATATCCACTGGGAATTCAGACCGCAAAAATTTGCAACATACAACACTATACTCTAAGCTGAGAACTGGAGATGAATTCGGACATGGTCTTATTTAGCTGCTGGGGTAACTGCTAATAAAGTTGCTTTTATCTGTCATATGTAGACACAATATAGGGCAGTGGTGGCCTGGTGGTAAAAGGTTGGGGGTTCGAGTCCCTCTCTCCACAAGATTTTCACTGTCCCCAGTGCAGCTAACTGGGTTATCAAAGGCCGGCTCATGTAGGTTCATGTAAAAGAACCATTGCTTACTTTCGTAAAGAGTAGGCTGCATAGCCGTCAGTGTGTTTCTGCCCCTTGCTAAAGGGTTGTGACAGGAAGGGCATCTGACGTAGAAACCCATGCCACATCAAACATGCGAATCAGATGATTCGCTGTGGCGACCCCTGAAAAAGGGAAAAAGCTGAAAGGAAGGAAAGAGAGATGTAGACACAATATATTCATTCCTTCATTCATTTGCTAAACTGCTTCATCACTATACATGTTCTAAATTCAATCTCTTTCTGTTCTGTTTACACATGATATAATATGCACCATATACTATATTACAGATATTTTATCATGAACTTGGTTGACCTAGGATTTCTATGAGAACACCGGCGAGTGCTGAATCATATCAAAGCATGAAAAATAAATAAATAAAAAACTCACGCACAGGATCCAGAAACAAATGGTGAAATAGAAAGAATACTTGAAATACATTACATGATTAGCTGTAGTACAGCAGTGGAAAGCCATAAGGCACTAGCAGTGAGATTAATTATAAACACCAGATAAGGATTAACACATAAAACAAACAAACAAAAACTGCTCTGCAAAAGATTTCAGGTTGCAGAGACTCCACCTGTTTGTCATATAGTTAATACTGTAATAAAAGTCCCTCCCACTGTGGCGTGCTAACATAAGAGCGCATAACAATCAGACCTTACAAACGAGCGAGGTAACCGCTAGGGCGATTGTTCTTCGGATGAGAGTCAAATATACAGTGCTGCAACCGAAGCTATTTGTCTTGTGTGCTTATTTAAATGGAGAAGAACTTGAACTGCGGAAATGTGTGTGTGTGTGTGCGGTGAAGTGACAATGATGTATGCGGACACTCAGCATGCTCGAAATTCGAAACACACAAGAGTACATGCAATTTCGAAAATGCTACATCTCAATGATCCATATTGTATCCGAAGATGGAACATGAGGCAATTAGTATAATATGAAAATTGAATCTGACCACATGCCCATTACACCCAAACATTCACAATAACATGAGTAATCCAAAACTCGTACTGATTAGCTTGGAAATCCATTAGCCTGCATCTGTCCTATCTATTCAGTGCGCTGACAGCTGGATGTGAAGTGTTTACAGTCGGCACCATTCCAGAGTCTGTATGTACACCATTTCTTACTTAAAATAAATAAATATTGAAAATAGGGTGGGGCTAGATATAGTGAAGAGCACTGACTTTGTCAAATATAGCAATCAGTGAAACATCTTTCAATCGGTTTACACAAGGCATTGGTTCCTAATTACTGCAATCATTCCTTTTCAGGAACTGCTTTATCCTGCTCCAGGGATCCCGTTAAAAGCCAGAAACTAGTTATTTTTTCAGGCTAACAGTTAGCAGGTGTCAATAAAAAAACAAACAAACAACAAAAAAAAACCCAAATAACTATCACATATACCTGTTTCCTCACGCTCACATAGTAGCAGCAGAGCCGTGCAAGTGGTCAGCGACAGCCAATAGGCAACAGAGAGACTAATTCTGTTTATGCTACACTATGCATGATACACACATCGCAGGTACAAAACACATGCAGCACTTCTGGTAATTTGGGTTACTGAATGTCCACTGGAGGAAAATGTAATTTTCATAGTCAAATGCTGATTGGATTAGACTGCACAAACCTGATTTAAATAAATTTTAACATGTTAATCATTTGCTTACATGTACAGTGATTGTAAGTCAGAAGTGACAATCCGCTGCTGTGTGTCTGTTGCGGTGTAAAGGTAAAAGGCTACAGGGAAGGACACAGATACTCAATATTCTGTGCATCAAAGAATGCTTATAGGAGCCTAAATGTACTTTAATAACTATCAATCATTGGAGTTGTCTCCAGTGCAGCTAACTGGGTTATCAAAGGCCGGACACGTCCTTCAGTGTCTCTGGTGAGAGGCTGTAAAAGAAACATTGCTGACTTTCGTCAAGAGTAGTGGCGAAGCCTTCAGTGTGTTTCTGCCCTGTGATGACCTGGTGAGCTGTCCAGGGTGTATTCTGCTCTCACCCAGAGTCAGCAGAGATGAGTGGTAGCCTCTTCATGACACAAGGATTAAGTGCATTAAAAATGTATTTTAATTGGTATGTGTAAAAAAAAAAAAAAAAAAAAAAAAATTATATATATATATATATATATATATATATATATATATATATATATATATATATAATAAATAAATAAATAAAGGGATCCCTCACTTTCCACAGTTAATGCGGACCAAGACCCATTGCGGAATTCAGTGAAGTAGGATCAACCCCCCCTTGACTGACGTATACATACATGATTATGTGTATATACGTAATATGAATAAATACATATTCAATGCTATAAATGCTTATAATAACAATTTTGTTGGGTTAGGGTTTTTTGCTTGTTTGTGTGGGTCTTTTTTTGCATAATTGGCCTTGTTTTGCTGCATGTTCCTTAACTTTTCAACTATTTTTCCCTAATTTTTTATGAATATTTTTGAAAAACCCGCGATGCACTGAAGCCGCAAAAACTGAAGCATGAACTAGTGAGAGATCACTGTAAATAAATAAAATTGTACATGCAACAATCTATACGCTCTTCTTATTTGCCGGAAATACAGCCTGCGCCATCATGAATGTGTAAATTTAGATTTCAAGCAGATTTTTTAATCAGTGAAGGAGATGCATACTGATCGGGATAAACTGTGAAGTACACCCGAGATGCTGAATTTTTAGATCTACGACAGTCATCAGAAGAGTTCTCTGAATCTGAACGTGAATCTTGGTGGTATTATAAAACCCTGATTTCATCAATTATATTTATTTTCATGTTTTTCTTTGTTGTCTTGTTCTGTATTTCAGAAAAGTAATTATTGCGGTGTAGATTTTAATATATTAATACTCACGACAGCTGCTCTGCCCCAAATACATTCCCTGTTACAACCTGATGTTCAAAAGGTTACCTCTTATCAAAAATAACCGTTATTCCGAGTAATTGTGAATCCAGAGTGCACCCAAACACACACACACACACACACACACCCCTGATGACCAACTCGCCATCTTTAGGCAAATGGGAAGAAACTAAGAGGCTCAGGGGGAACCCAGAGATGTGAAACTCTGCAAAAGCAGCAAATTATGCTCAGGATTGACAAGGAGATCCCGAAAATATAAACTTCTAATGCACCACAACTCCAGAAACACCACCATCACCCCACCCACACGCACCACAAATAATTTTGTGCTTCATACACAGCACAATTTTATTTCTACAGCAGCCATTTAGAACAATAGTTTGTGGTTTGGAATACAGCCCAGCTACCTATAATTGCTTTCCCCTCAGACTGTATGGCATCATCAAGCATATGCACTGGACATTTTTCACTCTTTTTGTTTCTTCCCATCAAACTCAATGCAGAATTGAAGGTGAAGCAAGAAAACGGCATCACCACCTTACAATCCGCTGAAAATTCCACTTATTTTCACAGCTCCTTTAACATTATGGAATTCGAATTAGCAGGCAATAATAGTCTAGGCAACATTCAAATGTCAAGTCATCACGTCTACTGCGTAGTTTAAAAAAAAAAAAAAAAAAAATGTATGTGACACCATCTATAGGGAAGTGTGTATTATTCATTAATCTACTGAGCAACTAATACTGCCAGGGTTGCCTACTTAATACGAAGGCTGCCGCTGGGTGAAAACAGGGGACACCCTGAAAACACCGTAGCAGACTACCGCAAAGACAACGCACACTCAGTGTATATTACATTGAACTGTGATAAATTAACTCCTAATGCACATAACTGTAATTTAGATGGGTAATCAGTATTGTAGATTGCAGCCAGTAAGGTTTACTTTTATTTTCACTCACGTTCTCCTTCACACACTCTTGCTGAAACCAATTCTTTTTACCAAGTAGTGTTTTATATCCATTGCAGTCACAATTAAAACAAGCAAATCTTTACCAATAAAATAAAAAACAAATACAGGGATCCCTCACTTTCCACTGTTAATAGGGACCGAGATCCCCCGCGACCGCCGATTTCCACAAAGTAGGATCAACGCCCCTGAGTTATACGTACATGAATCTGTGTGTAAAATATCAATAAATACATATTCAACGCTGTAAATGCTTATAATAACAATTAAACATTCAAGAATAATGCACAAGATCTCAATAAAATATAAATACAGTATTCCCTTGACTATTCGCGGTTTTGCACCCACCGTTTGAGTATTCGCTGACTGCCGAGCAACCGGCACGTGATTCAAATTCAGCCAATGGTTGTCCTTCTTTCTCCTGATTGGTTGAGCTGATGTCCCACCCCCTTTCCCTCATTCGCGCACAAGTTGTCAATGACCCTCTTTTTTGTGTTTTAATTACCAGTTCAGCACTATGATACCACTCAAACGCTATGTGTCTTCTCTGGTTAAGCGATAGAAAACGCTGGATGTCTCTTCTGAAGAAATAAGACTTTCTCCTGAGAAACAACGGTTTTCTCTGAACTGTTGTATTAAAATCTTTTTCAATTATTATTCCAGTACAGTACCTAAGTTCATGTTTATGAGATTTTATGTTCTGAGGCATGTTTAACAAACGATACTGAAAGGATAAACTTTATTACAGTACTCTTCGTGTCCTTTTACATTGAACTTGTAGTGACGTCTCCAAGATGGTGCTGCCCAAAGGGTGATGTCGCGAAGTTCTCAGAGTCAAATTGTTTCTTTGTTCGTTTTAATTTGTTTGTTCATGTTTTGCACTATGCTCCTCTATGACAAGTCGACTCTACTACAGCTATAAGATCGGAGTATCTTCGGGTGTGTATATCTAAGCACGCTCAACTGGGCTTGTTAGCCGGGATGCGACTAGCAGAGCTAATATGCTATGGTAGGCAGCTCAATGCGAGCCGCACTCCTGCTGACATGAAGCCCAGACGGGAAGGGGCTGAACAATGACTCCGGCGCTTGGGATTGCAGGGAATGAAGGCCATGTAGCCGGCTGGTGCAATCGCCTCAAGCCATGTTTTACAGAAACACAGTCCTGTAGATCCCTCAGCGCTGCAATCTGACCATGAAGCTCATCCATCTTGTTTCGCAGGGACTGAACATTTTCAAGCAGTATGGCCGGAAGTGCTAATCAAGCCTCTGAGAACTCCGCCTGGCTTAGCCAGGATGCTTAAGAAGCATATTTAGCGCATGTAATAGATACATAGTATTTTACTTCCAGCTGCTCATTCGCGCATGTGACGTGATACATGGGGTTTTACTTCCGGGTACAGAACTCGCGGATTATCTCGATTCGTGGGAGGGCTCGGAACCAAACCCCCGCAAATGTCAAAGGCCTACTGTACACACATATGCAGATGCGCGCACGCACACACAGACACGAATCCACACCTCACATAAAAATGTAAGTAGTTTTGTTGGGGGGGTTTGGGTTCGGTTTTTTTTTTACATAATTGGCCCTGTTTTGCGGCATTTTTCAATTAATATTTTTGAAACACCCGCGATGCACTAAAGCCACAGAAACTGAAGCACAAAGTACTGAGGGATCCCTGTATATGACTGCACATCATCATCATCATCATCCTCATCCTCCACCACAGCCAGGCAGCCCAATACACTCATTATTATGCAAGTTGGGTAAGGAATGCTTCAGCACCGAGGTCTAACATAGCCAGAAAGACTTCACTGTACACCACAGTAGATATTTTTTAGCCTTCCAGGGGTCTATACAAGTGTTCCAGGAAATTCTAACAGAATACATGAGTGCCGTGATGCTAAACTGCTATCTGGGACGGCACAGCTTCTATTTACGGCAAGTTTGGTCATGTTGGAAATTAACCTTGGGTCAAATGCTGGATCAAGTTGATCATTGCATTTGTAAATGCATCAATAAACCCTGGGTAGCTAACCTGATGTTACCACAGACTTCCCTGGAATTCACAAGAAACAGCGACTGCAAAATATGCATCCCAATTACTGCAGGTAGATATGACGACTGCGTTGTATCGCTATCAACTGTTCTCAGGTAGGCACTTCTTTCACCTGTACTTTTGAGTCAGACCACCTCCAATATCCAATCCACCTGAATGATCATAGAATGAGCACAGCAACCCCACAGCAACCTCAGCCACAGTGCTCACAAATCAGACAGCCATGTCAGACCTACGATTTACACTTTTAATGACAGGATGAACTGGGGGCAGTCGTGACCTGATGATTAGAGAAGTTGGATTGGGACTGAAAGGTCACCGAATCCATTCTCAAACCAGAAGGAAAAATTTGGCGGCGGGGGATTGGGGGAGTTAAGCAACTTCCCCTCCCTTGACCGTCATTTCTGAAGTGCTCGTGAGCAAGGTGCCTAACCCCCAACTGCTCCCCAGGCTCTGCAGTGTGGCATTCACTGCTCCGAGTGTGTTAACTTTGGATGGGTTAAATGCACTCCCAAAATTTCCTTTGCATTTATGAGAAGAAAAAAAAAAAAAAAAAAAAAGAGGAATTATTGTAATAATAATAATAATAATAAAAACCATGTCAGGGATTTCTGGAACAAATAAACTGAGCTTGCAATGCAGCTCTCTCTACTCTGTCTATCTTGATAAATAAGCTCAGCAGTGTCCCTCTGTTGGTCTGTCTGCGTTTTATTTGCCACTATCAGGGCTGTGTACTGTCACTGTGTACCTGAAAAAAGGTAAGTGAATACTGGACAACTATTTATGATGCAACAGTGTTTAAGTGCAGCTTGGAAAAAATAACCACGTGAAACATGAACCTGTGTCCATAAACAAGTGCACAAAATGAAACCAGTGTTTTTAAACAGAAACCTTCAGGCTTCCAGTGGGTTATATGAGAGATCTGGACTAATTAGCAGGCAACAGAGTCAAAGTCCATGGATAAATTTTATTATTTCTCTCACCCACCCACTCATTTTCCAACCTGCTTAAATGTATAGGCTTACAGGCAGGCAGGTGTCTTTCTCAGCCAATACAGGGTGAAGGCAAGGCACACCCTACACAACTTTCTTATTTATGTTAATACTCACGTATGATTCTAAACATTCTGTTCTACTTATTCATAGGCTGAAGCGAACGGTTTCAGGGAGAACTGTAGTGAGAACGCTGAAGTGTCAGGTGTGACTGTGCTGCAATGGAAGCTGGTTTACACGGATCACAGGCCAGGTAGGACGGCCCCTTCGTTTAAACTAAAAAAAGATCCCTCAAGGGTCAGTGGAGGTCAGGGCCAGTTCTCCACTGAACTGTCTAGTAAAAAAAAAAAAAAAAAAAAAAAAAAAAAAAGCTCTTTCTGTCTAATACACGACACAAAACACACCCACAAAAGAATGTCTACTCAGGAAAAAAATCATTATAGACTGTGCAAATACATCAAGGCCAGCCATTCATGTACGATTGTGATTTGTAGAGTTAATTATTAATGAGACGCTGCTCTGGTGATCTGCAGTTTAACAGCTTCTTACACAATCCTGTCCTAATACAGCCTTACTTCATGTCAATGCCACATCTTTGACTGTTGGCAGTTGCAACACCGGGTAGGGGGTGGGGGTGGGGTGGGGGTGGGGGGTGTTTGTAGGGTAGCTTAACTGGGAGGTTCATCATCTAGAAACTTTCCTTCGCAACAATAAAACTAAAACCCATGTACATGGAACACACACTTGATTATTTATTTCAAGAATAGCAGAAGAACTTGAGGGACGTTTTTGGTGATTAGGTGCAATAGAAAAGCGAGTGAAAAAGTACAAACATGTTTGAGAAACATGTTTCCGCAACCGTCGCAAAACGAGACTGACTTGGAGCAGTCTCAAAGTCTTCCCAAGCAGTCAGCATATACCTCAAAGTTGTTGTTTTGCTCTCAAAATTATAATTATATACAAGGAAAAGCAAGAAGTTGGGCTCTTCCACGCAGTTGTGTGTTTGAGACTTGCTTGCACCCGCCATAGTACGTGTATTTTGTCATCATTCCTATTTTATGCGCATTAATAACAAGCAGATACGAGCAGATCCTTTGAGAGCAAAAAGTGAACAAGATGCTCGAGAAGTGGCTTTACCTTCTCACGATATAATTACCTATTTAAACCGCAAAATATATTTGCTTGCATTACATCTTGACAGAAATTTAAAACTTCACGAAAATAAATAAATAAATAAATAAATTGAATGTGCATCAGTCGCCTTTCTCTGGCACCTCCAGTGCGATTTCCCCGCAAGGTGAAAAGTAAGTGGGTTTATTTCAAGTGCTACAGTAAGACAGAAAAAGTTAAAATCTTCGATTTGTCAAATTTCTTTTCTTCATTCCACACCAAACATTAATTCAAACATATTCAGGATTTCTCCCGATCAGGACACAGATCTGGAAGCTTGCCCAGGAGCCCTGGATCTGAGGCAGAAATACACCACACATGCTACATCAGTCCATCACAAGGCACCCTGGACAAACATTCACAAATTATTATTATATTTTTCATGCAATCCATCTTTGAGCATGTTTTTTCAAGACTCAAGCAAACGGGAGAACCCACTAAACCCCAGACACAAGAAGAGAACCTGTTATCAAGATCAAACCTGAACCATGGCAATGGCACAGGTGGCAGCTGTACCTGTTGCACCGCCACGATGTCCTGCTTATGTACATTTTTATCCGAAAATAAAAATCAAAGTTTTATTTTGTTACTCGCAAGGTTTTTCCAGGGTCATGTGCCATACTGTAGAGGGAAACTATGCCTTTAAAAATGATATTAAATGGTTCTGTGTGAGAACAGAAATACTGTAAAGAGCAGCAAACATTAATAAATGAAAGTTAATTCAAACTCACATTCACACCTATGGGCGAGCCAGAACAGCCAATCACAGGTTACTGTGCATGCTTTGGCACTGTGGGAGGAAACTGGAGAACCTGGAGGAAACCCACACAAGCATGTGGAGAACATGCAAAGTCTGCACAGAAAAGCCCAAGCTGGGAACTTGAGCCAATGACCTACTTGCTGTGAGGCGGATGTGCTAACCACTACACCACCGTGCCGGCATATTTAAGAAAGGTAAGGTAAAGTCCTTTGTGCTTTTTACAGCCGAGGCATAGCGGCTCATCAGGCCGGTGCTTATCCCCGGTTTCCACAGCGTGAAGCGACTCGGAGTTCAACACCTCCTGGACGGGACGCTAGTCCATCACAGGTGACCTTCCCAGTATATTTTTACTGGTATCCATTTATACTGCTGGGTGAACAGAGGCACACTTGTGGTTGAGACCTTGCCCAGGGGTCTTAGCACAGGAAGTGTCTCACTGGGACTTGAACGCACAACCTCCTGATCATGAGCGCACCACCGGCCCCACTATATTTAAGAAAGGTGCTCATGTTATTTGTGTAACGCTGTCGATCCTGTGGGCTGCCAGAACATACAGCCATTCATCATTTCCTCCGGTTTCTCCTGCTTTCTCCCACAGTCCAAAAAAACACACATTAAACAACATTCCTATTTTGAATGGCACAGTGACACCGAGTTCAGCACGTCTGCCTCACAGCAAGAAAGACCTGGGTTCGAGTCCCGGGTCAGTGAAGGTGTTTCCATGTAGAATTTACATGTTCTCCTCGTGCTTGTGTGGGTTTCCTCCAGCTTCCTCCCACAGTCCAAGGACATGCACATTAGGCTGCTCATGATTGCGCTTTGGCGTGAGGGAGTCTGGGTGTGTGTGTTGCCCGGTGACGGTCTGGCGAGCTATTTTGGCCTTACAACCTCCCTACAATTCTACTTGAAGAGCAGTGGTGGCTTAGTGGATAAAGCAATTGGTTGCAAATCCAAAGGTCTGGGGTTCAATCCCCACGATCACCAGTTGGGCCCCTGAGTAAGGCCCTCAATTGCTCAGTTGTATTTTTTTTTTTTTAAAGGATAGTGTAATTGTAACTGTAAAATGTAGTGGCAGCCCTGGCACTCAACAACTTCAAGTTAAACTCACAACACAGAAACCCAGGTGTGGGACTTACTTTTTAAAAACTTGTCAAAATAAACAAACAAACAAACAAACAAACAAATAAACAAAAGGCTAAGCATGGCTTCTCCACTTTCACAGTGTGATAGCTGTGAAAATCATAGCTTTATTAATTAAATAAATAAATAAATAAATAAATAAATAAATTTTTTAAAAATGAGCCGGTTTCGTTTTAGCGATTGTAACTCGTGCGTGTCATCTTTACTTCCGCTAAATACCCAAGTAAACAAACAAACAAACAAACAAGCGTCTCGTGAGGAACTTCTAAACTCTGTGTGGACTCGTACTGTGTGGAAGAAGGTTTAAAAAACAATGTATGTTCGAGAAAACCTGCTGGACAGGAATGTGTGTTGGCTCGGTACCACAGCACAGAAGAGTGTTTAGCACCATTAGCACCCTGCAGACTGTCAATCATCCGCTGCTCCTACACACAGTACAGTACAGTACAGGCACGAGCCCAAGGTAGCTACACACCTCGTCGGGATTTACGGTAAGAACCAGACATGTTGTCGGCTTACCTCGTCCCATTTGATAAACTTGCTCCCCGTTTTGAGGGTCTCGTGCACGGTGACTGGCTTGAGTTGGAGCGCGTGCACTCCCGGCTTCGCCCCGGCCATGACTGCAACAACAAGCTTGTCGTCCTCGGATCCAAAAAAAACAAACAAACAAACAAACAAACAAACAAAAAAAATAGTGTCCACAACTCGCACGCGCTTCTGAAAGGGAACCTGCGCGTGCTTCAGGCTGAAGGGATGACTGGAAGAAGTTGAGCGAGCGAGCGCGTGCGCGCGAGTCGCTCGCGCCTGAGTCTCACAGAAACGAGCTCGCGACGGTTTGTTCCAACGGTTCAGTCAGTCACACTTCACACGGCTCCATATGTTCACTTCCTTCGCCTGTGAACAAGTTTTGAATTTAATGGGTTTTTTTTTTCTTCTTCCCGGCCACGTCCTCTGACTAAACTTTCACGCGACTCCGACGCGCGAGGAGAAGTGTCCTTCCTTTTCCTTCATGGTCTTCTTCTTCTTACTGCGTCTGCTCGAAGCTGAAGGACGGAGAGACGGAAGGAGTGAATGAGTGGAGGAAGGACTGAGGAGAAATGAAGAGAGGAGACAGGGGAGGTGAGGACGTGAGGGAAATGCTGCTTCTCTTCCTCCTTCCTTCCTTTTCTTCTTCTTCTTCTCCTCGAGTTTACAGTTAGAGTCACTGCTACTTTCCTTTTCTCTCAGAGAGGCGGGTTCTGCCTCCATGGCGGGGCAGTGACGGGTAAAACAGCATGATTTAAACATGCTCAACTCGGCCACACACACACACACACAGTGCTCTCATCAGTCTGGAACAGCAGGGTTGCTCTTGTTTTCAGAATAGCTGAACTCCTCCAGAGCTTTTTCTCACCAGGGATAAGGACCTGAGGGAATTCCTGAATACCCTCCCAAATCTCCCTGCTTTTCGCTCCCTGTACATTTCCCAGACTTACTGGCTCTGTGATGGCCTGAAACAAAACTACAATCTCACTTCTTTAGCGCCAGTTCACCCAAACGCCATCAACCATCATCATTCAGCGCTTCCCTTACTTTATGAAGTAATTTTTATTCTTGTACATGTTGCGTTGGGGCAGTGGTGGTCTCGTGGATAGGGCGCAGGATCGCTGATCCTAAGGTTGGGGGTTCGAGTCCCCACAGGGTTGTCACTGCCCCCCCCCCACACACACACACACGGTGCGGCTAACTGGGTTATCAAAGGCGGGCCATGTCTCTCACTATCTATGGTGAAGGGCATGTAGAAGAACCATTGTTGACTTTCGTAAAGAGTAGGCTTCAGGGCCGTCAGCATGTTTCTGTCCCTTGCTAAAAGGGTTGTGACAGGAAGGGCATCCGACGTAAAAACCTATGCCAAATCAAAAACGTGCGAATCGGATGATTCGCTGTGGCGACTCCCGGAAAATAGGGAAAAAAGCCGAAGGGACGAAAGAAAGTACATGTTGCGTAGTGGTGGCCTGGTGTTTGTAAAGGTGCTGGATCACTGATCCGAAGGTTGGGGGTTCAAGCCCCACTCTCCATGGGTTGTCGTTGCTGCCCCCTCCCCTCAGTGCAGCTAACTGAGTTATCAAAGGCCGGCCATATCTCTCACTGTCCATGGTGTGGAGGAAACCCACGAGAAGAACCTGCAAACGCCATACAGAAACAATCATGCTGAGCCCAGGATTTGAATCCAGGACCTTACTGCCGTGAGGCTAACCACTACATAAACCACCCACATTACATACTGCTATTGGAAAAAAGGTCTTTTCCCATATGAGGTAAAACAAATTAAAGGAATAAAACAATTGCAACACATTTAGGTTTACTGGAAACTACTGTCATTTTTTGGAATAATTCAACATGCATACTGAATGTGGGCAGTGGTAGCCTGGTGGTAAAGGTCCTGGATCACTGATCCTAATAAGGCTGGAGTTTCAAGCCCCATTCACCACAGGTTGCCACTGTTCAGCCCAGTGCCGCCCATGTCTCTCACTGTCTATGGTGTGAGGCTCATGTAAAAGAACCACTGCTGACTTTCAACAAGAGTAGCTGCATAGCCGTCAGCATGTTTCCACCCTGAGATGGCCTGATGAGCCGTCCAGGGTGTACTCTATCCTTGCCCAGAGTATCATGAACTGATTTATGGCGCGGAGTCAGCTGGAATGGGTGGTGCCAGCATCACCACAACCCTAATTAGAATTAAGTGGTTACAGAAAATGTGCGGATGATGATGACATGTAGCGTATAGTGGTAAGGGTACTGGGCTCATGAGAGGTTGTGGGTTCAAATCCACACTGTGGTAATGCTCCTGGGCATGGTCTTAACCACAAGTGTGCCTCCGTCCACCCAGTAGGTTATGGACAGAGGCAGATAGGGGGTAGCCATGTCCTAATACTCGAAAGCGGGTTTGGGACCTAAAGGTCCCTGGTTCGATTCTCGAACCAGCAGGAATTGGGGACTGAGCTACGCCTTCCCCGTCTTCACTTTCATGGCTGAAGTGCCCTCGAGCAAGGCATCTATACCCCAACTGCTCGCCAGGCACACCCAGTGTGTGCGTGTGTGTGTGTGTGTGTGTGTGTGTGTGTGTGTGTGTGTGTGTTTGTGCTGGGGGGTTAAATACAGAGGCAATCATTTTTTCTTTTGTGGGATTAATACAGTATACCCCTCCCAAAAAAAGGGTACCAGTAAAAAAATTGGGATTTGGCAATGAACTAGCGTCCCATTGAACTCTTCATCATTTCACAGATATTGTTAATAAGCTTCAGTTCAGATGAGCCAGCAGGCTTGCGTATAAAAAGCCCAACAAACTTGCATATACGGTAGTAGTGTGTACCAGCACAAATCAAAATTGCTGATGCAGAGATACACGGACACCTATATCTCATTTCGGTTTCTGATAACTGAGGATGTTCAAATCGTAATAAATAAAAAAGGAATCACTGATTGCATTCTGAAATTTTAATCCATACTTGCTGTAGTGTTTAGCATGTTTTCCACACAGCAAAAAGGTCCTGGGTTTGAATCCTGGGCTCATCAAAAGGGTTTCTGTGTGGAAATTACATGTTCTCCCTGTGCTTGCGTGGCTTCCCTCCAGGTACTCGGGTTTCCTCCCAAAGTCCAAAGACATGCATATTATGCAAATTGATTGTACCAAATTGCTCCTAGCTAATGGTAGTGTGTGTGTATGGTGGCCCAGTGATCTAGAAAACTATTTAGGGTGTATCCCGCCTTTGCTCAGTGTCGGATGAGATAAGCTTCAGGCTCACCACAAACACTTAATATAGTTAGGAGTTTCGGTAAATGAGTGCATTAGAGAGTATTTCTGTTTTCTAATGAAATTTATTTTCATTCGTGAACTTTATTCAGTTCTCCAAGATCTCCATCAAAAGCCAAGACTCATCTCATTTCATCTTCTTCCCCTTCATCCAGGGTTGGGTTGCGGGGGCAGCAACCTAAGCAAAGACGTCCCGACATCCCTCTCCCCAGCCACTTCCTCCAGCTCTTCCAGGGTAACACCGAGGCGTTCCAAGACAAGCCGAGAGACATAGTCCCTCCAGTGTGTTCTCGGTCGACCCTGGGGTCTCTTCCTGGTTGGACATGCCTGAAACACCACACCAGGGAGGTGTTCGGGAGGCATTCTGACCAGATGCCTGAGCCACCTCAACTGGCCCCTCTCAATGCGGAGGAGCAGTGGATCTACTCCAAGATCTCCATCAAAAGCAAAGACAAACTCAAAAATGAGCACACAAGCATTGTAAGAAAAACTTATGATCATTATAAGATCAAGTATCAAATAATAAACACCATCCAAATTGTCTAAACTAATGAACCCAGTTGCAGTCATCAAAATTAGGGATTCTAGCATTGATTACACTTTTTCCAGTATGATTCCGGTCAGAGAAATGGGCCTGGGCAAATATCTGATAAACATACAAACATACTCTCAGTAGTTGAGCTGAATCCAAGTATGCTTCTGTTGCTAAGTTACACATGATATAATATATAACTCATGGCAGCATGTTTTATAAATCATGTCCTGAGAAGGTAACTAGTGTTATGTACATCTATATATATATATATATATATATATATATATATATATATATATATATATATATATATATATATATATTTTTTTTTTTTTTTTTTTTTTTCTGGAATACCGTATATAGGCTTACATTGAACCCCTGTGATTGATGGGATGGGTAACTTGGGATGAGCACTCTGCCCCTCATCTAATGTCAGTTAGGATTGATTGCAGTTTTCGCTTGTCTGTGCTGGACAAGTGGTAATGGATGTATGGAAAATCATCAGAGGTAGCTTACTTATTTCAAATCAATGCCAAATAAAGTCGAAAGTACACATCAGAGGCACAAACATAATTGTCAAAATAATGACCAAGAAATAGACAGGTGTTGTCCAGACAGTCCCGACCATTTCATAATTTGTCCACACCAGGCATAGCAAATTTGAAGGTCGCAGCTTCAGCGCGTGGAACGTAAATGTCTGGAAACTTAATATACAGTTTTGTCTCTGTGACCTTGAAAAGTAGGTCAAGGTCACTCACACACAAAGTCAGCCTAGCACTCATAGTATTGAGCCAACATACCAAGTTTGAAAGCTCCAACTTTGACACATGGCAATAAATGTCAAGAAATTAAAGTGTGATGTACAAGCTAAAAAGTGACACATTTCTCCTGGGCTCCTGGGCTAGTAGCTACAGTACATATATATATATAATTTATAAATTCAGACACTACTGCAGTTATTAAAACACACGTTCTTGCCCGTTGATTGAGCAGCTATGGCAGATAAATTGTTAAAAGATGTATAATACCTGCTACACATGGCAGACATTTCCTGTGTAGCTGTTACTGGCTGGCAGTGTTCTTTAAAATTAGGATGTTTTGAACATTTCAGATATTCCTTTGGTTACAGGGTGGAAGTAATTACTGAAATGAGCGCAACCATCCATGTAAAATTCCACAAGTCTGTGTATCTGTGAATCTGTGCCTACAGTAGCCTTAGAATCCTGTTCCTGGTCGACAAAAATACTGCCTCATCATCTGTTGGGTGTGTTTTGTTTTCTGAGATGTAGTCTTCGTCAACTTTCAACAGTTTGGTCTGATCTTTCTCTTTAACAAAATATACCTTCCTGCAAAAAAAAAAAAAAACACAATGTGAAAGATTCTCTCAATCTAATATCTGATGTCAACATCAACTGGTATTTGTATGATTTTCTGCATTGTTCTGTGCTCCATAATTGGTTAAGTGGATCATTGCATTCTTAAAGTGGTGACTGAGGGTCTATTAGGATATGCAGCACATTAGTATACCAATCCTCCCACAAAATGTCTTCTATTACACAAGTGAAATTGGGGTTTTTTTGGCAGGTGGGGACATACGACTCTGCTTGTTGGAATAATTTGAAGTTCAAATCACAGCACTTCCAAGCGTCCAATGTTGAGTCTTGGAGTACGGCACGTAAACCCCAGTTATTCTGTTGTATCCTGTCTCAATTGTAAGTTGTTTTGAACAATAATCATCAAATTGTTTTACAAATGCATTGAGTCTGCCGCCCAAAAAGTCATGCATTGTAATATTTGTTTTGTCTGTCTTTATCCTAGATTACAGTGTGTAATCAACATTGCATCACAACATTTGGATGTTTTTTGACCAATTTCTTCAAATGATGACTGGAAAATATAACCACTACATAAAGTGTTCTTCAGAACATCTCAATGACTTTTACTAGGGTTAATGTCAGGACTGTGTGGTGCCAGTTCATAATATCCAAGCTTAATATCATATCCATGACATTAGTCATTCAGTACACTTAGTTTGTCATTCGAGTTAATTTTTTTGCCACAGAATTTTGCTGATCCTCAATCTGAGCAACTGGAACAATAATGATATGTTGATTATATTCTGTAATCAGATCTTAAACAGTCCAAAAAATATTAGAGTATATTACTTTGTGTGTGTGTGTGTGTGTGTGTGTGTGTGTGTGTGGGGAGGGGGGGGGGCAGGCATTGTGGAGGTCAGAAATGTATGGCAGGAACAAGGTGTTGATCAGATGAAGTGATAGTTGGAACAGTGGCTGCCTCAGAGCTCCAGTTTCCCATCCTGAAGTCAGCATTTTATTCCTGGGTTTTGTTCAGTCTCTCAGAATATTCCAATATCAGTTGCCTGTTCTAACTTTACCCTAGTAATGATGAAGTATGCATGTGTGTTTGATGAGATGAAGATGTGTCACATTCATGATGAAATGAATGTAAAGGCAATTCTTCTGACAGTGATGGTCTGCGATGCTTGGCAGTGGTTGACAAACATTTTTGACTAACTTGATGACCATATCGCTAACTATCCCCAACACGGTTGTAGGCAGTCATGGACAGTTGTAGATTATGAGAGACTGTCTGAGACTTTGTTGGCTACAGTCAGTGCCTGGAGACGCGGACCGAGCTGATGCTGTCCAAAATGACTCAAATAAAATAATGCTCTGATGGTCGGCACTTAGGTCTGAGACTGTCTGCATCTAAGTTCCCAAATATCTGCGACTATCTGTGATCGACCACAACGGTCTCAGACTGTCAGCAATATAATTCGCATAGTTGGCCACAGTCACTGATTAGTAGATTATTATGTGGATAAAAAGAAAGGACAATTGTAGACAATGGGTGGATTTCTTGCTGACAATCAGTGATATGGTCAAAGATATCGGGTGTAGACTCCCCACGCTTACTTCCAACCTAACATGTACATTATTGGGGTTATAATCTAAATTACATTTTAAGTGAAGTAAAGGGTGGCATAGAGAACTTCAGTCTCACAAATATCTTAATGGTCTTCAGAATCTTCATCAGTTTGAATATTTTAATCTATACAAAGCCTTACATTGCTTGCATAAGCTAAGCTTAATTATTTCTGATGGTACTTGAAAACGTTTTGGAAAACAAAACTAAATTAAAAACTAAAAATTAAACTAAACATTATCCTATATTTTAACTCAAAATCTCTGATTAAACAACTACAAGTGACGTGATGTAGATCAGAGGTTCCCAACCCTAGTCCTGGAGGATCCTTTGTCACGCCCACTTCACAATGAAGAGCTGTTTTTAATTTGTATGTTAACTGAGGTGTGTTGGTAATAACCCCATTTCACAGGACAACAGCATGCAAGGATCGTCGTTGAAAATGCGCGGAACGCAGTCTACGGAAGAGCTTCGGCATTTTTACATGGAAAACGGGTGAAAATCCGATGGCAAAGTGGAAATTCTAACACTCTCGAAACGTTCACAGCATGTGTGGAACAGGTACGCCAAAGTGACCCCACGGAAAACTCGCGGCATTTTTTTCCGTGAACGTGCTTTTGAACATGTTGAACATTCAAAAGCATGTTCACGGAATATTTTGGCCTGCTGGAAGCATACGAAAGTGAAGGAAGACTTGAGGAATAACTACGGAATCACACGGAAGATGAGGGAATAATTGCGGAGCGTTTGCGCATGACAACAGTTTTGCTTCCGTAAGTCTGCAGTGCTCCAGTGAAATGGGGGCATCACAAGGAAATGATGAAAATGTGCAAGGAATGGATCCTCCAGGACCAAGGCTGGGACCCCCGATGGAGATGATGTATAGCCGCCTCCATGGATCCATCAGACTAATCAGATAGATCTGTAAATGATTTAACAAAAATATGAAGATATTTTAGTCTTAAGCTTTGGTTTATACGTCTTTACTTTTTATCCGCTTGATATTCTTGAAATGTTTTCAAGCTTCCTGTAAACTCATAGGCCTGAAAAATACGTGATTTGGAATTTGACATTTGAGTTCACGTTTGTGATCTTCAGCACTCAGCACCTGTGAATGCTGGCTCCTGTTCTCCATATTTCCACAGCAGGTGTTCCATTCCCAGCGAAATGTCCGCATTTATTCACAAGTGCTAACCAGTGAGGGAACTGGCTGCCGTGGATCATATTTCAGAGGGTTCAGAGACACTGTGCTTTTGTTCCTATTGTGTCTTATTGTCCTTCTTTTAAAGGATCTGAGCTTTAGACATCAAGAACCTAGATAGACATTGTGTTCTGTATAGAAAAAGAAAAGCACTAGGATAGGAATAATAAAGCGTGAAAGGAAAAGAGAGTATCGATAATTAAAAGGGTTTTTTGTACACTCCATTAGTCCAATCATCATATTTCTCACTGTGTGCCGAAGACTTACAGAGACACATTGTGTTAGAGCATAGAACCTAAAGGAAGACTTAGAGACATCAAGTGTGTTCCAGTTCCTCCGTTATCTACAAATAAACAAACAAACAAACAAATAAAAATAATGGCCAGCACTATTAAAAATCTGAAAAAAATCCCCCATTTTACATCCTCCCAACGTTTACTTTTCTCTCTTTATTTTCCAACATCTTTTTTCATGAAGTCCTGACTCAGTCCCAGTCACAGTGCGAGGTTGATCACATTACTCTGCAGAAAGCAGAAATTTGCTGGCCTGCAGCTCTAAAAAGGCTTCAAAAGCCTCATTGTTGAATCCCAACGAATCTCCCAGCTTTATCTGCGGGTCTTGTGGAGTAACAGAAAGTACGCTGTCGCCACCTACAGTGTTCCGTCCGCACTCACAGTTAACGTGCTCTGAAGGACCTGATCATTGTCCTCTGCTGACTCCTAATTTTTAAGCCTGAAACTGACATGATAGCGTATGCACTGATTTTTTTTTTTTTTTTTTTTTTTTTTACTACAGTATGTTATCAACTGCTTGAATTAAATGAATTCAAGTATAATAGCAATAATATGTTTTTAATACTAAGTAAAATGCCACAGAAATAGGAAATTATATTATATATATAACCCACAAGGTTGTCACTGTTCCCCCCTGTGCAGCTAACTGGGTTATCAAAGGCGGGCCATGTCTCTCACTGTCTATGGTGAGAGGTTCCTGTAAAAGAACCATTGCCGACTTTCATAAGAGTAGTCTGCAAAGCCGTCAACGTGTTTCTGTCCCTTGCTAAAGGGTTGTGACAGGAAGGGCATCCGACGTAAAAACCTGTGCCAAAGCAAACAAGTGAATCATTCGCTGTGGCGACCCCTGAGTAAGAGAAAAGGCCTAAAGGGAAACTCTCATATATATATATATATATAGGATTTTCTGAGTAGATCCTTCCGTAGGAGAGTGCTCAATACTTTTTGGTAGAGCAAATAAACAAAATTTGTTTTGTGTGTATATATATATATATATATATATATATATATATATATATATATATATATATATATACACACACACACACACACACACACACACACACACATATATATATATATATATATATATATATAGATATATATATACATACACACACACACACACACACACATATATATATGCACACACACACACACATATATATATATATATATATATATATATATATATATACACATAAATATGTATGTATGTATGTATATACAGAGTTTCCAAAAAAAATGTCTACACCTTTCCGCAGACTGAGGGGTTTTGTTGAATACCTTCCACATTTACCAGACCTCACACCACTGGATTTCTTTTTATGGGGATACCTAAAGAAAAATATACATATATATATATATATATATATATATATATATATATATATATATATATACATACACACACACACACACACACACACACACACACACACAGCTGTGTGTGTGTGTGTGTGTGTGTATGTGTGCAGTTAGCATTTTCAAAGGATGTTATTGAAAATAAATCGAAACCTTACAAATGAAATGAATTTGTTTCGTTTTTATCTCTTTCAGCTTTGATGACCACTTGCCTGCAGTAAACCCATTTTCATCACATCATGTTGATTGTTGCTGAGGAAATTTTTTCTGGCTCTTTTGCTACAGCTAGCAGAAATAAGTACAGGATAGAAAACTCTGATGAATACATTGACTCAGAGAATTTGATAAACAACTGATAAAATGTATGTAGGTTCTTGGTGGTGTATGCCTGACTGTACCCAAACCCCACAACTTTCATGAAACCAAATCCAGCCGCTCAGGTCTGTTATCTTTCCCTGGCAGGTATGTAAAGCTTGTGAACAGCCTCCCTGAAAGGACTTTCTGATTGCAGAAGTGTTTCAGTTTTGTAAACCATCAGCTGTCTGTGTGGCTCGTCTCATAAAATCCCACAGGTGATGTTCATTTATTTGGTTTATTTAAATTTATTACCCATAAAGCTTATCCATCAGGATCATGGGTAAAGCGGCAGTCAATCTCTGCTGCCTGTGGGCAAGAGGCAGCGTACACCCTGAACAGGTCTTCAGTCTTTTTCAGAAACAAAAAACCCCACTCACATTAACAGAAAAATTGAGATAAGCCACTTGACATTGAAGTGCCTATCTCTGGACTATGGGGAAAAATCTCAGCACTCACAAGAAACCCACAAACAGGGAGAGAACACGTACATTTCACATAAGAACACCCCAGTCAGCTGTGAGTTTCAAATTCTGAACATTCTTGCTGTGACGCAACATTGCTAATCACTAAGCCACTACAACCGCCTTATCTTCAGGGTCAAACATCTGCCCATCCATCAATTTTCCTTTTCTTATCAGAGGACAGGTCACCGAGGCAACAAGACTAGTAGGGGAAAACAGGCATCCCACTCCCTGGAAATACTCTTGCACCTCTCGGTGGGGATGGGGGGGGGGGGGGGGATCCAGGCCCCTCCAGTGAGTTCTGGTTCTGCCTAGGGGACCTTCTCTAATTTGGATGTGCTCAGAGAACCTCTAAAGGAGATGATCAGGAGGCATTTTAATCAGATGCCTGAAACACCTTAACTAACTACTTTCAGCTTCTAATATCCATAATCTCATTCTTTCATTCACTGCCCACATTTTATGACTTTCCATGTCCCTGTAGCCAGTTTGTGATGCCAGGCATCAGGACTTGAATGACCTTGTATCTTGCCTAGTTCACACCTTCCTCCTCACAGGTGGTAGGCCAATGTGATCTTGACTTTTTGTGGTTTCCTTGGGTTAAGATCCAGGATCCAAGGCATGAACACCAGGTGTTCACAAAAGAGTTACCCCTAAGAATGGATCCAGGGTAGGGGGAGGGGTGCCATGGTTTCCCTTTTCCAGACAAGCATTTTTTCAAACTTTCCTTCAAGTATGACTCCATTAAGGTCTTTGAATCGATTTTCTCTTGACTTTTCCATGAGACCAGTTTGTATTGGAAAACTCTATCAGGGGCTAATGTCCCTGACAATATAACTCCTGAAATCATGGGGATATTCAAACCCCTTCTCCACGTTAAGGTGGCAAATTTGTCAGAGAGCTCGGATCAAATACGCATAACTTCAGGTAAGCTCTTTGTGTGGAGAGTAATGTGGAGCTATTACCAAGTCATAATATGCAGTTTATGGAATGCAGAGAATGAGGATTTCAAAATTATGAATGTCATGGACGCAGAAATCATGAAAAAATGTATTTTAAGACTTTAAAGCCGTGCAGTGCATGCGATGCAATTTTTAGGTTGTAATGTTGGCTCTATGAAGGATTCTCTATGTAATTATTGGAGTTTGGAACTGAAGGTCACGCTGAATGTTCTAGCAGTTGATGTGAGTTTGTGGATCCTCTGTAGTTCTTCTTTTCTTAGTTAAAACTGACAGGTATGAGGAGAGAAGGGGATGATGATGATGATGATGATGATGATGATGATGATGATATCCTTGATGCTTTCTGATATTATGTATGGTTTTTATGACTTCTTTTTGCTTGATAAACGGAGACTTGATTTGATTAGCTCTGTCCATTGTACAGTATTTCATCAGTTTTATCTTTTTGGCCATTTCCGCCATTTCTAGAGCTCCCTTGTCATGTGATAGCTGCCAATTTGAGAGGATAACGGCTAACATATGCTTCTTCTACAACATGTTTCAGCAGTGAATGTATTTTTCCAGTTGACATTGCCAGAAGAATGGACTCCATGGAGAATGATGTGTGCCAAATTCTCTCCATGCATTCAAGTATCTCAAATTAAGACAGGAGAAGAAACAAACGGACGTATCTGTGTGAAATTTTCTTTTTGTGCTTGCGTCGGTTTCTTCTGCATTCTCTGGTTTTCTCTCACTGTTCAAAGACATGCAATTTAGGCTAACTGGCTGTTAGAAATTACCCCACGTTGTATGTGTTAATGATTGGAGGTTGGGCCTAAGATGGACTGGCAATCTGTCCAGGGTGTACCCTGCCTTTACCCAGAGTCAGCTGAGATGGGCTCCAGATATCCCGTGTCCCTGGTAGGGGGAAAGTGGTTTGGAGAAGAAATGAAAGTTATAAGATAAACAGATGCAACACACACACACACATTTCAGAGTTAATCTGTGTATTAGTTGACTCCCGTATACTAACTTTCTCTCAAGCCCCTTTAATTCTCCTCAGCTCCAGTCAAATCAATCGAATCACTTACATCTTATACTCATCAAAATAACTCAGCACTTCCTGTCTCTCATCTCCATCTCTCTCCCCTTCTCGAAATACATGGTACTTACATCTCCTGTATCACAGTGCATAATATAGGGCACATATAAGGCTTCTTGTACAATCACTTTCAAAGCCAGAGCTTCCAATTATTGGGCTTTAGTGGTGGAACATGAAGGAATTCTGGTTCTAATAACACCCAATCACCGCGCATTATATTTTCAATATAGTGGTGTTTGGCATAAGATGTTATATATTACGAATAGTTCACTTTATAGTTTGCGTGTTTACGTTCTCTTCATGACTAAAAAATGAAGCCGAGTTCTTTTAAAGGAACAGTTTGTTATTTTAGAGTCCTCTGCGACCTGCAAGAAAAACTACAATTGCTTTCAAAAATTCCTCTCGGCTAACATCTGGACAGACTACACTTGAACCCACCATCCAATGTTGAAACTATTATGTATGATATTGTACAGTGCCTTTTAAGGGAAAGCTTGCAGTTGGGGTGGAACTAATAACCATGGAAAAAAAAATTGTGCATTAATTAACAGTTATTCTGCTGATGCCATTGATTATTCCCTGTGACAGAACATTGAAGGGAGTACAGTATTCAGTTCGGTGACATTCAGTAAGCCAAATAATTGTTTTAGTATATACTACAAGGAAAAGAAACAAAAAAGTACAACTAATTTTGCTTTATTTTCAGTTAAAAACATAACTCGTGAAATATGGAGGTGAGATCTGCACCCACACATGAGCAGGTGCATCTGGGCTGTGAAATGTATGTGTAATTCTTACAGAGCTTTCGTGTATACAGTACTATGTGGAAACATTAAAAACAAGCAAAATTTTGATTTTTATATTTTATTTAAACATATTATAACTATGGCAAAGACGGACCTTGTGAGCCCGATGGAGGTAATGGGTTTTTAATTTTCTGGACAACTCACTTTGAGTTCACTCATTCATTCATTTTCTGAACTCCTTAATCATAATTAAGGTCGCGGGGAGGCTGGCGACTCTCAGCAAGGGCTGGGTATAGGCCCATTTTGTGTTTAGTACATATATTAGTAAACCACTTCAGTTTTTGCATCTATTCAAAATTTTAGAATGTACTATGCAGAAACACAAGAAAAACAAATTGAAACAATTTCTTATGCACCTTTTGTTTTCCATTTTTAAGTTTAATAATGTTGACACTGCCTGCTCCAAGTGACCATCACAAACTGTGAATGTCCATTATTTTGATTCAAGCATTATCCACTTAGGATAATATTTTTTAATCCCCAAAGAGTGGACCAATCAGACTGTGCCCAACTAATATTGCCCATTGTTCTTGCATATGAAAAATGATGTCATAATTATATTAACTGCTCTTTTGCTTTATTTTCGGTATTTGTATACCGTTGTGTGAACACTGCTGAATGATTTCCTTTTGGCCTTTTCCTTTATCAGGGGTCGCCACAGCGAATGAGTCGCATGTTTGATTTGGCATAGGTTTTTACGTCGGATGCTCTTCCCGACACAACCCTTTAGCAAGGGACAGAAGCATGCTGACAGCTTTGCAGCTCCACTTTACGAAAGTCAGCAATGGTTCTTTTACATGAACCTCACACCATAGACAGTGAGAGACACGGCCGGCCTTTGATAACCCAGTTAGCTGCACTGGGGGGGACAGCGACAACCTTGTGGAGAGTGGGACTCGAACCCCCAACCTTACGATCAGTGATCCAACGCCCAATACAACTAGACCACCACTGCCGCGTGTGAACACTGCGGAATATCTTTCAGAAATATCCTTATTACAAATAGGTCAAAGATTTGTGCATTACTGGTACTGTACATCAATGACAGTTTCAGCCAGGTGGCAGCACTAACACAACTATCATATACATCTCTATGTCTAATGTTATACTGTATCACACATTTGGAATGAAAAAGATTATTCATGTTATATAATAAATATTATAGTATCCTTGGGGGGGGGGGTTGTAAAAACCTTTGTTCTTACATAATAAGCATTGATTCTATATCAATATCTTGGATCATGATCAAGTTTGCTAAGTATGCCAAGGTTATTCAGAAGCTGTTCCAAGTAACTAGCAATTATGGGATTTCTTGGCACACCAAAAGGAGTGTATCTTGCATTTCAGCTTTGTAATGAAGTCATTTGGACTGTAGTTGAACTGTGACATTAAACAGCAGGGTAGGTGAATGGCTAAATCAAGAGGGAGTTCAGGTGGTAGCCGATCTCTTGCTGCTGGAGTCTTTGTCACGGTTCATGCTAATTCTTTAGGCCTTTTAAAACAAACAAACCCCACTTACAGTACAGTCAGTGTTCTAATATAATAAATGTCCTATGATAGTGTAATATAGTGTATTTTGCTTCCACTACTTAACATTTTAATAGTAGTGTATTATCATTTTAAACAGTTTGAAACATGCTGATAAATGCACACAAGTACAGTACCTCCAACTAGTGCTTTTAGGGAACAATCCTGCACTGCCCACACAAATTCCTGTCACACGCTGTTTAAGACCCTCTAGTGTTGCTTGGGACGCTAGGAAACCAAAGAAGCATGAAAGAAAAAATCCCCCGCATATCCACACTGCTTAATTAATATTACAGTATATTACAGTGTGGCCTTTGACGGAAAGAGAGAGCAATGCAGCATCACTTTGGTATAATAAATACGGATAAATCTTAAAAATGTTCTTTAAATTTTGATTAATTGTAAAGTGTGCCTTTCCATTGCCCAGAGGACAGCAGTATTACATCATATAGTCAGCATGTCACTGTCTCTCACTCTGCAACTGTATGAAAGTTCTGTGAGAATGAGTGTGTATGTGTGTTTGTTTAGTTATATTAAAACACTGAAACCACTATTGTATATACAGTACTGTATTGGTATTAAACAAACTGTTTGACATAGGGCCCTATACTACCCTGGGTGAGGGTCCATTGGATGTAACAGGGTTTCAGTAATAAAATAAAAAAAAAAAAAAAAAAAAAAATACACACACACACATATATATATATATATATATATATATATATATACACACATACACATATACATATATATATATATATATACTGATAAATCATTCTGTATTTACTGACACTGAGAGTAAGTAAGTATGTCATAGGTAAGTTAGTATGTAGGTCAGTACACATGCAACTAAGTGAATAGGTAGGTAAGTAAACAAATAAGTAAGTAAGAAAGTAGGTATGTAAGTAAATAAGTACAGTATTTAAGTAGGTACAGTATATAGATTGTGTAAGGAAACCCTATTGTTAATCTGTATAGCACTTTTCTAAGCATGACAAAGTGCTCATACAATATAAACACAATTTGTGACTTAAAAAAAAGAAAATTAATAAATGTTAAAAGCAAGGTTGTAAAATAGGTAAAAGTTGTTTACTGATCTGGTAACTTAATCTCTGTCTAGTGTCTGAGTTGTAGGACGACCATTGGCAACCCGCTATGAAGGATAACGATCTGGTTATCATCTTCATGGAGGTTTTCTTGGCAGGATTAGTGCAGTGGTTTGCCATTGCCTTCTGCACGATGCGAACCTACGGGCAATTTAGAACAGCCAATTAACCTACTGCGCATGTCTTTGGATTGTGGTAGGAAACTGGAGCACCTGGAGGAAACCCACGCAAGCACGGGGAGAACATGCAAACTCCACACAGAAACGCCCAGGCCGGGAATCAAACCAAGGCCTTCTTGCTGCGAGGCGGATGTGCTAACCACTACGCCACCGTGACACCTGGTAACTTAATAAGAAACAAAAAATGAAAAGTGTGTTAAGGCATGTCTGTCTGTGTTTGTTGGACTGTAAGATCCAGACATGGCATTGAATAATTTATATAATCGAAACTCACAAGCTTGTGAAATGTAGTGGCAAGGGCTTGCTGCAAGAAAATGAAAGGAAAGCCTTCCAAACTCTCCTGGTATACTGAAAATGTATGTATTTCCATCATCGGCTGCTTTTTTACTGACGTTTTCGAAAGTTGCAATCTACTAAAATGTGTTTAATTGTTTGCATTAGCCTATTTGAAAAGGCCACCATTTATAAGCCGTTTCATATTTACATGACTGCAAAATTGTGAAAATCAGATAGGAACCTGTGAATTCCAATAGGCAAGGTAATGGCATTAATAAGAGTATACAGATTTTAAACAAACCAGATATAAACTAGTGAACATCTGAATAAGATTCATCTAGGCACCTTTGGATATAATACTATAGAGTACGTATTATGTTTCATACATAAGACCGGCTTCTGCTTGTGTACATTAATGCATAGCATATACCTCAGTGCATTTAATGCACTTCTTCTTCTTCTTCTTCTTTTCCTTTCGGCTTTTCCCTTCAGGGGTCGCCACAGCGAATCATCTGCATCCATCTCACCCTATCCTTTGCATCTTCTTCTCTTATACCAGCAACCTTCATGTCCTCCTTCACCACATCCATGAATCTTCTCTTTGGTCTTCCTCTAGACTTTCTAGGCATAAGTGTACAAAATCACCATTCAGCAAAATAAACATACATCACATTTTCATTGGAATAACTAGGAATTTTACTTTCTATCTGTAGGTTGTGCCGCCATTCAGTTCAGCTATCAGCACAGTGGATACAGCCCCTCAGTGGGCTAGCGGATACCCCCCCCCCCCCCCCAGTGGATACTGCACACACCAGACCATTAGTTCATGACACTCATCCACTACCTCTGCTAGTGAGTCGTCTTCTTCTTCTTCTTCTTCTTCTTTTCCTTTCGGCTTTTCCCTTCAGGGGTCGCCACAGCGAATCATCTGCATCCATCTCACCCTATCCTTTGCATCTTCTTCTCTTATACCAGCAACCTTCATGTCTTCCTTCACCACATCCATGAGTCTTCTCTTTGGTCTTCCTCTAGGCTTTCTGCATGGTATGCACTGCACTTCTGAATTTCACTTGCAGTAGAATAGCACCCCCTGTGTGAGAGTTTACTACTTGTTTTTTTTTTATATATATAAAGCAAGTTTTATTAAGTACAGTGCGTTTTTGATAGGAACAAACATAAATTACACCCCCAAGATTTTATTCAGCTTTGGTTCAATTCCCCTGTAAGGATGGGTAGTTTTCACATAATTCTGAATCTACTTTATGTCTCAACTCCATGGAATCTATAAGCCACCCTGTTTAATAAGCTGCTGGATTTTTGGTAAGGTTCCATTTCACATCAACACACTTTAAAGAACTGTCCATGCTGAAAATTATGTAAATAAATGTTGACTTCAATCCATGTTTAATGCTGTTTTCTTGTATTCATATCCTTCCGCGCACCAGTAGAACATGTCAGATGTGTATGAATCAGTAGGCGGAACACTTTGAAATGGGTTTAAAACAATTTAGATTAGTCAGCTGTTACGAAATTTTTGCTCACTGCATTCGTCGTGGTCCTCTATAATTATGGCCTACAGTAACATTATCACGAGTTTCACAAGATTCCCGATCGCCTTAATTGTCTTTTCCTTGCATGGCTCAGGTTATGTACTGAGTCTGTACTGTACTGAAATGAAAGTGCCACTGTTTTCTGAGCCAGCCCAGTCTGAACAGACTGTCATAAAGTGTTTAAAACTCTTCACTCATTAAACAACCAGGCAGCCTTTTTATTTCATTCTATATTAAAATTAAAAAGAGTCTGTAGGCCACTCCTTATAAATGGGCAGGGTGAAAAATATGGAACATAATCATATATTTGCATAGTGTTTTGTTTATATTTTAATTAGGTATGTACGTACACCCCTGATTTATCACATGCTTGCCCTAAGAAAAAAAAGACACAAATTCAATAAGTACAAAGTTGACTCTTGTTGTATGATGGTTTACCCAGAATACCTATAATCTACAAAATGTAAGCCTATCATTTAGTCTGCTTATGGGTTTCTTCCTGTGTAATGATGAGTCTTTTTTTGTTTCAATTTGTTAGTGGGAGCTGTTGGCTGAAACTTCTTCTAATTAGAGAGCGAGAGAGCAAGCAAGCAAGCGAGAGATTATTTTGAAGTCATGTGGTTGCTCAAGCAAAATGAAAGGCAAGCCTCTTGTTACACATGAACATGTGTGTATTTTCATTATGAGGTGGTTTTTATTTACATTTTTAAAGTCAAACATATAAAATCCATTTTCTAGTTTGCATTAACCAGCTTGAAAATACTTCCGTTTCACCCTTGTGAATGCAATTTGTCATGAATTTTTGTTTTCTGTTTATAAGGCAAGACAATGGCAAAATTATATTATATATTGCCTTATCAGAGAAACATCATAGACATGACTGGTACATACTGTATTTTATTCATATACAAATTACCTCCATGAATATGTTTTAACTGAATTTTTTTTTAAATAATAGAACATGTTAATGTTATTGTTGGATTCATGTGTGGCATAACATTAATTATCTCCATGATAAACAGTGTTAATGGCTAACCCATATGTGTATATTTGAGGGGTTTACCCAGCAGGAGCTCGACGAGGAGGGGAGCGGGTGAGAGGGGAGAAAAGGAAATGGAGGGACAAAATAACCAGAGAGAAGAGATGAGAAGAGGAGGAATAGATTGTTTGTTCGCGCTTTATATTGATTTGAACAACTTTAAGAAGGAAAAACATCCGTTGAGAAGAGTAAGTTGGTCTGCAAAGTCTATGCAAAGGACTTGCATCAGTTTTGTGTGTTCTGAAAAAAAAAAACAGAACGAGAGACAGACACAAGAGTGTGTGTGTGCGAGAGACAGACACAAGAGTGTGTGTGTGTGTGAGAGACAGACAAGAGTGTGTGTGCGAGCGACAGACACCAGAGTGTGTGTGTGTGTGTGTGTGTGTGTGTGTGTGCGAGAGACAGACACCAGAGTGTGTGTGTGCGAGACAGACACCAGAGAGTGTGTGTGTGCGAGAGACAGACACCAGAGTGTGTGTGTGTGTGTGTGTGTGCGAGAGACAGACACCAGAGTGTGTGTGTGCGAGACAGACACCAGAGAGTGTGTGTGTGTGTGCGAGAGACAGACACCAGAGTGTGTGCGCGTGCGAGAGACAGACATCAGAGTGTGTGTGTGTGTGTGTGTGTGTGTGTGTGTGCGAGACAGACACCAGAGTGTGTGTGTGTGTGTGCGAGAGACAGACACCAGAGTGTGTGTGTGCGCGTGAGAGACAGACACCAGTGTGTGTGTGTGTGTGTGTGTGTGTGTGCGAGAGACAGACACCAGAGTGTGTGTGTGCGAGACAGACACCAGAGAGTGTGTGTGTGCGAGAGACAGACACCAGAGTGTGTGTGTGTGCGTGCGAGAGACAGACACCAGAGTGTGTGTGTGTGTGTGTGTGTGTGCGAGAGACAGACACCAGAGTGTGTGTGTGTGTGTGTGTGTGTGCGCGCGAGAGACAGACGACAGTGTGTGTGTGTGTGTGTGTGAGAGACAGACACCAGAGTGCGTGTGTGCGAGAGATAGACATCGAGTGTGTGTGAAACAGACACCAAGTGTGTGTGTGTGTGAGTGTGAGGGAGGGCGAGACAGAGAAAGAGCAACACAGTGTGTGTGTGCGCGCGAGAGACAGACACAAGAGTGTGTGTGTGTGTGTGTGTGTGTGTGTGTGAAACAGTCACCAAGTGTGTGTGAGTGTGAGGGAGGGCGAGAGAGAGAGAGAGAGAGAGAGAGAGAGATAGAGCCAGTGTGAGTCCTGCTGTTTTTCAGTTCAGAAACCGACACGTGTTGCGCTTCAGTTTTCTTCATCTCGCGGTGAACAGGCTTCGGTTCTTCCTGAACCATTTTATCGTTCATTTCGCTCGTGTGCGCGTACATGTGTTCGCGCGTGCATGTGTGTGTGTGCGCGTGTGTGTGTAACTCAGAGAACCAGTTCGATCTTCACGTGGCGTTTTTCGTGCCCCAGTCGCGGTGAACTGGTGAAAGCGGCGAGGAAGCGCGCAGAGCAGAGTTGCGTCCCGCTGCTGTTCTGAAACCGCCCGGACCATGGCAGCGGTAACAACCCCGGAGTCGAGCCCTCAGTCCCGGGTCTACTTCCAAACTCCACCCGAGACCGAGCAGACCGAGACCCCGGCCCGGAAACAAGGCCGGGTTACGGTGAAATACGACCGGAAGGAGCTGAGGAAGAGATTGAACCTGGAGGAGTGGATCATAGATCGGCTCACCGAGCTCTACGACTGCGAGGTGAGTGATCCGGTCCGATCCAGTCCGATCAGTAATCTAGAGACCTGCAGATCACTGATGATGATGATGATGATGATGATGATCACCCGGTGATGGGGACAGTTTAAATCAAAAGTTATTCCTGGGAAAGAGAGACTCGTGTAGTTTAGTTCATCTACAGCTTGGGAACTAAAGTCTAAATGCAAGTCAAACGATGCAGCGTATGTTCAACTCCCTGCTGAGGACTGGTGTGAAAGCAGGGGACAGGAAGTGTGTGTGTGTGTGTGTGTGTGTGTTAGAGTTAGAGAGAGATAGGAAAGAGAGAAAGAAGTGTCAGAGAGAATGTGTGTGTGTGTTGGAGAGAAAGAGAGAGAGAGTGTTTTAGTGTGTTAGAGAAGTGAGCCAGTGAGTGTGTGTCGATGTGTGTGTGTGTTTGACAGAGTGTGTGTGAGCTAGTGACTGTGTGTGTGTGTGTGTGTGCGCGCATGTGTGTGTTTTTGAGTGAATGAGTGAGTGAGGCAAGTGTGTATGTGTGTGAGAGAGAGTGTGAGTGAGAGCATGTGTGTGTGTGAGAGAGAGAGAGAATGAGTGGAGTGAGGCGAGAGAGTGTGTGTTTGTGTTAGAGAGAGAGAGTGTGTTTGTGAGTGTGTGTGTGTGTGTGTGTTAGAGAGAGAGAGAGAGAGAGAGAGTGTGTGTGTGTGTGTGTTAGAGAGAGAGAGAGAGAGAGAGTGTGTGTGTGTGTGTGTGTGTGTTTGAGAGAATGAGTGAGAACATGTGTGTGTGTGTGAGACAGAGAGAGAGAGAGAGAGAGTGAGTGAGGCGAGAAGAGAGAGAGAGAGAGAGAGAGAGTGTGTGTGTGTGTGTTAGAGAGAGAGAGACTGTGTGTGTGTGTGAGAGAGAGAGAGAATGAGTGAGTGAGTGAGGCGAGAGAGAGAGAGAGTGTGTGTGTGTGTGTGTGTTAGAGAGAGAGAGAGTGTGTGTGTGTGTGTGTGTGTGTGTGTTAGAGAGAGAGAGAGAGAGTGTTTGTGAGTGTGAGAAAGAAAGAGAGTGCAAGCGAGCGCGCATATAGTTGTGACCCACATTCTATTTCTGGCCAAAGAGTTAAAAGCATCCGGGATGTCTAGAGGTTTTTTTTTGCGGGGATTTCATCCGGGTACTCTGGTTTCATCCCACAGTCCAAAAACAAGCACATTAAGTTTTTTTCTTTTAAATGGCACCTTTACCTGTATATCACCTTGAGCCTCATTTTAGGAACCTACCCTCTGAAGAAGACTGCCTCCCAGACAAGGGGTTGTGTGTGTGTGTGTGTGTGTGTGTGTCCCACCAACTCTAACATGCAGTGAAGCAAGAAGTAAATAAGTTCCTAAAGCTATTCATGAACAATGGTTTGACTTCCTGAAACTGGTGTGTGTGTGTGTGTGTGTGTTAATTTAAAAGCATTAGATCAGGGGGTCCTACACCAGTTCAGGGAGACAGATCACCTCCTGTTCATTATAACAAAAGAACTCTGACAGCATGTGGCTCATAACCCTTTCCATTCCCTTTTCCCTTCCTCCCTCACTTGCTTGTCTCCATTCACAACCCCTGCGGCTGTCCCACATCCCCTTCCCCCTGACTCCACACCATCAGCACGGAAACACACACACACACCCGCCCTCCCTCTGGAGTCAATCTTCAAAGTAGCTTCTCTTTGTATGAAACTTCTTCAGCTTGAAACACAATCAGAAGACTAATATACAACGCCCCCGTTAAAGTGTCCCCTCGTGAACATATTAAAAACTACTTTAACGGACCACATTGGCATGAAACCACAAGTTAGAGTGTAGCACACTAAATATTAGCCTACACTCTCAGAACACGAATCGATTCATTTTGGTCACAACTTTACCATCCACACTGAATGCTATACATATTATGCCCAGTAGAAGCCTTGAGCCTACTGCGGGGACACGCATGCTAGCATACTATCTAAACTAGTAGTCCATGCAGTACGGTTCATTGTCTTGTAACCACAAAATGAGATACTGCAGTACTTTCTTTCTTTCTTCCTTTCGGCTTTTTCCCTTTCTCGGCAGTCACCACAGCGAATCGTCTGATTCGCACATTTGATTGGGCAGAGGTTTTTACGTCGGATGTCCTTCCTGTCACAACCCTTTAGCAAGGGACAGAAACACGCTGACGGCTTTGCAGCTACTCTTTACGAAAGTCAGCAATGGTTCTTTTACATGCCTCTCACCATAGACAGTGAGAGACATGGCCCGCCTTTGATAACCCAGTTAGCTGCACTGGGGGGACAGTGACAACCCTGTGGGGACTCGAACCCCCAATGTTAGGATCAGTGATCCTGCGCCCTATCCACTAGACCACCACTGCCCCACGAGATACTGCGGTACTAAACAGGCAAATACAGGGATCCCTCACTTTCCGTGGTTAATGGGGACCGAGACCCCCTCGCGACCGCCGATTTCTGCGAAGTAGGATCGACACCCCCCCCCCCCCCGACTGACGTATACGTACATGTATGTCTGTTTGTCTTCCTTTCGGCTTTTTCCCTTTTACTCGGGAGTCGCCACAGCGAATCATCTGATTCACATGTTTGATTTGGCAGAGGTTTTTACATAGGATGCCCTTCCTGTCCTGTTGTAGATATAGAGTCTATGCATGAGTATTTTCATTTTCCTGTTCAGTGTTTTTTTGTAACCGTCTTTCAGGGGATTAATGAGCCAGGTAGGAAGAATCAGCATCAACTGAAGAGAGAAACAAGTGCTAGGAAATACAGAATGATATAAAGATAAGGGAGGATTTGAAAGGAACAAGGAAGAGTGCAATCTGAGCAACTAACTGTGTTGATATGCAAACGTACAGACAACACATGAGTTTGCTTTGACACGTGGTTCATAGTGGCCCAGATTTCTTTTTGTACACAATGAGGTAGGGCAAGCACTGCAGTACTTGATGGAGGAAAAGTTATTGGCTGAACCACTATGTTGTTTCAGGCAGTGGTTGCATTTGATTATAAATTCATTAGCTGTGTGTGTGTGTGTGTGTGTGTGTGTGTGTGGAACTGAAGGGTCAATTTAGATAAGGTTCCAGAGATGTTGAAAAAGCAGATGTCAAGAAATAAGGAGATGATCACTAGCAGACTAACAGCCAGACCACGAGCAAGGGATGGAAAATGACAGCTGTGGTTTCAACCCCTGGCCAAAAACACAAGAATTGCACATCATTTTTCCTAAGGACCACACACACACACACACACACACACACACACACACAGACAGTTTCACACTTTGGATATAGCTTGTTACATAGCAACATGAAATCACTGCAAGTTTCTTCCTTAAAACAGTATTGAGCTGTTTGGCCTCAAGACCTGACTGACATCACCAACGTTATGGATTTTAACTGAATGAAGTTAATAGCGTCCATCTCTTTTTGTGACTTTTTAAGTTTAAATTTTGCACAAATACAGAGCCAGAGAAAGGCAGGGAAACAGGACTTAGACTTGGAACAGGTGCTATTACATTTGTAGGCATCTGTCACATCCAAAAGAAATGCAACTCATAGTCAAAGCATGGGATTAGATGAATGTAATTTTACTATTCTATAACTTGCCATTTAAAACTCTTGGAAATGTCTATGTACAAATAATAAAATTGTTTGACGTTCCTTAGAGCATCTCCACCCTTTTGCCCAAATTGGTATGGATAATCGCTACCACTAGTGTCAGGTCAGGTTTTGCCCTGCTACTGGAAACATGTAAGCCACTAGAACCTGTTGCATGATCGAGTGGTCGGCGACTAAACCGGCTCCCCCACCAGGTTCCAAATTTGGTGAGTAGGGTGGCAGTAGGAATAAAATCAAGACCTTTTAAAGGGCGGATGAACTCTTTAGAGTCAACGGCCAGCTAGATAGAAATGGTGCAGCATTCACGTGTTTTTCACCAGCATCAATTTTCTGAACAATAGCCATCTTCGTTTCGAACGCTATGGCTTGCCGCTTTTTCTGATTACCGCTAGCACTAGTAGGCTTATGCTTCTGACCAACCATATTTGGTTAGGGTTACAAAAGTCCGGTTGTGGGGCTGGTGGCGTAGTGGTTAGGGTGCTGCGCTCATAATCGGGAGGTTGTGAGTTCAAATCCCACTGAGACCATCACTGTGCTAAGACCCCTGGACAAGGTCTCAACCACAAGTGTGCCTCTGTTCACCCAGCAGTATAAATGGGTACCAGTAAAATATACTGGGAAGGTAGCCTGCGATGGACTAGCGTCCCATCCAGGGGGAGTTGAACTCCTGGTCGCTTCACGCTAAGGAAACCGGGGATACGTACCGGCCTGATGAACCACGAGGCTAAGCCACTCGGCTTGGGTGTAAAAACCCAACAGACTTACCCCCCCCCCCCACCTCACAGAAGTCCACAAAACAGTGTAAACATAAAGATCACAGAGACATTGTCTTAACACAAGGGTAACACACAGTGAACTGGGAAGAAGGAGGGGCCCGTTCAGTCTGTCGTTTGTAAACAATGGATGCAGTGTCATTGTGTCATTACATCTCGTACTACAGAGAGCACGCTAAACTTAAAATTTGAATTAAAAAAAAAAAAAATCGAAAAATACGTAAAATGAAGAATGTAAGTCGGGGAACGTCTATATACATTTAGCTCATATGCCGTTGTTCAATTTTGAACTCGAAAATCCTTCCTAGGACTTAAAATTATTATTATTATTTTTTAAATTTGACGTTCATGTGTAGGAGCAGTGGTGGTCTAGTGGTATAGGGCGCTGGATCGCTGATCCAAAGGTTGGGGGTTCGAGTCCCAGTCTGCACAAGGTTGTCACTGCCCCCCCCCCCCAGTGGAGCTAACTGGGTTATCAAAGGCCGGCCATGTCTCTCACTGTCTATGGTGTGAGGCATCTAAAAGAACCATTGCTGACTTTCGACAAGAGTAGGCTGCAAAGCCGTCAGCGTGTTTCCGCCCTGCGATGGCCTGGCGAGCTGTCCAGGGTGTACTCTGCCCTCGCCCGAAGTTGGCTGGGATGGGCACCAGCCTCCCCGTGACCCAAATTAGGATTAAGCAGGTACAGAAAATGAACTGAACTGATGATGATGTTCATGTTGACTCGAAGTCTGGAGTAAAAGGCTATCAAAGCTTTTTCTGTGAGATCCCTGAGTTAGGATGTTGACCATTGACTAAGTATACACTCTGTATTCACTCTGAAGTGAGACTGTTATGACCACTATATTGTGGAATCTCCACACACACACACACACACACACACACACACACAATCTCCAGCATTTCCTGTCATGCTCACACCTTGTGGAGGGTGTGATTATGGGTGTGTGTGTGTGTGTGTGTGTGTGTGTGTGTGTGTGTGTGTGTGGGGGGGGGGGGTTAATAGAGCAGGTTTGAACATGTCTTTCCCAGGCTTTGCAATCAGCAGACATGTGGGAATTGCTGTGCTAAATTGATCACAAGCTTTGCCTGATAACTTTGGCAGAAGCGTTACACAGTTGGAATATTCAAATTCGTAGCTTGAACACAGGTTCCTGTATTATTGTAATATGGCCATTGTCTCGCACACTTCCCACTCAGTCAAAACAAGCTCATTAAAGAGGAAGCATTTTTATCATCAAGGGAAGAAAACCTGCTGCTTCATTTAATTCTTGCACACTTTCAGCACTGACGTTGAATGACGACTATTGGAATGAGCAATAAAATATAGACATATGCACAATGTACAGACGCTCCCCGACTTATGTTCATCCGTTTTACGTTTTTTCGATTTTATCTGCTCGGATCAGCGTAATCTACCATGTATTTACTCAGTTAAGCAAAGAGAGTTGTAAAATGAATGAAAACCCTAATCCAGGAAATAGAACTCTCCGCTCTGCTGGTGATTCACACCAGTGCAGGCTGTGTTCTAAACGAGTTCAACGGCACCCTTGTGCACTTGAAAGACCGGAAGTCCATATAACCCATAGCAAGTACACTACTTTCGCAAGTACCCTACTTTCGGTTTTGAGCGCCTCACATATTGTAAGCGTTGATTGGCTGTTTTAAGCTTCATGTAAAGTGACTCGGTATAAATAAATGACTTATTTGAAATTAATGTTGATATTATTTGATATATTTGGTATTATTTTACAATGTTATGTTTATAATAATTGATTTAGGGGTGTTTTATGAGATACGGTAATGGTATTTATGGATGTATAGTACAGTATGAGCGTCATACGTCATATGTCAGTGTAACAACTTGCGTTCACTTTCAACTTACGTTCGGCCGTCCGGAACCAGTTAAAAACGTAAGTCGGGGAGCATCTGTAATGCTTTCTGCTCTATATAGAGCAGTAAGTGTACAGGATTGAGGGTTTTTTCTCAGTATGGATTAGGCTGGTGTGAATTTTCTTCAGTCGACAGGTGCTGATCGTTGCATGGCTCACAAACTTATATGTGGCTCAGCAAAAAGCAATTGAAATTCCCTCTTATAAATAGTTTAATGTATCTCCAAGTTTGAGTATTGACGTTATTTTGACTGTTGAATAAATCACATCGATTTTTTTTTTTTTGGTCGAACATGACTCATAAAGGGAGTTAACGTGAAAATAATTAGCCGATTCCCGTTCCTTTTATATTATTTGGCAACAACGTGCTTGAGCATGGAATCGGTTTAACAAGAAGGTCATATCAGGTGACTCAAAGTTTAAAACTTGTTTCTTGGCATTGTGCACTAATTTTCGACAGACTACCAGATTTTTTTTGCCAGTCCATCATAGGGGCAACAAACACACATATACACATACACACACACACACACACACACACGAGCAAATTGGAACATACAGTTAGCATAATCTTCTTCTTTTCCAGTCGGCTGTTCCCTTTCTCTCAGGGGTCGCCACAGCAATTCATCGCATGTTTGTTTTGGCATAGGTTTTCACGTCGGCTGCCCTTCCTGACACAACCCTTTTCGCAAGAGGCAGAAACATGCTGACGGCTTCGCAGCTACTCTTTCCGAAAGTCAGCAATGGTTCTTTTATATGCCTCTCACCATAGACAGTGAGACATGGCCCGCCTTTGATAACCCAGTTAGCTGCACTGGGGGGACAGTGACAACCTTGTGGGGAGTGGGTCTTGAACCCCCAACCTTTGGATCAGCGATCTGGTGCCGTTTACCACCACTCCACCACTGCTCCTACCAATTAGCCTAATGTGGGAGGAAACCAGAGTACCTGGAGGGGGAACCCACGCAAGCACAGACAGTGCATGTAAACTCCACACAGTAATGCCCTTTCTGAGCATGAGACTTGAACCCAGGACCTCCTTTCTGTGTGTTGGTCATGCCTTAAATAAACTAGTTGGCTGATCTACATCCTTCTGTGACTGTAATCTACACTGCAAAAGTTTGTTATGTAATCGAGGTTTAAAATCTTTTCTCTAGCCAAAAATTATTTTAGTTTTTATTTTGAATAATATACAGGGATACCTCGCTACTTCGCACTTCAATTCCTACGGCTTTCAAGACAAAAAACAACAAAAAAAAACAAACCAAAACCCCCCAACAAAACTAGTTACATTTTTCTGTGAGGTGCGCATCTGTGTGCGTGTGCGTGTCTGCATATGTGTGTATTTGTATTTTATTCACATCTTATGCATTATTTTTGAATGTTTAATTGTTGTTAGAAGCACTTATATTGTTGAATATATGAGTGAGTTCTTTTCGGCCTTTTCCCTTTATCAGGGGTCGCCACAGCGAATGATTCGTACGTTTGATTCGGCAGATGTTTTTACGTCGGATGCCCTTCCTGATACAACCCTTTAGCAAGGGACAGAAACATGCTTACGGCTTTATAGCTTACAGATATATACAGTCTGTCTTCCTTTCAGCCTTTTCCCTTTTACTCGGGAGTCGCCACAGCAAATCATATGATTCGCACGTTTTATTTTGGCAGAGGTTTTTACGTCGGATGTCCTTCCTGTCACAACCCTTTTAGCAAGGGACAGAAACACGCTGACGGCTTTGCAGCTACTCTTTATGAAAGTCAGCAATGGTTCTTTTACATGCCTCTCACCATAGACAGTGAGAGACATGGCCCGCCTTTGATAACCCAGTTAGCCGCACTGGGGGGACAGTGACAACCTTGTGGAGAGTAGGACTCGAACCCCCAACCTTAGGATCAGCGAGCCAGCGCCCTATACCACTCGACCACCACTGCCCCCTTACGTATATATACAGTATATATTGATATTATGTACATGTATATGTGTACTGTACGTATACGTCAGTCTGGGGGTGGGGGTGTCGATCCTACTTCGAGGAATTGGGGGGGGGGGGGATCGCGGTCCCAATTCACCACGGAAAGTGAGGGATCCCTGTATATATGTAAGAACAAAGTTTATGGAATTACAGTCGGCCCCCAACTTACGAAATTAATCCGTTCCAGAGCCCCTTTCGTATTGTGGGGATTTCGTAAGTAGGGGTCGCATCTTACATGTTAAACGCCTAATTGGTTCTAAGGCTCCAGTCTTTGGACTGGATAAACCCCATAAACCCTTAAAAAATGATAAAAGTACACCAATTTTATATGAAATATGTGTTAAAAATAAAAGAAAATTATTTATTAAACCATTTAAACATTTTATTAACATATTTATTAATGAAACCATTATTAAACATTTTTTATTAACACACACACACACACACACACACACACACACCTCTCTCTCTCTTTTTCTCTCTATCGCTCACACGCTGTGGGCCACGCTCACAAGACGTGGAATTCAAAGCGCATTCTCTGCTTGACAAACTCGACTATAATTTGATTCCTTGAGGGATCGGAATTCCAGATGAGCTCAAATGCACCCACATTTATTAAACACTTACTGAATTAAAACAACTTAAAAAACTAAAAACTAAAGAGTGAAGCTTCCTTCTGTCTCTATCTGGGAGGCCAGCGGGGTGGGATGTTGAGAGACAGCCAATGAGAGAGCAACTCGTGATTGGCGCGTTTGAATTTTGAATTTCTTTACGTAAGATGGGGTTGTTTCGTATCTTGGGGACGGACAATCAAGAAAATGTTTTTCGTAACCCGGGGATTTCGTACACAGGGGTAAGTTGGGGCCCGACTGTATTAATATTGTTTTAATTGCAAGTATTGTTTTTATTTTTCCTGATTATAGTTTGTATCCTCTTGAATCAAGTTAACTTACCAGTGCAATGAGATTCTTCAAATAAGAGAAATATTTTTTAAACAATATTCCTAGTAAGTAAAACTTGATAGCAGATTTTTGCAGTGCAGGTTTAATAAGATAATCTGCATGTCTGATCACGTTTTTATCAATAATTCAGTAGGACATACGAGAACATTTATTTGGAGAAAGTGGAATTGTTCTGACATGTCAATGTTCCTCAAAAATCACCTCCTATCACTCTGATAATAAAACATGTCATTACAAGTGTATATGATACTTTCATAGTTAATCATTTTTATTCATTTAAAGGAACAGAAAATATGTGGTTCAACATACACAGGAGGAAAGATCACCATTTCAACTTCCCAAACCAGTAAACCATTTTAAATATGATCTCATATGTATGACCTGAATCTTCAGGGAGAGGACAGGACCCAATGGAAAATGTACTACTTTTATTTATTTACTTATTTATTTATTTTTATTCCCTGACGATTCTCAGATTTAATTACATACTGCATTAATCTGTACAATTTTTAAGGTTGAAATATGTAAAAAAATACTGCTTTCCCTCACAACAAAGTCAAATTTATGAACGTAATCTTCAGTGTTAACAGGAAACAGACGGTAGGGGCTGCTTCCTGATGTAAATACAAAATAAAGAATAAATACAACATACTTATCGAGACAAAATCACTCAGTCATCCTACACTCGAACAATCGCAGGACTCGAAAGGGCAGTGGTGGCCTGGTGGTATAGGGCGATGGATTACTGATCCTAAGGTTCGGGGTTCGAATCCCACTCTCCACAAGGTTGTCACTGTCCCCCCAGTGCAGCTAACTGGGTTATCAAAGGCCGGTCATGTCTCTCACTGTCTATGGTGAGAGGTTCATGCAAAAGAACCTTTTCTGACTTTCGTCAAGAGTAGCTGCATAACCGTCAGCGTGTTTCTGCCCATTGCGAGAGGGTTGTGTCAGGAAGGACATCCGACGTTAAAAAAAAAAAAAAAACTACGCCAAATCAAACATGCGAATCAAATGATATGCTGTGGCGACTCCTGAAAAAGGGAAAAGGAAGATCCTACACTCGAACAACATGAATTAACTGAGATATATTTAAATCAGCTAAATATTCATTCATCCATCCATCCATCCATTCATTTTCTGTAACCCCTTAATCCTAATTAGGGTCGCCAGGAGGCTGCGCCATCCCAGCTGATGCCGGGCGGGGATAGAGTACACCCTGGACAACTCGCCAGACCATCGCAGGGCAGAAACACGCCGACGACTATGCAGCTTTCTTTCACAGCCTCACACCATAGACAGTGAGAGACATGGCCGGCTTTTTATAACCCAGTTAGCTGCACTGGGGGGACACAGGGACAACCCGGTGATCTTTGTGCTTGAAATTCCGACCTTCAGGAGAGGTGAGCTTGAACTCCCAACCTTGGGATCAGTGATCCAGCACCTTTACCACCAGGCCACCGCTGCACATCAGCAAATTATGTTCTTGCAAATGAATTTACTTAAACTTAAATGTCTTTTCTTTTTCGTGTGAAAATCATGAACACACTCGCATCCAGTGGATTGTCTACTGCTTTGAGTCTCACGTACCCATTGTCCTCTGTCTCCCCTCTGTAATAGGCATAAGTGTACAAAATCACCATTCAGCAAAATAAACATACATCACATTTTAATTGGAATAACTAGGAATTTTACTTCATATCTGTAGGTTGTTCTGCCATTCAGTTCAGCTATCAGCACAGTGTATACAGCCCCCCCAGTGGGCTAGTGGATTACCCCCCCCCCCCAATATATTCACTATCCCTCCTCTGTACATGTCCAAACCATCTCAATCTAGCCTCTCTGACTTTGTCTCCAAAACCTCTTACATGTGCTGTCCCTCTGATGGACTCATTCCTGATCCTGTCCAGTGAGTCTCTTGGTGTTTTGAACCTTTATCTTACTGGCAGTAAACATGCTCACAGTTTGCATCACACCTGTACAGTCACTCGCTTATGCTCGAGTTATGATTCATGGGTGTATAATATATCATGAATTTTCCGTGCATTATACCGTGCATTATTGGGGCAATGGTAGCCTGGTGGTAATGTCGGCTGGATCTCTGATCCTAAGGTTGGGGGTTCAAGCCCCATTCTCAACAAGTTGTCACTAACCCTCCAGTGCACCTAAATGGGTTATCAAAGGCTGGTCATGTCTCTTACTGTCTGGTGTGAGGCATGTACAAGAACCATTGCTGATCTTCGCCAAGAGTAGCTGCATAGCCGTCAGCATGTTTCTAATCGGGAGTCAGAGTCCCCTAAGCCAGTTCGTTCACAGCAACGTTGTGGTAACTCCTGCAGCAGCACTGGAACCCAGTCGTATCGGCTTCTGTCCTTCCACTGGATCCTTCCGGTGGTGCCGAGAGGTGGGACTTGCTGCTTGGGTAACAGCCTGTCCTCCATACTTCCTACCCAGGCTCTGCACACTGGAGAATATCACCAGCTGGGATAACAGCCAGAGCACAGCTCCATTGTACTTCGAGACTGACGGACACCTACTACTATACCGGGCATTATAACAAATTATTCACAAGCACAGAGCTGCAGAAAACTTTTATTATGATCCTGAACCAACTTACGAAAGGAAAGCCCATTGGAAAAATGTAGCTACATCAGTCATTTTGGATTTACCATCACGCTCACCTCTGGCAGTGTTCTCATTCAAGGAGTCACTAGAATGTGATGTCTCCCTGTCTCCACAAGATTCCACCGTGTCTGGTTCAAATAGGTAATCATCATCAAATTTCTTTTTTTTTTTTTTTTTTTTATTACCTAAAATGTTGTTTGCTGAATAGGTGTTTGTGCTCGATGACCCGGCTCAAGAATTCATGTCATTTCTGGGAACAAAAAACTACTGCTAACCCCTTGGTCCAGTCCTCACTAGTAATCCACGGGATGAAATTACCCAGTTTTGTCCCTTTAATGGTCATTTATGTTAAAATAAGCGCAGGGTTGCTTAAACTAATTACATACCCACAAATTATGCTGCAAGGATGACCAATACCAGCACCTTTTAATTAATAATAATTTTAATTGTTAGTAGTATGCTGTGCTTATAGGGGTTGTGATGTAAATCCTTTTACATTTATTAAAGCATAGGCAGCATGGACACGACAGACTTTTTTTCAATATGTTTGTAAGAATACACACACCTGGCGATTCTGTCAGGAGGCAGGACCACATATGTGGCGATTAATTTCAGAGAGCTGATTTCATGGACTTGGCCCTGTCATTTATTTTTCTAAAATTCTCGTTTTATTACTTTCATGTCTTCCACGCTCAGGGGCAGTGGTGGCTTGGTGGCAATTGAAATTCATTCCATATCAATTACATTCCAATCAATTACAAATACAGTCATTCACCCATCAAGGCCATGAGAGAAACTGGAGCCAATTCCAGCTGACTTTTGAGTGAGAGATGAGCAACAACCCACACTCACATTGACGCCTATGGGTAACTTATAACAGCCAATGTTGTTGACTTGATGTACTTTGGACTGTGGGAGGCAACTGGTGTACCCTGGGGAAATCCAAGCATGTACAAGAAGAGCAAACATACCCTCCACAGAAATGCCTTTTGGGTCCCTTCTCATTTTCTCCCCGAGTTAGTCGTATCCCGTCAATTATTGCCTTCCCTATTACATGACCACCACCAACCAGGGAGGGTTGAAAGCGTGCACCCTCTGTGACATGCAATGCTTGCAACCCGCCTCTTTTCTATCTGTGGCACCATGCGTATATTCGGGGTGGTTTAACGCACTGAGAGAAAGCGCTCGCCGCCTCCACGAATGATTGAGGTCACAATTGCCCATTGATGACTTGCTGGCAATTGCTACGAGTGTATGCCATCCATCCCTCCCATGCGAGCTCGGCCAATCAGCTCCCGTGGACTTCCGGTCACAGATGGCTGTGGCATTAACTTGAATTTGAAGTTGCGATCCCTGGGTTAATAGTCACGTACCTTGTTGACTTGTCCAATGTTTAAACCCAGAATCTTTTCGCTGTGAATTAAGTATTAATCCTCGTACATGTCTGTGCTGTAGTAAAACTGACATCAATTGCTTGTTCATGGGTCTGTGATATGAGCGTTAGACCCACATGCGAACATTTTGTGTAAAGTTACACAGCTTGATTACAGCTCAGCCAGGTCTACAGACTGGACCCTGGAGCACGCTGTTTGATTCCATCTTTCCTCAGAAGGATTTAGGAAGATTAAAAAGCTTTGGGTGGTGAGGAGTCTCCGAGGCCAGCCCGTCTGCCCGATATTGCACTTGCCTCTGTCTACATGCTTTATTGTGCAAGAGTCCCACAGCAGACGGTCTCGAGGAGACAGACATAACTTTGGCATATTTTTGCTTTATTTCAATCCCCCATTATCTAAAGAGCTTTAAGGAAACCCGGGTGTTTTTCAGAGTCATTCCTGTCTCCTGAATCAGTAGCACAGAAGCGATTATGACTAATAATTTCACCATGCTTTCTTCTGCACTTTAAAACAAAACCTCAAGGCATGTTTACTTAGAAAAAACCTTGAATCCATAATTATGGATCATATTTTTAAATAATGCTTTCATATATTTGCCAGTCAAAAATATTTCTAAAATTCACAGCCACTGCTATGTTTTCAAAATGGAAATTTTTGTGATTGTATTACACATACATAGCACTTAAACCTGAAAGAACAGCGCAACTGAAATAACGTTTTTGTACTGTATTGCCCCAGTGTTGGAAAGCTGAATCTTCTTTTTTCTTATCGGCTTACCCCCTTTTTCAGGGGTCGCCACAGCGAATTATCTGATTCACATGTTTGATTTGGCAGAGGTTTTTACGTCGTATGCCCTTCCTGACACAACCCTTTAGCAAGGGACAGAAACACGCTGACGGCTTTGTGGCTACTCTTTACGAAAGTCAGCAATGGTTCGTTTACATGAACTCTCACCATAGACAGTGAGAGACATGGCCCGCCTTTGATAACCCGGTTAGCTGTGCTGGGGGGGGGGCAGTGACAACCTTATGGGGACTTGAACCCCCAACCTTAGGATCAGCGATCCAGCACCCTTTTACCACCAGGTCACCACTGCCCCCTGTTGGAATGCTGAATATAATTGCTTATTAACAGCTTTAGTGACTTTTCTCTCTGGTCTGTGTCATCAGAAGACTTTTAAGGATGTAATGGTTGTAGTTTCATTCTGTATGCTTATTAAGTTGGCACTGTAGTTATCCAGTGTTGGCTGAGATGGGCGCCAGACTCTCTGCGACTCTAATTAGAATTTAGCAGCTGAGAAAATGAATGAATATTTAATAAGTTGGTCCTGCAGTGGTCTCGCAAAGGGTTAAAGGTACTTCATGCTTCAGTTTCTGTGGATTCAGTGCAGCGTGGGTTTTTCAAAAATATTCATCGAAAAATAAAAAAATAAGGAAATTAAGGGAAAAAGTTAAGGAAAATACCGCAAAACAAGGCCAATTATGCAAAAAAAACAAAAAAAAAAACAAACAAAAAAAAAACTCCAACCCAAATTCCCCAACAACAAAACTACTTACATTTTTATACAAATCTGAGTGTGCATCTGTATGTGTGTGAATTTACATTTTATTTACACCGTATGCATTATTTTTAATGTTTAATTGTTATCATACGTGTTTATAGTGTTGAATATGTATTTATTGATATTATATACACATATACATGTATGTATACGTCAGTTGGGGGGGGGTCGATCCAACTTCGTGGAAATCGGCGGTTGCAAGCGAGTCTCGGTCCCCATTAACCGTGGAAAGTCAGGGATTCCTGTATACCCTGCTTTTGCCTAGTGTTGGTTGAGATGGTCGGAGCTTTCCACTACCCGAATAAGATGAAGCGACTCGGCTGATGATGTTTAATAGTTTTTATTACTGGAATTCTGTAACTGATTTATCATTCCAGAGAAACCATTGAAATGTGTGTTTGTATTAATCACCCAGACACAGTGGTACCTTTTTGACATTATAAAACTGACCTCAGAGTTCAGAAACAGTTCCAGAATAAAAGCGGGTGGAGCTGGTTTTATTTCTGTTTTGGTATGGTTGAGTTGTGTAATGTTATGGAAACATGTACTGCAGTAGTAGTGGAAACCTAATTATATTCGTGTGGATGGTTGTCGTCTTTTTTTTTTTTTTCTTTTTTTTTTTTTTTTTTTTGCATTATCCAGGCAGTTTACATTTTAGTTTCAGACTCTCCCAAGGAAACAGCAAGAATGAAATGCTTTTAATCACTGTGCATTCGTACACTTCAGGTCAGAAGCCAGTGTTTTCCCCTTGCATATGTCAAACAATTAAAACCACAAGTCCAGGGTTTGAGGCTTCTTCTGGTTGCTGGGACGGTAGTAAACTGTGTCACTGTATAAAATCAATCCCAGGTGCTTTCACTGGGCTGTAGAACCTTCAGGAATTTACTGTTACAAACCTGTAATTAGAGAGAAGGGAGCAGAAGAGGACAGCGCTCGTCTTCTATTTACACTTTGTCATGGTCCAACGTATCAAATTACCCTGAACAATGGGCCTCATTTATAAAGCTATGTTTGAACAGATTTATTTTTAAGAGCATGTATACGAAAACGTTAGCTGATTATAGTCAAATCATACAATTGTCATGGATGAGCTGAAATTTTCTAAAGATATGTAATTCCAGTGTCGGGCGAATGCGCTAATCATGAGAAACACACCAGGAACCATCCAGGAAGTTCTCAATGTCCTGATCACATCAGTTCACACACATTCAACCCATCTAGGTCTGTTCTGTGTGACTTTGCACTTTAGACCAATCACTGTATTATACCACAAGTTCGAGCAATAAGAGCGCTGCAGTTGTTGGCACAAACATCGAGCAGAACATCGCCATGTGTTACCATACGTCACTTCCTTGTTTATTCTCTTGAATACAGTAAGATGCAGACATGTGTGCACAATTATTTTTGTCGTGATCCCAAAGATGATTTGATTTAGGAATGTCGATGTCAGAGATGAAGGTTAGGGCAGGGTTGTTTAGGAGCAAAAGAGTGCTCGTGATTTTGAAATTTGATTTGCTGGTAGACATGCCGGGACGATGGAACACAAAGAAGCCGAAAGTGAAGCTTGAAATGAGTCAATTGAACAACTTGTCAGCCCATCACAGGGTCCAAAAAACACACACAACCATCCATTCATTCACTTTCTGTAACCGATTAATCCTAATTAGGGTCGCGGGGAGGCTGGCGCCCACCCTGGCCAACTCTGGGCGAGGGCAGAGTACAACTGGACTGCTTGTCAGGCCATCGCATGGCTATCCTTCTCTTATCAAGCCAGCAATGGTTCTTTTACAGCCTCACACCATAGGTGTGACAACCCAATGCGAGTGGGGTTTCAATCCCCAACCTTAGGATCAGTGATCCAGCACCTTTACCACCAGGTCACCACTGCACTATGTGAGGAACATGCAAACTCCAAACAAAAAGGCCCTTGCTGAGGACCTTCTTGCTGTGTGGTGGACATGCTAACCGCTAAGTCACCGTGCCACACAAGACGAGAACGTGGGTAATTAAAACCAGTCCCCATATACGGCCTATTTGCTGCATTGTGGCTGCGCTGTGTTTTTTCTACTTTACATGTGATTTCCGTACATCAACATCTGGCTATAGATTTGAAGAAAGTTAACATTGTCAAAACGTTCATAAATATTTTGGAACTGTTTAGTTTTGTATTGTTAGGTAAACATTCATACACAATTATACTAAAAGTTTGATAAGAGGTCCACTAGGTTTCGTTTATCTTCCTGTACAGTATATATATTTTATGTAATCTTTAGCATCATTGGTTACTTTCTACTCTCCCGCTTCCTGATCCAATCCAGAGTGATTGTGTACAGATGATATTTTGTTGGAATTATGAATAATTCGGAGAACAGCCTGTCCATGGCATGTTAATATACACACTGTCACACTCAATATCCCGAACAAAGCCGATGATGAAATATGATCCAAACATCATTTATTATTATTATTTTCTCTTTATTTTCTTTTTTTTTCCATGTTGGAATCCAGAAATGGTAAACTCTGTCAGACAAGAGAAGGAAGTGATGGAACTGCATGATAGGATAAAGTCATATTGCAGAATTCAGCATGTAATTGTTTATAGTCACGGGGAGGCTGGAGCCTATTTTAGCCAACACTGGGCGAATGAAGAGTGCAGCCTGAACAGCGTTGCCAGACTATTACACACAAACGCACAACCATTCACATTTGCATCCATGTGAAACGATTTATTCTTTTGACATGGGTCACAATTTGGCAAGGATTGCCCAAACTCTTCCATAGCATCGCCAAATGAAATTTTAGTGACGGTTACAATGGAGACTGTTGCTGGCCATGTAAAAATTAATGAGTGGTGACAAACTATGAAAAGTGAAATTTCCTTTAAGGCGCTAAAATAGTACCACTCTGTACCTGTATGACCTAAACATGTATGATTCTCACATCCTGCATCTATTAAATGCAAACACACACCCTATTCTTGGCCGACAGGAGTAGAACCTGTAGCTCTTGCAGCCCTGTGAATGTTGTACGTTCTGATATGCTTTTTCTGCTCAGCACGGTTGCAAAGAGTGGCTATTTTTGAGTTGCAGAGACTTTCCTGTCTCAACTCAAACAGGCCATCACACACCCCCGATTGTCCTAATCAACATGCAGTATCCAGCTCACCAGATATACAGGGATCCTGCACTTTCCACAGTTAATTGGCAGCGAGATCCCCACGCGACCATCGAAATCCGCAAAGTAGGGTCAGCACCCCCCCCCCCCCCCCCAACACCCCTGACTGAGGTACACGTGCATGTTTATGTGTAGATAATATCAATAAATACATATTCAATGCTATAAATGTTTATAATAACAATTAAACATTCAAAAATAATGCATAATATGGAAAAAATATATAAATACACACAGATACAGATACGCGCGCATGCCGATGCACACCTCACAACAATGTACCCAGTTATGATGGGATTTTTTTTTTTTGTTTTGTTTTGTTGGTTTAGGGTTTTTTTGGGCATAATTGGCCTTGTTTTTGTGGCATTTTAATTTGATGAATATTAAAAAAAAAAAACATGATGCACTGAAGCCACATGAATTGAAGTGCGAAGTAGCGAGGGATCTCTGGATTTTGTTTTTCGAATCCATTCAATGTAAAATTTGAAGCTTTTTTGAGCATGGAAATCACAGATCAGCAGAGTCTGAAATACTTCAATCAGCCCATTTAGCACCAACAACCATGTCATAGTCACCAAGATGAGGTTCTCCTCAGTATTTAATTTTGTTAAAATACTTGAGCTGTGTCTGCACAGTTTGATGCATTATACTACTGTGCGAACTGGCTGATTGCATTTCAGTCACCAGGTAGTGTATCTCTCTATCTATCTCTCTCTCTCTCTGTATACAGTACACAGTATACAGTGCTGTGTAAAAGTTTTTGCTCCCCTACTGATTTTATACTTTTTTTGCACCTTTGTCACACTTAACTTTTTCAGATCATCAAACAAATTTAAACATTAACCAAAGAGAACCCAAGTATTCAAAAAATGCAGTTTTCAAGTAATCAGCCCCTTGTTAAAAGATAAGGTAATTGTGATTAATCCTATTATTGGGGAAAATTGAGTTCAATTTCATGGCCACACCCAGGCCTGATTGCTGCCAGACATTTCCAATCAGGAAATAACATAACATAACACCTGTTTGACAAGGTGAGGTAGGCCATACTGAACACACATCATCATGCCGTGATCCATTGAGCTTCAAGAGCAAACAACAAAGAAGATTATAGAGATGTCTCAGTCTGAGAAAGGATACAGAGTCATTGGTAAATCTTTGGAACTCCAGTGGACCACTGTCAGGGCCATTATCTATAAATGGAGAAGGCATGGCACAGTGGTGACCCTTCCCAGGAGTGGCCGACCTACCAAAATTACTCCAAGAGCACGGCGCAGACTAATTGGAGAAGTCACAAAGGATCCAAAAACCACTTCTAAACAACTACAAGCTTCACTTGCCTCAGTTAATGTCAAAGTTCATGACTCCACCATCAGAAAGACACGAGGCAAAAATGGCATCCATGGAAGAGTTCCGAGGCGAAAGCCGCTGTTGACAAAAAAGATATCAAGGTACGACTCACTTTTGCCAAGAATCAACTTGATTATCCCCGAAGCTTTTGGGATAATGTCCTCTTGACTGATGAAACTAAAGGTGAACTTTTTGGGTGAAATGCATCCCGTTACATCTGGTGTGAAAGCAGCACTGCATTTGATGAAAAGAACATTGTGCCAACAGTGAAACATGGTGGTGGAAGTGTGATGATCTGGGTTTGCTTTGCTGCTTCAGGACCTGGGCGACTAGTCACGATTGATGGAACCATGAATTCTGGCGACCAAGAAATCCTGGTGAAGAATGTTCGTCCATCAGTTCGAGACCTCAAGCTAAAGTGCTCCTGGGTTCTGCAGCAAGACAATGATCCGAAGCACACCGGCAAGTTCACTTCTGAATGGCGAAAAAAGGACAAAAAGAGGGTTTTGGAGTGGCCTAGTCAAAGTCACGACCTGAACCCTATTGAGATGCATTATTATGACCTTAAAAAGGCTGTTCATGCATAATTCTGCTGAGAAGAGTGGGTCAAAATCCCATCACAGTGATGTGAAAGACTCCTTGCTTCTTATCGCAAACACTTGACTGCAGTTATTGCTGCAAAAGGTGGTTCAACCAACTATTAGGTTGGGGGGCAATTACTTATTCACAGGGGCTCTTGTAGGTTTAGGTGGGGTTTTTTCCATTAATAAATGCAATCGCCACTGAAAACTGTATTTTGTGTTTACTTGTGTTTTATATTTGTATAATATTTAAGTTTGCTTCATCTGAAATGGATGGCAGTGACAAACGTGCAAAAAATGTCCGAAATTGGTCAGGGGGGGGAAAAACCTTTGCACAGCACTGTATGTACAATGTGCATTGTGCGTGGATCAAATTCTTGTATCCCTCTTTAAGGTTTCCTCAGTCTCTAACCAACCCAGAGTGTATTTTCTGTGTTTTCCTGATGTGAGATGTTTAATTAAATTCAGTAGTGGTTGACAACCATCAGTTACACAGCATGAGGGAAATGAAGCAAAGTGACCTTGGGATCTTTCTTTTTTCAATGAACATCGACTGGTCATCATAGGCTGGAGGGTGTCAGGGCTTTTAAACAATTTTTTTTTTTTTGCTCTTAGAAAAGTCTTTGTTTGAAATCCAAAGCTTGATTTATTATTCTGTCGAACAGAAGACTTGGCTTCAGTGTATTCTGCTCATTGCCTGCTCAGTGAGCCAGTCAGGCTCACTGGGCTCATGATTTAACTTCGGTTCATCATGTAAGATCACTTATCTTCATTAAGCCTCTCTGTGTACTACAAGCACCCCTCCACTTACTTGTTCAGTCACCCTACACTCTCATGCTCACCACTTTTATTCTGTTATTTTAGTCCTTGAATTTTTGATAAACTGGAAATAGGTAGTTAACTCCACGGTGACCTGCTGAATGAGTTTGAGTGCGAGTCGGTGTGATAACAGACTGTAGCTGTAAAAAGTCCTCATGTGGACTGGCATCTTGGTTCGGTCATCTGCACAACCATAGACTTGTCTTAAGTGAACACATTACAATACGGTATGCCTGAGCAAGGCACATTCTGATTGGTCCATATATAAATCTATATGAATTTTAAAAGCATTATACAAGATGCAAAGTGAATCAAAACGAAAGAAACTCATAGTTGGTCATGGTGTCCGCATTCTCATGCTTTAAAATGGAAAAACGCACACAATTGTGGTTTAGTTTGTTTTCCTCGGTTGTGCACAGTAAATACTGAAATACTCTCGGCTACTATGTGTGAAACTCTGAAAGCGGAAGGCGAAAAAGATAGCTGCCTAGTTAGCATGTTAGCTACATAGCACAGAGCAGAGCAGAGCCCGCCTGTCTTGATTCAATTGTGTAAATATAAACAACAAAAACATTATTTTAGGTTACCTTTCGTTGTTTTTGTGTAATATACATAAATTGTCAAAGTGATTTATTTGAGTTCATGTGCTCTGGATCATGAGACCAGCACCCTAATCACTACACCAGCAGCCTCCACTCTGTCCCCATGAGGTATACATTAAAGCAGTCATTCGCCTCCGGCTTCGCGGATATCTCGGAATTTAATGGTAATATTAATAGTACCCCCCGAGTTTCCGAACTATTGAATGACACCCATCTTGCCTTCAGCACATGATTGTCAATCTCATGTTGATCTTCTGTTAAGTTCAAAGGTTTATAAATCTCACACTTCATGTAATGCATCTGTAGAGTATGTGTGATTATCATTTAGTCAATGTTTTGCTGGTCTTTGGGAGAGAACCAGATGAATCCCTTTATTTATTCAAACTCATTTCTAGGTGTAAGGGCAACTGCTAAATTATATGTATACAGGGATCCCTCACTTTCCGCAGTTAATTGGGACCGAGATCCCTACGCGACCATCACAATCCGCGAAGTAGGATCACCCCCCCACCCCCGACTGACATTTACGTTCATGTATATGTGTATATAATATCAATAAATACATATCCAATGCTATAAAGGTTTATAATAACAATTAAATCATTGATAAATAACATAAAATGTAAATAAAATATAAATACAGACGCTCTCCAACTTACCAACATTCGTTTTGCAAACATCCGGAGATACCAACAAAGCTATCCAAGGTTGAAAGTGAAAGAGAAAGTTAAATGAAATTAAAGAACAAGTAGAAATAGAAATGGAATAAAATCTACAGAAAGATAGATCATGAATATAAGTATGAAATATTATTAAACATTATCCTGATGTACACTTAATACTAGGCTCTGGCAGAGGGGGGGCGTGGCTGTGCAGACGTGCTCGCACACACAGATGCAATAATGCATCCAGTTCTGATGGGAGATTTTGGGTTGTTTTGTGTTGGTTTCAGGTTTTTTTTTTTTTTTTTTTTTGCATAATTGGCCTTGTTTTTGTGACATTTTCCTTAACTTTTCTTTTAATGTCCTTATTTTTTAAATTCGATGAATATTTATTTATTTTTCAAAAAACCCCGCGATGCACTGAAGCCTCATTAATTGAAGCACGAAGTGGCGAGGAATCCCTGTATTATGTTCATATGCCTATATTACATATACAGGGATCCCTCACTTACCGCAGTTAATTGGGACCAAGATCCCCATGCGACCATCGAATTCTGCGAAGTAGGATCACCACCATCACCACCACCACCACCCCCGACTGATGTATATGTGTATATAATATCAATAAATACATATTCAATACTATAAATGCTTATAATAAGAAATAAACATTTAAAAAATAATGAATAAGATGTAAATAAAATATAAATACACACACATACAGACGCGTGCGCGCATGTAGAGGCGGTGCACGCACTCAGATGTGCACCTCACAACAATGTAACTAGTTTTGATGAGAGGTTTTGGGTTGGTTTTTGTTTTGTTTGTTTAGGGGGGTTTTTTATGTGTTTTTTTTTTTTTTTTTTTTTTGCATAATTGGCCTTGTTTTTGTGGCATTTTCCTTAACTTTTCCCCCTATTCCTTATTTTTAATTCGATGAATGAATATTTAAAAAAAAAAAAAAACAAAAAAACCGCGATGCACTGAAGCAGCATGAATTGAAGTGCGAAGTAGCGAGGGATCCCTGTATTATTAATGATTTGAAGTTAACACGTGTAAATGAAAAAGAACTTCACGACATCACTCTGGTTGTATTAAAAGTGTTCATGTAAGTGATTTGATGCTACGGAAAAGAATCAATAGACTTCAAGTTGTAAAACACAGCAGTTTGCCTTTAACTGGAAGCCAGGATGTACCTGATTATTTTCTCTCACTGAGGGGTGGAAAGTGGTCTGCATCTCTTCACTGTGTAGTTGAGTGTTATTCTTCAGTTTGCCAAGGCCTGATAAGCCAGTGTGTGTGATGAGAAACAGCAGGCAGTGACCAGTTCAGCCCTCCTACTCCATCCTGCATGACAGTTATGATATTACACCACCATCCTGTGAAAGTGCTTCTGGCCTCCATTGATCATATGGCAGCGTAAAATGAGAGAATCTTTCTGACATCTGTATGAGACAGTAGAGATTAGGTAAAGGGAATTTTAGATAGAGAACAGCAGATGACCACTATCTATGAAGATGATTCTCGATGATGTATACAGAGAAGTAGGATGGGGGGGGGGTACTCCCTCACTGACCCCCACCCCCATCCCCCATTGGCAGCTGGACATCACTGTACATCGATTATCATCACCTACATGTATTCCATTATGAGTACGCACGTCTGTCGAGCTTTCACACTGAGAAATACAAACAAATAGTGGGCTCAATCTGCTAAATAAATGAAGTATGGTGCAAAAGATGACTTCTGGACTAACCTGTACCATCATGCACCACAACATGGAAGGTGAGAGGGCTGTGGCAGGTTTCAGGCAGAACATAGCAACAGCCTGAAGTGTCAATTCCGGATCCATTTCAAACCTTCAAATATTAACCTGTGGTCCATCAAAAAAATAAGAATAATTAAAAAAAATCCCAGCACAGGTAATGCTGTAGTGCACAGGCCCCTGCATGTAACTCATCTGAAGTGAGCACACACACACACTTGGGGCAGTGAGCTGCCACACAGATTGAGGGCACTCGGAGAGCAATTGGGGTTTAGGTGCCTTGCTCAAGGGCACTTCAGCCATGAGGGTGGCGAAAGGGAAGGTGCAGCTCACTCCAAACCACCACGCATTTTTCCTGCTGTTTCAGGAATCAAGCCAGCGACCTTTCAAGGCAACGGCTGCCCCAATAAATTTATATCAGTGAATAAGAAATTGAAATAGGACAAATATATCATGCATCATGATTCTGGCCATATTAGATTTACTCTTGAAACATTTGAGTTGTGCTCTGAATTACACGGTAACACTCATGAAAAACACAGTCACACACACACACACACACACACACACACACACACAGCTCTGAGGATTCATTGGTTTAAAATGATATAAACATCCTGTTTGAGTTTATTTATCTGAGTTTTGGGTTGATATTGACTCGGCCGGATGCGAGTTTCAGGTTATGACTTGAGTTTGTTCGGAATGAATGAAAAAGATGTCGAGTCGCAGGAACATGTCATCCTGTTAAGCAACTATATAAAGGTTTGTGTGAAGTTTGGAAAGGAAGTGATTAGTGAATGAGATAAGAAATCAGTCTGGATTTTTGACTCTGACCGTTATCTCTTAACTTCCTACTTCCTGTTCGAATATAATTACTCTCTTTCCATCTTACTATCTCCATTTTACCTTCAAGCCCACAATTACTCAGCTCAGAAATATAGTTCATTTAGGGTTTTGGCAGAAGAGTAGTATATAATAAGCACATGATGAATCATGAAAATATAAGTAAAGTACCATACAGGGGTCCTCGATGTACGACAGAGTTCCGTTACGACGTCGTGTTGTCATGAGCCTGGACGCATCGTTTAACGATGCAGAACATGAAAGCATAACCAGCAGTAAGAGAAACACATGGAGCACAAATATAAAATTATAAAATGAAACAAAACAAACAAAAAAAGAGAACAATTCCTTATGGACAACATTTATTAACGGCTTATGGCCCGAGCGTTGTGACGTTGAAACATTGCAAGTCGGGTCTGTCGCAGGTTGAGGACTCCCTGGATTTATTATTATTATTATTATTATTATTAGGATAAATAAGAAATTCTCTCTCCTTAAGGGTGTTTAGCTGGTGTGTGACTTTGCTTGAGATAAGATGACTTGGCGTGATGGATGAAGCACATGCCAAAAAGATTGGTAAGCTGTCATGTGACGGGGGAAAATCTTCCATGAATAAAGCTGGAGAAATATGGGGTGAAAAAAATCGAAGTTGGAAGTTAAACACTGGATGTTTTCTGTCCTAGGGCAGTGGTGGTCTAGTGGTACAGGGCGCTGGATCGCTGATCCAAAGGTTGGGGGTTCGAGTCCCACTCTCCACAAGGTTGTCACTGTCTTCCCCAGTGCAGCTAACTGGGTTATCAAAGGCGGGCCATGTCTGTCACTGTCTATGGTGTGAGGCATGTAAAAGAACCATTGCCGACTTTCGTAAAGAGTAGCTGCAAAGCCGTTGGCGTGTTTCCGCCCTGCGATGGCCTGGCGAGCTGTCCAGGGTGTACTCTGCCCTCGCCCAAAGTTGGCTGGGATGGGCGCCAGCCTCCCCGCGACCCAAATTAGGATTAAGCGGTTACAGAAAATGAACTGAACTGTTTTCTATCCTGGAGTGACACGACAACTACCACACACACACACACACACACACACACACACACTAATATAACCTCTGATAAGAGCTCATACAATCAGCTTGCTCTTTACTGTACTGAAATTTTGAAAATGGGACCCGTCCTTCCCCATCTAAAAAAAAAAAAAAAATGAATAAAAGCCCGAGAGCTGGCTCGCTAAAGTCCTGTTGCTTTTGCAATCAAATAAAATAACATTTGGTAGAATTGTTAAGAAAAACAAAACAACAACAAATTCATTTATTCGTTCTGTGAACCACTTAATCCTAATTATGGTCGCGGGGAGGCTGGTGCCCATCTCAGCCAACTCTGGGCAAGGGTAGAGTACACCCTGGAGAGCTCACCAGGCCATCGAAGGGCATAAACACATTGAAGGCTATGCAGCTACTCTCGACAAAAGTCAGCTGTGGTTCTTTTAAAGCCTCGCCCCATAGACAGTGAGAGACATGGCCGGCCTTTGATAACCCAGTTATCTGCACTGGGGGAACAGGCACTGGGGGAACAGCAGTGGCAACCGTTTATCGTGGGGCTTGAACCACCGACCTTAGGATCGGTAATCCAGCATCTTCCCCACGGGCCACCACTTTCCCTCACAACAACAAATTCATCATCATCAAGTGGAGGAAAATCTAGAGAGGTGGAGGTATGCCCTGGAAAGGAGGGGAATGAAGGTTAGCCTCAGTAAGACAGAATACATGTGTGTGAACGACAAGGACCCAAGAGGAACTTTGAGGTTACAGGGAGCAGAGATAAGGAAGGTGGAGGATTTTAAGTACTTGGGCTCAATAATCCAGAGCAATGGAGAGTGTGGAAAAGAGGTGAAGAAGCGTGTGCAGGCAGGTTGGAATGGATGGAGAAAAGTGTCCGGTGTGATGTGTGATAGAAAGGTATCGGCAAGAATGAAAGGAAAAGTGTACAAGACGGTGATGAGGCCAGCGATGTTGTATGGTTTAGAGACAGTGGCCCTGGGGAAAAGACAGGAGGCAGAGCTGGAGGTAGCAGAGATGAAAATGTTGAGGTTCTCTTTGGGAGTAACGAGGATGGATAGGATCAGGAATGAGTACATCGGAGGGACAGCACATGTTAGATGTTTTGGAGACAAAGTCAGAGAGGCTAGATTGAGATGGTTTGGACATGTACAGAGGAGGGATAGTGAGTATATTGATAGTAGGATGCTGAGGTTGGAACTACCAGGCAGAAGGTCCAGAGGAAGACCAAAGAGAAGATTTATGGATGTGGTGAAGGCGGACATGAAGGTTGTTGGAGTAAGAGTAGAAGATGCAGAGGAGAGGGAGAGATGGAGGCAGATCATTTGCTGTGGCGACCCCTGAAGGGAACAGCTGAAAGGAAAAGAAGAAGAGATCATCATCATCATCATCTTCCGCTTATTCTGGAGTTGGGTCGCGGGGGCAGCAGCCTAAGCAATGAGGTCCAGACGTCCCTCTCCCCAGCTACTTCCTCTAGCTCTTCGGGGGGGTGAACACACACACACACCGAAACGTTCCCAGACAAGCCGAGTGACATCGTTCCTCCAGCATGTTGTGAAGCAGAATGTGTATACGGCATGTATTTTATTTTATTTTGTGATTTGATGAAGATTTATTTAGTTTATCATTGGAGGACGATGTGGTAGCGGCTGTCTAGCGAGAAAATAATGAACATATATTTATATCTGCTCAGTAACAGTATTTTCGAGGCGTTTAGCTTTCTATCCATTTCACTTCATATATATACTCTGTCTACTACAAATTATGGTTATGAAGATTTATTCCCTTTTTCTGCACTGCAGCCCAAACCATCCTGTGTATTTATAGCCGTGTGCTACACTTGTCATTCTGGAGAAATTATAGGTTTGTTCACTGCTCTAATCTTCAACTACTGCACTTCATGCTTTGTTTCTATATTTAGAGCAATTATTTTGTCTTGTGGGGCATGTTGTGTTGCTTTGGCCATAATAATGGACTCTGAACTGAAACTCTGACACGTGTGTAGGTTGTTTCTGCAACATTACACATTTTTTGGTGCTTGGCTCCATGATACTCTAACACGGGGGTGAGTGGGGTAGGGGGGGGTCTCTGAGCCATTTATCTTCTTCCACTGTTATGAAGCAAGTCATGCAATATGGGAGTCAAACGAGTGCAGTCGCTGAGTGACCATACAGTCAGTGTGGGTATACGTGCAAGTGACTGCCGTACACACACACACACACACACACACACACACACACACACACACACACACACACACTTTTTCAGAGTCATTCTGACTCATCGTAACACAAATTGAATCACACCAGATGATGCACAGATACACACATAATTAAGTGTCTTACTCACATCTGAATTTGTCCAACATACGGTGTAGATGTCATGTCCTCGGAAATATTTGTATTCAGGATCCAAAAAAAAAAAAAAAGACATTTTTATGATGAAATTTAACTGAGTTTTGCTAACCAGCTAGCGCTGTGCTAACATTCTTTAATTCATTTTAAGTGTGAACACAGACACACACACACACACACACACACACAGCAAACACACAGCAAACATACGGTGTAGATGTCATGTCCTCGGAAATATTTGTATTCAGGATCCAAAAAAAAAAAAGACATTTTTATGATGAAATTTAACTGAGTTTTGCTAACCAGCTAGCGCTGTGCCAACATTCTTTAATTCATTTTAAGTGTGAACACAGACACACACACACACACACACACACACACACACAGCAAACACACAGCAAACATACGGTGTAGATGTCATGTCCTCGGAAATATTTGTATTCAGGATCCAAAAAAAAAAAAGACATTTTTATGATGAAATTTAACTGAGTTTTGCTAACCAGCTAGCGCTGTGCCAACATTCTTTAATTCATTTTAAGTGTGGACACACACACACACACACACACACACACACACACACACACAGCAAACATACGGTGTAGATGTCATGTCCTCGGAAATATTTGTATTCAGGATCCAAAAAAAAAAAAAAAGACATTTTTATGATGAAATTTAACTGAGTTTTGCTAACCAGCTAGCGCTGTGCTAACATTCTTTAATTCATTTTAAGTGTGAACACAGACACACACACACACACACACACACACACACACAGCAAACACACAGCAAACATACGGTGTAGATGTCATGTCCTCGGAAATATTTGTATTCAGGATCCAAAAAAAAAAAGACATTTTTATGATGAAATTTAACTGAGTTTTGCTAACCAGCTAGCGCTGTGCCAACATTCTTTAATTCATTTTAAGTGTGGACACACACACACACACACACACACACACACACACACACACAGCAAACATACGGTGTAGATGTCATGTCCTCGGAATTATTTGTATTCAGGATCCAAAAAAAAAAAAAAAGACATTTTTATGATGAAATTTAACTGAGTTTTGCTAACCAGCTAGCGCTGTGCCAACATTCTTTAATTCATTTTAAGTGTGGACACACACACACACACACACACACACACACACACACACATACACAGCCTGTTAACTGCCATATTTGTGAATCTGAGATGTTTATACTAAGCTTGCTAACCAACGTGGGGCCGGTGGCGTAGTAGTTAGGGTGCTGCGCTCATGATCGGGAGGTTGTGAGTTCGAATCCCACTGAGACCCCCACTGTGCTAAGACCCCTGGGCAAGGTCTCAACCACCAGTGTGCCTCTGTTCACCCAGCAGTATAAATGGGTACCAGTAAAAATATACTGGGAAGCTCGCATCCCATCCAGGGGGAGTGGAACTCCTCGTCGCTTCACGCTATGGAAACCGGGGATAAGCACCGGTCTGATGAGCCACGAGGCTCGGGTGTAAAAACCCAACAGACTTACCTTGCTAGCCAACGAGCCTGTTTGCCTTCACCACCCGGGGAATTCTTCCAATTCAGACTCATGGCCTTACAGTCTTACCAAAATGACGACAACACTCAGAACGTGCCAAATGAATAGAAAACAAAGTGGTATGTATATTGTCACGTGTCGGTTTAGATTAAGTACATCCTTGAGAGGGTTAAGAGTTACAGCCGAAGGATTGCGGACCAATCCGATGGCATGTTTGGCTCAAACTTCTCTTTAGATCCTCTTTCATACATTTTGGTTTCCACCTGGGGTTATATTTCCCAAATATTATTTATGATGTATGCAAATAATTTTATTTATAAATAATATTAGAATAGATAATTTAGAAAGTTTTACTCTGCACACAGACTCTACTGTGATGGGGATGATAATAATAATAATAATAATAATAATAATACAGTGATCTCTCTCTACCGTGCTTCAGTTTCTGTGGTTTCAGTGCATCGCGGGTTTTTCAAAAATATTAATTGAAAAATAAAAAATAAGGAAAAATAGAGGAAAAGTTAAGGAAAATGCCACAAAACAAGGCCAATTATGCAAAAAAAAAAAAAACCCCAAACAAACAAACAAAAAAAAACAACCCAACAAAACTACTTACATTTTTATGTGATGTGTGCATCTGAGTGCGCGCGCTCGTCTGTATGCGTGTGTATTTATATTTTATTTACATCTTATGCATTATTTTTGAATACTTAATTGTTATTACAATATACGCATTTATAGCGTTGAATATGTATTTATTGATATTATATACACATATACATGTACGTACGTATATATGTCAGTCAGGGGGATCGATCCTATTTCGCGGAAATCGGCGGTCGCGGGGACTCTCGGTTCCCATTAACCGCAGAAAGTGAGGCATCCCTGTAATAATAAAGCTTCGCCTCAGAGTCTGTTGGTTATACTAGCACAGTTCACATGTTTTTCTAACCAGCTTGCAAAGCTAGCATGTAGCATGCAAATCAAAACACCCACGTTACCCACTGACTAGTACACTTTATAACGTGCGTTGAACTAGTTAGGCTAAATGACTACTGCCGTATTTTCAAACACTGGAAAGTAGCCATCACTACTTTTGTTGCTTCCTGGTGTGAACGTAGGGCTTGTTTCTCTGTTTCAAATAAGCGAATGTAGTGCAGAGAAGTCGAGGGAAATCAGGAACAGAGCCATATTGTGGCAGTATCAGTGTACAACTCTGTTCCTGAGTGAAAGGTCGTTTGTGTGTGTGTGTGTGTGTGTGTGTGTGTGTGTGTGTGTGTGTGTGTGTGTGTAAAAGACTGTGAGAGATTTGGGTAGGGGGCAGTTGGGCAGGTGCAATGACAGCTGGTGTGGGTAGCCCAAACCGAGGGGGAGGAAGAGAAGAACGAGTGAACATGGCAGTGGAAAAGAGGGCGCGTGAGTGCCGCCAGCAGTACCACCAACCGTATTTAATTTTCCACTGCAGAACACACGGAATGTTTTTTAAGTTTCAAGGACATTTTAATGCTCATCAGAGCGGTGTAGCTTTACATTTTGTTCTTGCTATATTGATCACTGAGTCGTCAGGATAGACTACTGGGTGAGAGAGAGAGAGAGAGAGAGAGAGCTATTAACCAGCTTTTATTGAACAACTCTATATAAAGGAGAAAGAATAAAAGAAGTTGAGGGAAGAGCGAGAGGAGAGAAAGTGCAGCATGTAATTTGGGTTTGGCTGTTCCATCCATGTGTGCTATTTTTACACCCGAAAATGAAACGCACATCTCCACTACATATTCAACAGGCAGATTATAGTATGATTATATTATAATATTCATACGGATGAAACACGCACGTGAAACGAAAAGGGAAAACAAGCGATACTGGGAAGGACGAACTGATGGCTGTAGGACGGATTGGTGGCAGCAGACGTGAGGACGAGGCGAGCCAAGTGAGTGGAATGGAAAACACACATGGAGCCAGTGACTTTCGACGATTATTTCCAAACCCATCTGTTTCGTGCCCAGCAGTTCCCAAAGGGCATTTAGCTGTGTGTGCAAACCCGACTAGATCAAGCGTTTCAGCACCGCCGTCGATGGAAATGACCGCGTTGAGTGAACAAAAGCATCAAATCAAATTAAAATGTTGATTCTTCCAAAGATGTCCTGCGCTTCCTTGAAGTCTGTAGTGGAACAAGGAGGCCGAGAAAGAAATGTTCAGGTTAAACGTTCTTCTCACATTCATTAGTCCAGTAGTTCTGCTCTGTGTCTGTATCTGTGGTACTGCTGAGCCTTGGGAAGCTTTTGGATTCGGACTTGTGTTGGATAACGTTCTGTGGTTAAATCGAGTGGCTCATGTTAGTTTCCAGCGCTATATTCTCAATCTTTCGGCTCTGCTTTGGATAAAAGTGTTCTGGGCGCGGCGTTTACGGGTAGCTAGTTGGAAATCCGAACCCCCTTTGGATTGTGATGGACTGGTAACGTAATGTGTAAACCAGCATCTGTTGCATGCTTTCATTTTATGAACCGCTTAATCCTAATTAGGGTCACGGGCAGGCTGGCGCCCATCCCAGCCGACTCCGGGTGAGGGAAGAGTACACCCTGGACAGCTCGACAGGCCATCGCAGAGCGGAAACACGCTGACGGCTTTGCAGCTACTCTTGTCGAAAGTCACCAATGGTTCCTTTACAGCCTCACACCATAGACAGTGAGAGACATGGCCGGCCTTTGGTAACCCAGTTAGCTGCACTGGGTGAACAGTGACAACCCGTTGATAGTGAGGCTTGAACCCCCAACCTTAGGATCGGTGATCCAGCACCTTTACGACCAGGCCACCACTGCCCCGAGCATTTGAATGCAGTCGGAGTGAAATCATTCACAGCGTTTTCCCTGACGCTCTTATTTTTTAACTTAGATTTATCGGTCTTATACAACTGACCAATTACGAGTCAAGGGCCTGAGCCAACGGCCTAACAGTGGCAGCTTGGTGGAAGTGGGGCTTGAGCCCCAACCTTCTGATCAGTAAGCCAGTGCATTAACCACTGAGCCACCACTGAGCCACCACTGAGCCACCACTGAGCCACCACTGCCACAGGAGGGGTAAGATTGTGGGCATAAGGTTGGGAATAAGGTTGTCTTTCTCCTTTTGAGTCTGGTTCTTCTCAAGGTTTCTTCCTCTTGTTGTCCGGGAGTGATTTTTTTTTTTTTTTTTCCCTGGCCTCCATCACCACAGTAAAATGATAAAGTTAAATTCTAAACCAATAGAGTATTGTTTACTATGCAGAGCAGCTTTGTGACAATGTCACTTATAGACAGTACTACACTAATGTAATTTTTTGAGCCACTTAATCCTAATTATGGTCGCTGGGAGACTGGCGCCCATCTCAACCGAGTCTGAGGCGAGGGCAGAGTACACCCTGGACAGCTCGCCAGGCCATCACAAGGCCAAATATAGCTATATTTAATATGTATGATGACGATTATGATCCATGTAAACTCAAGATTCAGTCCAATCTGGGAGTAAATATTGTTTTATAATAGCTTCTGGTTCAAAACTGGGATTATAATTCATGCAAAATGTATAAAAGAGTGATGTCATCACATGCTTATGTTGATGCAACACATGGCCAAAAATATGTGGACACTTTCAGTCACACCCAAACTTTTGGTGCACAGATGGAAGCATACAGATGTTTTTTTTTTGTATGCCGCAGCATTAAAGATTTGCATTTCCTACAAGTCTGAGCAAGACCATTTCCTTGTGAACTAAATACACACCAAGGAGACATGGTTCACCCACTTTAGAAGAACATTACCTGCACATGTCACTCAAAGTGATAACAGCCATGATCACCTTCCGACACCCAGTGCAAAGCCTTCTCAGAGAAGTGGAGGTTAATATAGGAGCAAAGGGACACTACATATGGAGTGGTGTGTTCAAAACCTATGAGTGTATATATTTTGTATAAATAGAAAATAAATAAAAATCAGGCGACACTGCAAAAATGGCACGTTTTACTGTTTTAAAGTCAATAATAGCGCCCTCTTGTGGTGAGCAGGTGCTACTACACCGTGTTTGTAGCAAAGGTGATTTCAGCCTCCATGGGATTTCATTTGTTTTTACGTAGCTTGGGCCTGTCACCTTTGGTTAGCTTAACTTTTGGAATAAATTGTCCCCTGTACAGTGTGTGTAGTTATATACTCCCTTTTAAACAAGAAAACGCCCATATTATTATTGTTCTTCCTCTTGTGTGCTATAGGAGGAGGCGATTCCTGAACTGGAGATAGATGTGGACGAGTTACTGGACATGCAGAACGATGAGGATCGAGCTGCACGTGTTAAGGTTCCATGACTTGCATCCTCTCCTAATGTCATTTTTTATTTATTTTCTACCACATTTCTGATGAATATCAGGTGGATATTTGTTTTGTTTGTTTACAGGATCTGCTGGTGGACTGTTACAAACCTACTGAAGTAAGCATCTTTTCGCAATGAGCTTTGAATGGAATATTAATCGCATCACCTTTTTATTTTCTCTTTTTGAAAGTGCCTTGTGATTTGGGCAGTCGCTTTTCTATTGCATTCCTAATACAATGGTACCTCGACTTACGAGTGTCCATAATAATGACTTTTCCATGATACGAGCTTCGATCCCACCAAAAATCCGCTCCAACCAACGAGCAAATTTTCTACTTACAAGCTCTGCTGGGGAAATGGCTTTTCTGGGTTGATTAGTCTTGTATTCTTCCACTTGTATTCCTCCGCACTCCGAGAAAGCCTTGTGCAATGCATCTCAATTATTTCCTGTGATGCCCCCTATAGGAAGAAAAAAAAAATACAATATTCTGCACCCTCTAGCGCCCCGCGTGACTGTAAATAGTACTTATTATTAGTAACAATATTCTGCACTTCATATCGTTTACTTGGTGCTTTTCCCCCAACACCATAGAAAACACAGTGAGAGTGCCACTGCCATCTAGTGTCGAGGATGCGCAATCACACTTATAAAGCTGGTCCACCAGTTTATTGACCCCTTGTATACAGCAGTGTTTCCCAACACCTGTTCTGCGGCACATTAGTGTGCCGTGAGAAATCATCAGGTGTGCCGCGGAAGATTAACCAATTTCACTTAGCATGTAGTAACAGTGCCGTTCTGCTAGAGGGCAGTATCATTTTTGTTCCGTGGTGTGCCTCATGATTTTTCTAATGTGATTTTTCTAATCCGTGGTGTGCCTTGGCCCAAAAAGGTTGGGAAACACTGGTTTACAGTATTCTTGTTTTTATTTATTGTTAATTACAGTATTATTAATGTGACTGTACATGTTATAATTGGGATAATGTTTATTGTTACATGTTTATCTTACACATAATACGTGAAAAATACATCTTTGTGTCAGGTTATAGGAGTTTGGGAGGCGGTTGGAATGGATTAATTGGTTTTCTATTGTTTCCTATGGGAATTTTTGTTTCATCTAACGAACGTTTCCACTTATGGGCTTGCCCTCGGAACAGATTAGTTTCGTAAGTAAAGGTACCACTGTATTCTGATGTTATGTACTTATTCATTGTTAACTGCACCCATATTTATTGATTTTACATCACTGTGATGAATGCAAGAAAAAATAACTGTCCAGTCCGCGTGACAGAAAAGCAGGAGTACTGCATTAGAACCTCTTTTAAACGGAGAGCTCATAACACCTACTTTTATTAGAAAAAAAAACCATGACTGCTTGTTTACTATAGTAATTTATTTACTATATTTTTTTACTGCAAAAATGTGAAGCGAGTGCAAAAAAAATAATGTGTACACCTTGCCTGGAATATATACACTTTCCATCACAGCCGTGCCTGGTGTCCAGGCTACTGATTTATCCAACATACAGCAGAGATGTCACGCGGGGACACCTGGGGCAACTGGCATTCTACTTCCTCCCAAACGTGTTGAGTGGGGATGAGGTCAGTGCTTTCTGAAAGCGACTCACATTCTCCCACTCCAACCTTCTGTCTTCATGGAGCTCACTGTGTGGACAGAGGGACCGTTATGCTAGCACAGGTTCAAGCCTCTGAGCTCCAGTGAAGGGAAATTGTAACCCAGCAGCAGACGTAGACCTAAACGACAGCTGTACGCTTTCAACTTTGCGTGATCAGCTTTGGGAAGAAACTACACATGGGTCTAATAGACAAGTGTCCATAAACATTTGACCATAAAGTTACTTGATGCAGTGAGTAATCATAACAACTTACAGTAGACCCACGACATTGGAAATATTCTTACATTAATATTGCATTCTTTAAATGGTCACCAGCTCTCATGAATACACATTATGTGGTCAAATGTTTATGGACACTTGACCATCAGACCCATGTGCACTGACCTCATCCCTACTCAACACGTTTGGGAGGAAGTAGAATACCAGCTGCCCCAGGTGTCCCCGCCTGACATCAGTGCCTGACATTAATAATGGTCTTGTGGATGAGCGGCCTTTCCAGAAGAGAGAAATTTATTACAGCAGTGAAGAGGAATGAAACCTGGAGTTCAACCATCAAGAAACACGAGTGTTCTGCTGAAGTGTCGTGTATATATAGTGTGATTGGCCAGCTTCAGTTATTTTCGTGAATACAGGCAGAACGCAATTCCCGCGCTGTATTTGAGTTTCTGATTTACGTGTAAATCTTCTGAACTGCCGTTAAGTCTTTTTCTTCCTCCGATAGGACTTTGTAGTCGAGTTGCTTGACAAAATCCGTGGCATGCAGAAGCTCAGCACACCTCAGAAGAAATGATACACCTTCAGCCTCGGCTCCTCCTAACCTTCCACCAGCCAATCACAGCTTCTCCCTTTGCTTCACCAGGTAGTTAACCAATCACGTGAGGTAAAGGAAGACTTGAGATTACTGGGGAATCTAGCCAATCAGATTCTTATAAGCAGGACTTATCTTGTTTTAATTTTGTTAAATTTATGGTATATATATTATTACTTTTTCTAAAAGGGGAAATGGTTTCATTGTGTTTTGAAGCAATTGTAGAAATCCTAGCAACATATTTCTCCAAACATATTGTTCGACGACTGTGGGAAATTTTGCTCTGATGCAATACTGTGTGTAAGTAATTTTATCTATACATGTATGTACACACCTGCCCATGTATGTGTATATATATATATATATATATATATATATATATATACAGTGATCCCTCGCTACTTCTTGCTTCAGTTTCTGCGGCTTCAGTGCATTGCAGGTTTTTCAAAAATATTCATCGAAAAATGGAGATAAAGATAACGAAAATTCCACAAAACAAGGCCAATTATGCAAAAAAAAAACCCAAAAAACAAAAAAAACCCAAACAAACACCCCCCACAAAAAAAAAAAAAAAAAAAACCCACAAACTCCCCCTACAAAACTACTTACATTTTTATGTGAGTTATGCATCTGTGTATATTTTATTTACGTCTTCTGCATTATTTTTGAATGTTTGTTATTATAAGCATTTATAGCATTGAATATGTATTTATTGATATTATATACACGTATACGTCAGTCGGGGGGGTCGATCCTACTTTGTGGAAATCGGCAATCACAGGGTTCTCGGTCCCATTTAACCGCGGAAAGTGAGGGATCCCTGTATGTGTGTGTGTGTATATATATATACATTTTATTTATATATATATATATATATATATATATATATATATATATATATATACACATACATATATATATATATATATATATACACATATATATATATATATATATATATATATATATCTATAAAATTATACACACACATATATGGACAGCACTCACTATAAACATGTTTATAGTTCTCTAAAGATGTTATGACCTTCACTGCAATATAGTAGGTGTTGAAGAGATGACATATATGCGGCCTTCTCTCGCTCTCTCTCTTTTTTTAAATTAGACCTTCGTTTTATCTTTCCCCCGTACAGTATGAAAGGGCTTTGCAATAGAGTGATGATATAGGTCTGTTTATTGATATGGGTAGGATAAGATGGATGGTGGTGGAAAACCGGAACTTTTTTAAGACATGCAAACCCACACACACACACACACACACACACACACAGAGAGACAGACGGGCGTCACCCTTGCAGGGATCAGTGGGAGCATGTACCGCACGCCACAGCTGTGGTTATTAGGCCCCACACTCTTACACAGATGTGTGAGATGGCATGTGGCGTGCAGAGGGAGATGATGACATGCTGGAGGGGCTCACAGCGCACCATGTTATCTGCCAGTTTATAAGGTTCCAATTAATGGTTTTATTTGACTCTGCTAACTTATCTTGCCTAAAAAGCCATCTGCTTACTTCCTGATAGATAATCAAACCTAACATGAATAGGGCTTTTATATATTCCATACCTGTCAGTGGAAGGAGTGGCCAAGTTTTAATTCATCATTTTCCACATTCATTCAGTACTGTATACACTATCATGTATAAATCAGGTACATGATCGAGAGTCAAATACACGAGCAAGAGCCACTCTTACAACACGTTCTATTTAATTCCTCCTACGTTGTATGTATGTCCTCCTCTCTCCATCCAACTCTCATCTTTTCCCAGTCAGAATATTTTTTCTATATCAGTCGTTGCCTTAGTACAGATACTGTTACACAAACCAAATACATGGAGGCATTACTTTGAGATATTTATCAAGGAGCAATTTGTAAAAAAATTCAGGCTAAATCCTCCTCAGTGTGTTTTTCTACAAGGAAAGAAAAAGTTGAAATTATTTGAAAGTCGAGTACAAAACATACATTGTTTTATATGTGCATGAAATAAAATTGATTTGTCTTTTTTTAATCGTGTGTGTATTATATCGGATCAAGCTGTTGACTTTTTTTCATACATTCAACAGCACACAAAATATGCTCAAACAAATGAAATTTAATAAGGCACATGATGTACGTGATAAAAATGCAGGCATCTGAGGTTTCTCTGTGATTGAAGATGGGGTGGGTGGAGAGGGGTGGGTTGTGAAGAAAACTGTAGCAATAAACTTTTGTTAGGTTCCTGGATTTGTTAAACTTTGTGTAACTTTAATAATAAAAAAAAAATGTTCAACACGTTTGTCAGTGTGTGATGTTTCATTTGAGGTTTTAAAACGTGAAATTATAAAATCAAGGCAGTTATTCGTGTACAGGTGCACTTTCAGTTCTTGGGAATGCTTCACTATGCAATCATTTAAACATGGCCACCTCGGAATGCAGCTGAATGACGGATCCCTCATCTGATACAAACCCGCTGTTGCCTAAAATCCAGTACTGTGTCATTTGCCATGGAAAAACTGAATTATTGCACTGCCATCAGATAAGTTTACATTTGGTAAACTTAACCCTTATCCAACATACGTTTGAACTCATCTTGTACTCTCGGCCAAGGTAATGCGATGGGTGGTCAGGGCCTTTCACATTGAAACACACTGACAGCTTTGCAGCCGACCCTTTACAAAAGTCTGCAATGGTTCTTTGACATGAGCCTCTCACCATAGACAGTGAGAGACATGGCCTTTGATAACCCAAGGAAGACAGTGACAACCCTGTGGTGAGTAGGACTCCAACCGTAGCATCAATGATCCAGCACCCTATACCACTAGGCCACCACCTTCACTGCTTTGTATATCCTGTGTAAGTTGAAAATAGGCAGTGGTGGCCTGGTGGTAAAGGTTGATCCTAAGGTTGGCGGTTCATGTCCCACTCTCAACAGGTTGTCACCATTCCCCCACTGCAGCGAACTGGGTTATCAAAGGCCGGGCATGTCTCCCACTGTCTATGGTGGCTTAAAACCAGCCTTTCCCGGTCCATCGGGGTGAAGAAGGAGCTGAGCCTTAAGGCAAACCTCTCAATTTACCAGTCGGTCAAACCCTCACCTATGGTCACGGTAGTGACCGAAATAACAAGATCCTGGATACAAGGGGCTGAAATGAGCTTCCTTCGCCGGGTGATGGGGCTCTCCCTTAGAGATAAGGTGAGAAGCTCTACTATCTGGGGAGAACTCGGAATACATCCGCTGCTCCTCCCATTGAAAGGGGCCAGTTAAGGTGGCTCGGGAATTTGGTCAGAATTCCTCCTGAACGCCTCCCTGGTGTGGTGTTTCGGGCATGTCCAACCAGGAAGAGACCCCGGGGACGACCTAGAACATGTCTCTCGGCTTATCTGGGAAAACCTCGGTGTCCCCCCAGAAGAGCTGGAGGAAGTGGCTGAGGAGAGGGATGTCTGGACGTCTTTGCTTAGGTTGCTGCCCCCGCGACCCGACCCCGGAAGAAGTAGGTGGTGATGATGATGTTTAAACCAGTCCCAGTCTTTGGCTAAGGACTATATTTCCCAATATCATACTTCTCATCATTAAACAATTGCTTATTGTCCTGAAGCAGTCAACCAATCAGATCGTGCCATTCCAGTGTTATATAAAATATACATAAATATCTAAAGCTTTTTATTTCTGTGTATTTTTGAGAGAACTCAAACCCCCATAGTAATATTCTTAAGTGGAAATAAATAAAGAAAGAAAGAAAGAAAGAAAGCAGACAGGCCATTCAGAACCACTGCGCCGTGTTTCAGGAATGAAATGAGCTCCTGAGATCATCTTCTCTTTCCGGAAGTTCCCGTCCAAAAAAAATTCCGCTTCTGTTTACCATTGCTATCTCGATCGCTATTGGTGGATTCCTTGTTGCACATATAAAGTTCTTTTAATTCTATTGGACGACATGTTTCGTAACGTGCTTTCCGATTGGCCAGCCCAGAAAGACGAAGATGACGACACCGAGCAAGGCAAATCCTGAGGAAGTCCAAGTTGTCCTAGTTACTAGACATTTTCTGGTGTAAATATTTCTTCTGCGCGTCTGGAACGCAAACCCGGGCTGAGGTAAGGCTTGTAGGTGCTGTTAATAGTGATGTATTCGAGTTAAGCGCTTTGGAAGTGGTGAACATGGCGCTACAGCGAGTTTAGGTGAATGATACACACACACACACACACACACACACACACACACAGTCTCAAAACACTGAAAGAGTGAATCTAACAAGCAGCGTGTTGAGTCCTATTTACTCGACCTTCCTTCCTTTAATCTGTTCTTCTTCCGAGACCCTTTCATGCAGCCCCGAGGGGACAAAACACAGCACACAAACAATTGAAGCATTTAGGGAAACACAAAGGTGCCATGACAGGGCAGACCCGGCGATGGAGATGGAGACACAAAGCTGCATTGATGTGACGTCACCCTGATGGGAAATAAGGATCAATGTATTGTTTATTAGTTGGTTTTGAAATATTGACCCCTGTAGAAGACTGTCAATCCATTCACTCATTTGCTGAACTATTTTATTTGCTTATTCCAGGCAATTCTTATTAAACTCAACTTCAACGAGGGCCACAGAAATTAATTTCAAGGTCATCCAGGTCCAGTTAGTCCAGTCAAAAAAATCCCATGAAACCTGCAAGGCACATTAACCCTTTAACGTCCAAATTATTTTTTGTAGTTAAATTTCCTAATCAAAAAGTCCTAAGGAAACACATTGAATACATTTCTTTCAACAAAATCATAACAATAATAATAATACAGGGATCCCAGATTTCCGCTATTTTTATTCGCCTATTTAGCGGAATTCCGCTATTTTTTTCAGCTTCAGAGGCCCTGCAGCCCCAATGACTCCCAGCTGAAATATTTAATTTCCTCTATTTCTGAACTCGTTTCCGCTATTTTTTCTAAACCTCGCTGGGATCCCTGATAATAACAACAACATAATAACAAATAATAACACTCACAAATTCATGAACAACACAATCCTGAGCACACAAAGTTGTTTTCTCACAGCTGACTGAGGCACTTGGGACAAAGTTGTGTTGCATCAGGTGATGCCACAAGTATAGAACACTTGAGCAGCACAGAGTACAATGCATCTAGCAATTATTAGCATTATTTGAAAGAGGACCATATGGTCCTGATAACGGTGTTAAAGGGTTAATTAGTTAAGTTTATTATTTGTCCTCTTTAACTTTATTTAATTTCCGTGTCTGACAATGCTGAACAGTAGTATGCTAGTTAGCCATCGTTCTTGAGCCATGAATGACACTTGAAACAGGTTTACCGTCTATAATAATATATCAGCTTCAGTCAAAATGTCTCAGTCCAGCCTGTTGAGGTGTTTTATCTGAATATGTAATGCTGACTGATATGACATACAAGATGTGCTGACAAAAATTTAGGGATTACTGTACTCTTATTCCAAAGCTGCATTCACACAGGAAACGACAGGCGACATGTGACTCTCGTTACTGCTGAACTACATGCGAAATCATTTATTCTCATTGTGTATAGAAGCAAATAGGAAATGTTCATTTTCTGTATCCGCTTAATCCTAATTAGGGTTGCTGAGACGCTGGCGCCCACCCCAGCTGACTCAGGACGAGGGCAGAGTACACCCTGGACAGCTTGCCAGGCCATCACAGGGCGGAAACACACTGACGGTTTTGCAGCTACTCTTGTCGAAAGTCAGCAATGGTTCTTTTACAGCCTCACACCATAGACAGTGAGAGACATGGCCGGCCTTTGATAACCCAGTTCGCTGCACTGGTGGGGTGAGGGGTGGGTGGGGGGGTAATGAGACGACGACAGTGACAACCTGTGGAGAGTGGGGCTTAAACCCCCAATTTTAAGATCAGTGATCCAGCACCCTTATACCACTAGGCCACCACTACCCGCCCAAATAGGAAATGTTTTTGGTGGATTTTAGTGTTTGGCAGCATCTGTCAAACATTACTATCTTTACGCGTTGATTGGTTATCGTTTTCATGAAAGTTCAGCTCAGGTGAACTCTGTTGCCAACCATTTGATGCCTCTTTAAAGAATTTTTTTTACCTTGTCAGTTATTTTTCTGGTAATAATTGACTTTTCATGGGTGCTGGTCACTCATCCATGGTACACTTCCTGTGTGAATCCATCTGCATGCCCTGTACATACTACAGTGTCCTGGTTGGTTTTGAACTGATCTAAACTAATCATGTGGTCCTTATCTTCAGGAACGATAACCGAGTATGCTACTGAAATTAATTACTTAAACACACACCTTAGAGTCCTAATGTAAATTAAGAATATGAAGTTTTATATATGGAGTTGGATGTTTAAAGCAGATTTATTAGTACTTTTCCCAAAGAGGACTACCACACTGAGAAGTACAGTGAATCTGCTCCGAGTCCACATGTGTGTTTTAACTTTCGAACCTATAATTTTGCCAGTGAAGTCGGTCAGGGTGAGCATTTTGCCCTTATCCTAATATACTGTGTTCCTCTTTTAACATGCAGTAAATCGTGGGCGTGTGCAGCAGCGATGCCAGCCCAGCCTGCTCCACGTGAGGCAGAGGAGGAGATGGAGACAGAGCCTGACTCTGAAGTGCCTCATGCTAATGGAGAGACAGAGGAGGAGAGGGAACGGGAAGGAGGAGAGGCAGAGGAGACGATGGAGGAGAGTGGAGAGGAGCGAGACAGTGACCTGGAGGAGAGCGAAGCAGAGGAAGAGGAGGAGGAAGAAGAGGAGAGCTCAGGTGTGCTTATTAAACACATTCATAAAGCATTTATTACTGTGTCTGGTGCGGTGTGGCGATGACGTAGAGGAGCTTATGATGGTTGTGGATCCACTTCATTCATTCGAGTTTCAGCTGACTGAGAATCTAATCGGTGTTTAGTGTGACAGAAGAGTCTTCAATGATTGAATGTTATATTACACTATAGCTGATGATTGCGTGTAATCTTGTGTCAGAGATTGATGATGAAGATTGTGAAAGGAGGAGGATGGAGTGTTTGGATGAGATGTCAGATCTTGAGAAGCAGTTCCTGGAACTCAAAGAAAAGTAAGTCTTGTTCGATTGTGCTTCCAGGAGTATGAGACAGTATATAAAATGTAATAGATCAAGTGATTTAGAAATAAAGGGGTACAGATGATTGAATTACAGGGATTCCTCAGTTTCCCGCGGTTAATGGGAACCAAGACACCCCATTCCCCTACGACCGCCGATTTCCTCGAAGTAGGATCGACCCCCCCCCCCCCCCCCAACTGTCGTATGCGTACATGTATGTGTATATCATATCAATAATATTCAACGCTATAAAGACTTATAATAATAAACATTAAAAAATAATGCATAAGATGTAAATAAAATATAAATACACACGCATACAGACGCGCACGCACAGATGCGCACCTCACATAAAAATGTAAGTAGTTTTGATGGGAGGGTTTGGGGTTTTTTTTTGCATAATTGGCCTCATTTTGCTGAATTTTTGTTACATTTTTCCCTATTTTTCCTTATTTTTTAATTTTTTGATTAATATTTTTGAAAAACCCATGATGCACTGAAGCCGCAAAAATTGAAGCACGAAGTAGCGAGGGATCACTGCACACGTGATTTGTTGAAATTGGACAGTGAGACACTGTTGGTGAGTTCAAAATTCACCTCAAGTGATGTTTCCATTCTATAAAATAAAAGTCAGATAACTTGTGCGACTATCAACATGAAGATCACAGGCTCGAATACGAGTTGATGCTGCAGCCATTCGTGGCCGGGAGTCCATGGATGAGAATAGGCGAGCTCTCTTGAGATACAGGGCTGGCATGCTCTCGTCTCCGTTACCTGAAGTGATCGCTAGCCAATCACAGGTGTCTGTGAGCTCATTCGTACGGGGGCGGATAGTGCTTTCCCTCGGAGTGTGTTAGGCTGCTCTCCTGGGTGCATGCACAGCAGTTTGTAAAGATGCAGGTCATAGCATCGTACGTCACAGAGGGGCATGTGTATGCTTACGCCTATCTCTTGTTCATGATAGCTGTATATGATGGGGAGGCAACACAAGACAGATGGGAATTGAATACGAATAAATTAGGGAAGAAAATAAAGACATAGACTCTCATTTCTCACATTAATTTATACATACGGCCAGTTCTCCCGTCATCACACTGCCTTCTCTACCCTGGTTACTCACCTGCGTCGTTGTTTTTTTTTTTTTTTTGGTTGTGTGTAGGTTATTTCGTGAGCGGCTGGACCAGGTGAAAGTGAAGCTGGATGAGGTGCTGACAGGAAAAGCGGGGGAGTACAAAGAGCCACTGGCCACACTTCAGAAAAACATGCAGCTACGCACTCAGGTAGCAGGTAATAATAAATCAGTATCTAATTTAAAAAATGGCATGTACAGCAAAGAAATGTGCAAACAGACTCGGATGTAAATGAGATCAGCTCTTCAGATACACAATGTTGGTGCTTTTTGCCCACCAAAGCAAAAAAAAAAAAGTGCATTATTTCTCCATAGGAACAAATATTTATTCTATTACAGTGATACAGTGCACAGCACAATGCCGTCACCAGAATACAGGAATTAAAGCACATTGTAATTATCTGTGGTGCTGATTAGACCGAGCTGTGAAGGTTGTCCTCGGTATAGAAACTCACACATCAGAAATTCATTAATCAGCCCTCCAAGCATGTGAAGAAGCCAGTGTGTGGGTTCGACAGTGGATAAGTTGCCTGGACTAGGCTAGAGATGGATGATTAAAGGTGTATTTAACATGGAAAATGTATTACAGTGATCCCTCACTACTTCGTGCTTCAGTGCATCGCGGGTTTTTCAAAAATATTCATCGAAAAATAAAAAAATAAGGAAAAATATGGAAAAAATTAAGGAAAATGCCGCAAAGCAAGGCCAATTATGAAACAACCCAACAAAACCATTTACATTTTTATTTGAAGTGCGCATCTGTGCACGCATCAAGAGTGTGGAAAAGTGGTGAAGAAGCGCGTGCAGGCAGGTTGGAATGGTTGGAGAAAAGTGTCCGGTGTGATGTATGATAGGAAGGTATCTGCAAGAATGAAAGGAAAAGTGTACAAGACAGTGATGAGGTCAGCGATGTTGTATGGGTTAGAAACAGTGGCACTGAGGAAAAGACAGGAGGCAAAGCTGGAGGTAGCAGAGATGAAAATGTTGAGGTTCTCTTTGGGAGTAACGAGGATGGATAGGATTAGGAATGAACACATCAGAGGGACATCACATGTAAGACGTTTTGGAGACAAAGTCAGAGAGGCTAGATTGAGATGGTTTGGACATGTACAGAGGAGGGATAGTGAGTATATTGGTAGTAGGATGCTGAGGCTGGAACTACCAGGCAAAAGGCCTAGAGGAAGACCAAAGAGGCGATTCATGGATGTGGTGAAGGAGGACATGTAGGTTGTTGGTGTAAGAGAAGAAGATGCAAAGGATAGGGCGAGATGGAGGCAGATGATTCGCTGTGGCGACCCCTGAAGGGAAAAGCTGAAAGGAAAAGAAGAAGATCCGTGTACGCATCTGTGATAACTGTGTTATCAAAGGCCTGCCATGTCTCTCACCGTCTGTGGTGTACGTTTCATGTAAAAGAACCATTGCTGACTTTCGTCAAGAGTAGCCGCAAAGCCGTCAGTGTGTTTCTGTCTTGCGATGGCCTGGCGAGCTGTCCAGGGTGTACTCTGCCCTTCCCCAGAATCAGCTGAGATGGGTGCCAGCTTCCTCGTGACCCTAATTAGGATTAAGCGATTCAGACAATGAATGAATGTTTCTTTGGCAATTTTAACAGAGCAGGCTCCAGAGTGGCACATTGACAAGGGATGTGACTATTAAAGCCGAGCTTCCATATGATCAGTCATGGCCAAATGTACCAATGAATTTCAATTCGAGGGTAATTGAGTATATTTTTGGAGGTAGTCAGTCGAATTTGAAGTAAATGGTTCGTATTCATGGTCTTGGAAAAAGTTTTGGTCCTGCTCAAAGTTTGGTGCGAATTCAGAGTGGTTCGGATATGAGAGAACAGCTTTGGAAGCAGTTCGGGTTTGCACACATCACACTGCACACTGAATCCGTCCCTTTTTACAAAGTTAAAACCCATGAAATTATGACCCGTCACACAAATCCCTGTTCTTTATAGAGCCGGCCGGCGGGAGTCCTGTGTCTACACTTAAAAAAATAAATAAATAAATGAAAAACATTTGCATATTTCCTACATGCAACACACTTCTTTCCATCTGACACAGGTCTCTTAAAAGTATAATATTATTTCTAAATATAAATGGTGGTTCTGGTGTCACTGCTGAAGATGCTTTTTATAACAGACTGAGGAATGTGCATCTCAGATCTGTTCCATTTGCACTCAGATCTGATTTTCTTTGGGATGTGGTAGAGGAGACATGGGAAATATACATCAGCTCTGCAGTAATCTATTGTTATTTTTTAAAATTTACTTTTCCTTAAATACTAAGTTCAACTTGGATTTCTCACATAATCTTTCTCCTGATATAAAATGGGATTTTCCTTATCGACACGAGGTGGAAAGCTGATCCAGTCTGTTATGCGTGTCCACAATAAATAATAATATGCCCAGGTTTATATAATAAAAGTCCCTAACAGGTATTTATGCTCTGATCTGACATAGAATAAACAACGTGCATTAAGGGCAGGTATTTAGGTGCAGCTTCGTCTCTCTCTCTCTCTCTCTCTCTCTCTCTCTCTCTTGCTTCCTCTCTCTTTCACACACACACACACACACACACACACACACACACACAAACAGTGCAGGCTGAAATTGCAACTGTCCCATAAGCCAAAACTGAGCAACTTGTACTGAAATACACACCTAATTGAACTGGACCCACTGCACTCAAGACAATCAAATGGAGCGACATATAAAATATACAGTGAGTCGTCGACTTAAGACCCATGTGAGCTACGTCTGATCGACTTTACGACCGCAAAAGTCGTGAAGCATGATTCATGGCAGTGCAGTGCGAGTGTTGCGTACGACAGTTGTCTGCGCTGCCGGCAGCACCAGCATCTTAAAAGGCCAAGCAGGAGATGATGCAGCTTCCTAACTTTCTAACTGCTCAGAGCTCAGAGCAAATCTATTCATCTACTTTCAATTGCACGTCACTGTGGCGCAAAGCTGAGAGCCAATCCTTTCTGTGTGGGCGGGTTTGATACCTTGAAACTCTAATTTTATTGGACTCACACGCTGCAGTGTTTATGTGACAGGAAGCGCGTCTCAAGTTTTGGCAATCAGTCGGTCTGCGGGTTGAAGTTTTTCCATGTCTGTCCATTTGTGTTTGCTTGCCAGCTGTGCTTGGCTTCTTGGAAATGAGCCAATCAAAACGAGGGAAATTTATCTCTTTACTTAAAAACAACACGCACGGTCTATGGCTGTTGTTATAATCCAATAAAATTAGAGTTTGAAGGTATCGGACCCGCCCACAACTAGAGTACAGAAAGGATTGGCTCTCTGCTGCGTGCCACAGTGACGTGGAATTGAAAATAGATGTATAGATTTAAATGTGCGAGATTTATTCATCTGTTTTTGTTTGGCATGAGTGTATTTGGATGGAAAGTCGACATACGACCAGATCGCTTTACGACCGGTCTGCCGGAACCAAAAGCGGTCGTAAGTCAACGACTCACTGTACAGAGAAAAAAGAGCAAAAGATCATTTATCTCTATTTTAAGGGCGGGTTCAACACACTACATGACACACAGTCAGGGCAGGGTCACGTGTTTGAAGGTTTTCTAAGAGATCACGAATTTTTTTCGGACAGCTGAACCCAAAATCAAAATAGTTGCAATATTTTGCCCTCTTTTGCGGATATATCGCTTACATGTGAAATATCGTCAGACAGATTGTGAGAAGGACGATATACACAAAAACCAGCAATAAATAACAAAAAATTTAATGTTAAATTTTTTTTTTTTGGCTTCCACCCCATTTTCTCCCTAATTCAGTCATATCCAATTGTCACCCATCAAATAGTGCCTTCTCTATCACATGATCACCACCAAATCCTGCGCATGAGCTCACAGACACCCATGGCTGGCCGGCAATCGCTGTGAGTGACAGGAAAGTGAGCGTACGCCATCTCTCCCTCCTGTGAGAGCTTGGGGAATTGGTTCCCATGGACTCCCGGTCACGGATTACTTCTTGTATTTGAAATTGTAATGTTTGATTTGTTCAGTACTTGGACAAGCTGATGTCCTTCATCACTGAGCCTTTATGCTTCAGTTAATATAACCAAATATCCATACAGGGTCCTGACTAATTTTAATTCAAGTATTTATTTCAGGTTGAGTGTAACAACGTCACTGCTTTGCTGTAATGGTGACTCCGTTACTGTTCCTCTTGTTTCTATATACTGCCAATAGTCATATGGGCTTAGAGTCAGATGAGCTGGTCTTGGAGTGGATTTGAGTAAACTCACTGTGTGTTGATCTCTGTAGGTGTTTACAGAGAGCTGTGCCTTCAGGTAATCAAACACAAGCATGAGTGTGAGATACAGGGAGCAAAACAACATCTGGAGGTAACACGATTCAGGAAGCACAGAACATATGCATGTGTACACACACACACACACACACACACACACACACACACACACACACACACTAACATGCACACACAAAATAGCCTGAAAGATTGAGTCCTGGTTGTGTGGAATTTGCTCACAGAGTGAGAGGATCCTACTGTTTGACACCATGAAGACAGAGCTGCTAGAAAAGATCCGCAGACTGGAGGAGGACAAGCAGAGCGTGGACATCACCTCAGGTCAGTGCTTCTCAAATAGTGGGGCGCGTGGTGTGATATTGTCGGGGGGGAGCGTGTGTGACCCTGGGGAACATGTTTTTCTGGAATTGTGTATGGTAATTAAGTGTAAATGCACCTCCGCTCCACTAGTTGGCAGTGGCACTCTCATTGTCGCGCTATGGTGTAGCGGTTTTTCGCACAAGCAAACAATATGAAGCGCAGTCAACAACCCCTCAAGTGACAACACGGAAACATTTCTAACAGGAACGAAAAGAAAGGTGGAGAGAGAGATGGAGATAATTAGACATAAATCAGTTAGATGAGTTTAAATAAGGATGTATTTTTTTATTTCATGCACATTGGTGCACTTTAAATCTTTTCTATTTCAGATTAAAAAAACAATGTTAATGAAGTTTTTCTTTGTTGTAAGTTGAAATATATTTTTCTTTTTTTGTTTTTACCGTTAAATTTTCTAGATAAATAATACTACTTATAGTTGCTCGTGGGATGGGGGGTGGGGGTGGGGCATGAATTTTTTTTTTTCTTCCTAGGGGGGGCACCATAGAAAATAATTGAGAAGCACTGCCTCAGGTGCACATATATGCACACACGCACACACACGTACGGACTCGTGCAAGAGAAAGCACTCTCCACTATAAGAACAAACACAGTTATACATGTGTACTTTGTGAATGAACGCCTTTCTTCCTGTTCTTTTAGAGTGGTGGAGTGATGAAGTACGCATGAAGAAGTGTAAGAAGAGAAGTCACTTAAGCCAACTGGACAGGAAGAAAAAGCCAGCCCTCGTGTCAGGTAACACAGCCAACCTGCTGGAGAAGTGGGCGGTATGATGCCTTCATGTCGCTTCTCCGAATGTCATCAGTCATCGATGCTTTTTAAAATCAATTTGGGGAATTTCATTCTGAATATGTTACTATTGACGAGTGTTAAAATGTTGGACAACATGATTTCCCAATGAGTACAGATGTCCTCCATCCCTATCATACCGTACACATGCGCTCCCTCTATTCTCAGGACCCTACATAGTGTACATGCTGAGGGACATTGACATACTGGAAGACTGGACAGCCATCAAGAAGGTAGTCAATGTTTTCCATCTGTGAAGTCATCAATTATTACACATTACTTACCGAATATTTGTGTGCGTGTGTGTATGTTCATGCAAAATGGAATTTTGATCACTTGTGTCTTTGCCATTATCTCCAGGCTAAAGCTGCACTAATCCCCTTGAAGAAGAAGTCAGACAGTAAGTCCCTGTGTGTGTGTGTGTGTGTGTGTGTGTGTGTGTGTGTGTGTGTGTTGCTTGACAGTTAATCGATGTGTGTGTGACTGTGTTTGTGTGTGATGTGTGTCCCCACATCATCTTGTGCTGTCTAACCTTTTAATCCCTAGAAGTCTCTGCATATCTTTCTTCTACGTCCCATGATGCATTGTATCAGTCAGCCGTCTCTTTCTCAGTCAGGTCACTCAGGAGAGTCGACCGTAAAAACCCTTATAAACTGCGTCGTCACTAATGAGCTCTGAAATGCATCACACCTCCAACAGCCTCTAATTCATTACTTGCGGATTAACTCGATCCCTATCAAAGCCCTCGCTATGAGCCAAGTAGCTTTCAGACACAATTTACTTATTCAGAAAGTCTCAATGTATATTATGGATCAAATTAAGGACCCCCCCCCCTACCACCACCACCTTGAATTACCTCCGTGTTTGTTTATCTTCTCTATCTGCCTAACACCTTCATCTGTGCTTGAATCCATATAACATTTAATCCCAATCATTCATTATGGTTATTATTATTATAGCTCAATTACCTCAGAGGATAGATTGCAAATGCGCGCATGAATTACAAAATTTGTCCTTCAAAGCAAATAAAGTGGTGCGTGTACAGCTGGCACACAGTTTTATATATACAAGATATATATATATATATATATATACATACAAGATATATATATATATATATATATATACAAGATATATATATATATATATATATATACACGATATTATATTTTATTTATATATATATATATATATATATATATATATATATATATATATATATATATATATATATATATATATATAATATCATCTCTAACACGCCGGGAGCAATAGAACATAAGTGTGCATTGTAGTGGAAAGACTGCAGAAGTGCAGAAGTGTGTAATCCTCATCATCACAAGAACATCTGCACCCTTCAAGCGGCCTATTAAACTAAGCATGCAGACTAAACACCTTTTGCTTTTCTCTTCCTTTTGTTTTCTTTTAATCTTTTTGTTTTTCCTTCTCCCCATGCCATATTGAACTTGTGAGAAATCGTTCTCTCCAGCTTCCCTTTTCATCTCATTTGCAAGTTAAGTTATGTTTAACCCCCGATTTGTACAAGTTTGTTAACAAGATTCGGCAAAAAGCTACGAGTGTTGTTTTTTTAAAACTGGCATTTCTACTTTGGCGTTTTGGACAATTAGATTTTGCAAGCGATCGGATTAAATTCTGGAACCGGAATTTTTTAAATTATTTGTTAACATTGTGAGAAATTACGATTTAAAAAACAAAAAAAATGTTGTATATAGCACATCCAGCAGGGGTTCTGTGTACTGTTTTTTTTTTTTTTTTTTTTGTGAAAAGTTATATGTGAATTTTCATGAAATTTCTACACAAGTTGGGGCTTTTGACAAATAAGATTCCGTTTGATTTTGGAGATGATCCGGATCAAATTCTAAATCCAGGATTTTGTTTTACAGCATTCTTTACCATTGTGAGAGAGGACAATGTTTGATATTTTGGTTCGTATGGGGATAGCAGAGAGGATAGATTGAGATGGTTTGGACATGTACAGAGGAGGGATAGTGAACATATTGGTAGTAGGATGTTTAGGTTGGAACTACCAGGCAGAAGGCCTAGAGGAAGACCAAAGAAGAGATTTATGGATCTGGTGAAGGAGGACATGAAGGTAGTTGGCGTAAGAGAAGAAGATGCAGAGGATAGGGTGAGATGGCGGCAGATGATTCGCTGTGGTGACCCCTAAAGGGAACAGCCGAAAGGAAAAGAAGACGAAGATGGGGAATTGCTGGGCTTGGGGATGCTTTGCGATTTCTAGTTCTGCTTGTTGGATATTTTTTAGTTGTTTTCTTTATTCCTTTTTGAATTCCTTCTCTTTCTTTTGTTCTTTGTTTTGTTGGTTCCCTTTTCTGCTCATTCTTCTGGT
>CM045745.1:20532781-20597781 GCA_024760905.1 Plotosus lineatus | reverse complement strand
TAAAATCGCACTTCAGAAGGAGAAGTAGGTTTGTGATGTAAGAGATTTTTGAGCTCACTTTGATAAGCCTTAAGTGAAAGAGTATTTATATGTTTGTAAGTTGATTTGGAAACTGAGGATGCTTAAAAAAATTTGTTTAAACATGTTTAATATAATCATGTATTTATAACAAAAGGTTTATTAAAATCTGGTCTTTTAGTAAACAGTGGACTGGACATTTTTTTTTTAACATGAGAACAAATGAATGTCTTTTTACTTTTTTAAAATGGCAATAGGGCAGTAGTGAGCTGGTGGTAATAGGCCACTGGATTGCTCATCCTTGGGTTGGGGGATCGAGTCCCACTCTCCACAAGGTTGTCAGTGTCCCCCCAGTGCAGCTAACTGGGTTATCAAAGGCCGGCCATGTCTCTCACTGTCTATGGTGAGAGCTTCATGTAAAAGAACCATTGCTGACTTTTTGTACAGAGTAGCTGCAAAGCCGTCAGCGTGTTTCTGCCTCTTGCTAAAGGGTTGTGTCAGGAAGGGCATCCGACGTTAAAAAAAAAAAAAACCTATGCCAAATCAAACATGCGAATCATTAATTCGACTTCCATGAGGCAGATGATTCGCTGTGGCGACCCCTAAAAGGGAACAGCCGAAAGGGGGGAAAAAAGACTTTTTAAAAATGGCAGCAGGAGATTCACTGAAGATTAATCTTATTCATCATCTTTTCCTTTCAGCTGTTCCCTTTCGGGGCTTGCCACAGTGAATCATCTGCCTCCGTCTTCATGGAAGTCATATTAATGCTTCGCATGTTTGATTTGGCATAGGTTTTAACGTCGGATGGCCTTCCTGACACAACCCTTTAGCAAGGGACAGAAACACGCTGACGGCTTTGGAGCTACTAAGTACGAAAGTCATCGACGGTTCTTTTACACGAACCGCTCACCGTAGACAGTGAGAGACATGGCCGGCCTTTGATAACCCAGTTAGCTGCACTGTGAACAAATTAATCTCATTCATACCATGTGATATTAGATAAGGAATGCGTTAGGCGATAGATTTACGAGCTGAGACAAGAGAACCCTGCAGAAGGTAATTAATGTAAGATCGGGGACAGTCCAAGGCTTTCACGTGACATCAGATAATACCAGTTGTTTTCGAGCCAAGAACAGACTTCGAGTAAACCAGGAAGCAAGACCCAGACAGTGAAGGACAAGCATGTTTAAACCGAGCCCTGCCTGTTGTCTGCACTAGTCTCTCGGCAACCATTCAAGCATATGTTTTAATGTGAGAATCACGGCTCTCGACTGGGCACAGGTGGGCCAACAAGAGCTCAAATCAAGATTTGTCTTTATGAATACACATCTTTGTGCGGATGTGAAGCAAAGTGAAAATAAAGCCCTAAATAATCTTATTCCTCTAAAGGCACCAGTGGCTCAGTCGTCTGGGGTGAGATCTGGTCATGGAGTGCAAGGCAAATAGGATTGAGACTACTGTTGGACTCAGCTGGAGCAGTAAATACAATAGGGAAAGAGAGATATTATTACTTTCCCACCAGAGGCTCCAGGAGAGACCATAGGAAAATACCATCCTGATGAAACCTGCTATCTCCAATTTCGACTTTTAAGGAATGACAACACTACACTACACCTTCTATTACAAATAAAACCATGAAGAACAATATCGAATGTGTGTTATTTCTATAAATAAATTGAAGAAAAGTGAGTATTAGACCGTTAAAGAAATAGCAGTGTCTGCATTATTCTTTACAAACTCATTTACTGCATGAACTGAAAAATGTCAGATTTTGTTTTCCTTTGAATCACTGAACTAATATTTAGTTGTATAATCACTGTCGAGGTTCTCTTTGGGAGTAACGAGGATGGATAGGATCAGGAATGAGTCCATCAAAGGGACAGCACATGTAAGAGGTTTTGAAGACGAGATTGAGATGGTTTGGACATGTACAGAGGAGGGATAGTGAATATATTGGTAGTAGGATGCTGAGGTTGGAACTACCAGGCAGAAGGTCAAGAGGAAGACCAAGGAGGAGATTTATGGATGTGGTGAAGAAGGACATGAAGGTAGTTGGCGTAAGAGAAGATGATGCAGAGGACAGGGTGAGATGGAGGCAGATCATTTGCTGTGGTGACCCCTGAAGGGAACAGCCGAAAGGAAAAGAAGAAGAACCACCACTGTTTCTGAGAACTGCTCTGGCACCTGTGAACAGGTTTTCCAGCCCAGGATGATTTGGTTTGGACTCCGAAGCTACATTTTTTGTCACCCCCACAAGTTTTCTATTGGATAAAGGTCCAGGGATTGGGCAGCCGCGCCATAACGTCAATCTTGTTGATCTGGAACCAAGACGTTACCCGTTCACTGGTGTGTTTGAAGATTGTCTTGTTGGAACCCATTTCAAGGGCATTTCCTCTTCAGCATGAGGCAGCACGACCTCTTCAAGTATTCTGATGTATTCAAACTGATCCATGATACCCAGGATGCGATAAATTGGTCTGACACCGCAATATGAGAATCATCCCTATATCATGATACTTCGCCACCAGGATTCACCGTCTTTACACTGTACTGTGGCGTGAACTCGGTGTTTGTGTTCGTCTGACAAACTGTCTCCGGCGACTAGACCCAAAAAGAACAATCTTAATTTCATCAGTCAACAAAATGTTGCGCCATTTCTATGTAGGCCAGTCAGCGTGCTCCTTTTCCTCTCTCCGATCAATTTTTTTTTATCACTATACGCTGTTCTTCTGGACAATGTCTGGAACGACCCAGTTTCCTCAGAATGTCAGAGAGAAATGCTTGAGAAGCTGCTTGTACATTTACTGACGTCACTCGTTGGAAGTCCACACTGCTATTATTCTGAACACGCCCCTTTCAATTAGTGATTCAATTACACAGAATCAGCAGCAGCAGGTCATGACTGTTGGGTGTGTTGGATTCTATTCCTCTAGTACACCTGATAGTAAATCATTTGCCATGTACAAATATTATTTCTACCAAAAAAACACTGCTCAGGTTAGAGATGTCTGACTGCTATTTTCTGTACACAACTGCATATGTTTGTGTATGTCACTGTATAATCTTCTTCTTTTCCTATTGGCTGTTCCCTTCAGGGGTCACTACACCGAATCATCTGCCTCCATCTCACCCTATCCTCTACATCTTCTCTTTACTCCAACTACCTTCATGTCCTCCTTCACCACATCCATAAATCGTCTCTTTGGTCTTCCTCTCGTCCTTCTGCCTGGTAGTTCCAACCTCAGCATCCTACTACCAATATATTCACTATCCCTCCTCTGTACATGTCCAAACCATCTCAATCTAGCCTCTCTGACTTTGTCTCCAAAACGTGTTACATGTGCTGTCCCTCTGACGTGCTCATTCCTGATCCTATCCATCCTCGTTACTTCCAAAGAGAACCTCAACATTTTCATCTCTGCTACCTCCAGCTCTGCCTCCTGTCTTTTCCCCAGGGCCACTGTCTCTAAACCATACAACATCGCTGGCCTCAACACCGTCTTGTACAGTTTTCCCTTCATTCTTGCCGAGGATTTAGCTCAGTTGGTAGAGCGTCCGCTTTATCCTCCGGAAGGTCGGAGTTCGAATCTGGCCGCGTCATACCATAAGACGTTAAAATTTGGCAGTTGTTGCTTCCTGCTTGGCGCTCAGCATCAAAAGGATAGAACAACGCAATAACTGGCGCTGCACAGTGGCGACAGGTGCCCAGAGCACAAAACCAAATTTCAATGTATGTAAAAAGTACTTTGACAATAAAGAATTGTTGTTACCTTTCTATCACACATCACACCGGACACTTTTCTCCAACCATTCCAACCTGCCTGCACACGCTTCTTCACCTCTTTTCCACACTCTCCATTGCTCTGGATTGTTGAGCCTAAGTATTTAAAATCCTCCACCTTCCTTATCTCTGCTCCCTTTAACCTAACCATTCCTCTTGGGTCTGGAGAACAAGAGATGGCTGCAGTAAAAGGTGGACGCCTGGTTTAACATATGTGGTTCTTCATGTAGGTTTCTATTCAACCATGAACATTAAACCCAGAGTTTCTGCTGCACAACGGCAACCAATATTTAGATTTCCTACTGAATCCTTGGTGCTGAGAGAACGTCAAATTTTATTTAGCATACCATCCAAAAGCAAACATGATATATTTATCAGTTACCCAACACTCCACTAATAGGGCAAATTATTCTAGCTTTAGGCTTGAATGAATTGTCACGGGGCAGTACCCTCTAAGGTTCTTATTTGTAACCTTTATGGCTGGAAATTTATGTGTGTCTTCTTGTCCTTTAAAAATGTACACATAGTTATGTTGAGGTTCAATAATTAGCCCCAGGGGATGCATTAAGGTGATACATAGGGGGACATGAAGAGGTAAAAGAAATAAGGCCAGGTTCCAACTAGCAAGCTCAGTGACATGAAGCAAGGCATTCCCCACAAAACCTCACATGGGCCAGCTCTTTTTAAAGAGTTTATCCTAAACAGCGACAGACCAGGGACGACATCCTACATCCTCCTTTCACGCATTTTTTCCCCCTCAGATTTGACTTGAGGCATGACTCATAGCACCTGCTCCCTGTCTGTAGTGGTGTCTCAGTGAGCAGGTATGTGTATGTCCCCGTGTGACAATCACAGTTCAAGGCTGGGCTCAGGTGGACCGCCAATAACTACAATAAGATTTCTGTTTAAAGTTACATATATTTGGGTATAAGTGATAAAAATGGAAGATACATCTCTCCGTATAAACAACTTTGGCTAAAGGTACCAGTGGTGCCGTGGTTAGATCCGACTTGGCATCGTGAGGCACTCAAGGGCTCTGCATGTGAGATCAGGTCATTAAAATTCATAGCATTATCTCAAGATCCTTTCACATATTACTGTTCCATTCGAGATCAGATTTAAAGAAAAAAAGTGAATGTGTATGTAAGGTTTATATATTATCACTATCTTCCGTGTACTTCCCCCCCATAGCGGATACAAATTTGTCCCATTCAGATTCAGACAGCCGTTTTTTGGTCACATAAATGTGAAAATCACAGGAGACTTTCGAGTCGATGTCAGAACTGACAGCTGTTATCACAAAGAATCCTGAATGCATTCAATTTTAGTTTTGACTGAGACCCATGATTTCATAGGTTACATTTCTTCCAGACAGGCTTTTCTACCAGCTGAGTTTGATTCACATTCGCTTTGACTGCTGCTTTATCTATTAAAAAAAAGGGAAAAAAAAATCATAGCCTTCATTTCTCTGGTCTTGCTGTAGGAAGCTTCAAGAATAAGTAAATCCTGAGCCTAAACTAAGATGTTGGTCCCTGTCAACTAATCTGCAGCTCTTAAATACAGTCGGCCCTCTACTTACGAAAACCTCTGAATACGAAAAATCCAGATTACAAAAAACATTTTCCTAAATTTTCGTCCTCTGTATACGAAACAACTCCTTACGAAAAGTTCCAAACATGCCATTAAAAAATTCAAACGTGCCATTGAAACATTCAAACGCGCCATTCAAACAATGCGCGAGTTGCTCTCTCTTTGCTTGTCTCCCAACATCCGGCCCCGTTGGCCTCCCATTGGCCAGGAGGTAGCGGAACTGTACCCATTACTGTACCCATACTTCCTGTTTGTCTCATGCGTGAAGGAGAGTTGAACAGGACTGTTGGCTCGTGAGTTTTTTTGAGAGTGATCATTGCAGCGTTATATTTCGTTATCCATCATGGGCCCCAAGAAAGTGATTCCCGGTGACACTGAAAAGAAGAAGCGGGCTCCGTTATCAATCAAAGTGAAGCAGGAGATAATAAAAAAAATACTAAAGTGGGAAATACTAAAGTGGGATAAAGTGGGAAGACACAAATGAGTATGGCCGAAACCCCTCGACCATTGGAAGTCCACTGTGAATGGTTGTCACCCCACTGCAACTAACTGGGTTACCAAAGGCTGGCCAAGTCTCTAATGGTGTGAGGTTCATGTAAAAGAACCACTGCTGACTTTCGGTAAGAGTAGCTGCACAGCCATCAGTGTATTTCTGCTCTGCGATGGCCTGGCGAACTGCCCTCGCCCAGAGTCGACTGAGATGGCTGCCAGCCTCCTTAATTAGGATTAAGCGGTTCACAAAATGAATGAATAAATGGATAAGCATATGCAATATGTTTCTGTTGAGATCAAGAGAAGCAAATGGTCATATCGTATACAGACACTCCGCCTTTACATTTATTCGTTTTACATATTTTTTGATTTTACGTTTAAAAAAACAAGCAAAAAATGTATAAGTCAAATTTTGAGTTTAGCGTGCTCTCTGTAGCACAAGACGTACCTTCGTAGTACGCTGATGTAATACGTTACTTACGCATGACACCGCATCCATTGTTTACAAACAACAGACTGAATGCGCCCCTCCTTCTTCCCAGTTCACCGCGTGTTACCCTTGTGTGAGACGTCATCTCTGTGATCTTTGTGTTTACACTGTTTTGTGGACTTTTGTAACCCTAAGAAAATATGGTTGGTCAGAAGCGTAAGCCTCCTCGTGATAGCGGTAATCAGAAAAAGCGGCAAGCCATCTCATTAGAAACGGAGATGGCTATTATCAAGAAAATTGATTCTGGTGAAAAACATGTGAATGTTGCACGTTTTTTCCAAATGGCTCCGTCGACCATTGGAACCATTTACAAGCAGAAAGATCCCATCACAGAGAATGTTAAAGTTTATATTTGATATTGTATTCGATATTTGATGAGTGAATTTGATTAAAATTTATCCATTTGAACTTATTTTGCTTTAATTGAATTTATTTTAAATTAATGTTGATATTATTTGATATAATTTTACAATGTTACGTTTTTTTTTTTTTTTCACCTTACGTTCGGCCGTTTGGAACCTAACTAAAACGCAAGTCGGGGAGCATGTGTATAAAGGAACTCAATGCCCCGTCCTCATCAGCTTTCTCCCCTGACATTTCCACCTTCCCTTACTTATGGGTGTTTTTTTTTCTTGTTGTTGTTTTTTTAATTACAGCAGATTCTTTTTGCATTCACTCTATCAGTAACCAAAAAAAACAACAACCAAAAACCCAAAAACAAGCTAGAGTAAATGTAGCCAGGATGGATACCCAGTGTGGCCATTTCCACCGAGTGTCAGACAACAACCCCGGTGTCTGTAGCTAATAATGTTATTCACCTCCTAATCCTGGTGTAATTACTCGTAGCCGAATAGTAAATTTGAGTGCTATCTGTCTATTCTCACCCGGGTGTGGAGAGGGCCACTCCCTGCAAATATACTTGCATTTCTTTTTTATTCCAACAGATGGCACAATGATTATGACTAGATTGCTGTAGCAGGTTGTGTTGTCTGATGAGGCAGAAATGAAAAAAGCAGATTTTTCTCAGTGTACCACTCAGACTCACTCATCACACTCACCGGTTCCATCCTCACTAGTACACAGAAAGGACCTGCGCTGCTTCCCCCAATATTAGTTTTAAAATGTGTAAATGAGCACTCTAGTCTTGGCATGCATCCAGAATTCTCTCAGCAGGTTTGATTCAGTAAGGCTGATGGGGTTTAATGAATCTAATGATTATAGTAGGTGTGTACATGTGTGAAATTCTTGATTGATTCGTTCTGGGTTCATTTAGTTATGTTACAAATTGGGCTGTGAAGCATCTGCCCTTTGGGAAGGGTTGCTTCACATGGACGTATGTATGTATGTGTGTCTGAGGAAGGGTAGTTGTGAGAGTCTACCAGTCTGAAACACACACACGCGTATATATGCAAGAGAACACCGTATGTGTATGTGTGTGTATATATATATATAGATGAGAGAGCAAGAGAGAGAGAGAGGCCTAGGGGAAGACCAAAGAGAAGATTTATGGATGTGGTGAAGGAGGACATGAAGGTAGTTGGAGTAAGAGTAGAAGATACAGAGGATAGGGTGAGATGGAGGCAGACGATTCGCTGTGGCGACCCCTGAAGGGAACAGCCGAAAGGCAAAGATACACACACACACTCGCACACACACAGGGATCCTTGACTACGTTGCGCTCCAATTCATGCGGCTCCAGTGCATTGCGGGTTTATATATATATATATATATATATATATATATATATATATATATATATATATATAAATATTCATCAAATTAAAAAAAATAAGGAAATTAAGGAAGAATATGGGAAAAAAGTTCTGGAAAAATGCCTCAAAAACAAGGCCAATTATGCAAAAAAAAAAAACCCCAACCAAAACCCTAAACCAACAAAAAACAACCCAAAATCTCCCATCAAAACTACGGCACTTACATTGTTGTGAGGTGTGCATGTGAGTGTGTGCACCTGCATCTGCGTACATCAGTGTGTGTATTTATATGTTATTTACATCTTATGCTTCTTCTTCTTCTTTTCCTTTCGGCTGTTCCCTTCAGGGGTCGCCACAGCAAATGATCTGCCTCCATCTCTCCCTACCTTCTGCATCTTCTACTCTTACGCCAACTACCTTCATGTCCGCCTTCACCGCATCCATAAATCTTCTCTTTGGTCTTCCTCTGGGCCTTTTGCCTGGTAGTTCCAACCTCAGCATCCTACGACCAATATACTCACTATCCCGCCTCTGTACATGTCCAAACCATCTCAATCTAGCCTCTCTGACTTTGTCTCCAAAACATCTAACATGTGCTGTCCCTCTGATGTACTCATTTCTGATCCTATCCATCCTCGTTACTCCAAAAGAGAACCTCAACATTTTCATCTCTGCTACCTCCAACTCTGACTCCTGTCTTTTCCCCAGGGCCACTGTCTCTAAACCATACAACATTGCTGGCCTCATCACCGTCTTGTACACTTTTCCCTTCATTCTTGCCGATACTCTCCTATCACACATCACACGGACACTTTTCTCCATCCATTCCAACCTGCCTGCACGCGCTTCTTCACCTCTTTTCCACACTCTCCATTGCTCTGGATTGTTGAGCTTAAGTACTTAAAATCCTCCACCTTCTTTATCTCTGCCCCCTGTAACCTCAAAGTTCCTCTTGGGTCCTTGTCGTTCACACACATGTATTCTGTCTTACTAAGACTAACCTTCAATCCCCTCCTTTCCAGGGCATACCGCCACCTCTCTAGATTTTCCTCCACTTGGTCTCTGCTCTCACGACAGATCACTATGTCATCTGCAAACATCACAGTCCATGGAGATTCTTGTCTAACCTCATCTGTTAGCCTGTCCATCACCATAGCAAACAAGAAGGGGCTGAGAGCTGACCCTTGATGCAGTCCCACCTCCACCTTGAACTCTTCTGTCACACCGACAGCACACCTCACCACTGTCTTACATCTATCATACATGTCCTGCACCACTCTAACATACTTCTCTGTCACTCCAGACTTCCTCATACAATACCACAGTTCTTCTCTCGGCACCCTGTCATATGCTTTCTCCAGATCCACAAAGGCACAATGCAGCTCCTTCTGACCTTCTCTGTACTTCTCTATTAACATCCTCAAAGCAAACACTGCATCTGTGGTGCTCTTTCTTGGCATGAAACCAAACTGTTGTTCACAAATGCTGACCTCTGCCCTTAGTCTTGCTTCCACTATTCTTTCCCATAGCTTCATTGTATGGCTCATCAACTTTATCCCTCTGTAGTTGCCACAACTCTGTACATCGCCCTTGTTCTTAAAAATGGGCACAAACACACTTCTCCTCCATTCCTCTGGCATCTGCTCACTTTCTAAGACCTTGTTGAATATTCTTGTCAGAAAATCTACTGCTACCTCCCCTAGACACTTCCATACCTCAACTGGGATGTCATCAGGGCCAACTGCCTTTCCACTCTTCATCGCCCTCCTCACTTCTCCCTTACTAATCTTTGCTACTTCCTGCTCCTCAACGGTCACCCCTTCTACTCTTTTTTCTCTCTCATTTTCCTCATTCATCAGCTCTTCAAAGTACTCTTTCCATCTTCCTAGCACACTTCTGTCATCAGTCAATACATTTCCCTCTCTGTCCTTTATCACTCTAACTTGCTGCACGTCTTTCCCATCTCTATTTCTCTGCTGTGCTAACCTGTATAGATAATTTTCTCCCTCCTTACTGTTCAACCTATCATACAAGTCATCATACGCCCTTTGTTTGGCCTTTGACACTGCCTTACGCTGTGTCTCCCTGTACTCCTGTTTACTCTCTTCGGTCCTCTCAATGTCCCACTTCTTCTTGGCTAACCTCTTCTTTTGTACACACTCCTGCACTTCCTCATTCCACCACCAAGTTTCCTTATCTACTTTCCTTCCAGAGGACACACCAAGTACTCTCCTACCGGTCTCCCTGATCACATTGGCTGTGGTTGTCCAGTCCTCTGGAAGCACTTCCTGACTACCCAAAGCCTGTTTCAACTCCTCCTTGAAGACAACACGACACTCTTCCTTTTTCAGCTTCCACCACTTTGTCTTCTGCTCTGCCTTTGCCTTTTTCACCTTTCTCACCATCAGTGTCATCCTGCACACCACCATCCTATGCTGTTTGGCAACACTCTCACCCACAACTACTTTGCAGTCACTGACTTCCTTCAAATTACATCGCCTACACAAGATGTAGTCTACCTGTGTGCTCTTACCTCCGCTTTCATAAGTCACCCTATGCTTCTGTTTCTTCTTGAAGAAAGTATTCACCACAGCCATTTCCATCCTTTTTGCAAAATCGATCAACATCTGTCCTTCTGTGTTCCTGTCCTGGATACCAAACCTGCCCATCACTTCCTCGTCCCCTCTGTTGCCTGCACCAACATGTCCATTGAAGTCTGCTCCAATGACCACTCTTTCACCTCTGGGGGTACTCTACATCACTTCATCTAACTCACTCCAGAATCTCTCCTTCTCTTCTAGCTCACATCCTGCCTGTGGGGCATAAACACTAACAACATTGACCATCACGCCTTCAATTTCTAACTTGAGACTCATCACTCTGTCTGACACTCTTTTCACTTCTAGAACATTCCTGACAAACTCCTCCTTCAAGATGACTCCTACTCCATTTCTCTTCCCATCCACACCATTATAAAACAGTTTAAACCCTGCTCCTAAGCTTTTAGCCTTTCTACCTTTCCACCTTGTCTCCTGAACACACAGTATGTCCACCTTCCTCCTCTGCATCATGTCAGCCAGCTCCCTATCTTTTCCTTGCATAGTTCCAACATTCAAAGTCCCTACTCTCAGTCCGAGGCTCACGCATTTCCTCTTCTCTCTCTGCCTACGGACACGCCTCCCGCCTCTCCTTCTTCGACGTCTTCGACCAACAGTAGTCCAATTTCCATCAGCACCCTGTTGGTTGACAGCACTGATGGCGGTCGTTGTTAACCCGGGCCTCGACCGATCCGGTATGAATTCTGTATTGATCATTTGCATTTTTTAAATGTGGCAGAAGTTTTACGCCGGATGCCCTTCCTGTCGCAACCCTCTGCATTTATCCGGGCTTGGGACCGGCATAAGGGGGAGAGACACTGGTTAGTGCCCCCTCCTCCTCATGGCTGCATTGTTATTTACATCTTATGCAGTATTTTTTAATGTTTATAACATTTTTTAATGTTAATGTTATAAGCATTCATAATATTGAATATGTATTTATTGATATTATATACACATATACAAGTACGTATACGTCAGGTGGGGGTGGGGGTTGATCCTACTTCGTGAAATTCGGAGGTCACAGGGGTGTCTCGGTCCCAATTAACTGCGGAAAGTGAGGGATTCCTGTATATACTAGTCCTTCTCAAAAAATTAGCATATTGTGATAAAGTTCATTATTTTCTGTAATGTACTGATAAAAATTAAACTTTCATATATTTTAGATTCATTGCACACCAACTGAAATATTTCAGGTCTTTTATTGTTTTAATACTGATGATTTTAGCATACAGCTCATGAAAACCCAAAATTCCTATCTCAAAAAATTAGCATATTTCATCCAACCAATAAAAAAAGTGTTCTGAATACAAAAAAAAAAAAAAAAAAAATCAACCTTCAAATAATTATGTTCAGTTATGCATTCAATACTTGGTCGGGAATCCTTTTGCAGAAATGACTGCTTCAATGTGGCGTGGCATGGAGCCAATCAGCCTGTGGCACTGCTGAGGTGTTATGGAGGCCCAGGATGCTTCGATAGCGGCCTTAAGCTCATCCACAGTGTTGGGTCTGGTGTCTCTCAACTTTCTCTTCACAATATCCCACAGATTCTCTATGGGGTTCAGGTCAGGAGAGTTGGCAGGCCAATTGAGCACAGTAATACCATGGTCAGTAAACCATTTAGCAGTGGTTTTGGCACTGTGAGCAGGTGCCAGGTCGTGCTGAAAAATAAAATCTTCATCTCCATAAAGCTTTTCAGCAGATGGAAGCATGAAGTGCTCCAAAATCTCCTGATAGCTAGCTGCATTGACCCTGCCCTTGATAAAACACAATGGCCCAACACCAGCAGCTGACATGGCACCCCAGACCATCACTGACTGTGGGGACTTGATACTGGACTTCAGGCTTTTTGGCATTTCCTTCTCCCCAGTCTTCCTCCAGACTCTGGCACCTTGATTTCCGAATGACATGCAAAATTTACTTTCATCCAAAAAAAGTAGTTTGGACCACTGAGCAACAGTCCAGTGCTGCTTCTCTGTAGCCCAGGTCAGGCGCTTCTGCCGCTGTTTCTGGTTCAAAAGTGGCTTGACCTGGGGAATGCGGCACCTGTAGCCCATTTCCTACACATGCCTATGCACGGTGGCTCTGGATGTTTCCACTTCTGACTCAGTCTAACGCTTCCACAGGTCCCCCAAGGTCTGGAATCGGCCCTTCTTTCACTTTTTCCTTCCCACAGACGTCCCACTGAGGTGGCTTGATACAGCACTCTAGGAACAGCCTATTCGCTCAGAGATTTCTTTCTGTGTCTTACCCTCTTGCTTGAGGGTGTCAATGATGGCCTTCTGGACAGCAGTCAGGTCGGCAGTCTTACCCATGATTGCGGTTTTGAGTACTGAACCAGGCTGGGAGTTTTTAAAAGCCTCAGGAATCTTTTGCAGGTGTTTAGAGTTAATTGGTTGATTCAGATGATTAGGTTAATAGCTCGTTTAGACTACCTGAACATGATATGCTAATTTTTTGAGATAGGAATTTTGGGTTTTCATGAGCTGTATGCCAAAATCATCAGCATTAAAACAATAAAAGACCTGAAATATTTCAGTTGGTGTGCAATGAATCTAAAATATATGAAAGTTTAATTTTTATCAGTACATTACAGAAAATAATGGACTTTATCACAATATGCTAATTTTTTGAGAAGGACTAGTATATATATATATATATATATATATATATATATATATATATATAGACATACACACACAAATGCATGCATTCACATACACCCTAATTAAGATTGTTCACAATCTTTGTGTGGGAAAAGTCCCCTGCTGAGGAACCTTCTCTTCCACACACATGCGCACGTCACTCATTCTCTTGCTCTTCATCTCTGACTAACACTTCCTCATAACCATTTCCCATGCTGCTCCTTCCTCCCTAAACCCCACAGAGTCCTGTAGAAAAGTAAAGACAGATGGATCTTGATGCTTCCACCTGCTTTGTCTTCTCCTGTGTCCCAGTTTACTCATTTTCACTAACTCTTTTGGAGAAAGGGAGAGCGAGAGATCAGTGTGTGAATGAGAAGTTGGGATAACAGTATAACCTGATCATGATTCATGAGGGTGGATGCACCTCTCTGCTTTTTCAAATCGAGGCCGCTCTATTAAAAAAATCTCTATTCATACACAGACATCACTTCATCTCAGCCTTATTCAGTTCTATTCTCCTTTAACTTTTTCAATCGTAACTACACACCAAGCATTAATCCCAGCATTTTCCTCTCTTTGCCTTTTTGAAACACTTTTTCCTGCTTTCTTTTGAAAAATTTGTGACCTCCTCTTTTCTTCCTCAATTCCAGCAAAGCTAAATACCACAATCTCTCTCTCTCTCTCTCTCTTCTGTCTCTCTCTCTCACACACACACACACACACACACACACACACACACACACACACACACACACACACACACACACACACACACGCGCACACACACTCTCCTACTCCTCCTCCGCCTCCTCCTCTTCCTTTTTCTTTCAGCCCAGTTTTAAATGAGCAGCTATTCATCCACTACATGTAAATTTGGTGTGTGTGTGTGTGTGTGTGTGTGTGTGTTGGGGGAGGGGGGGTGTAAATTGTATGTGTGCAGATACATTCTGGTTTATTAAACACACAGAGGTCTGATAAACGTGTTTACTAAAAGGGAAGAAAGAGAAAGACAAATGGGATGGAGACAAACATTACTGTCCTCAGTGTGATGAAGAGTGTGTGAGACAAGCAGAGGGTGGAAAAAGAGAAAACATTATAATATAAGAGGACTCTGATGAGAAAGGGGGACAGCAAAGAAAATGAGAGCATAAGTACATCAGGCAGGTGCTAGAGGAAGTATGAAAGTAAATGTGTGTGTCAAGAATGCATCATTGAGCCAGTCAATTGAGGGAAACTCAATCGATCAAAAAGATCAAGCATCTCCCAATTTTACACGAATAAACCACTCCAGAATGTGTCATTTTAACCCATTAAATACCTTGCATCATGGTTTTGATGCTCAAAAATTAAAAGTACCAGTAATTACACAGGAGCCTGGGCACATCTTTCAGGGAATATACAAATAAACACAATTATTCCCATCTACACCGTTTTCAACCCAGCCCAGCCCACTACACTGGTTATTCTTCTGCTATTACAAAAAAATTGAAACAGAGACTGTCCAGAAATCTGAATCGTTGCTACACCAAAGAGTTATTTGAGTGATTACAGTCATCCCTTGAATATCGCGGATAATACTGTATACACTAGACCTGTTCACGATATTCGAAAAACCGCGAAGTAGGAACACCCTTCTCATTTCTACCACAGGCATATGTTTTAGCGTCTATACAATATCAAGAAATGTATATGAAACCTATATTAAACGTTACACAGTTATATGCATATGTAAATACTGTAATGTATTACAGTAATATTTAAGTAGAATTTATATACAGTATAAATACTTTAAGTATTGTACTCACCCCTGACAATAGCTGTTCTCCGCTTGATCTTAATCTTGGTCTTTTTTGATGTAACACACGGTAGATTCAAGTACCTGGGTGTTCACCTTAACAATAAACTGGACTGGTCCCACAACACCAACGCCCTGTACAAGAAGGGCCAGAGTCGCCTCCACCTTCTGAGGAGACTCAGGTCCTTCGGCATATGCAGACCTCTGCTCAGGACATTTTATGACTCTGTGGTAGCCTCTGCAATCCTCTACGCTGCCATCTGCTGGGCCCCGGGCAGCACAGAGCGGGACAGAAAGAGACTGAACAAGCTGGTCAGGAGGGCCAGCTCTGTCCTCGGCTGCCCACTGGACTCTGTGGAGGAGGTGAGTGAGAGGAGGATGGTAGCAAAGCTCACATCCATCCTGTCCAACAGCTCTCACCCACTGCACCAGACTGTCGAGGAGCTGAGCAGCTCCTTCAGTGGACGACTGAGGCATCCTCAGTGCAGGAAGGAGCGCTACCACAGGTCGTTCATTCCCACCGCTATCAGACTGTACAACGCCACTTTGTAACTGTCTGTGAAAATACCGGTTATGTGCAATAAAAACCCCGTGCACTTTAATCAACCACATCTACCCCACTGACTGTCAACCATATCAACCCATCTACTCTGCACTCAGATACATTACACTTTAATATAGGCCAATCTATAAAGTTGCTCCATTCTTTTCTTTTATTGTTTAGTAATTTATACTATTTATGTATCTATTTATTTATTTACTTATATATGTGTGTATGTTCGTACTTGTATCTATTTTTGCACCCCCTACTGATAGTACCTCAAGAGCCTGTAACAGTGAATTTCTCCATTGTGAGATTAATAAAGCTGTATCTTATCTTATCTTATCTTATGCGGTAATGGCGTGCTACATGGGCATACGTATTGCCTGCCGTCAGCATATCTAGCAATTTCACTTTTTGGGTCACTGTCATCATATTTCGCTTTTTCTTGGGCTCATTGGATGCCTCAGATGGTGCAGGACGTTCACAAGCACTATAACATTACAAAATCACAAAAATTCCCACGAGAATGTGCGAGGCTACAGCGTCACGTGTCTAAGCCAATCAGCTTGCGAGATTGAGTCGAGTGGGCGGTCCCTGCCTGAACTGGGACTGAAGGAGGGGCACTTCAGTCTGTTGTTTGTAAACAATGGATGCAGCCTGCCTAGTTTCAGCACGAATTTTGAATTTTTTATGAATATTTTTGATTTTGGATACTTATGAAAAATACCACGATGCATGGAGGCTGCAAACTTCAAGTCGCGAAGTGGCAATGTGGGATGACTGTACATGACATTTTATATTATACATATATATGTGTGTATATTATACATATACATACATATACATATATATATATATATATATACATATACATATATATACATACATATACATACATATACATATATATATATATATATATATATATATATATATATATATATAAAATATATATACAGTGATACCTCTGCTCACGAACATAATTGGTTCCCAGAAAGTGTGTGTGTGTGTGTGTGTGTGTGTGTGTGTGTGTGTGTGTGTGTAAGGCGAAAAGTTCGTCTTCCGAACATTTATTTCCCATAAGAAACCATTAAAATGAGAATAATCCATTCCCAGGTCCCCATAAAACATAATTTTCTACTAAATAAGCCTTAAAACTACACAAAAATATACCTTATTTTATGTATAATAAATGTGCTATTGTATTGTAATTAAAGAAATAAACTATACTGTATAATAAAGTCGTTTTATTTACCTTTGTGATGGTAGTTGATAGCTTGATGGGATGGAGTGGGAGGAGGAGGGAGGGAGGGACTTACTGTTTGGAAGGAGTGTTTGGAAACGCCTAAACTAGCCGAAAACTAGTTCGTCAGCAGAGACTATATGCTCGCAAATTTTATGTTCTTGAGGCGAAAAGTTCGTGAGCTTAAGCGTTCGTCAGCGGAGGTTTTACTGTATATATACACACACACACACACACACACACACATATATATATATATATATATATATATATATATATATATATATATATATTTATATATAGATAGATAGATAGATAGATAGGTGTAATCATGAACCTGGTACCGCAATGTGTTACACTGACCTGTTCCATTTTCTGCCGATTTAGAAAAAAATAGTTTTCCCCATTTTTTAACGCATTTGGCCAACATGCATGTAACAGACTTTCATGCAAGATAATATTCCTTGGAGAAGCAGCAACATCAAATTATCAGTATGATGACAAAAAGTCAGTATGTAACATGGACAGAATGAATAGCATTAAGTCTTTCAGCCCTCTGTACCTACTGTGCTCTGATTGGTTGCCTACAAACAACTGGAAATACTGCAGTGGAAATACTGCAGTGAATTAGGCGAAGGCCATCTAATCAGAATGCCAGGCAAGGCATGATGCACTTGTGTGACCAGAAGAAGAAACCCTTGTGGTTTATGCCCTGAAACAACCTGGGGCCGGTTGTTCAAAACACGGTTATTTTGACCACTGGTTAATCCCTAATGACTGGTTAAATTTTTAACCCGCCGTTAGCTAACCGGCCGTTAAATCTGCGTTGTTCAAAGCATGGTTAATCACGTCATTAGTTAACGTTGCCGTCAAAGCTAACAGTGTGGTTAACGTTACTGGTTAGCACTAAGGAGTCATTCAACATTTTCCTAAGTGTACAAAACGTACGCTAGGGGGGAGGGGGAAAGATGTCTGTGTACACTTTTTAATATTATAAAAATGTTGATCAACAATAATACATGTGCTCGTGAATATTTTTTTGTGTGCGCGCGTGTAAGTTTGAAACTCTCAATGCGTGATTCTCCAACCACCTGCGGTGTTGCATATCTGCAAAGTCTGCAATGAATACTACCCAACCCGGTATCAGCTGCTGAAACATTATTAATGACTGTTATTGAAGAGAAAGTCGGAGATAAGTTCCGCATGACTGGAGTCAGGAAGTAAACCGGAAGGTAACGTGTAACGGGCACTGCGCATGTGCACGCCCGAGCTGACCAATCAACAAACATAATATTATCAGTATGCAATAATAGCTGAACACTGTCAATCAAACATAGTGCGAGTGTGAGAATAAAGCACAGTTTGTTAGTCCCGCCTCCGGCTCCTGCACATGTGTTAGAACACGAACATTGATGCACAGAGAATGATTGGCTCAAATAATCATAAAGCATCCAGCCTGGATCTGCAGCCTAATGCTCAGTACTTTTATAAAATATATTTTAATAACGTATATAAAAAATATAATAAATAAAAATAATAAAATATATAAAAAAATACTATGTCTTTCTGCTGCAAATATGTATGAATATTTGTTTGTGCCTTTGAATAGATAAATAACTTTAGCTCAACTTGTAAATGTATTTAGCGCATGTACTTGCAGATGCAGTTTGAAATATATTTGAGAATGTTTTTGGTTGAACTATAATAATAATAATATTTATAATAATCCATCCTCAATTTGTCGCAGTCGGCCAAGAAATAAAGTCGTTATGCTTTCTCACCAAGGCATCTGTAACATCCCTCACTATTCTCGAAACCGTACTTTTGTCCAAGCCCACAGTGTCCCTAACCACCTGTAGAAAGCTCCCACTGGCATAAAAGCAAAGGGCCGCCAACACTTGCAGTTCGACAGTCAGTGCGTGGCCCCTATTCGTGGGATGCTGCAAATCACCTCCCAGCAGATTGCACAGGTTTGCACATTGACCCTCTCCCAAATCGGTAGCGGATTCTTCGTTCTTTGTCTGAAAAAGCAGCTAAGTCATAATCAAGCCCATGGTACACTCGGTCCTTACGCCGCTGATGCGGCATCATGAATGCAGCATTAGACATGTACGCCATCTTGCAAGTTAACCACACTGTTAAAAATTTAGCGGCGATCCTTAGGTGTGTTAACTTTAACGTCAAGTTTTGAACAACCGGCCCCTGTATGGTAAACTTCAACAACATGTGCTAATGTCGTTATTGGACACTCTAGGATAATATAAATCGGCTCTTTAATGCTAACAACATTCATGGGTCAGATAAGTGGGGGGGAAAAAAGTACTGCATCTCGCTTTATCAAATGTTACTTGCTATGGAATTTCGACTCAACTGCCCCATGATAATATTTTAAACAGTCCACAAGTTGACATGTTTTGAATTCCCTTCTCGCAGACATTCAGAATTCAGACCTTTATATATATTTGGTGGCAACTACAGCCTTAAGGTTAGAGAATTGGCTTTGGGATCCAAAGGTCATTGGTTCGATTTCCGAACCAACAGAAAAAATGTGTGGATGCACCTTCCCTTCCTCCACATTCATCACTGAGGTGCCCTAGAGCAAGGCACCTAGCCCCCAACTGCTCTCCAGGCGCCCCAATTTGTGTAGCAGCGTGCGCTCACTTTGGATGGGTTAAATGCTGAAGAAATAAATCCCCCTTGCAGGATTAATACAGTAAATCTATATATATATATATATATATATATATATATATATATATATACAGTGATACCTCTGCTCACGAACATAATTGGTTCCCAGAAAGTGTGTGTGAGGCGAAAAGTTCGTCTTCCGAACATTTATTTCCCATAAGAAACCATTAAAATGAGAATAATCCGTTCCCAGGTCCCCATAAAACATAATTTTCTATTAAATAAGCCTTAAAACTACACAAAAATATACCTTATTTTATGTATAATAAATGTGCTATTGTATTGTAATTAAAGAAATAAACTGTACTGTATAATAAAGTGGTTTTATTTACCTTTGTGATGGTAGTTGATGGCTTGATGGAATGCAGTGGTAGGAGGAGGGAGGGAGGGAGGGACTTACTGTTTGGAAGGAGAGTTTGGAAACGCCTACTGTTTGGAAACACCCTTAGCCACACACGCACCCTTAATAGCTTCCTTGTTCTTAAGGATGGTGGTAGACTTAGCGTACTGGTACTGGGACGCTGAGTCACACAAACGCACACCTCGTTCGTGGTTTTCAATGATCTCCGCCTGTGGTGGGGTCTTTTTCGGTCCCATAATAGCAAAAGTACACTCAATATGGTCCAAAATGTCTAGCAAACACAAACCACGTCCGCACTCAAAGAAAGGGGGTGACGAACTGGGACGCCGTGAGCGTGCGTCAGCTTCTCGTGGCCGCCACCGTGGCGCTGTTCGACCGCGTGGTTTCATTCGTCCGCCGAAAACTAGTTCGTCAGCAGAGACTATATGCTCGCAAATTTAATGTTCTTGAGGCGAAAAGTTCGTGAGCTTAAGCGTTCGTCAGCGGAGGTTTTACTGTATATATATATTCAGTGTTAAGAAGAATTATTTTATTTCTATCAACTACAGGACCACCTGCTTTAATTATGTCCATCTGTGAAATTGTAACAAATACAGATGTCATAATACCTACATTATGGAAGGCATGCACACACATTATGGGAGCAGGGGAAAGAGGAAAACGTAAGGACCTGAGTGACTTTGACAAGTGGTAAATTACCATGGCGAGACGTCGGGTTCAGAGCACTACCAATACCACAAGTCTTGTGGGTTGTTTTTAGTATGCAGTAGATACTGTAGTATCTATCAAAGGTGGTACAAGGAAGGACAAGCCTGGAGCTGGTAACAAATTCACAGACACTGAGGTCTCACTGATGGGGAGTGTAGGCTAACCCATGCCGTCTGATCTCACAGAAGAGTACAAATTACTGGAAGGGTTATTGCTGGCTATAATAGAAAGGTGTCAGAACAGTGCATTGCAGACTATTTTTACACTGTATATGAGGCTGTATAACTGCAGACCTGTCAGAGTGCACATGTTTGATCCCTGTCCATTACTGAAAGTGCTAGCAATGGACATGGGAGCATCAAAACTGGACCAAGATACAGTGAAAGAAAGTGGACTGGTCTGTTGAACCCCATTGCTTCACTTTTACATCATATGGACAGCACTGTGCATCACTTTCATGTGAACAGTTGTCAACAGGATATACTATGTGAAGAAGGCAAGTCACCAACAGCAGTGTGATGGTCTAAGTAATTAAGTAATGTTCTGCTGGGAAACATTTGGTTTTAGAATTAACGTGGATATTACTTTTACAAGTAATATCCAGCTAAATATTATAACAAATCAAGTACTGTACACCCCTTTATGGAAATAGTGTTCTCCAATGGCTCTTTTAGTAGCATCATGCACTCTGCCACACTGCAAAATCTGTTTAGGAATGGTTTGAAGATATTATGCTGGACAAACAAGTCCAAACCATGGAGGTCTGACCTTGCAACATATGAGAATTAAAGGATATGCAGTGAGCTACTTGGTGTTGGATAACAATACAGTACAAATTCAGAGAGTGCATGGAGTGAATGACTTGATGGTTCTTTCTTGATGGTTCTTGATGGTTCTTATTGATGGATAACAATACAAATTCAGAGGTTTCATGGTGTGAATGGCTTGATGGTTCTTTCTTGATGGTTCTTATCCATCTTTAAAAAATACAACTGAGCAATTGAGGATTAAGGCCCAACAGTGCTGACAGTGGGGACTTAACCGCTGACCTACGCCCTCATCCACTATGGCTCCACTGCCCTGGTTTAGGATTGTTTCGGTAAAACAAGTAGGACTTACAGGGGGTCTTAATGCAATGGTTTATTGGCCGATCGGTGTGTATACATACACTATATTGCCAAAAGTATTCGATCATATGCCTTTACATGCATATGAACTTATATGACATCCCGTTCTTAATCCGTATGACGTCGACCCACCCTTTACAGATAGAACAGCTTCAACTCTTCTGGACAATCTTTCCACAAGATTTAGAAGTGTGTTTATGGGAATCTTTGACCACTCTTCCAGAATCACATTTGTAAGGTCAGACACTGATGTTGGACGAGAAGGCCTGGATCAGTCTCGGCTCCAATTCATCTCAAAGGTGCCTTATCGTGTTGAGGTCAGGATGCAGGCTAGTCAAGTTCTTCCACATCAAACACACTCATCCATGTTTTTATGGATCTTGTTTCGTGCACTACTGTGCAGTCACATTAGAACAGGAAGGGGCCATTCCCAAAACTGTTCCCACAATTTATCACTATAGAGAACGCATCTCCACTGCTCTCGAGTCTAGTGATGGCATGTTTTACACCACTGCATCCGATGACTTGTATTGCACTTTGTTGATGCATGGCTTGCATGCAGCTGCTTGGTCAATGAAGCCCATTTCATGAAGCTCTTTACACACTATTCTTGAGCTAATCTGAAGGCCACACCAGGTTTGTAGTGATTGACCCTGCTGAAAGTTGGTGACCTCTGCACACTATGCACCAAAACATCCACTGACCCTGCTGTGTCATTTCACATGGCCTACCACTGAGTGGCCGAGTTGCTGTTGTTCCCAATCGCTTACACTATATTATACTACCAGGGAAGTGGGCAGGTCTTTTGGACCGGTGATGGGGTTAGGCATCCCAGCAACCAAGAGTCTCTGCTGTCATTATCTGCATGCCACAAGACAGTCAGCAAGAGTAGGACCTGTCTACCTATGCATGCGAAGACTGGGTCCGGTTGATTATGCGAAAAAAACAACCAAATTGGTTCACTGAACAAGAAGGCAGACCCAGCAAAGCATCTTGGAGCGCAACCAGGGCACAGTGAGACACACAGGACACTGCTGGCCATCCACTGCATCCTGACCTATCTCCAGCCGTCTTGACTATGTCATGCCACTGGACTCTGATAGACTGGGACGAGAGAGTGAGGCTGACAATCTGTGCAACTCTCCCTCACTTAAATCCAAGTCAAGTGCAAGTCATGACTTCACGCATACCGCAGATCATTGATCTGATATGAAGTCATGATCATCTTCGACCTTGAAGGACAAACAAGAACAAAATATTACCACTGACAGTTGACAGTGTAATATTTTGTAGTGAGGAAATTTAATGACTGGACTTGTTGCACAGGTGGCATCCTAAAAACCATGCTGGAATTCACTGAGTGGATTTCAAATCAAGTAACACTGATTATGACTGTATAGAAGACAGAGAGAGAGAGAGAGAGAGAGAGAGAGAGAGAGAGATCCTGTGTGTGTAATAGTTCATGTTTCAAATTTGAATTCAGCAGTCTCCCTCCCATGAGACCTCAGCCAATTAACTCCCATGAACTCCTGGTTGTGACAGCAAACAGAATTCGAACCACCAGGTTGATAGTCATGCAGCTTGTCGATGTGCCACTCAGGAACTTGTATATAAAATATTTGAGAGCGAAAGAAAGATTATGTACTAAATCAAATATAGATTATATAGGATTCGTTGTATATGCTGTAAATGAAACATGAAAAAATGGTGTGAGTATATTTCTACCAAAATAGAGACGCTCCTTGCTTTACGTTTATTTGCCTTACGTTTTTTTCGATTTTACGTTCTTTGTATAAAAAAAAAAAAAAAAAAATTGTAAGTCATTTTGAGTTTAGTGCGCTCGCTGTAGTACAAGACGTTCTTATGTAGTACGTAGACGTAGTACGCTACTTACGCATGACGCTGCGTCCATTGTTTACAGTTTACATGGCGCTGCATCGGTCATTGTTTACAAACGACAGAATGAACGTACCCTGCTTCTTCCCAGTTCACCGCGTGTTACCCTTGTATTAAGACGTCGTCTCTGTGATCTTTGTGTTTACACTGTTTTGCGTATTTGTAACCCTAAGCAAATATGGTTGGTCCGAAGCGTAAGCCTACTAGTGAGAGTGGTAATCAGAATCAGTGGTAATAAGTGAATTTGATGAAAATGTATTTATTTGAAATTATTTTGCTTGAATTTAATTTATTTGAAATTAATGTTGATATTATTTTACAATGTTATGTTTATAATAATTGATTTAGGGGTGTTTTATGAGATACGGTAATGGTATTTATTGATGTATAGTACAGTATGAACGTCATACGTCACTGGCACATACAGTAACAACTTCCGTTCGGAACCTAACTAAAACGTAAGTCGAGGAGCGTCTGTAAACACACTGATCGGCCATAACATTAACACCACCTGACTGGTTTGTGGCTGAGAGTCCCATATTCTAAAAGCAGCCATGTCCTGTGTGTTCTGTCTCCTTTCTTACATAACCAGTATTAACAGTTTGAGCGGTTTGTGCTACAGTAGCTCTTCTGTAGATCAGATCAGACATACTCGCCTTCACTTCACTTCCCACACGCATTAAAGAGCCTTGGCACCCATGACACTCTTACGAGTTCACTCGTTGTCCTTTTTTTGGACCACCTTTGGTAGGTACTGACGACTGCATACCAGGGACACTCCACAAGACCTGCTGTTTTGGAGATGAATAGGCCCAGTGAGGCCATCTTCCAAGCCACTCAGATCCTTACACTTGCTCATTTTTCCTGCTTCCATCACTTTCTGCCAAACACATCCCACTCCTTGGCAGGTAAAACTGTAACAAGATAAAATGTTATTCTCTTTACATGATGCCACCGTGTTATGGTTAAATGCCAAGATCTATTTATCTGCAAAACGGCAGGTTTGTAAAGGTGTTACTGGTATGCAATGGTAACGCCCTACCAATCATAATTAGTGTATATTTTAGTCATTTATATACGCCTTCCACAGAATTCCAATACTACTGTGAAAAACATTTAGAAAAAATAGAGTTGGGTATTACATATATTTTATTTTTATTAATATCAATACAGGGATCCCTCACTTTCCGCGGTTAATTGGGACTGAGATCCCCCTGCGAACGCCGAATTCCGCGAAGTAGGATTAACCCCTCCTAACTGACACATACGTACATGTATATGTGTATTAAATATCGATAAATATACAGTCATACCTCACCTTATGAAATTAATCCATTCCAGAGCTTTTTTCGTAACCTGCATTTTTCGTAAGTTGAACTGCATTTTAAATGTAAAACGCGTGATTCTTTCCAAGGCTCCCAATACTACCCCCTAAACCCTTTAAAAATTATAAAAGCATACCTTTTAAGACCTCCTTCTGCTTCAATATCGTACCGATGGTAGACGGGTTTGGCCATATTCCTTTGTGATATCACTCGAGTCCTTTTCTTCTTCTCAAGCGTGCGTGCGTGCGAGCGTGTGCGTGTGTTGACCATGTCTTTTTAGCAGAGTTATAATGTTGCAAATGTTTATGGACGTTTAAAAGCCTAAGTCAAGAAATAAAACCTAAAACAACAGTAACTCTGTCCTTTACACGGAAAGCATCATGGTAGACTCAGCTCTATAGTAGGCAATGGGAGGTAGATGTGTCATTTCTCCTAACCAATGGAATCCCGGTCCAAGATGACGTCAGGTGGACCTGTCCAAGATGGCACTTGAGTGAAGGCGACATAAACGACAGCTCAGTTGTTAGCCAATGGGAGGCCAGCGGGGCGGGATGTTTGAACGTCACTGATGGGAGAGCAGCTCGTGCATTGCTTGAATGGCGCGTTTTAATGTTTGAATGGTGCATTTGAATTTTTAAGATTGTGCTTTCGTTACGTGAACTTGTTTCATATCCTGAGACAAAAATTTTAGGAAAATGCTTTTCGTAACTTGCATTTTTCATTTGGTGAGACTTTCATAAGGTGAGGTACCACTGTATATTCAACGCTATAAATGCTCGTAATAACAATTTAAAATTCAAAAATAATTCACAAGATGAAAATAAAATATAAATACACACATGTACACAGATGCGCATCTCACATAAAAATGTAAGTCATTTTGTTGGGGGGTTTTGGGTTGTTTTTTGTTTTTGTTCGTTTGCTTGGGGTTTTTTTATGCAAAAAAATACAAAAAACTGCGATGCACTGAAGCCGCATTAATTGAATCGCGAAGTAGTGAGGGATCCCTGTATTCATAATGTTACTGTAAGGGTCTGGAGTACTTGATTAGCAAAAAATAAAACCAAACAAGCAAACAAACAAACAAACAAAAAAAGACAACTAACAGCTGCCTTTGTTCATCATCAGTGGTGGCTTATGGAGGAACTCATTATTGAGACTCATTCATTAGAAGGATTATTGGCTCTCTTCGGAATATTAGCATAAATTATGCGATAACAGAGTTAGACCCTTTTACCATTAGTGCAGTCCCTGTTAAACCAGAGAGTCCTCAAGCTGATTACTGCTCAATTATTGTGTTCATTACAAAAGCAGAGATTACTAAAACACACACACACACACACACACACACACACAGTTGAGTTAAGTGAAGCTATTAGCACTTTTATTAGAACTATAAAGTTAAACTATAAAAAACATTTCCTGACGTATATGGCACAATAAGAGGAACTATAGGAATTGCTTTAGCTCAGGAAATACACTTTACACTTTGTCTCAGTCCATTTTAAAAGCCTTAGTACTACCAAGCTGCCACTGCTGGGTCATTGATAATTGGCCTAGTGAATTGCTCATGTGCTCCCCCCCCCCATTATCAGTTAATTTTGGCTGAATATAAAGGTTCCCTGGTGAAACCAGCTGAGCTCACATTCTTATCGTCTCTTATTCATCTGCTTTAAATTCGGTGTCTGTTTACAAAAACTGAAACTAGGAACAAGTTGCAAGAACTTGGCAGTGCAACAAAGATTTGCAGAAAATAGAAAAGATTAAGTATGAAGTCAGACATTAAATATTCTGCACTCTTATCCAACTCAAGATGGCACAGTTTACTATCATTTCACCTGGTTGGACACTTGTCATCAATCCTTTTGTTTGCGAATGGTTTCAGAAAGACAGCACGTCCAATTCCATTTTATCTGTGTAGACACATTTTGGGGTGGGGTGGAGTGGGGTGGGGTGGGGTGGAGTGGTGTGTGATTATTTCGGAGTTTGGACGGTTATGCAACACGTCAGGATTTTGAAATCGACCCATTTTTTTCCAACCTGTTTTGCTTTCAAAAGAGAAGACAGCAGGGTTTGAGGTTCCTAGTACCAAATAAACTAAACTTTCCTTGATATCACTGATGGCACGATAAATATAACTTTCCAATCTACTGCATCTATAAAGCAATCACTACTCTGCTGGGAACACTTTGCACCAGACAGGAATATACCTTGGACGGGATGCCAGTCTTTAGCAGAGTACACGGCAATATACAGTATGCATCCAATGAAATATGAGAGGGGGGGAAGAGACAGAGCGAGGGAGGGGTGTGTATGTGAGAGAGAGAGAGAGAGAGAGAGAGAGAGATGCAGAGGCAAGGACACGTTTGCTTATGTGGCTGAGTGAACACTTATTTCTTATATCAGACCCGAGGCATTTGTTATGATGACAGTGTAAGAAATAGGCGAGCTATATCAGACTCATGTGGTAAACCCACACTCTGTATCACTCTTCAGAGTGCATCATCCAATCTGCGCATCTCTCACAGTGGATCATCCAGTGCTTATCTTTCTCGATGTTGTATAGAATCCATTTAACCCCTCAAATGTGACACCGGCCACGCATCTTAAACTGAATGCCAACACATGATCAGAATCCCTTCCTTCATCGCTCTCGCTTTCTCACTTGCACACACACACACACACACACACACACACACACACACACACACCGGTATGCATCTCCAAGTCTCTAAGCTAAACAAAAAACTTCAGTAATAGATTCTCACTGGCAATTAAAGCAGCAAACTGAGCCTCTAGGGACACACAGCTGGAGAGATGAAGAGAAGAGTGACAAAGTGCCGAGCTCTCCAGTCTCTCCAGCAGAAGCTAGACATCCTGCCAGTGGGCACAGCAATCTAATTCAGCCCCAGGTTACAAGATTACCACTGATTTCCTGTCCAAAACACAAGAGAAGAAGAAGCTTGTTCTGCCTCCAAGCAAAACAAAAATCATTCTGGGAAAACAATACAAGAGCCTGCAGTGGCTTGACAAAAGAATCTGCATCATTTATGATCTATACATTTATAGAACGCCTACAAGCGAACTGCCATAAAACCCAAACCATATTGCTCCGGATCAATAGCTAACGAAATAGACACACACTTAGTCTGGAAGCTGCATCTTGATATACAACATGATCCGTGTTCATGGTCATTCTGGATGAAGTATTATGTTTATGAAATACTCTTCTTCTCAGTAGTATGTGAGTACAGGGATCCCTCGCTACTTCACACTTCAATTAATGCGGCTTCGGTGCACTTTTTTTTTTTTTTTTTTTTTTAAATATTCATTGAATTAAAAAAAAATAAGGAAATTAACGAAGAATAGGGAAAAAGTTAAGGAAATGCCGCAAAACAAGGAGAATTATGCAAAAAAACAAAAACAAGAAAACAACCCAAAACCCCCCAACAAAACTACTTATATTTTTATGTGAGGCTCGCGTCTGTGTGTGTATTTATATTTTATTTACATATTATGAATTATTTTTGAATGTTTGTTATTATAAGCATTTAGGGATTTCCTTTCGGCTTTTTCCCTTTATCCGGGGTCGCCACAGCGAATAATTTGCATGTTTGATTTGGCGTAGGTTTTTACATCGGTGCCCTTCCTGACACAACCCTTTAGCAAGGGACAGAAACACGCGGACAGCTTTGCAGCTACTCGTTACGAGAGTCAGCAATGGTTCTTTTACATGAACCTCACCAGAGACAGTGAGAGACATGACCCGCCTTTGATAACCCAGTTAGCTGCACTGGAGGGCGATAAATATAATAACTCATGGATTTTCATGATCCATGAGAAGGGCCAGAACCGAACCATCGCGAAAAACGCTGGCCTAATGTACATTGTTGTTGCAGCATTAAACTTCCACTGAGTTTGACTGTGGTTAATTTTTAAGGGTCACATGATGTAATACAGCATCTAAGTTCTGATGTGTCTATGGCTTGATGTTTTTGATTTATGATCCTTTTACAGATTCACTGACTGAAGCAATTTCTGTCAGTGAATAAAGGACTCCTATTGAGCTTCACACTTTCAGGAGCCACCATTGCATTTTTGGATACATCAAAGATTTACACATGAATTCCATAAAAAAAAAAAATAAAAAAAAAATCAAACTGATGCAGCATTTTTTGTGCGGATGAAGTAGAATATTAAGACATGCACAAAACTCTGAGGTCAGATCAGATCATATCACAACACACACGCACGCGCGCGCGCACACACACACACACACACACACACACACACACACACACACACACACACACACACACACACACACACACACTGTCTACAGTCAATTTGATTTACAAAAATAAGATGGAAGGAAGCAATTTTTATTGACCACTATAATACAAAACTTGTAAATTAAGAATAGCTATTAATATACACTCACACCTAGTGTGTTGTTGGAGACATTAGGTGGTCCATGCAGGACACAAAGAAAAAAAAAAAAAAAAAAAATCTTAATTTGTTATGTTGACAGTTATTCCCCAAACACCTCAAGTCTTCCAACTTTCTCTAACCAGGTTGAGGTGAGGCTAACAGGCTTCTGCTATTTATTAAATTTGCCAAGATTCCTATCAGACAAAGCAAGCAACACTTTGCTCCAGTGGGAACGACTATGCAATAGATAAAGCCGTGGTGCTCAACCCTCTTCCTGGAGCTCTATCTCCCTGCAGACTTTCGCTCTAACCATAATGGTGTCCATCTGACAGATTTAATCATCACCTTAAGACTTCATTTCAAAGTGCTAAGTCTTAATTGGATACTTAGACGGTCAGGTAAGCATGAGTAAGGCTGGAGTCTTATGGAAGGCAGAGCTCCTGGGAACTCCACTGGACACCACCAAGATAGACTATTCATCACATTTCCCCTCTTCTTTTCAGGTTGTTAATGTCCAAGATAATTCATTTCAAAGTCACTGTCAGTCATTACTTCACACAACTTGATGATGCACTGAGGTTTTTGTGGTAAATATTTAAAAATAATTCTCTTAAAAATGTAAAAATTCTCAATACATTTTCTTCCATAATTTAGGAAGCCCTATAGGATCGGCGATACTGTTAGGATTTAGTCTTGCTGAAAAAAAAAAAAAAAAAAAAGTAATTAGTTCACCTTAACCACCAGCACTGAACATATCAAATCATGCATTAGTCGACTTACCAGTGCAGAGTACCCAGACGGACTTCTCCAAGTTGCACAGAAATAGCACCGTTCACTTGTGTGGCACTCCATGGAGAAAAAACAAACAAACAAAAAAACCCACCCACCCAAGTTGACAGAGATGAAAATGTTGAGGTTCTGTTTGGGAGTAACGAGGATGGATAGGATCAGGAATGAGTCCATCAGAGGGACAGCACATGTAAGACGTTTTGGAGACAAAGTCAGAGAGGCTCGATTGAGATGGTTTGGACATGTACAGAGGAGGGATAGTGAGTATATTGGTTGTAGGGTGCTGAGGTTGGAACTACCAGGCAGAAGGTCTAGAGGAAGCCCAAAGAAGAGATTTATGGATGTGGTGAAGGAGGACATGAAGATAGTTGGCATAAGAGAAGAAGATGCGGAGGATAGGGTGAGATGGAGGCACAAGATTTGCTGTGGCGACCCCTGAAGGGAACAGCCGAAAGGAAAAGAAGAAGACCGAAGATCAGTCCACCTTCCATATACTATGTGCTAAAGAACAGTCATGCAAATCTTTTGGTTATTTTTTTTAATTTTATGACTGATTACCTCTAAAGTGCTATTCAGAAAACTACACCTAATAACCAATCATCTTCCTTGCTAACTGATGTGGGATCATCATGTGAAAGCAGCACAATACATAAAATAATGCAGATACAGATCAAGAACGTTAGCTTGTTGTATCATTATATGAGAATGGAGGGATGTTCTGTGTGACTTTAAACATGACATGACAATTATTCGGCTGATTTAAGCTGACAGAATGTATATATTAACTCAGAGAGGCACTCCTTTCAACTGTACATCAATTGCTTTGAGGCAGGACTGATGTAGTTCCTTGCTGGCATGATGCAGAAACACACCCGATTGCCTCCGAAGAAAAAACTGGCAGAAGTTCCAGGTTAAAAAGTGGAAGTGAGACTTCAGATTTCATTAGTGATACCATTTTAATTTGGTGGAAATAGGATGGACATAAGGAAAAAAGAAGAGATTTATGGATGTGGTGAAGGAAGACATGAAGGTCGTTGGAGTCAGAAAAGAAGATGCGGAGGACAGGGTGAGGTGGAGGCGAATGATTTGCTATGGCGACCCCTGAAGGGAGCAGCCGAAAGTAAAAGAAGAAGAAGAAGAAGATGATAAGGAAAGTGGTGGCATAGTAGTAAAGGTGCTGGATCACTGATTCTAAGGTTGGGGGTTCAATCACCCCCCCAATCACCACAGGTTGTCACTGTCCCCCCAGTGCAGCTAACCGAGTTATCAAAGCCTGGCCATGTCTCTCACTGTCTATAGTGAGAGGCGTGTTAAAGAACCACTGCAGACTTTCGACAAGAGTAGCTGCATATGTGATGGCCTGGCAAGCTGTCTAGGGTGTACCTTGCCCTCGCCCAGAGACGGTTGGGATGGGCGCCATCCTCCCCGTGACCCTAATTAGGATTAAGCGGTTACAGAAACTGAACGGAGGCTGGACGTACTTATTGTTTCACCCCCCCAAATTGCTCTCCAAATGTTGGTTTACATTTTGGGGAAAAATGAACATGCTGAAACCTGCTACATTTTTCTTAATTTTTTCTGTCACTTAGCACCACAGAATTGATCCTGATTAATAATAAAATCAAACAGAAAGAGGGTGGTTTTTTTCCTCCCATCACGGCATGTGTCTTTTTGTGTGTTGCAGGTTAAATACATCGTAATTCCACAAAAAAAAGATAGAGTACTCTAAAGTTGTGTAGCTAGGTACAGACGCTCCCCAACTTACGTTTTAGTTCGGTTCCGAACGGATGTGAAAAAAAAACGTAAGTTGTTACTGTACTATACATCCATAAATACCATTACTGTATCTCATCAAACACCCCTAAATCAATTATTGTAAACATAACATTGCAAAATAATATCAAATATATCAAATAATATCAACATTAATTTCAAATAAATTAAATTCAATTAACATAATTTCAAATAGATAAATTTTAATCAAATTCATTCATCAAATATCAAATACAGTATCAAATATAACCTTTAACATTCTCTGTGATGCGATCTTTCTGCTTGTAAATGGTTCCGATGGCCGACGGAGCCATTTGGAAGAAACATTGCAACAGTCACATGTTTTTCACCAGCATCACTTTTCTTGATAATAGCCATCTTTATTTCTAACGTGATGGCTTGCCCCTTTTTCTGATTACCACGATCACTAGTAGGCTTGCGCTTCTGACCAATCATATTTGCTTAGGGTTACAAAAGTCCGCAAAACAGTGTAAACACAAAGATCACAGAGACGACGTCTTAACACAAGGGTAACACGCGGTGAACTGAGAAGAAGGAGGAGGGGCACGTTCAGTCTGTCGTTTGTAAACAATGGACGCAGCATCATGCGGAAGTAGCGTATTACATCAGCGTACTACGTAGGTAGGTCTCTCACTACAGAGAGCACGCTAAACTCAAATTTTGAGATAATTAAAAAAACAAACAAAAAAATGTAAAATCAAAAAATACGTAAAGCGAATGAACGTAAAGCAGGAAGTGTCTGTATTTCAATTATTCTCATGAATGCTATTGATAAGAACACGGCAAGATGACAGGATTTCGAGGAAGATTTTTAGGCATAAATATTTAGAATATTTATGGCTAATTGTAGCCAGGAAAGACAGTCATCCATACTGGTACTTTGATACAGTGCATTTTAGCAGAAAGCTAACAGAATTTTCTGTGGTGCGGATCTAAACACATTGCCAAGGAAGCGAAACAGTGACAAAGGAATAAACCCTGGCTGACTTGAAGAAATTGTGCATGCTTTTCCACGCTAGGTGAGAAAGAGAGAAAGCGTGCAGGGAGTTGCAGAACACTGCCAGGATGGCAGCAGCCCAGTGAGGATTTAAATGGGTGTCTGACTTACAGCAAGTTCACGAAACCACAGACGCAGTGGGATCCAATTAAGGCTTGGCTGTGAGAGTTCTACAGATCATCAGCAAGGCCGCTGAGGGCTCTGCAGAGTGAGAGAACCTAAACAATCAGAGTTAACTTGAGCCAGATGCCATCAGTAGCCACAGGGCTAAACCGTCCTACACAAATGCCCATGCAGTACACACACACACACACACACACACACACACACACACACACACACACACAAAAAGAGCTACAGCATGCGAAATGATTCAACAGTGAGCTTCATGTCGAGTAACGTGAGTGGGGAATTCAGACCATTATACAGAGCAGGGGTGTCAAACTCAGGCCACAAAGGGCCATGTGGCTGCAGGTTTTTGTTTCAATCACGCAGCAGCACACCTGACTCGGCTCATTTAAACAAACATTTGAGTCTTCAGGCAATTGATTGGTCAATCTGTGTGCTCTGTTGAAAGACTGACCAATCAACTGCCTGAAGACTCAGATCGGTTCTTCATTAAATTAGCCGAGTCAGGTGTGCTGCTGCTTTATTGAAACAAAAACCTGCAGCCACATTACCCTTTGTAGCATGAGTTTGACACCTGTGATGTAGGGGAGACTTAAAAAAAAAAAAAAAAAACAAATAAATAAATACTACTGATATTTGTTTTCTTTCCCTCTCTCTACAGCTTTTGACAAAAACGAAGTGACACATGAACCTCTTGGCCTGCCACCAGCATCATGTGTGGAGCGTGCATGCAAACACAGGGAACAATGGTCAGTGTTCACCAGCCCCATGGTCACAAATAAGAAAAAGAGTGAGGAAAAAACTTGGAGAAAGAGAGAGACAGAAAAAGATAGGCAAATGATGTGAGCAGCTAACTAGAGTGTCTTTAATGAAGATGAAGGAACCATAAAATAGGATCCCTTTTGCTTTCGTTCCATTCGTGAGACACATTCCGAAGTTCGATCAATCTCATTAACCCATCCATTCCTCGCTCTCTCCACTACCCTCTAGCACAGCGACAGCTCCATCCATCAAGGAGGCAGCAATATCAGATACAGCAGCACCTACATGTGTTCCTCTGAGGCCTCCCCATTTATAACTCGGCATTTCTTCCTCCATTCGCTCCCATCATATGACCATGCTGAACCTCGCAAAATATGTCTCAATGGTTACGCTTCTTCACTTCAGCGAACAAATATTTTCAGTATTGGTCATGGATTGCATTCAGCCTTGACTTCTGCATGTAATCACCATGGCATTATTGCTCCAGTTGGTCAGATCGAGGCTCATCAAAAATAATGTGGCAATAAAATGAAAGCAGTTGATGACCTGAATGAGCAAGTTATCATATCAGTATCGTTTTCTTCCCTGATGGCACAGATATAAAACAGGGAGTCAAATAAAGAAAGAGTGGTCCAGGGAGTGTGAGAAATCATTTTCACATATGTATTGGCACCCCCCAGAGTCCTGACGTTAATCCTATTGAATGTTTTCGGGATGTGCTGGAGAAGATTTTTGTGGATGGAGCAGTGAAATTTTTCCTCATCAATCCAAAACATCGGCACGAAATGAGCCCAACACTGGTGGAAATAATTTCTATTTGTTTAAGTTTGTTTTATTAAGTTGTTGAAACAATGCCAGGAACCTTTAAGCAAGGCTAACAGCAACGGATCACTCCAATTATCTATATACAGGGATCTCTCGCTACTTCGCGCTTCAATTCATGCTGCTTCAGTGCATCACGTTTTTTTTAATATTAATTGAATTTAAAAAAATCAGGAAATTAAGGAATAATCGGGCAAAAACTTAAGGAAAATGCCACAAAAACAAGGCCAATTATGCAACCTCCCCCCCAACAAACAAAACAAAAACAACCCAAAACCTCCCATCAAAACTCGTTACATTGTTGTGATATACGCATCTGTGTGTGCGCGCGTCTGTATGTGTGTGTATTTATATTTTATTTATATTATGCATTATTTTTTGAATGTTTAATTGTTATTACAAGCATTTATAGCATTGAATACGTATTTTATTGATATTACATACACATATACATCTACATCAGCCGTTGTGGGGGGTGATCCGACTTCGTGAAATTCGGTGGTTGCGGGGAGATCTCGGTCCCAATTAATCGCAGAAAGTGAGGGATTTCCGTATTTATGAAATCTACACAGTAGATGTATCCAATAAATGATCAGATTCTTATCTATAGAATGTGGACATTTACTGAGTTCCTGCATTGAGGTAACAACCACAACTCAACTTTCAATAGTTACTCTATTTCATGCTTTCTCTATTTTAAGCAGTTGGACTTGATTTCAAAACTCAACCATCATTAGATTTTTGTTCTCAACTGCATACCAATTACAACAGTATATATCATCATCATCTTCTCTTTTTCCCTTTTCTCGGGAGTCGCCACAGCGAATCATCTGATTCGCACATTTGATTTGGTTTTTAGGTTTTTACGTCGGATGCCCTTCCTGTCACAACCCTTAGCAAGGGACAGAAACACGCTGATGGCTTTGCAGCTACTCTTTACGAAAGTCAGCAATGGTTCTTTTACATGCCTCTCATCATAGACAGTGAGAGACATGGCCCGCCTTTGATAACCCAGTCGGCTGCACTGGGGGGACAGTGAAAACCTTTGTGGGGACTCGAACCCCCAACCTTAGGATCAGCGATCCTGCGCCCTATACCACTAGACCACCACTGCCCCACAACATTATATATATAAACAATAAATTACTGCAACACAAATACTAGTGTAGCCCATACAACACAAAGCACATAATTACATTGTTGGATGACCTCTGAACGGTTAGATGAATGAAATGTGCTATTGATTAGAACCACTGGCCAGATGAAGTAAAGTGAAATGTTCTTTTTTTCCCCCTCCAGAGAACAACATGTTTCTATTGGCGAAATGAATCCTTTTCTTCTCTTTTGCTCGGATTTTAATGGATATACAAGATCTACAAACCTCTTGTGTTTCTTTCAAATTAGCTAATTAAAAATTCAAAGTAGATATTAAACCATATTTCTTTCATCTGATCAAATGTAGAATAAAGGAAATCACGATCCTGAAATTATGTGAAGCTATTATACAGGATGACCCGATAAATTCTCCCATATTTAAAATTGTAAATGAAAACAATTGTTAAAGATTATCAAATTATTATAGAACACAGGAATTCTCATTCAATACAGTTTCATACATCGGGCAGTGGTGGCCTGGTGGTAAAGGGCGCTGGATTGCTGATCCTAGGGTTGGGAGTTCGAGTCCCACTCTCCACAAGGTTGTCATTGACCTCAGTGCGGCTAACTGGGCTATCAAAGGCCGGCCATGTCTCTCACTGTCTATGGTGAGAGATTCATGTAAAAGAACCATTGCTGACTTTTGTACAGAGTAGCTGCGAAGCCGTCAGTGTGTTTCTGCCTCTTGCGAAAAGGGTTGTGTCAGGAAGGGAATCCGACATAAAAACCTATGCCAAAGCAAACATGCGAATCAGATGATTTGCTATGGCGACCCCTGAAAAAGCCGAAAGGAAAATAAGAAGACAGTTTTCAACCATCATTTTTTAAAGATGATCAACCTTCAATGATGGCTGTCATTGCCTATACAGTCCATGCTTGGAGGTGAATCCTGAAGGTTGTCATGGCTTGATCCTGTTTGGTGGAACAGCGGCTAACTCCTCCTCAATAGCAATCTTCTGGGCTTCAAGAGTTCGGGCTTGAGGAGTACACACTTATAATTTGAGATAGTCTGACAGGAAAAAAACAACAACCCCTACAACGGATGCGGTCAGGGGAACAGGCCTGCTACCCAACATCTCAAGGGAACAAAATCACCTGACCCGAAAAGTTTTCCCTCGGCACTCTTTGAGCTGCGTGTATTGTACCTCCATCTTTCTGAAACCACACAGTTCTTTCAGCTCGAGATGTTCAAGTTGGTGTTGGGCTGCCAAAAGACCTGTCCGACCTCACTATGCTTCATGTGTGCAAATAATAATTTGATTATCTTAGGGCAGTGGTGGTCTAGTGGTATAGGGTGCTGGATCACTGATCCAAAGGTTGGGGGTTCAAGTCCCACTCTCCACAAGGTTGTCACTGTCCCCCCCAGTGCAGCTAACTGGGTTATCAAAGGCGGGCCATGTCTCTCACTGTCTATGGTGAGAGGCATGTAAAAGAACCATTGCTGACTTTCGTAAAGAGTAGCTGCAAAGCCGCCAGCGTGTTTCTGTCCCTTGCTAAAAAGGGTTGTGACAGGAAGGGCTTCTTCTTCTTTTCCTTTCGGCTGTTCCCTTCAGGGGTCGCCACAGCAAATGATCTGCCTCCATTTCTCCCTATCCTCTGCATCTTCTACTCTTACTCCAACGACCTTCATGTCCGCCTTCACCGCATCCATAAATCTTCTCTTTGGTCTTCCTCTGGGCCTTCTGCCTGGTAGTTCCAACCTCAGCATCCTACGACCAATATACTCACTATCCCTCCTCTGTACATGTCCAAACCATCTCAATCTAGCCTCTCTGACTTTGTCTCCAAAACATCTAACATGTGCTGTCCCTCTGATGTACTCGTTTCTGATCCTATCCATCCTCGTTACTCCCAAAGAGAACCTCAACATTTTCATCTCTGCTCCCTCCAACTCTGACTCCTGTCTTTTCCCCAGGGCCACTGTCTCTAAACCATACAACATTGCTGGCCTAATCACCGTCTTGTACACTTTTCCCTTCATTCTTGCCGATACTCTCCTATCACACATCACACCGGACACTTTTCTCCATCCATTCCAACCTGCCTGCACGCGCTTCTTCACCTCTTTCCCACACTCTCCATTGCTCTGGATTGTTGAGCCTAAGTACTTAAAATCCTCCACCTTCTTTATCTCTGCCCCCTGTAACCTCAAAGTTCCTCTTGGGTCCTTGTCGTTCACACACATGTATTCTGTCTTACTAAGACTAACCTTCAATCCCCTCCTTTCCAGGGCATACCGCCACCTCTATAGATTTTCCTCCACTTGGTCTCTGCTCTCACTACAGATCACTATGTCATCTGCAAACATCATAGTCCATGGAGATTCTTGTCTAACCTCATCTGTTAGCCTGTCCATCACCATAGCAAACAAGAAGGGGCTGAGAGCTGACTCTTGATGCAGTCCCACCTCCACCTTGAACTCTTCTGTCACACCGACAGCACACCTCACCACTGTCTTACATCTCTCATACATGTCCTGCACCACTCTAACATACTTCTCTGTCACTCCAGACTTCCTCATACAATACCACAGTTCTTCTCTCGGCACCCTGTCATATGCTTTCTCCAGATTTGTGACAGGAAGGGCATCCGACGTAAAAAGCTCTACCAAATCAAAGGTGCGAATCAGATGATTCACTGTGGCGACTCCCGAATAAAAGGGGAAAAAGCTGACAGGAAGACAGACAGACTTCAAGCTGTTTTAATTTATGTATTTATTTTCTTTTGAAATATTTTTGCGTCACCATGTATTGCATGGGTTCCTTCCACCAGACCAGTTGCATGCGTTCCTTTGGTTGTCGGGGCTTTTGTAGTTGCTGGTAATTAGATGACTTTATGACACTGGTTACCATGTAAACGGGTTGAAGATCTGTCTGTTCGGTGAATTATTTGTGGTTTGCTTTGCTGAAAAATCCAGAATTGAAGCCATAGCTGACAAAAAATACAAGTCCATGCAGTGTTCAGAGAAACGCTTGATTTTCTTTTGAAATCTCATGGTGTGCTTTTTTCCAGGGTAAACAGACCTTTAGATGAGTTATCTTTACTTCAAATCTTGAATCTCCAAGTAACTTCTTTCAGTCACACCATCACTTTTTCTTTTCTATTATTTTACTGTTTTTAATCCCATACTGAGCTTTTCATCTTAAGACTCAAACAGGTTCTCCTGGCTTTGTAGAAATTAATTTAAAATCATATCAGTACACACAAGGAGTGAACATTCATTTTCAGTCAAGGGGCTGCGAGTTTCTCAGGTTAGTTTTATTTCTTATATTTTTTACTGAGTGAAAGATTTGGCTTCTTGTACGGTGCTGGATCACTGATCCCAAGGTTGGGGGTTCACGCCCCACTCTCAACGGGCTGTCACTGTCCACCACTGCAGCTAACACTACTGTGTTATCAAAGGCAGGACATGTCTCTCACTGTCTATGGTGAGAAGCTGTAAAAGAACCATTGCCGACCTTTGTCAAGAGTAGCTGCATAGCTGTCAGTGTATTTCTGCCCCGCGATGGCCTCGCCCAGAGTCAGCTGAGATGGGCACCAGCCTCCCCGTGACCCTAATTAGGATAAAGCGGATTAATACATTATTATTCTATTTCTTCTCCGTGATCATATGAGCAGTGTAATATAATGCAGGGAGACAGTCCTATGGTCAAGAGATAATAATATAGCCTGGAGGTTGTCTTCAGTGTTGTGATCTCTGTGTTCTGGCAACTTTCTTTTATAGCTGACATTAACAGTTTGAGTAGTTTGTGCTACAGTAGGTCTTTGGTGGGATCAGACCAGATGTAGCCTCCACTTCAGCACCCAAGGCTTACTTCCCAGTTCCTTTGCTGTCCTTCCTGGAGACATTTTGGTAGGTATTTAACACTGCGTATAGCATAAAGCCTTCACAAGACCTACTTCCTGAAGATGAATAGACCTCGTCTTTCCGTGATTACACTATAGCTCTTGTCAAAGTCTCTCAGATTCTTATGCTTGCTCATTTTTCCTGCTTCCAACACATTGACTTTCAGTACTGACCTTTCACTTTCTGCCCAACATATCCCACGACTTAACAGGTGCAACTATACTGAGATAATCAGTGGGATTATATAATACACAGGAATCATAAGACCTGTCTGGTTTACTATGTTGAGACAAATGGACATTATCTCGAATGGATAAATCAAACCTAATCATGTTTGAATCAAAACAGTGCACAAAAACTCATGGTTTGTCACGGTCAAGCAGGTTGCTTCACAATGGAGAAACAAACCATAATTAACTTATGCCATTTTTTAATATTGAAACATTTAATGTTATTGTTTTTGAAAGAATCATTTTGTGAGAGCAGTGCTTCTCAAAGAGAGGGGCGTGTGGTATGATGCCTGGGGGGGGGGGGCACGTATGACCCTGGGGAACATTCTTTTCTGGAATAGTGTACGAGAAATTACAAGTGTAATTGCACCTCCTCTCCATTAGTTAGCAGTGGCGCTCTCATTGTCGCGCGATGGTTTAGCGGTTTTTCGCAAGAGCAAAAGATATGAAGTGCAGTAAACAACCTCTCAAGAAGCAACACGGAAAAATTTCTCACAGGAACAAAGAGAAAGGAGGAGAGAGACGGAGATATTCAGGCATAAATAAATTCAACGTATAAATAAGGATGTATTTTTAAATTTCAGGCGCATTGGTGCACTTTAAATCTTTCCTATTACAGATTAAAATACAATATTCATGAAGTTTTTCTTTGTTGTAAGTTGAACTATATTTCTTTCTTTTTCTGTTTTTAATGTTAATAAAGATATAATGTTATGCAGAGGTGTACTAATGATTTTATAGACAAATAATACTATTTATAGTCGCTTAGGTAGGTAAAGTCTGTTGGGTTTTTACACCCGAGCCTCGTGGCTCATCAGGCCGGTGCTCATCCTCGGTTTCCATAGCGTGACGCGACCAGGAGTTTAACTCCCCCTGGATGGGACGCTAGTCCATCGCAGGTTACCTTCCCAGTATATTTTACTGGTACCCATTTATACTGCTGGGTGAACAGAGGCACACTTGTGGTTGAGACCTTGCCCAGGGGTCTTAGCACAGTGAAGGTCTCAGTGGGATTCGAACTCACAACCTCCTGATCATGAGCGCAGCACCCTAACCACTATGCAACCGACTCCACCTGCGGGGCGGAAGGGGGGGGTGGGGGCTTGAAATGTTTTTTTTTTCTTTCTAGAGGGGGCGCCACAGAAAATAATTGACAAGCACAGCGCTACAGGAATGCTCACCATCCCAGTTTCTGGAGATCGCAAAAGACCTCTTCACTGCGGTATGTTAACCTTAAACCACGCCCACCTTACCACCTAATCAATGACTTAAAAAGTTCTTGATCAGCTGCACAAAGCTAGATCTCCTGGCACACGGTTGTTGGTGACTGCTTTACAGCGTTTCTTGTGTAGGTAGCGAAAGTTTTTCCAATAGCAGCACCATGTCAGATGGATGGATGGATGGATGGATATGTTATTAATCTCAGAGGGACATTCGCATTTCCCAGCAGCATTGCAGTAAAAAAGCACATATTATTCTATGAAAAACACAAACTTAAATTAAGGCATATACAGTAAAAAAAAAATACTTGAGTTGGACAATGTGAAAAGTACAAAAAAAGTATATAATACTGTAATGGTACAAATTCTCAGTCTAGTGCAGAGATTAAGAAATGTCCGGTTTAAACATTCATGTGCAGATTAAGGTGCATTGTGTGCTGTGCAAGGTGATGGTGCAGTGCACAATATTTTGTAAAGCTGGTAATTGGCTGTCCAGAGCAAAGTCCAGTGTAAAAATGTTTGTGCAGATTAAGGTGCATGGTGTGCAATGAGTGGTGCAGTGCAAGGTGTGTGTGTGTGTGTGTGTGTGTGTGTGATGCTAGCGTCTTCCACCATGTTAGAGATAAAAAGATAAAAAGTATTGGGGGGGAGGGGGATGTCACAATCTCCACAGTCTGTCAGTGGGGCAGGGCAATGACAACAGCCTATCACTGATGTTGCTCTTCTGTCTGGTAATGATGGTGTGCAGTGAATTGTCTATAATTGACAGGAGCCTACTCGGCGTCCGTCGTTCTGCCACAGATATTACACTGTTTAATTTCGTTCCAACTACAGAGCCCGACTTCCTAACCAGTTTGTGCAGTCATGAGGCGTCCTTCTTCTTAATGCCATCCCCACCCCCCATCCCCACCCCCCAGCAGTTCGCCGCATAAAGGTGGGGCGCTTGCCACCACAGACTGATCTACCGTGGTTTTGTGCAGATGATGAAGGATGCTAGCCTTCTGAAGAAATACAGATGGCGCTGTCCTTTCTTGTACAGAACATCAGTGTTGGCAGTCCAGTCCAGTTTGTTATTCAGCTGAACACCCGAGTGTCAGGTATTTGTAGGTCTGTAAAATCTCTATCTGTTCCCCTCTGATTGTCGCTGGCTCCGGGTCCTTCATCACTTTCCTGGACTCCACTTGCTCTCCACTCTTGATACAGCCTACAATAACAGTGTGGTCTGCAAAATTCTGCACATGGCAACGCTCCGAGTTGCACTGGAGCTCCGAGGTGTACAGCGTGCACAGGACTGGCGAGAGTACGGTCCCCTGTCGCGCTCCTGTGCTGCTGATTACCGTGTCCGATATACAGCCTCCTGGTCCAAGTTTCAAGTAATCCATGATCCAGTCCATTTATGCTGGGGTGAAGTCCCCTTGTTTCAGCGAAAAAAGAAAACATTCTATGGGAGTGATGGTCACTTGTCCACAAACCGTATACTAGTATAGACTTGTTTTGGTCGGTAGCGGCTGTCTGAATGTGGGCAAGTTATGAGCAGCTGAGCTTTTAAGCTATTCTTGTCAAAGTTTGGCAATAAAGGGAAACATTCCGGGTTTCAGTTTATCCTGCACACGGTCATACCACTGCATATTCCCCCCCCTCTGGAGTTCTGCCTGAATCTTGGGTCACTGTATGTGGTGACCTTGTCTCAACAGTGATTGTAGAAGGAGACACTCATGTTCATGGAGCAACTCAAGCCTCTTCGGGTCTCATTCAACCAACTCTACCCCTGCCGGACACGTCGCATACAGTGGAATATGAAGTGGAAATGGGAATCTACTCGAAGATCATACACAATGCTGCGTTTTTACAATCCAGAAGATCAATGAGACTAATGATGGAAAGGAGCAGAGAAGAAAGATTAATGAAGCGGGCGCCATGAAGAGACCGCCCACTTCATATAGGAACAGGCACGCTTATATATCCTAAAGAGAAGGGGGGAAATAGGTGCGCGGACATTTGCTCACAGGACACAAATGCTCACAACTTTAATGAAAAAACAGACATTTGCTCACAACATCTTTTTTTTTCTTTGTTCTAATAAATGCATAATACAAAAAGATCACAATGTGTGATAAAAATTCTTTATTCTTATAAATACATAATACTACATTAACTCATTATACATTAGGGCTAGGGGTTAGGGCTAGGGTTTAGGGTTTAGGGTTTAGGGTGTAGGGGTTAGAGTTTAGGGGTTAGAGTTCAAGGGTTAGAGTTCAGGGGTTAGGGTTCAGGGTTTAGGGGTTAGGGTTTAGGGTTTAGGGTTTAGAGTTTAGAGTTCAGGGGTTAGAGTTTAGGGTTTAGGGGTTAGGGTTTAGGGGTTAGAGTTTAGGGGTTAGAGTTTAGGGGTTAGGTTAGAGTTCAGGGGTTAGAGTTTAGGGGTTAGAGTTTAGGTTAGGGTTTAGGGGTTAGAGTTTAGGTTAGAGTTTAGGGTTAGAGTTTAGGGTTTAGAGTTTAGGGTTAAAGTTTATGGTTTAGAGTTTAGGGTTTAGAGTTTAGGGTTTAGGGTTAGGGTTTAGGGTTAGAGTTTAGGGGTTAGAGTTTAGGGTTTAGGGGTTAGAGTTCAGGGTTAGAGTTTAGGGTTAGAGTTTAGGGTTAGGGTTTAGGTTAGAGTTTAGGGGTTAGAGTTTAGGGTTAGAGTTTAGGGTTTAGAGTTTAGGGGTTAAAGTTTATGGTTTAGAGTTTAGGGTTTAGGGTTAGGGTTTAGGGTTAGAGTTTAAGCTTAGGGTTAAAATTGAACAACATTTTTTATGTTGTGAGCAAATGTCTTTTTCATGTCTTTTTTCATGTCTTTTTCATGACCTTTGCCCCTCCCCCCCAAATTCTCCATTCTGTTTCAGGCAGCCTGAGCCTTGGTGTAGTGTAACCGAACAAGACGGCGAGATTGTGTATGAGAGCAGAGATAAAGTATAAGAGTGTTCATGTGTGTGTGAGAGAGAGACAGAAAGAGAGAGAGAGAGAGAGAGAGAGAGAGAGAGAGAGAGAGAGAGAGAGAGAGAGAGAGAGATGGGGTAGGTGTGGAGAATCTCAGAACATGCCAAAAAGTCCAAAGGGAGTATACGAGAGTTGTGAGGAAGAGATAAGGATTGTGACCCGGAATCTTTGAAGCATCTGCTGAACTGCACAGTCTATTTGACTTTGATCTGCTGCTTAGTGCACTGCAAAGTAATTTCGATTTCGAATGATTTGTGCAGATACGATCAAAAGTGTGAATACTGTATGCGCAGACATCGAGTCGATAAGTCTGCAGTGTTTATTATATGAAAACATTTCAGTAATGGAAGAAGCATCTATCAGCAGTGCACAATTCGAATTTGTGTTACTACGTCTACTACTTTTGGTCACGGTGGGATAGTGCTTCTGGTGATGGACTCATGATGGAGAGGTCATGGGTTTGAATCCCTGTTAGATTCGCATACCAAGCTAAGACCGCTGGGCAAGGTCTTCACGACAAGAGTATCTCTGTCGGCCCAGCAGGAAAAAAGGTTCCCAGTAAAAACTACTGTTAAGGTAATCTGCAATGGACTCGCGTTCCATCCAGGAGGAAACCGGAGGAAACCACCCTCGACGCTTCACGCTAAGGAAACCAGAGACAAGTTCTGGGGATGGTGAACCAATACACTCGGGTGTAAAGAGTCCAAAAGACTTACCTTACCACCACGACTAATAATAAAGGTGTAAATTCAATATGACTTTGGAAGTCAAAAGTCAATAAAAATACAACAAATATCTATGAGCCAACGCCAACAGAACTGCTGTACAGTTACAAATGTGCTTCTGTTCGTGACAATTTATGAACCGCACTCTCCAGACAGCTCAAGTGACTCATCCAGGAGGAAACGGACATGCAACCTGGTGACTGATTTGTTCTGTCCAGCATGTTACATAAACCAAGACTGGCGCTTCTGAAATTTAAATACGTATTTAAATGATTTTTACACGATCCTTTACACATCTGACACCCAAGGTTGCTAGGATATTATACCTATAAGTAATCTCTTACAAATCATGTGGTAAGAAAAACAACAATAATAAACATGATATCTCTTATACGTTTGAATGGCACAAATCAAACCAGGGCAGGACGAGCAAGAAGATCCGAACAATCATTACAAAACAGCGGCGTACCTGTTGTTGCTCTGGATCTGTAGTCAATACATTTTACAATGGATATGCATCGGACAGATTTAAAAGTTTCGCAAAGGTATAAAAACATGTGACTGACAGCTGTTTCAAGCATAAATGTTATTTTAAACATCTGGCTTAAACATGAGAGGGTTCAGAAGACTTTCAAATTCAAATGAATGAAGCCAAATGAATAAAAACAAAATGATGACCATCACCACACTTTTGACTTTGCAAAATCCAGCAATTATTTAATTTTTCAAAGAAAAATATTCAAGGTTTAAGATGGGATTTGGAGTCCAGAGAAGAATTTTGGAACAAATTGCTCATACTGTTTATCAACTATATTTACGGTACGTTCAGAAGTGAAGCTATTATGAGTAAAAACGGATTATTTGCCATTAAAGGACAAATCTTTTGAATCAGGTATGATTTTTATTTATTCATTCATTCATTTTCTGTAACCGCTTAAACCTAATTAGGGTCGTGGGGAGGCTGGCACCCATCCCGGCCGACTCTGGGCAAGGGCAGAGCCACACTGACTGCTTTGCAGCCTCATCTTGTTGGAAGTCAGCAATGTTTTTTTTTTTTTTTTTTTTTACATGAACCTCTCACCATAGACTGTGAGAGACACGGCCGGCCTTTGATAACCCGGTTAGCTGCACTGGGGTGGGCAGTGACAACCCGTGGTGTGTGGGACTCGAACCCCCAACCTGAGGATCAGCCATCCATCACCTTTACCACCAAGCCACCACTGCCCATGTGATTTAAAACTACATAAAAAATAACCTCTGCAAATAGCACATCGAACTGCTTTCTTTAACATGATTATTTAAAAAGCACTTTTATAATTATTATTTTCACTTATTACTGATAAGGGCAATTCTATGTATTCCAAGCACATGCATGGATGAATTCTGATGTAGAGCCCAGATGGGATGGAGTGCAATCGCCTTACTAGTGTCATTTATTCATTAACACAGAGCTGAAGATCAATAGAACCTTCTCACCAACCCTGTGTCCAAAACACCGTATCTGAGGTGTGAGCTGCAGTGAAAATCTCACTCACAGATTTATTTATTGGAATTTGTCTATGTTTAATCAGAGATAATCCAGGTGTATGATGTGTGGACCACAGTGCATGGTGCTTCTTTCTTTTAACAAATGGACATATTCTTATATTATTATAATGACACTGCACTACAGTGTACACATATATTATATACATTATATATATATATTTATATATATATATATATATATATATATATATATATATATATAAACACACACACACACACACACACACACACACACACAATATATATATATATATATATATATATATATATATATATATATATATACACACACACACACACACACTCACACTGTATACACACATACAGGGATCCCTCACTTTCCGCGGTTAATTGGGACCGAGCTCCCCAACACAACCATCAAAATCCGCAAAATAGGATCACCCCCCCAACCGACATATATGTACATGTGTATATAATATCAATAAATACATATTCAATGCTATAAATTCTTATAATAAAAATTAAACATTAAAAAATAATGCACAAGATGTAAATAAAATATAAATATACACACATATAGACGCACACGCGCACGCAGATGCGCACCTCACAACAATGTAAGTAGTTTTGATGGGAGATTTTGGGTTGTTTTTTGTTGGTTTAGTTTTTTTTTTTTTTTTTTTGCATAATCGGCCTTGTTTTTGTGGCATTTTCCATAACTTTCCCCCCATTCTTCCTAAATCTCCTTATTTTTTTAACTTGATGAATATTTAAAAAAAACCCCGATGCACTGAAGCCGCATGAAGCGCAAAGTCACGAGGGATCCCTGTGTGTGTATATATATATATATACACACACACACACACACACACACACACACACACACACAGTATATATACTATGATGGCTTGGTGGTAAGGTGCTAGATCACTGATTGGAGGTTCAAGCCCTGCTCTCAATTATCACTGTCGTCCCCCGCCCCCAGTGCAGCTAACTGGGATACAAAGACCGGCCATGTCTGTCACTGTCGATGGTGAGAGGCTGTAAAAAAAAACATTTCTGACTTTTGTCAAGAGTAGCTGCATGTAGATAGTAGCCGTAAGCGTGTTTCTGGCTTGGCGAGCTGTTCAGGGAGTACTCTGCCCTCACCCAGAGACACATGAGATTGGCACCAGCCTCCCCAAGACCCTAATTAGGATCAATTAGTTCAGAAAATGACTAAATAATGATATGCCGTACATACAGTATATACAGTGGATCTTTATAATGTACCATTTTCCCCACTAATACAACTCTGTGGCACACACATAAAAATCACTCACAACCGCATACAGTGAACACACAACTACAAACATTCTCATATTCATTCTAAGGAAGACAGCAACCACACACACACACACACACACACACACACACACACACTCACACACACTCACACACACACAATGTTAAAGACAAAATGCGCCCAATTTTGGGAAGATACTCTAATTACTTTAAAGAACTCAGGGATATGTTGTTGCCACGAAGCAGAAAGGCAGGAGCATGATGAGAAGGCCAAATAAACAAAATATAAACACATTTCAGTGAATAGCAGAACAAGTGAAAAGAACACTGAAAGCATTTCTGCAGCAGTGTTAGTTTTAAATGTTTTCTTTTTTTACTACAAGGATGTGCAGTTTTCAGTTCCTATCGATGTGTATTAATACATGTCCTGCAGTAATTTAATGAGGAATGCTCTGGAAATGCTATTAATACGCCTCGCAATCCCTACATTCTATGTTCTCTGGAAGCTGCTTAAACCTCTAAACTTTGAAAGGAAAAAGAATTTCCACCAATCACTTGCAGCTAAATTGTTCTGAACGCTACACCCTAATAGAGGGATATCCGTTCTCAATCTCTAAAGAGTTGGTATGGGTACAGGGTTTCGGTATGGGTATTAGTGTTTTAATTTTGAAGTTGGGTGGCAGCCTTTTTGTCGAGTCCACCTTGCTCTAGGATCTCAGAACGGACTAGACATTGAAAAACACATTGCTTTTAACACTGCCCTGTTTCAGTGTTTCAAACAAACAAAGGAAAAAGGTTTAAATAAAGGTTATGGAACTTGGGGTAAAGTCTGAGACATGCTCTGAGGAGAGAAAAACATTACAACATTGCCAATAAAGTGACATTCACTAGCTGTAATTTGTGCATTATAGTAGATAGAATAGACACATTATTATACTGTTGAAGATAACACAGTTAATATTGTATGACTTCTCCAGCTATTTCTCATCAGAAATTAAAGCTTACATCAAACAACTTAACAATTTGTACACAATCTAATTGCCTTTCCCGACTGTGATTGTGTTTTCCCACTGGCTGTTTAAAAAGAAAAAACAAAAAAACAAAATAAAAACTGTTGTGTCAGATTACAGGATGCAAATAGAGCACAGTCTGCGGTTGCAGTATCAGAACAAAATACAGTGGAACGTCACCTTACGAAAGTCTCATCAAACGAAAAATGCAGTTTACGAAAAGCATTTTCCTAAAATTCTTGTCTCAGGATACGAAACAAATTCATGTTATGAAAGCACCATCTTAAAAATTCAAACACACCATTCAAATATTAAAATGCACCATTCAAACATTCAAACAATGCACGAGCTGCTCTCCCATCAATGACGTTCAAACATCCCACCCCACTGGCCTCTCATTGGCGAACAACTGAGCTGTCGTTCATGTCGCCTTCACTCAAGCGCCATCTTGGACAGGGATTCCATTGCCTAGGAGGAATGACACATCTACCTCCCATTGCCTATTATAGAGCTGAATCCACCATGATGCTTTTCATGTAAAGGACAGAGTTACGGTTGTTTTATGCTTTATTTGATGACTCAGGCTTTTAACCTTCCATAAACATTTGTAAGATTATAACTCTGCTAAGACATGGTCAACACGTGCGCGCACACACACACACACGTGTGTGATTTCCGGTGCGAGTGAGAAGAAGAAACGGGCTCGAGTGATATCACAAAGGAATATGGCCAAACCCGTCTACCATCGGTACGATATTGAAGCAGAAGGAAGTCTTAAAAGGGATGCTTTTATAATTTTTAAAGGGTTTAGGGGTAGTATTGGGAGCCTTGGAACGAATCACGTGTTTTACATGTAAAATGCGGTTCAATTTACGAAAAATGCAGGTTACGAAAAAAAGCTCTGGAACGGATTAATTTCGTGAGGTGAGGTACCACTGTAGATACATCTGAACCCAAGAATAATCTCTACAAGCTGCCATCAGAAACCAGATCATTATTTAATGGGAGTCCACCTGTGTGCGAGTCATATGATTTCAGTATGAATACAGCCGTTCCTGAAAAAAACTTTTTTTTTTTTTTTTTTTTTTTTTAAGAACATGACGAAACACACAGCATCACCAAGACCAATGAGCAATCAAAACATGTATGGTACAAAGTTCTGGAACAGTATTAACCAAGATTTTTTTTTTTTAATTCCAAATTTATTTAATAAATAAATGAAAATTCCCAACTTTGAACATAATGTTGATTTTTCATGAAATCCATTGTTTACAAAGATGTAAGACTAGAAAGGGATTGGTCTGAGAGGCAAGCAGGAAGTGAAGAGTTGCTCTTATTCTGATGGCACCACATCCATGCATCACTGTGGCAACACTGATCTCAGGATGATGAGCAGTATTGGGTTTCAACCAAAGCGCAGACTTTTTGCTCAGATTATAACAAACTCCACAGACTAGAAAACTGCCCCAGATTTGATGATCTTTTTTTTTTTTTTTTCAGGGGATTTCATATCAGTAGAATGAGAAATGTTTTAATGAGGAGAACCAGTGCACATTCTGAAGATGAAGGTGCTCCATCATGTGACTATCAACATGTGACTATTGTTTCTTCCGTGTTTGTCACTCAGACCCAGCCAACTGCAGTAAATTCTATTACTGTTGGCATTGGAGGATCATCTTGAACTTGTTGTGATTGGTGGGACGTGGAGCAAATCACAGCTCAGGGCACGGATTGCCTTTGCTTTGTTCTGCTTTGCTTTGTGTGAACTCTTTCTTCTCTCTTGTTTATCTTTCTGTCTGGCCTTGTGCTTGGTGCTGAATTTACCTTTGTTGTATCAAGTCTGAACATTGAATGTACAGTAGGACCTTGACTATTCTCAGTTTTGCACTCATGATTTGCATATTCGTGGACAGCCGAGCAACTCTTACGTGATTCAAATTCAGCCAATGGCTGTCCTCCTTCCTGCTGATTGGTTGAGATGATGTAAGGCCCCTTTTTTCCTCATTTGCGCACAAGTTGTCAATGAGCCTTTTTTTAAGTGTGTTTTAATTACCAGTTAAGTTCTATGATGTCACTCAAACGCCTGATAAACACCAGAAAAAGGTAATGATGTTGGATGTCTCTTCTGAAGAAATAAGACTTTCTCCAGAAGAAAACGACAGTTTCCTCTGAAGTGCCTGAAGAGGAATAATCACCTGAACTGGTGTAAAACACTCCACTATTAAAGTCTTTTTCAATTATTATTCAAGTACATTACCTAAGTTAATGTTTAGAATGTTTGTGTGTGTGATTTTATGTACTGAGGTGTCGCAGGTTTCTCATTTTGTTTATCCAATTTATTACATTACTTTTTGTTATGGTCTGTGTTTTTGGGGGACTTTGATTTTGCCACTGTGCCTCTAACTAACAGTTTACCCTCTGCTTCGGCTGAGGGGCGTGGCTGAGCTGCTACGTGGCACACACCTGAATTCACTGTTCTCATTTACTCTCAATAACCAAAAGTACGCTCACATCTACGCCAGAGGATTAACTCGCATCACATCACCGTTTCTTTGGTTTGTAACACTCTCTAACTCTCTCACTCTAAAACTCTGTTTTCTTCTCGCTCTGGCTGAGGGGCGTGGCTGAGCTGCTTGGACTTAATGCAGTTAATACCTGAATTCAGTCATCTCATGCTTAATGCAATATGTTCCTCTAGTGGGAATTTTGGAAAACTACAGTGCTGTATGTTTCAAGGAGAATGCATTTCAAGGTGCTTTTATATGTAGGCTGTATAATGTTTATATTTTATTGTCAATAAATATCACAGTAAAAAATTAAGTTTTCCTTAATCATTACTACATTTTACTACATTAATACTGAAGTAATGAGTAAGACTGTCTATAGAATGTGTTTAAGAAGCATATTTTAGCGCATGTAATAGATACATAGTATTTTACTTCCGGTTACTGATTCGCGCATGTATTATGATACATGAGGTTTTACTTCCGGGTACAGAACTCGCGGATTATCTTCATTTCTTCATTCGTGGGAGGGGCCGGAACCGAACCCCCGTGAATATCGAGGGCCTACTGTAAATATTAAAAATATATATTTGTATGTATTTACTTGTACATAACAAACATTGAAGGAAGATGGCGCCATTTTAGGTTCCCCACATTTTCTCCTAGGTTTGGGTCGGATAGAGTTTGGTGGAAGCCCTGTTTTTTGTTGTGTGTTTCATTTTTTTAAATTAGGTAACTAGCATATTTATTGATTTATTTAAAAAACTTTGATATTTTGTAATCATCCCACAATGGCAAATTCAATTTTGGCTCTGTGTTTAGCCTGTCCGAAGTGAGCACACACACTTGGCCCTGTATGTTGGCACATATTGCGGCATCCAGAGAGCAGTTGGGGGTTAGGTGGCCTTGCTCAAGAGCACTTCAGCCATGAAGGTGGAGGAAGGGAAGCGTTAGAGGTGTTTCATATATCATTTTCTTACAGTGCCAGTAAACAACTTATAGGGGTACAAACAACATTACTCAAAAATGGTTGGGATAGAGAACACTTTTTTTTTATTTTATCATTATTTCACTTTCGTTTGTAATATATCAAGCACTTATACTAGAAGAATGGTTAATTCAACCATGCAGAAATTTACACAGAAACAACCAGCGTGCTTCTACAATTTAATTATAAAATGGAATTTATAGCATGTGCTATAAGGAAAGAAACCTTCTCGTGGCAACCCATCTAATGTCCTGCTATAATTTGTACCGCATGTTCTGGAAAGTTTAATTTTCATAATGGACAACGATTAGATTAGTCACGTTCGCAGGTGAGAAATTAATTCATCATTTCCAAGGTTAGCATCATTACTATGGAAAATATAGCTCTATCCCAGAGAGACATAACGCCATTAAGTTTTGCTCAGTGAAGGTTTGTGTTTCATTTTTGTAGCGAGTTCACACTCTCCAATTGGAAATCTATCACTGAATAAAATATTAATAGTTTGTATAAAACACTGTCCTGATACCTGCACACTATATTCCAAGCTGCTTTATAGTGTGGATTTAAAATGTATTTGCAGTTATGAAATCCAATAAAGAGTCAAGTATCATCAGTGCTAGTGTGATTGTGTGTTTTTTTTTTTTTTTTTTTTTAATCTTTTACCTGTTCCCTGAACTTTAGCCTTTAATCTGTAATTTCCAGGATCAAATCGTCCCCTTCCAGTGCACAATCAGGCTCGACGTACACCTTGGCCACGTTTCCCGTAAGGGGCGAGTTCACCACAGTCTCCATCTTCATGGCGCTGAGCACGCAGAGGGGCTGACCTTTCTCCACCTTCTGTCCCTCCTTCACCTTCACCTCCACCACCTTCCCTGGCATGGGGGCTCCTACCTGACCCTTAATGTGCTTCAAAGCCTTTGGATGGAAGTGTATCTCCTGAGGATAGCACACAATAATTGAGATTGATTTGTTGTAGCTCGGAAATGTTCTCAAGACAGATTATCAGGGTCAGAAATGTTTGTAGCATTCCAGCTGAATATGACACTGACACCGCTCATTTACCTCCGAGTTGAAATTCTTGACCTAAAAATATTCAGAAAATACAAGAATTTTTCCTTTTTCTGGCAAGCTTAGAAAATGAACGAACCAGTTCTATGAAATTTTGCTGAAAAATATATCTGTTTTCTTAATAGACATTCATTCATTTTCTGAAGTGCTTCATCCTAATTAGGGTCGCATGGAGGCTGGCGCCCATCTCAGCCTACTCTTGGCGAGAGAAGACTACACATGGACAGCTCGCCATGCCATCATGCTGAACATGTCAGAAACGTGCTGACGGAAACCCGGCGGCCTACTCTTTTCAGACAAAATCAATGGTGCTTTTACATGCATACACCACAGACAGTGAGAGACAATGGCCAGCCTTTGATAATCCAGTCAGCTGTGCCACCACTGCCCTCTCTTAAAATATACTAAAGTTTATTCAAGATAGAAAATCCCATTTTTCATCATTTTAGTGGCTTAGCTGAATTATGATTGGCTTTTCCCAGGCCACTATCCATTTACAGTACTTATGTAATTATATAGGGCAGCCTGGTAGCAGAATGGCTAGCACGTCCCAGATGCCCAGTCTTGGGTTTTAGTCTCAGGCTCATGAGAGGGTTTCTGTGTGGACCTTGCATCCTCTCTCTGTGCTTGTGTGGATACTCCAGTTTCCTCCTGAGGGCAGTGGTGGCCTGGTAGTAAAGTGCGCTGGATCGCTGATCCTAAGATTGGGAGTTCGAGTCCCACTCTTCACAAGGTTGTCACTGTCCCCCTAGTGCAGCTAACCGGGTTATCAAAGGCCGGCCATGTCTCTCACTGTCTATGGTGAGAGGTTCATGTAAAAGAACCATTGCTGACTTTGGTAAAGAGGAGCTGCAAAGCCATCAGCGTGTTTCTGCCCCTTGCTAAAGGGTTGTGTCAGGAAGGGCATCTGATGTAAGAACCTATGCCAAATCAAACATGCGAATCAGATGATTCAATGTGGTGACCCCTGAAAAAGGGAAAAAGCCAAAAGGAAAAGAAGAGTCTATTTTTCTCCCACAATACAAAGACACACATATTAGGCTAATTGGCCGTTGCAAATTGCCCCTGGGTTTCAGTGTCAATGGTTTTGTGTGTGTGTGTGTGCGCGCGTGTTGCCCTGTTCAGGGTGTACCCCCATCTTCGCCTGGAGTTGGCTGAGATGGGCTCCAGCCTCCTCGTGGCCCAAATTGGATTAAACAGTTCAGCAAATTTTATTATATATATATATATATATATATATATATATATATATATATATATATATATATTTATGATAAAAGCACCATATGTGACAGATGTGGTGGACAAAGTCCAGTGTACTTTTTAAAATAAGAACAATTGCCTTAGACAAAATGTAATAAGTCTCTTGACACTTGAACTCATTTTGTAGAATAAAGCACAGGCCTGCAGGGTTGAGAACTGCAGATTTTACACTGTGCACTTAATTTGAAGTCAGGTGTCATGATGACTCACATTACTCAATTAAATCAGTTCCAAAGAGATGTCTGTTTTCATTTAACAATGTGATATCATGAGACTTACTGAAATAATTTACAGTAAACTAAGTAAAGGGAAATAAACTGTCAAATTCACACCCTCTCTTTACCTGACTCCAGCTGTGATGTCACATGTATGGAATAACCAAACACACACACACAAAAATGTTTTTGTCACGTTGTTGATCGACAATGATGTACAGATAACGAGGTTGCAGCACCAGAACAGTTTTTTTAATAATAAATAACCAATAATGAAAAGAAAGATTGACACTTTCTCTTTCCCTGTATAGTTAAATAATGATTACTATAATAAGCAGTATCTGCTATGTGAGAGAGTGAAGGAAAGTCGCATTTCTGACTGCTGCTCTGAAAGCTGCAAAGTGAGAGTTGGTAATCTGACAAAATGGATGGAAATTAATGTTTCTCGCCCATACATAGAAGGTGAGAAGGTGACGAGCCACTTGCTTATTTCGAAGATGCTTCAGTTACAGAGAATTACAGTTCTTCGGCTGTTATATACAGTGATTCAGTTCTTCAGGCTGGTGGTGTAGTGACCAGGGTGCTGGGCTCATGATCGAGAGGTTGTAGGTTCGAATATCCATTAAATTCAGACTGTGCTAAAACCTCTGGGCATGGTCTTAACTAAAACTGTGCTCCTGTGCACCCAACAGTACAAATGGATGCCAGTAAAAATACTGGAAACGTAACCTGTGATGAACTGGAGTCCCATCCAGGAGAAGTTGAACTACAATTTACTACACGCTACAGCAGGGGTCGGGAACCTACGGCTCGCGAGCCAGATGTGGCTCTTTTGATGACTGCATCTGGCTCTCAGATAAATCAAGTGGCCTTTTTTAACAGAATAACTAATAAATAATTTTGCTGTCATTTAAATAAAAAAACAGGAAAAGGTCATCAAATAAACCAAAAATCGATAACTAAATCTCACGCATTTCAATCTAGACATCTATTTTCAATGCCACTTGTCGCTGTGGCGCGCAGCGGAGAGCCAATCCTTTCTGTACTACAGTGTGTGGGCGGGTCCGATACCTTGAAACTCTAATTTTATTGGATTATATGCAACATCTTGCTCGAGTTGTTTTTGGGTAAAGACGTAAATTTCCCTCATTTTTGATCCTCTCATTTGCACGCAGCCAAGCAGAGCTGGCAAGCAAATAGACAGACATGAAAAACTTCAACCCGCAGACCAGCTGATTGCCCAAACTTGGAACGCGCTTCCTGTCAAATAAACACTGCAGCATGTGAGTCTTGCCGTATTGACCATGTTTGGCTCAACATGCACACGCGAGCAGTCCTTCTCACACCTGAAAAGCATCAAGACCAACTTGCGGTCACGTTTAACAGATGGAAACCTAAACGCCTGCATGAAGCTGAACCTCACCACGTATCAACCAGACTACAAAGCCATTAGCAAACCATGCAGCACTAGAAGTCGTATTAATAGTAAGTACTACTTTTCTTATTAATAAATAACTTCATTATAACAATGTTGTTTAAAATAAATTCAGAGTTGTATTATACTCTAAAATTGTTGATGATCTTTGTATTTCAGTATTAAAATATATATATATGGCTCTCAGAGGATTACATTTTAAAACGTGTGTTTATTTTTGGCTCTCTCAGTCAAAAAGGGTCCGAACCCCTGCGCTACAGGATCAGCTCTGGTTTGGCGAGGCAAGTAGGCTTGAGTATAAAAAGCCCAACAGATGTACCTTTACAATCCTTCAGCAATGAGCTTCATTATGGACTACAATAATAATAATAATAATAATAATAATAATAATAATTATTATTATTATTATTACTACTACAGTAGGTCCTTGACCATTTGTGGTTCAGCGCTCGCGCATCCCGCATACTTGCAGATTGGCGACAGGTTTTACTTAAACATTACTACATTTTACTTTTTTATTATTATGATTATACTCGCAAATTAGAGGCAAACCCGGAAGTAACCGGCACGTGATTCAAGTTTAGCTAACAGCTGACAGCTTTTATTTCTTCGTTGTGCTGATTGGTTGCAGATGATATGTACACCTCTTTTTTTCTATCCTTCGCACACATCAATGCGATTGCTTGAATTGTGAGTTCACATTTTTTTGTGTGTTTTTAATGATTTTTTACGCCCCATGATGTCACTCAAACACCCAAGTGCTTTATTAATTAATAAATATTATCATAGTACAAAATTTAAAACTTTTTACTTAATCATTACTACATTTTACTGCATTATTACTGTATTAATGAGTAAGACTGTCTATAGAATGTGTTTAAGAAGCATATTTTTGCGCATAATATATATATGGTGTTAAAATCGAGTCAATTATCCGTGGATTTTCATGATCCGCGGGAAGGGTCGGAACTGAACCATCACGAAAAAGCAGGCCTACTGTATTATTATTATAATAATATGCACGTCTTTTAAATGGGTTTCTGCATTGGAAAACAAATTTGTAACATGGAGAGGTTTTTTCACTGAAACTGACCAATATTATGATTGAAACTGACAATATTACAGCAAAATTATGACATTTTGCTTTGATCCATGGCAGTGTTCACATCCACACACAAGAGATTTCACACCTGCATATTATCTCTAACCCCTATAAACACACCTCAATTTCCACATGCAGTCTCACTTTATATGTGTTGAAGTGCATTGGAGCCTGACATGCACATATTAACAACACTCTGCTTTGTGGATGTGCAGTTCTCAAGACTAAACTAAAGGTATTTCTTAACTTTAGAAGAATTGCAAATATTTGTTTGCTCAGGTTCATTGTTGTATATTCTTAGCTTGCTTTGTATACTCATAATTACCTTCATCGCCACCGTGTCCTTGACTAGAATGGACCGAAGCTGTCCATTAAGTTCAAAAAACACCTCCCTTTGTCCAGCTTTGTTCAGGTCCCCCAAAGCCAAGGCTTTGATATGTAGCGTCTTTCCTCTTTCGAGCTCAACCTGAGCAACAAACAGAGCAAAAGGCAATTAACAAGTAAAATGAGGGAAAGCAATAAAAATGCACTTGTTTGAACCCTGACTGGAAGATGGTCTACTGTATTTGCGCAGCACTATTTCACGCCCATGGGAAGCTTCCACCTGCTGTTCAGTAGTTAAACCGGCACAGTTATTTTGGATTGCTATATACGTCAGTGAATGCTTAGTATAGAACCATGCTAATCTAACATAAATCACTGATAGCTTACGTCTCAGTTGAGGTTTTCATTGGGGAATTAAGGAGGGAGAATAGCAAAAAACCTTCAGTCTTAATGCATGGGAGGATTATGCAGACTTTCAGCAAAGAGCACTGCGGCTACTATGATTACTTCTTCTTTTACTTTCGGCTGCTCCCTTCAGGGGTCGCCACAGCAAATCATCCGCCTCCACCTCACCCTGTCCTCCGCATCTTCTTTTCTGACTCCAACGACCTTCATGTCTTCCTTCACCACATCCATAAATCTCTTCTTTGGTCTTCCTCGAGGCCTTCTGCCTGGTAGTTCCAACCTCAGCATCCTACTGCCAATATACTCACTATCCCTCCTCTGTACATGTCCAAACCATCTCAATCTTACTATCCAAGGATATAAGAAAACCACGTATAAACACGTTTTTAAAATCAAAGTCAGCGAGGTTAGGGATGCGAACCCATCACTTTATTCTCATCAGTGTAGTTTCTGAGGTATGGCAGACAGCACAGTGAATTAATGTTTGCATGTTTCCTTTTTATTCAGATCTTTTCTGACTGATTAGCCCCTGTGGTTTGGCCTTTCATCTCTTTCTGTGCATAACACATGGCTATGTCTGGGCCTGGTAGGTCCTGCTCGACAGGTGGGCGCAATGTCCCTGCTCTCTGTTATGGCAGCGACTGTGGTGCACATTAATGGGGTTTTAGGTGACAAACTCTGGCATGTTACTGAAAGTAAATTAAATATTAAGCAAATGCGAGGACTGGCTGATGCCAGACAATTGTTCTAGACATTTTGAGAGTCCTTTCTGTCAGGGCATGCTGTAAATCTTCATATCTTGACATTTATTTTTCTAATGAGACCTCATCCTAACCTCCATCCACATCCACCCATTGCACCATTCTATCGAAACTGACTCCAGCACAAGGACTGGTTTGAACCCAAAAACTCCATTTAATATTCAATGTCAGTGACAGAACAGTATGATGAAAGAGGGGTCTGGCTTTTGGCCAATATTTGGAACAGGCTGAAGTGGATTTTTCATAGACTTGCCTGAAAAGAAGACTGGGGGAATGAATAGAGAACAGTGTAAATTATTTGCCCCAGATTCAGGCATCATTTGAGAAGCTATTATAATTTATGGCAGACACACAGAGCGAGACACAAGGAAAAGCAAAGAGGATACCGACAGAGCATGAGAGCGAGAGAGAGAGAGAGAGACAGAGAGAGAGAGAGAGAGAGAGAGCGAGAGAGAGAGAGAGAGAGAGAGAGAGAGAGAGAGACAGAGAGGGAGAGGATCATTACCTGAAACTCCTCTGCAATTTTTGGTCCATCGAGAAATAACCGCGTGTTCAGGCATTCGACGGGCCCAAAATTGGACGTGAATTCTTTAAACTCCTGAAAGACTTTCGGGTACATGGCTGCTGACATCACATCTTCGGGTGTGATGTCCTTGCCATGCGCTTCAAGTAGATCAGCCTCCAGTTTCTTGAAGTCCATGGGGGGCAGAGATGCACCTGGTCGACCCTCTACCCGAGGCACGAATTTGAGCACCTATGAGACACAGTGACTTACTGTCAGCTTCAGATGGAAGAAATACAAGTTCCAGGTTTAGGCAAAGCACAGTTATTTGAATGCTCACCGGGTTATGATTTCAAATCCAAACATGCCAATGTTACACTGGAATACTTGGATTTGAAAGACTGACAGTATTACTCTTTAATCTTATCCATGGGCTCTTAACATAAGCCACAATGAAGGACAAATAAAAACCACCCTTCTTTAATAATGACCTTCGCGCTGCATTCTACGATGGGCAGTGGTGGCCTGGTGGTATAGGGTGCTGAATCGCTGATCCTAGGGTTGGGGGTTCGAGTCCCACTCTTCACAAGATTGTCATTGTCTTCCCTCCAGTGCAGCTAAATGGGTTATCAAAGGCCAGCGATGTCTCTCACTGTCTATGGTGAGAGGTTCGTGTAAAAGAATCATTGCTGACTTTCGTAAAGAGCAGCTACTAAAGGGTTTTTACACCGGGGATTTCTCTCAGTTAGTAGAGTGTCCGCTTTATCCTTCGGAAGGTCGGGGTTCGAATCCGGCCGCGTCATACCATGAGACGTGAAAATTTGGGAGTTGTTGCTTCCTGCTTGGCACTCAGCATCAAAAGGATAGAACAACGCAACAACTGGTGCCGTACAGTGGTGACGGGTGCCCGGAGTACGTATGTATGAAATTGTGCTATATAAGCTAAGGTAAGGTAAGTCTGTTGGGTTTTTACACCTGAGCCTAGTGGCTCATCAGGCCGGTACTTATCCCCAGTTTCCGTAGCGTGAAGCGACCAGGAGTTCAACTCCCCCTGGATGGGACGCTAGTCCATCGCAGGTTACCGGTTACCTTCCCAGTATATTTTTACTGGTACCCATTTATACTGCTGGGTGAACAGAGGCACACTTGTGGTTGAGACCTTGCCCAGGGGTCTTAGCACAGTGAGGGTCTCAGTGGGATTCAAACTCACAACCTCCCGATCATCAGCGCAGCACCCTAACCACTACGCCACCGGCCCCACTCTGTGCTATATAAGCATCCACAATAATAATAATAATAATAATAATAATAATAATAATAATAATAATAATAATAATAATAATAAAGGGTTGTGTCAGGAAGGGCATCTGACATAAAACAAACCACTAAATTAAACATGTGGATCAGATGATTCGCTGTGGCGACCCCTGAAAAAGCCGAAATGAAAAGAAGAAGAAGAAGCAGCAGCTCTGGATTCTACGATAACGATACACATCTGTTAAATTCCCCAAAACACATCATCATTCATTAATTAGTCAAAACATAAATAACACATACCTGTCAAGTTGTACGGTTTTGGCGTAATTTGTACAAGTGAGCACTGATTTTTAAATGTGTACGCCGTACGTCCGAAATCTGTACGTTTTTCGATCATTTCGTCTTTTTTTTTTAACTCCGTTTTTTGTGTCACCGTTTCGGTAAAGAGACGATACGCCGAATTGGTCTGTAGCCGTTTCCTGGAGAGAATCGCGCGTTGCGTTTATCGTCTGCTATCATCTGCTCTTTCCGACCACGTGACCGCACTTTCACTTCCGCCATCATTCCCAGTTAGTTTTCGTGACTCGCAGTGGATACAGTTGATACAAACGTGATAACAATATGGATGGAACAGCTAAAAAGAAAAGGAAAACTAATGCCAACGGAAAACTAATGCCCAGCTCAAGTGCCATGAAGTGAAGCCATCAAAAGAAATGATTGAAAGTGCCAAAAGTGCTACATATAGTTATAATAAAGATCACTGTTAAATTTTCTTAATCATGCAGCTGAAGATATTACTCTTTTATTTGATTGCACCAGGTTATATGTTACAACATTACCAATAAATTCATATTATATTAAAAATAGAGTTTAATTTTTGTTTCATATTGCACGCGATAATAAGACGCGTAAGATTAGTTGCTATTTTGTAAGGGCATAAGTAGCCATTTGTAAGATCGCCAATGGCCTAGGGTTGACAGGTATGATAACATAACCTGATTGAAAACCAACCACCAGAATGCAATGAAGCAGTTGTGTGTTGACAATAATATGAACCAATCTTACGAACGTTTCTCAGAAACTATAGCTTCAAATATAACATCAACACAATCACTCACGTATACAGGAGATGATAAAAAGAATAGGCAGGGTGCGAGATCAACAAATTGTCACGACCACGTCGGATGTGATTGAGGTGGAGAATCTTGGTTTAGGAAAATGCTTGTTTAACGTAATTGGGGTTTTCACAAGGACAGGTTTCACATTGATATTCCTCTTTTATTATTTTTGCAGCATGAGAATAAAAAAAAATTAGGGTGAAAAAACAAACAAACAACAACAACAACAAAAAAAAAACATTGTCTAACTCCGAGAGTCATAGTGATTGAAATACTCACCCATTTACTGAACTGTATAATCTTATTCGGGTCATAGGAAGCTGAAGCCTATCTCAGCTGACACGGGGCAAAGGTGGGGTACACCTTGAACAGCTTGCCAGTCCATCACATGACCAACAAGAAACACACACACATCACATAACCAACAAGAAACACACACACACACACACACACACACACACACACACACACACACACTCTCATACTCACACCCAGGGACAATTTGGAATGACCAATTAGTCTAATGGGCGTGTCTTTGTACTCTGGGACAAAACCCACGTACCTAGAGGAACCCCATGAAAGCATGCGGCGATCTTGCAAACGTCATAAAGAAACACCCTGAGCCCAGAACTCGAACCCAGAACCCTCTTGCTGCGAGGCAGATGTGTTAATCACCATGCCACTGCACCGCCCCCTGAACTAAATACATTTTTTGAAAATAAAATGAAATGAATTACAACAAACATATTAAGAGATCCGTAAAATTTATGCAGTCATGCAGATTATTATCCCTCCAAAGTCTCGATGGGTTAAAACAAGTCTCCCCACCACGAGTGCATTTTGATTAATTCAGCACCTGGTAGCTCGAGCACAGGAATTGCTCAGTATCCTTCCTGGAATGAATCTGTAACAGATTTGCTGTTCTGTAGCTGTGGGACACATTTACCCTTCATCTTCATTTGAGCAATGGCTTACATCTTTGGGCAAACAGCAAGCGACCAAAACAACCATCATCACTGCATTCTTCTCTTGCCTTAATAGCACAAATATCACCTTCACCCCATCTCCTCTGTAATAATAGAAATGCCATTTGTTTAGTTTCTCTCACATCATCATCTTTTATTTAGAAAATAAAATTATTTTCCCAGGCAATGATGGCCACACTGGAGGCAGTAGATGATTATGGGGAACCAGTATGGCTCTAATCATTAGAAGTACTTTCTTCTCTTCTGGTACAGACTTCGTAGCCAGGATACACATCTCTCCGTGTTAATTACCATAACAACGGCAGAGGAAGCGCCACGACAGACATTTTATTTGCTTATTTCTTTAAGAGTCAAACGAAGCCAGGCAGCAATACAGAAAATCTTTTAAGTCTCCTGTTACTTTTAACTTACAGACGAGAGGATGTAAGAAGTGTGTGTGTGTGTGTGTGTGTGAGAGAGAGAGAGAGAGAGTGAGAGAGAGAGATTGGTGATGAGTCAGATTGTGTCACTAATGGACATTAAGTTCAGAAGGATGTGAGAGGTTCAGCGAGAGCCACTTCACTGTTTAAACACTAACTCTGATCTCTTATCCCAACCTATCTATCAGCACAATGAGGAGATGGACATATTGGACTGTGACTGGAGACAACCACATGGGATGGGATTTGGGCGAACAGCTCAGTTGAGCTGCCAAAGATAACTACTGTTCACATGAGTACGTCTTTACTAACGGAACACTTGTTTTTGTGTCCACAAAAAGACAAATCTAAATCAAATCAGTATGGACATGGACTTTCGAGGTTTTTTTTTTTTTGTTTTGTTTTGCACATGCTCCAGAACACTTGACGCCGACTGAACAAATTCCAATCAGCAGCACATTCACATCCCAAAACGGACACCATGAAACTCACAAAAATGTTAGTGCAGACGAAAGCCTGCTAATTCTAATCTACACAAAGTTAGGCCGTAAAACCTGTTGTATCATTTTGGGGGGATGGTTTAGACCAGGGGTCTCAAACTCATTCCACAAAGGGCCGCAGTGGCTGCAGGTTTTTGCTTCGACCAAGCAGCAGTAGACCAATCTCTGTACACAGCACACAGATTGACCAATCAACTGCCTGAAGACTCGGAACAGTTTATTAGATGAGACATGTCAGGTGTGCTGCTGCTTGGTTGAAACAAAACCCTGCAGCCACTGCGGCCCTTTGTGGAATGAGTTTCAGACCCCGGGGTTAGAATATCTAATGCCATGATTTAGATCTTCTTTTATTGAACATGAAAGTTTAGACTTGGTGTCCCAATTTGTGTTTCCATTAGCAAAGCTATACAAATCCAGTTACGATACAGCAGGGGTCGGGAACCTATGGCTCGCGAGCCAGATGTGGCTGTTTTGCTGACTGTATCTGGCTCTCAGATAAATCAGGTGGCCTTTCTTAACAGAATAACGAATACATCATTTCACTGTCATTTAAATAAAAATGCAAAAAACCCATCAAACTAAACAAAAACAGATGAATAAATATCATGCATTTAAATCTTTACATCTATTTTTCAATGCCACGTCACTGCGGCGTGCATCGGAGAGCCAATCCTTTCTGTACTCCAGTGTGCGGGCGGGTCCGATACCTTCTAAATGTAATTTTATTGGATTATAACAACAGTCACAGACTGTGTTGTTTTTGGGTAAAGATATTAATTTCCCTCATTTTTGATCAGCTCATTTCCACACAGCCAAGTACAGCTGGCAAGAAAACACAAATGGACAGACATGGAAAAACTTCAATCCGCAGACCGGCTGATTGCCAAAACCTGAGACGCGCTTCCTGTCACATAAACACTGCACCGTGTGAGTCTTGCCGGATTGACCACGAGTCTTATTATACTCTCAAATTGTTGGTCGTCTTTTTCAATTTAGTTGGATTCAGTATTTTTATATATATACACTAGTCCTTCTCAAAAAATTAGCATATTGTGATAAAGTTCATTATTTTCTGTAATGTACTGATAAAAATTAAACTTTCATATATTTTAGATTCATTGCACACCAACTGAAATATTTCAGATCTTTTATTGTTTTAATACTGATTTACTGATAATTTTTTTAGAAGGACTAGTGTGTATATATATATATATATATATATATATATATATATATATATATAAATATATATATATGAATATACACACACACACACACACACACACACACACACATATACATATACAGTTGGCCCCCAACTTATGAAATTAATCCGTTCCAGAGCCCTTTTCATAACGTGGGGATTTCATAAGTAGGGGTCGCATTTTACATGTTAAACACCTAATTCGTTCCAAGCCTCCAGTCTTTGGACTGGATAAACCCCATAAACCCTTTAAAAAT
>CM045745.1:20497781-20527781 GCA_024760905.1 Plotosus lineatus | reverse complement strand
GAAACTCCCGTCTTCTCAGACTTGTTTAATTGGAGTGTTGCCTTCTTTTGTCAAAATGCCTGATATAGTGTTTTTGGATACAATGGCCTCGCTTTAGTTTGATTTTCTTAGCGGTAAGGATTGAGAAAAGCGGCTCACTGTAACAGCTTAGAGCAAGAAATCAAAGTCTTTTATACACTAGTCGACATAATCCACTATAATACGCACAAACACAAACGGTAAATCCGTTAAGCCTGTGTTTCTAAATAGGACCTGTGAAAGACATTTTAATGCTAGACATGTATAGCTGACTAATAATCGTGGGATGATGATAAACACTGACACTTGAATACACTAGGATTTGAGTTGCTTTCAGTCCAACACACCGTACCTCTGGTATTACAATACTTATCGTTGTTCTGGTGGCTCACAGCGGGCTGGACCTGCCTGTCCCAGTTAATCTGGATGAGCCGATTCCCAGAGATAAGACACTCGATCTCGCAGGCACCACTAGAAAGATCTATATTGTGCCACAACATTAATGTGGAAAATAAAATGAAGCAGCTGATGATATGAATATACTGAATGAACAGGTTATCACATCAGTGGACTGTTTCTTCCCTGATAGCACGGATATAAAATAGGGTCTCAAATAGTGTAAGAGTGGTTCAAGGAGCATGAGCTATCATTTTCTCATATGTATTGCCCCCACAGAGTCCTGACCTTATCCCTATTGAAATGTTTTCGGGATGTGCTGGAGAAGACTTTATGGAGTGGTTCAGTTTTTTCCTCATGGATTAAACACATCGGTGAGAAATGAACCCAACACTGGTTGGAAACAAATGCTATTTTCCTGTGTTTCTGAATAGGACCTGTGATAGACATTTTAATGCTAGACATACTGTATATAGCTGACTAATAATCGCGGGATGATGATAAACACTGACACTTGAATACACTAGGATTTTGAGTTTCTTTCAGTCCAACACACCGTACCTCTGGTATTACAATACTTATCATTGTTGTTCTGGTGGCTCACAGCGGGCTGGACCTGCCTGTCCCAGTTAATCTGGATGAGCCGATTCCCAGAGATAAGACACTCGATCTCACAGGCACCACTAGAAAGATCTATATTGTGCCACAGGGACACCGGTTTAGTGCTCTCATCCACACAATCACCCTCCTACACATTTGTTCGTGCTCACACACACAAACACAAATATGCATAATGACTTGGGCTACAGTAATACGTGTTTAATACAGTGTAGCCTAAAGCTGGACTATAGTAATAAAAAGGGAACATTAAAAGTGCATCTCCGTCGCAAAAGACACTAAAGCTGAAATTACTGGTGAAATGCACCAAGGGTTATATAGTGTTTAGCCATATAAAACCCGATAGATGGTAAAAAAAAAAAAGCTTTATTTAATACAGAATAATTTCAGACTGATCTTCCTAGGGCATTTTCCTTTAGAGTTCTGTAATTGGTGTGCTTACACTCTGGGTGCCGACCATTTATTTTGTTATTTTGTCATTTATAAAACACATACAGTGACAGATTCAATGCTTCTCAAAAAGCATTATTTTTTAAGATTCAAATATTTATCACATCAACTTAGAACTGTTAATATAACTATAAATGCAACAGAAAATCCTAAAACACCATTAAGTCAACATGAAAAACTCACAGTGACACAGTGTTGTAGAGGTTTGCGTGTCCACCTCACAGATAGAAATTCCTGGCTTCAAGTCCCAGGCTTGGCAAGGGCGTTTCCGTGTGGATTTTTTTTTTTTTTTTTTTTTTTTTTTTTTTTTTTTTTTGTGTGGCATGTCGTCTCCATTCTTGTCTTCCTCTGAGTAGTCCAGTTTCCTCCCACAGTCCAGAGATAGACACATTAGCCTAATTGTCCTTTCCAAATTGCTCCAAGTATGAGTTTAAGTGTGAATGTTTGTGTGTGTGTGTTGGCCCTGTGATGAACTGGTGGGATGATCAGGGTGTACCCTGCCTTCAGTTAATTCAGCTGAAAGCATTGAGTATTAAAAAAAATCTGAAGCTCCAGCGCCCCCCCCCCCCCAAAAAAAAAAAAAAAAAAAAAAAAAGACCCTAATAGAATGAAATGGTTCGGCCAGTGAATGATTTATTATAATACATCCAACATCACATACTTGCTGTTGATTAACACATAATCCTCCTGACTAGCAGTAGTTTGAATTTGTCCCCCGTGGAGGACATTTGTAAACCTGAAAATCTCCCACCAACTACATAACTACAGAGTTAACTCCTTCGGTTGTGTAAAAGATCACAATTTAGGGCTTTTCAATGATTATAAATGTGAAGGGTTGTGGCTTTGGACTCTTTTCGGAGGTTAAAAAATGTGATTGGATAATATTTCTCCTGGTATTCAGGCCAATATGCAAAAAGGAACTATTTTCTTCATGTTATCTGGTTGGCCTCTAGATTTTAATGCATATGGTGAGAAGTCAATTTTTTTTATTTTTGAATTAACACGTTTCTCTTGACAAGCTCATTATTGCAATGCAAACTTTACAGTTTAAAAATACCAGCATGTAATACTCAATAAGGACCCACCTTTCCTTCTTCTTTTCCTTTTGGCTTTTCCCTTTTTTTCCAGGGGTCGCCACAGTGAATCGTCTGATTCACATGTTTGATTTTGGCATAGGTTTTTACGTCGGATGCTCTTCCTGACATAACCCTTTAACAAGGGGCGGAAACACGCTGACGGCTTTGCAGCCTATTGAAAGTCAGCAATGGTTCTTTTACCTGAACCTCTCACCATAGACAGTGAGAGACATGGCCGGCCTTTGATAACCCAGTTAGCTGCACTGGGGGGCAATGACAGCCTTGTGGTGAGTGGGACTCGAACCCTCAACCCTAGGATCAGCGATCCAACGCCCTTTACCACCAGGCCACCACCGCCCTAAGAACCTCCCTTTCCTGTCCGTAATAATTATTAAAATTTCACATTTGGGGTTAACTTACAGGTTTTTTGTACTTGCTGTTGTACCTGCTTTGTATTTATTATGATTTTTTAAAACTGTTGAACTTTTGACTTCTGTCTTTTCTGTCTTTAACTTGTGTTTCTGATTCTTTTGGGTTTATTTGTCTTGCTGTTAAGGTTTTTGGAGGTACTAGTGTTATTAAATTTTCTGCATTATTATTCATCATTCATTTTCTGTAACTGCTTTATCCTAATTAGGGTCATGGGGAGGCTGGCACCCATCCCAGTTGACTCCGGGTGAGGGCAGAGTACACCCTGGACAGCTCGCCAGGCCATCGCAGGGCAGAAACATGCTGACGGCTATGCAGCCTACTCTGTTTTCATTATTATTATTTTGTAAAAATTTTACTGTTGTGCTTGTGACTCACTTTTAACAATCCCACCGTTATTACTTCCTATTCCATTGCTTAGATCCTGGAAGGGGCCACTCAAAATTTATACTCAAGCACAGTACTTGATTAATGACATATCGTACATCATGCATTTAATAGTGTTTATCCAGTCATACTTTACTGTGGAAATCTTTTATACTGTAATGTGTTCTGTTGAACATGTACTGCACTATAAATGCTGTATTTATTTAGGCCAATAAAGGACAGTGATAAGATAAAATTTTTCAAAGTTGGGAACTTATTGCCATCCACCATGTATTTAATCTCATTTAAACTGGCCCATTAACTCAGCAACCATTAAAAAAAAACTTGAAATACTGTACAGTGATCTAGTGGAAATAATATGGAATCAGCCACACTGTTTTTCGGAAACCATTTGCTTACTCCTGTACATGAGCGCCAATGATCTCTGTACTTGGAGCATTGATATTTGTAAACATTCAAAAAAAAGTCAGAAAGGGTGCTGAACACTTGATTTGGGACTGTTACGCTTTCTACAAATCTTTGGGAGTAACGAGGATGGATAGGATTAGGAATGAGCACATCAGAGGGACAGCACATGTAAGAGGTTTTGGAGACAAAGTCAGAGAGGCTAGATTGAGATGGTTTGGACATGTACAGAGGAGGGATAGTGAGTATATTGGTACTAGGATGCTGAGGCTGGAACTACCAGGCAGAAGGCCTAGAGGAAGACCAAAGAGACGATTCATGGATGTGGTGAAGGAGGACATGAAGGTCGTTGGTGTAAGAGAAGAAGATGCAAAGGATAGGGTGAGATGGAGACAGATGATTCGCTGTGGCGACCCCTGAAGGGAAAAGCCGAAAGGAAAAGAAGAAGAAGAAGCTTTCTACAAATCAGTGCTGCACTGCCAAATTATCCTGCATGCACAACATGGTTCTTTCCATAATACAGTCATGTGACTATGATTGTAAACAGACAGAGAGAGACGAATCAAAATGAATAAGCGTGAATAAGAGATATTCTGATTGTGTCCAGGGAAACCTTTGTATTCAGCAAAAATGAGCTGATATTGGAAGAACAACATTTGGGCTACACACCAGTGTGCAGCTTTAAGGGTCAACCACAGACCTTTGCATGGGTGCCGCCTGGGTCTTGGGCCAGGGCCATCTGTATCTTTTGACCCCCTCCTGACAGCAGGCTTGAAGCAGTCTACATTAATATGTTTAGTATATGACAAACTAGTACAACCTCATGAACAGACAGACATTACATGACCACATACTCACTAACTTATTGATAGTCATACAGCAAGAAAAGTATTTACTCTTCTGGAAAATTGTGCATCATAAAACGAACCCCATTATAGTCAAGTGCAATAAAAGAAACTGAGCACTAACCCATTTTGGCAGAGACAGTAGGGTTATAAAATCAAGAACAAAATATTATTAATGGTCCAGAAACGATGTCATTACAGCGCTTTTATTTATGGACGTATTTTTACACCTGCACTACAATTCATCTCTGTCTTCCTATCAATATGCCTGCCTCCATCTTTTCTACCCCGCCTCCTCCATGAGAACTAAACTGCTTGTACGAATGGTGAACACATTCCATCTCTCTCTCTCTCTCACACACACACACACACACACACACACACACACACACACACACATAGCAGTATGCTAAATGTGCATGTCACTCTTTGAAGGCCAATGTAATGTTCCCTGCAGGGCATTGTATGGAAATGCTGCCATCACTGACAAACACCGTTTGATCTTTTATTTTTGGGCTCCAGGTTGTTATAGTCCTCAGGGATGTTGAATATGTTAGAGCAAAAGTGTGATCGAGAGAAATGTTTGCGTTTTAAAGCTGACTGCCCTTCTGCTAGAAAAGAAACATGAACTTGAGAGCAAAGTCCTCAAAGGATCTCCCTTATGATTTCATAACTCAGTTGCCTCGCTGTATGTTTAAGTGGAAGTATTATGTGTTTTTTTTTCTCCCAGAAATGTTTCAAAAACCAGCAAAACACTTACCAGGAAAAAGAATAAGGACACCAATGGACAAGTGCACAAGAGGACAAATTCATAAAACAACTCATTACTACAGCCACAATCTAATAGATACAGCACCAAACCAAATTACACTCACAGATTTCTAGTGTGATTCGTTGTGTCTAGTGAAATGTCAGAGATGCACTTCATACCCAGGTTCTGAGGAATGAAAAGCTTTGAGCACACTGTGATAAAATTTAATTTTTTAATGACTTCACTTCGATTCCCAGCTTGGGTGTTTTGTGTGGACTTTGCATGTTCTCCTCGTGCTTGCGTGGTTTTCCTCCGGGTACAGTGAGTCGTTGACTTACGACCTATGCGAGTTACGTCTGATCGACTTTATGACCGCAAAAGTTGTGAAGCATGATTCATGGCAGTGCAGTGCGAGTGTTGCGTACGACAGTTGTTTGTGCTGCCAGCAGCGCCAGCATCTTAAAAGGCCAAGCAGGAGATGATGCAGCTTCACTTTCTAACTGCTCAGCGCTCAGAGCAAATCTATTCATGTGGCGCGAAGCGGAGAGACAATCCTTTTTGTGTGTGGGCGGGGCCGATACCTTGAAACTCTAATTTTATTGGACTCACACGCTGCAGTGTTTATGTGACAGGAAACGCGTCCCAAGTTTTGGCAATCAGCCGGTCTGCGGGTTGAAGTTTTTCCATGACTGTCCATTTGTGTTTGCTTGCCAGCTGTGCTTCGCTTCGTGGAAAGAGCCGATCAAAACTAGGAAAATTTATCTCTTTACTCAAAAACAACACATGCAGTCTATGGCTGTTGTTATAATCTAATAAAATTAGAGTTTGAAGGAATCGGACCCGTCCACAACTGGAGTACAGAAAGGATTGGCTCTGCGCTGCACGCCACAGTGACGTGGAATTGAAAATAGATGTATAGATTTAAATGCGTAAGATTTATTCATCTGTTTTTGTTTTATTTGATGGTTTTTGAGTGTATTTGGATGGAAAGTCGACATACAACCATATCGCTTTACGACCAGTCTGCCGGCCCATGGTAAGCTGTCCAGGGTGTACCCCACCCTCACCCAGAGTCGGCTGAAATGGGTGCCAGCCTCCTCGCGAGCCTAATTAGCTGTTCAGAAAATGGTGGTCTAGTGGTATAGGCCACTGGATCGCTGATCCAAAGGTTGGCGGTTCGAGTCCCACTCTCCACAAGGTTGTCACTGTCCCCCCAGTGCGGCGAACTGCGTTATCAAAGGCGGGCCATGTCTGTCACTGTCTATGGTGAGAGGCATGTAAAAGAACCATTGCTGACTTTCGTAAAGAGTAGCTGCAAAGTCAACGTGTTTCTATCCCTTGCGAAAAGGGTTGTGACAGGAAGGGCATCTGACGTAAAAACCTCTGCTAAATTAAAAACGTGCGAATCAAAATGATTCGCTGTGGCGACTCCTGAGTAAAAGGGAAAAAGCCGAAAGGAAGACAGACAGACAGTTCAGAAAATGAATGAATAATAATGATTTTACGCAGGACAGTGGTGGTCTAGTGGTATAAAGCGCCGGATTGCTGATCCAAAGGTTGGGGGTTCGAGTCCAACTCTCCACAAGGTTGTCACTGTCCCCCCCCCAGTGCAGCTAACTGGGTTATCAAAGGCTGGCCATGTCTCTCACTGTCTATGGTGCGAGGCATGTAAAAGAACCATTGCTGACTTTCATAAAGAGTAGCCTGCAAAGCCGTCAGCGTGTTTCCACCCTGCGATGGCCTGGCGAGCTGTCCAGGATGTACTCTGGGATGGGCACCAGCCTCCCCGCGACCCTAATTAGGATGAAGTGGTTACAGAAAATGATGATGATAATTTTACTTTACAGGGTAGGTAAGGTAAAGTCCTTTTGGCTTTTTACACCTGAGCCACAGTGGCTCATCAGGCCGGTGCTTATCCCCGGTTTCCATAGCGTGAAGCGACCAGGAGTACAACTCCTCCTGGATGGGATGCTTGTCCATCGCAGGTTACCTTCCCAGTATATTTTTACTGGTACCCATTTATACTACTGGGTGAACAGAGGCACACTTGTGGTTGAGAGCTTATCCAGGAGTCTTAGCACAGCGGGGGTCTAACTGGGATTTGAACACACAACCTCCCGATCATGAGTGCAGCACCCTAACCACTATGCCACCGGCCCCACTACAGGGTAGGTTATTATCTGCCTCGAATGTGTACTTAGTAAAAAGTTGTCAAAGCAGTGTAGTAAATCTGTTTAAAGTCGGACATTCGCATTTAATGGATTGTATTGTGCAAAAATTTGAGGTAAAACTTAATCAATTCAGAACAGTTATAATTGACAACATCTACAAATAAAAAACAAATGCAAAGTTAAATTCGAATTTAATTTTTAACAACAAAATAAATCATTGCACTTTATCAACAACAACAATAATAATAATAATAATAATAATAATAATAATAATAATAATAATAATTCATTAATTTATATTAGTTTTCTAAGCTGCTAAATCCCAAAGGCTCACAGGGGGCTGGTGCCTACCTCAACTGACTGTGACGAAGACAGGGTACATCCTGAACAGCTTGACAGACCAGGGCTCATGATTTGGAACAGATACTTAGCTAACCGTGCATATCTGAATAGTGGGAGGAAACTGGAGTAAGCAATGGAACCCTATCCAAGCATGGCTGAAATGTGCAAACTTTTCAGAAAAAAAAAAAAAAAAAAAAAAAAAAAGAAGAGAGAGAGAGAAAACCTGGGAATCAAACCCAGGTCTTCTTGCTGTAAGGCAAACAGCCAACAGCAATACTAATAATTATCATATTAATAATTAATAGTAGTATTTTACAGTGTACTATAATCTTAGAATCATAATCAAGTACACTGACAGGCCAAAAAAAGTGATTGACACTAATATGTTTATGGAGTGAATTTAGAGTGCATGTAATCTCCATGGTACTGTTGCTTCAGTTGGTCGGGTCGAGGCTCAGCAGCATTAATGTGGCAATAAAATGAAGCAGCTGATGATATGAATGTACTGAATGAACAGGTTATCACATCAGTGGACTGTTTCTTCCCTGATAGCACGGATATAAAATGGCGTCTTTCTCATATGTATTGGCACCCCAGAGTCCTGACCTTATCCCTATTGAAATGTTTTCAGGATGTGCTGGAGAAGACTTTATGGAGTGGTTCAGTTTGTTCCTCATCGATTAAACACATCGGTGAGAAATGAACCCAACACTGGTTGGAAACAAATGTTATTTTGCTTAAGTTTGATTACATGCTGGAGGCAAGGGTAAAGGTAGAACCTCAACATTTATGTGTGCAACTTTTTTTGTCTGGGCAGTGTATATTTGTTCTCCCAAAACAAACAGCAACTGAAGACTCATTTGTTTTATTATACTTACACGGCTGTATCTATCAATCTATCTATCTAGTGCCTGAGTCGTAGGACGACCATTGGCGACCCTCCATGAAGGAGAACACCCTGGTTATGATCTTCATGGAGGTTTTCTTGGCAGGATTAGTGCAGTGGTTTGCCATTGCCTTCTGCACAATGCGAACCTACGGGCAATTTAGAACGACCGGTTAACCTACTGTGCATGTCTTTTGGATTGTGGGAGGAAACCGGAGCCCCCAAGGAAACCCACGCAAGCACGGGGAGAACATGCAAACTCCACACAGAAATGCCCAGGCCGGGAATCGAACCCAGGCCTTCTTGCTGTGAGTCGGTCGTGCTAACCAATACGCCACCGTGCCGCCATACAGCTGTATAAAGCGCCCTAATATTTTGATTGTAGATTTATATGTTGAAAGCTTCTTTAACTAGTTTAAAAAAATATCATTGTTCCAGTATATATTCCATTAAATACAGATTATTTAGTGTCAATTGAAGACAGAGACCAATTTTTGGACCAGGCTGTTCTTGCTGATAGAACAATTTACTGCACAGTACATACTGCACACATCACTGATATGCAGCGGGGGAAGGACTGATTAAAATGTTGGTTTTTTTCCCTCCCTAAGACACACTGCCAGTCTAAACAGAGAAGAGAAAAACTGAGAAATGCTCAGTTTCCTTTTTTAATTAATTAACTGTGCAGCAGCTTGACAACAATGAAGTGACAAAATTAAAACTCAAAAGATAATTAACGGTTTGAAACAAATCATCATGAATAAAATCAGGTACCTTTTTTCTTTAATACTGTATTTGTATGGATTAATTAACCTATACAAGATGTATTGACTGAGTGCAGGAGAAAATCATGCATGCATTTTAAAATTATGACATAAAATACAGTATAGCCTTTAGCCTGTTTGGAAAACAGTTATTCTATTCAAGCAGGGGTTTGTCCATTATCCACATGGTTTTTGCTTTCAGGCAACATCTGTGTTATCGCTCACAGTTTCTATGGTACAGTAATTAAATGTGTGGCTGTTTTTTTTGTTGTTGTTGTTTTTTTTTTTACTGCTGGGTGTTTGTTTTATGTCAGGTCAGGTTTTGCCCTGCTACTGGTAACATGTAAGCCAGTACAACCTATTGCATGGTTGAGTGGTCGGCGACTAAACCGGCTCCCCCACCAGGTTCCCAATTTGGAGAGGAAGGTGGCTAGCAACCCAGGAGGAATACAAACGAGACCTATCAAAGGGTGGATGAACTCTTTAGAGTCGACGGCCAGCTAGCTAGAGATGGTGTCTCAATAAAAACACCCTGCAGAAAGAACTCTGGGCTTCTCCTGCGGATTTTTTGCCCTTCGTATACAGCCATGACAAGCTATTACGGCTGCTGCCTATGCCAGAATTCTGGCACGGTACCCAGACTGATTAGTGGGGCCAGTGGTGTAGTGGTTAGGGTGCAGGGCTTATGATCAGGAGGTTGTGTGTTCAAATCCCAGTTAGACCCCCACTGTGCTAAGACCCCTGGGCAAGATCTTAACCACAAGTGTGCCTCTGTTCACCCAGCAATACAAATGGGAACCAGTAAAAATATACTGGGAAGGTAACCTGCGATGGACGAGCATCCCATCCAGGAGGAGTTGTACTCCTAGTCGCTTCACGCTATGGAAACCGGGGATAAGCACCGGCCTGATGAGCCACTATGGCTCGGGTGTAAACCCCCCCCCCAAAAAAAAAAGCTACCCAGATCGATTGATTGGGATATTTGCTTATATGATGTTCTATCTGGTGTTTTACCTTGGATCTGAAAGGCTCAGGGAAGCCTCCATGAGGAATGCCGATATGTCCCTGTAGAAATTCCACCACAGACAGAGGGAAGGACAATTCATCTGCTCGTTCTTCTACCTCAGCTCGAGAGAGGGAGTTTTGAACCATGAACTGTGCCAAGTCTCCCACAATCTTCGACGATGGAGTCACCTATGGACAGCAAGAGAGAGAGAGAGAGAGAGAGAGAGAGAGAGAGAGAAGGGGTTGTGGATGAAAAAACGTTGCACTTGTATTGTCAGTGAAGATCACCATCTACTGAACTGACTGGAATACTGATGAAGTACATGTGGTGATGGACAAAATTCCCATGGGATACTGAACAATAAGGACCAAAAATAGAGAAAAACCAAGAATAGGTTTTAGAAGAGCAAAGAGAAGACTGCGTAGGCCAAAGACAGGGAGCAGGTGGGTGTTTGACAAATGGATGAGTTATAGAGACAGTGTGTGTGTGTGTGTGCACACATGTGTATGAGTGTGTGTGTGTGTGTGTGTGTGTGTGTTGGGGGCATTACATAGACACAAAACGTTAAATGTCAAGGTGTCTTTCATTCGTGTTGAAGGCCTTGTATTTCAGCCAAGTGACATATCATCATGCTGCATGCCAGCTAACTGGCTGGGCTGCCAAGATAGGCAAAGAGACCAGCATTAGCATCATTACTTAGTAAACCATTTTGACAACCTTGTGATTGTATCATCCAACACCGTCACATGGAGAACAGAGGAAGACACATAATGAAAATGGGTGCATTCAAAACTCTAACAGACACTTCCTTGAATTCACATTTCTTCATTTTTCATCCTGTGAACTGAGAAAAAGATCGATTTCCACCATCTGCTTTATTGTGCCAATTTTTTAAATTCACTCGAGGGAAGAAAATAGAGATTAGACAGAAGGTGTTTAGAGCTGCTTAGCCCCATCACCCTGGTGCATTCTCTGTGTGACATACGTATAAATATTCCGCTTCTCCCCTCAAAAAAAATTCTATTCATTCTAAAATTACAACAACAACAAACACAAAATTTATTTCACTTTGGTCCATTTTCTGGACTTCTATATCTTTTAATAGGCTGGAGCCCATCCCGGCTGACTCTGTGTGAAGGTGAAGTACATCCTGAACAGCTCAGCAAATTATTGCAGGGCCAGCACAGACATACAACCGTTCACACTTGGGACAATTCAGAATATATTATGCAATAAGCCTAATCTGTACGTTCCAGGAAACCCATACAAGCCCGAGAACATGGAGAGACAGCACGCAAGCGCAACACAGGAACATACTCACCATGCATTGGGCTCGAGCCTGAGACATTCTTGCTGTGAAGTGGAAGTGCTAACCACTATCTATGTGTGTATCACTGTGCCACCCAAATACTAAATTATGATACACTACTTACAGAGTCGATAAAAGTCACGTGAAATATACCTTGTTTGAAATGATCAGGCAGTGGGTAACGTCCTAGTTAAGTGAACGCATCAATATTTAAGCAAAGAAATCCTAATAGGGTTGCGAGAAGGACCCTTTGGGCTCTGGGTAAAGGCGGAGTATACCCTGAACAGCTGGCCAACCTATCACAGTGCCAACACACAAAACCATTCACAGTCACACCTAGGGGCAATTAGGAATAGCTCATAAGCCTAATGTGCAAATCTTTAGACTGTGTAAGGAAACTGGAGTACCTGGAAGAATTCCCACACAAGCATGGGAAGAACACGCAAACTCTACACATAAACATCCTTGTCATGCCGGGGACTTGAACTCAAGACCTTCTTGCTCTAAGGCTAACCACTACACTACTGTGCTGCTTTCCATAATGTTTAATTCACTATATAGGCCTAATCACGGTTTTCATCAGTTCATTTTCTGTAATCGCTTAATTCTAAAATTAGAGTTGCGGGGAAGCTGGAGCCCATTCCAACTGACTCCGGGCAAGGCCATCACCATCGCAGGGCGGAAACACGCTGACGGCTTTACAGCCTACTCTTTACAAAAGTCAGCAATGGTTCTTTTACATGCCTCACACCATAGACAGTGAGAGACATGGCCGGCCTTTGATAACGCAGTTAGCTGCACTGGGGGGACAGTGACAACCTTGTGGAGAGTGGGACTCGAACCCCTAACCTTAGGATTAGAGACCCTGCTTCCTATACCACTAGGCCACCACTGCCCTCTAATCACGGTTTTCTGTTATGCAATTAATTAACTGGACATACCATCATGTGAATGCACTAATTAGGTTCTACTGTGGAATTTGTGCAAATTAAATATGAAAAGGAAAATAGTTTATTCCAGTTGTATTACAATTCTCACAAAGAAAATCCCATGTGCTCGGTTTTAGATACCCTCTCTCATCTCAGTCATCCAGATTTTCTCATGCTGTCAGATGCAGTAAGTGAAATGTCACAATTCAAGTTGTCTGGGAGAACTTAAGGTGAAAAACTAATTGTGCATCTGTATTCTGTTTCTAGAGGGTGAAAAACACGTGAAGGCAAATCTCCCAGGCACGAGTTACAATAGTTCAGCCCTGAGATTTGAAGAGAATAAACACGCACGTGAGTGGCCTTTGCAGACAGAAGATCTTACATTTACAGCATTTAGCAGATGCTCTTAACCAGAGAAACTTACAGAAGAGCTTTAAAGTCTCTATCAGTGAATATATTCTTACACTGGTTTGTTAGAGCACAGACTAAGTATACTGTCAGTCATACTCAGTTGGAGTGTGTGTGTGTGTGTGTGTGTACACAGCATAGTGCTTAATCTAAGTCCTGACAAAAAAGATAAGTTTTCAGCCATTGTTTGAAGCTACCCAGTAACTCAACTGTCCGGACATTCAGAGTAAATTCATTCCCCCATCGTGAAGCCAGAACAGAAAACAGTTTAGATGCATTTTACCCTTGCCCCTTGGTAGACGGAGAGACCAGTTTAGCAATACTGGAGAAACTGAGAGAATACAGTGTAGTGCGGGGTGTGATAAGTACTTTGAGGTAGGAGGGTACAGGTCCATCTTTGGCTTTGTAGACAAGCATTATGGTAGTGGTATACGGTACACATGGTAGTGGTGTAGGGTGGGGAATTTTGGAAGGCTGAACACAAGCCATGCAGCTGCATTCCGGATCAGTTGCAGAGGTTGAATAGCGCTCAGAGGTAGACCTGCCAGTAGCGAGTTACAGTAATCTAGTGTTGACATGTCAAAGGATTGAACAAGTATTTGAGTGACCTTACTGGAAAGAAATGGTTGAATCTTTGAGATGTTAAAGAGAACAAATCAACATGATCAAGAAAAAATAGTGATATGAGAGGAGAAGGACAGGCAATTGTCACTGATTACTCCAAGACTTCATGCAGTGGCTGAAGGGGATATCACAGCATTGCCCAAGGAGATGGCAAGATCTTGATGTGGGGATCTCCATCTATGAGGAGATACTCGCGAGATATGCAGAGATCCAGGCAGAAACATTAGCATCTGAGGTATGGGGAAAAAGGGAACAAGTTGAGGGTCCGCTGCATAGAAGTGGTGTAGAACCATGTGAGGATATAACATCACTGAGGGACCATGTATAAAGAGAGAACAGAAGTGGACCAAGAACTGAGCCCCGGGGAACGCCAGTGGAAACTCTGTTTGGAGTAGATGTGGATCCCCTCCATGTAACCTCATATGAGTGACCTTCCAGGTAGGAAGCAAAACACTGCCAAGCTGAACCACAAATTCCTAAATTCCTGAGGATGGACAAGATTCTTATGGTTGACTATGTCAAATGCTGCTGAAGCGTCAAGGAGAATGAGGAACATCCTCCATCTTTCTGATGTTTTCACTTACTCACTTGCTTAACTTCATAATTCTATTACAGTTGTGGAGAGGGTGAAGCCTATCTCAGCCAACATGGGGCAAAGTTGGCGTACACCCTGACCAACCTGCCAGACCATTGAAAGGCCAACACACACATACAACCAATCAAACTCAAATGCACACCTAGATTGAATCTGGAACAGCCAGTTAGCATAATGTGCATGTCTTTGGACTGTGGAAGGAAAACGAAATACCCAAAGTAAACATATGCAAGCAAGGTGAGAACATGCAAACTCCACACAGAAACACCAAGCCCAAAATTTGAACACAAGACCTTTTTGCAGAGGCAGGCAGGCAGGCTAACAACAATGGTACTGTGCCTCCTGTTCTGGTTTTGTAAATCAACATGAGTATTTCAGATTATCACTGAGAAGCACATGGTTGTCCATGGTTACCTGAAGATTGGAACATTAGAGAGATGAAGTCAGAGAGCTGCCCAGAGAGGATCAAAAGATCCTTTTATGGGCATGAATTGAGTTTTGTATCTGCTGATGAGCTGCAATCCATGAAAAGATGTCCGCCAGACATGCTGAAATCTGAGCAGAAATGTGAGTGTCTGAGATAGGGAAGGAGAGGATGCATTGAGTGTCATCCACATAATGACGGTAGCCTAAAAAAACCCATAGCTCATAAGAATATGACCTTCAGCAAACAGAGTATAAATAGAGAACAGAAGAGGACCAAGTACGAAGCCCTGGGGCAGACTAGAGGGAAGTGTGTATGGGGCAGTTTCAGTTATGCTCCACATTATGTGATATGAAAGACCTTATTGGTAGGAAGCAGACCATCACCCTGCGGTGCTATGAATACTAAAACTAATGAGGATGTACAAGTCGTAGGTTTGATTATGAGAACATTCAGTGGCACCTGCTGCTAATCCCAGGGGTTATATGAAGTACACAGATGTGTTTTTGTGGAAAAATAATGCTTTATTACAAGAAAACCCCCCCAAGAAAATCACTTTCGAACTCAACTTCTTATTGATATAAAATGCATGGACTTCGGTCCGTTTACTACACAAATGTTTCACTCAGTTTCTGATTGCGAGACAGTCATTGTTGCATCTTATTGTTTGATTAGTTACACTGTACAAAAAAACGTGGGTACTTTTACCCCGTAAATCAATTTTCGGCTCATTTTTATTTTCAAAACGTCTGCAAAGACTTGAGTATTTCTGGCACAAAAATTGAGCAGATTCAGGGAAGGTCGTATATAAGTTTTGAAGACTTGAATACTTATATTTGGAGATTTTTGGCTTTAAATGATGCACATGACACTCTACTTTATGGTTGCAGAGTCAGCTCATGACTTGGAAAATATAACTTAAGTACTTCTTGCACCAGTTAGGTCTTCAGTTAGAAAAATATATTTTTCTGGAGTTAATATTTTAGGACCTTAAGTAAAGGGAAGAAGGTCTATGAGATTAACATTATAAAAGATGGAAAAGTCTTCACTGATCAAAAAGGAAGGATGTTCTTCTGTTGCTAATTGCTGCGTAACACATCCTAGAGCCAAGTAACAGTGTGAGCAATCTTCCTGGAATGCGGAGGGCAATGTACGTACATGGATGAGGACCATGTTTGTGTTTAACTGTAACAAGGAGGAGTAATAGCCTTTATACTCTACAACATCATAGTTGCAATTACCATAATGATTAAAAAAATTGACCTGCAAGGTAACTGTAATGGAATGGAATTCAAAAGATGAGCTATTGAGATGGTGAAGCGCTACGAAGCACAATCTTAAGCACAACAGTATGACCACCACTGCAGGTTTTCTTTTTTTGGAAGAATAAGCAGGATATTGAGAATGATGGAGTAGTGGGAAGCTAAAGCTGCGATTAACTGAAATGATGAAATCAGCTTCCCAGAGTTCACTTATCACTGCTGTTTGAAACTGAGATAACAGTGGAGAGTAGATAAGGTAACATAGTTTGGCCTCAGGTTGTTGGATAAGGGTTTCTAAGTTTGTGAAATGTGATGACAGATAGATACCCACAGTCTAGTCTGAAGTAAGGTGAGTGTAAATAGAGCGGTGGGAACCCGACTGAAAAAAGAGGATCAATTACTATTAAACTTCCTTAGGCTTCGAGATAAGCATGTCCGCCTCACAGCCAGAAGGTCCTGGGTTCGATTCCCAACTTGGATGTTTGCGTGGAGTTTGAACGTTCTCCCCATGTTTTGTATTGGTTTCCCCGGGTACCCCCCCCCCCCTCACAGTCCAAAAACATGCACAGTAGGCTAACTGGCTGTTCCAAATCTCGCTTAGGTGTAAGTGTGAGTATGAATGGTTGTGTGAGTATTTGCCCTGTGATGGCCTGGCGAGCTGTCCAGGGCGTAACCCGCCCTCGCCCAGAGTTGGCTGAGATAGCGCCAACTAGGATTAAGTGGCTCAGAAAATGAATGAATGCTTCTAGATATTGCAGAATATACTTCTGATTTGTCTATAGAAAATAAGCTTGAAAGCTTTGCTCATAATTTATGGCTTAAAAGAAACCTATGGCATACTTGCACTATGCATGACTGAATTGTACCAAACTTGAAAGCAACTGTGCCCTTTACCCACTCCGCTGCTGTCCTGTGCTCACACTGTGATTACCTGTCTGACCTACATTTTAACACAATACAACTTCCTGCACTAAAGAAATGTGCTCTAGCAGACTGTTTTAGACTGTGGCCTATTTGGAGTCAATTTGGGCATGGTAGCAAATAGCTCTCTCAAATGGCGTACAGATAGATTAAGAATGCACTGCTGTGACTCATAGTTCAGGCTGTACACAAAGGAAGATGTTTTAAAAGGGAGCTGATACTGAAGAAACAGCATTACACGTCGACTATATTTCATAGTGATCAATAAGGCACATCATTAATGCCAATATTCTGCAATGAATTGGTGCATGTCATGGCATTTGAGTATCATATTAACAATCATACACTCTGAGACTTGTTTGAGTAGACCCAGAAATTACTCTGGATTCGTCACCTGAGGAGATGATCGGTAGCTCAGTATACAATTCCAAACAACATTACAGAATCAAGAAAATAAATCAGGTCGATAGGAGAGCTGCGCAATAAAACTGGTTTATCGGTTTAAATCGGTTCTAACATGCAAGCAATACATATTGCGATATTCTGAAGCAAAACCGTTTTTTTTGACATGCATTCGGAAAACTTCGGAACAGTAAAAAAAACTTCGGCTATTCCCGATAATAGAACCGGAAGTAATGCTTTCGTTGAAAAGAAAACGGAAAAAAAAGGCGACTGCAAAGGTCCCGGAATGTAATCTTGACACAATTGTGTTTCCATCCTCTTACCTACAGTCATTCAGTGTGTGGAGAGCCAGGTATAACAAAAGCCATGTCGTGATTGGGCAGTGCTTTCCTAAGCCGTCAGTGTCACTGTAAGCTTTATATGTGCGGGATGAGCCCAGCAGGCCTATGCACATCGCTATGATGGCATTAAATATTACACTTGATAAATATATCAATCTACTACTCATAGGGTCACAGGTCTGATGAAGACCTGTCATGCATGATACAGTTCGGCGCATGCGCGGATGATGCTCCACCTTTAATCCCGCCTTAAAAATTTAATATGCATGCATTGATGATTAAGGCTTCACAATATGCTAATAAAAGCACTCTAATGTTTGTTGTGTATATTAAATAGCTTATCTTGCTCAATATGCAGTTCTAGCTCAGTGTTAATGCTTGTGCCAAAGTTTAAAACATTACATTTTCACGAGTAAATTTTTTCTGATGCTTAGAATTTTTATTTTAATGATTTAAAACAACATTTTAATGCTGTTGATTTCTCTTTTTGAAATAAAGAATAAATACTGTCAAGAACAGGCTCACTTTAGAATTTAGAATTCTTCTTGCAATATATTGCAATACATATCGCAATACATGCTAGAAATCGCAATACAGACGCTCCCCGACTTACGTTCATCTGTTTTACGTTTTTTCGATTTTACGTTTTTTCCCCCCAAAAAAACGGTCAAATTTTGAATTTAGACGTACCTACGTAGTACGCTGACGTAATGACAATGACGTAATGACACTGCGTCCATTGTTTACAAACGACAGACTGAACGTGCCTCTCCTTCTTTTCAGTTCAGTTATACATGTATATGTATATATAGATGAATTAACTATCCGCTCGGATCGGCGCGATCTACCATACATACTCAGTTAAGCAAAGAGAGTTGTAAAATGAATGAAAACCCGAATTCAGGAAAGAGAAGTCTCTGCTCCATGATTCACATCAGTGCAGGCTGTGTTCTAAACGAGTTCAACGGCACCCTTGTGCACTTGAAAGACCGGAAGTCCGTATAACCCTCAGCAAGTACACTACTTTTGGTATTGAGCGCCTCACATATTGTAAGTGTTGATTGGCTGTTTTAAGCTTCATGTAAAGTCACTCGGTATAAATAAGTGACTTATTTGAAATTAATGTTCATATTATTGTACACTGTTATGTTTATAATAATTGATTTAGGGGTGTTTTATGAGATACGGTAATGGTATTTATGGCTCTATAGTACAGTTTGAGAGTCATAGGTCACACGTCATACGTCACTGTAACAACTTCCGTTCACTTTGAACTTTCAAAATAGTACACCAAGCTCAACCCTTCCTTAACATTCATTCATTCATTCATTCGTCGACCTCCTCAATCCCATTAGAGTCACAGACAGGTGAAAGAATATCCTATGCGACTCTGGGAGGAGTAAATTAACAGCCAGTTAGCCAAATGTGCATGACTTGTACTGCAGAAGGAAACTGGAATACCCGAAGAAAAATCACGCAAGTACGGAGAGAACATGCAAACTTCTGTGACCTCTTTGGAAAAATAGCAGGTCTGAGACGGGTGCATTTAAAAGTCAAATTATTCTAAGATCACACACTTCACTTCATCCCTTACACCGCCACCTGTTTTATATGACACTTTGGCTCCACAACCCTAAATGATTAAACAGAAATGCTGTTTCTGTCATCTTGAACATCAGACCAGCAGTCCTTTCATCATGAAAATGAAAAATGCTCTATCTGACAAATAACGTATGGGAAACATAAGGGTAACGTGATGACAGACACAGTGTCTCTATATACACACACACAGTATGTGTGCTTTCTCTTCAAATTTACACCATGGATACTTTTATTTTTCCTACTCGAGAGCACAAACAGATAAAGACTGTGAGTATGTACCATAATTATTAAGTTGCTCCATGCAGAACTGATGAAATTGATTTAATTTCATGTCTCATAATAATCGTATCATAGTCATTTGCAGTCTAAGCATTGTTATGGAGCCAGAATGAAAGTGCAAAGCCCTTAGGGATTTGTAGTTCTACCATCAATCCTCAACATGCCTCCTGAGGCAGTAATTTAGCTGTAATCGCTTTGAAAGGAGTAATGGAGCACCAGGTGCAGCAGAAAACAAAAGAAGCTAAAAACTTCAAACATAAAGCATCCGATTTAACAAGAGGTTTAAAGTGTGGCTCAAAAATCCATGGTGTCTTAATTGGATAGGGGTTTTGATAAGTGGCTGAGCCCCGTGCTTAAGCTAACACAGGCCAAGCTTCTGTCAGTGCTGGTTACTGAGGCTGTCATCGGAAATGTAAGAAGATGAGACTGAGACAGGATTAAAACAAGATCAGACATAGTGTGAGACAAAGGGTACCCCCCCCCCCAACACACTTCTTACATCCTCTCTCTCTCTCGCTATCCCTAAGAGAATTTATTTATTCCTGTGCTCTGCATTTCCTGCGAGTTGACAGGGTGTATCTGTTTGGCCAGTGGCAGGAAAGTGAGAGCTTTGAACTCAAGAAAAGTTTGCAGGTACTTATGTACATATACATTATACATATATACATGTATATATCTCTATCAACTGTGCAAAATGTGCTTCTACACTGTCCTCCGAAAATACACACAGAGAGCCCTGAAAAATATTTTACTCTAAAAATCTCAGTGTACTTTCTTGCATTAATTCTGCGACTACAGAAGTGTAAGCTATCTTTTCCATTCAAGGGCTCTGATACAACCCCATACCCTTGACACACCCTGGCTTTTGGGCTTTGCTGATAACAATCTGGATGGTCTTTTTTGTCTCTGGTTCAAAGGACATGACACCTATTTCTTGGGAAACAAACAAACAAACAAAAAACCCCACTCGGTTCCAAATGCTCCAGATCCAGAAATAAAATCTTTACCAAATTTTTGTGCAGTGACATTAAAAACCCTGACGACCCACATGGTGTGATGATCAGTTGCAGTATATCAACAGTGGTGACCTGGTGGTAAAGGTGCTGGATCACTGATCCTAAGGTTGGGGGTTCAAGCCCCATTCTTCCCGGTTTGTCACTGTCCCTCCCCCAGTGCAGCTAACTGGGTTATCAAAGGTCGGTCATGTCTCTCACTGTCTATGGTGTGAGGTTCACGTAAAAGAACCATTGCTGACTTTTGACAAGCATAGCTGCAAAGCTGTCAGCGTGTTTCCGTCCTGCAATGGCCTGGCAAGATGTCCAGGGTGTACTCTGCCCTTGCCCAGAGTCGGTTGGGACTCCCTGCCTCCCTGTGACCCTAATTAGGATTAAGAGGTTACAGAAAACGAACGATGATGAACAATTTGAAAACCTTGGACCTTACAATCATAATAATCAATCAATAATTGTCTATACAAAACAAAATGTGATGTGTGAAACAATCAGATATTTTGTTTATCTATAGATATAGATAATACAGATGTGCGAATCATTCATTGTGGTGAGCCCTGATAAAGGGAAAAAGCCGAAAGGAGTTCTCAATACAGATATTATTGTCAGAAAAGTAGATATTGTTGTTTTGGGGGGGAAAAATGTTTTTTTCCCCCCAATCTACAGTAATGTAGTGTGTCAGGATAGTGAAAAAGACTGAAATAGCATATTAGTAATAAAATAGCTTGGGGCACAATAAACAGAGCTTTTCTAGACATGCCTCCAAATACTATCTCAAAATATAATAATAAATAATACTTAAAAAATTACTCAAACAGGAGCTTGTGAATTTCTGTTGCATTCCTATTGGTAAAGTGACCCCTCATAGGTCACAACATCTAATTTGGGAAATTCTGAGTTGATAATACACACGGTAGGCCCTCATTATTCATGGAGGTTGTGTTCTTTCCTGAGAGGTTGTTTACTGCACTTCATATCATTTGCTCGCTCGAAAAGGCACTACACCATAACGTGACAATGAGAGCACCACTGCCAACTAGTGGAATGGAGGTGCAATTACACTTAATTCTCATACACAATTCCAGAAAAGCAGTGGTGGTCTAATGGTTCGGGCGCAAGGATCGCTGATCCGAAGGTTGGGAGTTCGAGTCCCGACATGGTTGTCACTGTCCTCCCAGTGCAGCTAACCGGGTTATCAAAGGTGGGCCATGTCTCTCACTGTCTTTGGTGAGAGGCATGTAAAAGAACCATTGCTGACTTTCGTAAAGGGTAGGTTGCAAAGCCATCAGCGTGTTTCTGTCCCTTGCTAAAGGTTGTGATAGGAAGGGCATCCGACGTAAAAACCTCTGCCAAATCAAATGTGCGAATCAGATGATTCGCTGTGGCGACTCCCGAGGAAAGGGAAAAAAAACCGAAAGGAAAAGAAAAAGAATTCCAGAAAAGCATGTTCCCTAGGGTCATATGTGCTCCCCCTGGCATCACACCCCAAGGGGGGCGCGCCCCACGATTTGAGAAGCACTGATATATGTATATGTATATACACACACACACAAAGTTGATTTATTTCTTCCGCTTGTGGCTGATATACAAAAAGAAACACCTAGTTAGTTACATCAAATCTAAGTGAATGATAACATGAAACTAAGCACTTTCTGTATGTAATTTATAAATAGTTTTATTGAATTGGGATTTTTTAGATAAGGAATAGCTTCATGAATAGGATTTAAAGGCATCAGCATTAGTAAAGAACATTAATCAAATGCTATTGTATGAAAATGTTAATGGTCAGAGAGTCTTTATTATTTCTCTACTGGTGTTACCTTTACAACATCCCATGCCACAAATATAATCCAAAAGCCATGCAACGAGAAACACTCTAAAGGCCAATTCACTCAAAACAAACAAACAAACAAACACAAATAAATAAATAATTTTTGAAGTGTCTCTAGTGTTCCTACTGAACAGATGTGCTTGCTTTTTCACTGTTTCAATCCCCAGTCTGTCAAGATGCATGTAAAAAATGTAACTCCATTCATCCTGCTGTGGTTTTATGTGTCTTCTTAATTTTGTTTTCATTTGCAAAGTGTATGAAGCATAAACATCATAGAAATCTATTCAAATCATGCTCTCCTCCATTTTCACCCCAATTTCAGTCATTGCCAATGCACAAGTTGGTTCTCTACTATCAGTAATCTTGCGAAAAAGCAGAGCATGGGCTTAAAGTAAAAAAAAAAAAAAAAAAAAAAACAAATTAAAGGGAATGCTGTCTCGCTGAAAATAATGTATTAACAATTAACCAGAAACTGCCGCGTCAAAGCAAAATCCCAATTGCTTTTATAAATCAAGAAATACAGACGCTCCTCAGCTTACGAACGAGTTAGGTTCCAGATGGCCGTTCGTTAGATGAATTTGTTCGTAAGTCGTTACAGGGCATTCTTTAGAGGGGAGCGTATGTTTAAACCTTGTATAAGTAACCTACACAAGTTTGTACTGTATACTCTCTCTCTCTCTCTCTCGCTCTCTCTCTCTCTACATAATCATCTGTACATTATCTATGTCATTATGTCCCGCGTTTAAACTCCTGGTTCCTCTCAAGCACAGCACAGCGAATCTGATCAGATTGACAGAGTTTCACTCTTATCTAGTTCATTATAATTCTGGAGTCAATTTGTTTCTTCTTTGAAAGTTTTGGCACAAGTTCCGAAATGTGTCGATCTGCTTCTGTTCCCGGACCTCAGCTTGGTGTAAAGCACGTGTCAGCCACACCCCTCTGCCGGAGCCTAGTGTTAAGTGTATCCTCAGGATAATGTTTAATGATATTTCATACTTATATTTATGATATATCTTTCTATAGATTTTATTCCATTTCTATTTCTACTTGTTCTTCAATTTCATTTCACTTTCAACCTCAGACAGCCCTGTTCGTATCTCCGGATGCTTGTAAAACGAATGTTTGTAAGTTGGGGAGCGTCTGTATTTATGCTTTACACAGGATGTTGCAGAGGATATGGATTTCTTCATGTCAAATGAATTAGGACTGTGATAAAGTATGCACCCTTGCAAAGCCTATTTTCATGTAGGTCTGGCAACATACATGACACTGTGCGCTTTATATTCATAATGTCAGGGTGGGTGGATGGATTGGATTAGTTTGAAGTTTTAACTTTGAAAAAAAGCTAAATAAACACACTTACTGTAGCCACAAGTGGTTAATATGATAACCTGAATCATAAACTGAAGAATGTCCTTAGTAAATATAAACAATAAATTATGTTACATGTGCCATCAGAATCCTATCTCGGGATTATTGCTGCCTCTTACTCAGTGTTATCAAAAATCTCCAGATCCACTGCAACAATCCGCAGGTTATGTGGCATCATAAGGCTAAGTGACAACATATCAGTTTTGTGTTTTCGATACAGAGGCAGTCATACTTCAACACTCAACTTATAATTTAACACACTGTAATTAGACAAAGGGAATGTACATGTTTCCAGCTAATCTCAACATGTTCTGCATTTAAAAATGGTCCAAACAAGCCAGATTTCATGATAATGTATTGTATAACTTGATTGTTCTGTAGCCTGATGTACAATTGTATGAAAGCTTTGGGTCTGGATATTTTCTAGTTGTTCGAGTCATAACTGTCAGTATGACAACGCAACAATGACAATCTATCTGATAGACAGACAAAGAATGCCTACTGGATTAGTACATTTAATATATCAGTCATGTATGTGTTTCCATGCAGGAAAGTAAACATGATGAAAAAGACTTGGCTTGAAATTCTGTTTTGTCGAACACACTACACAAAAGAACACATTACACCAGGATCCCTCACTTTAAAAGGTTAATGGGGACCGAGACACCCCCGCGACCGCCGATTTTCACAAAGTAGTATCGACCCCCTGCCCGACTGACGTATACGTACATGTATATGTGTATATAATATCAATAAATACATAGTCAACGCTTATAAAAACAAGTAAACATTCAAAAATAATGCATAAGATGTAAATAAAATATAAATAAACACACACACACACACACACACACACACACACACACTCTCAGATGCGCACCTCACATAAAAATGTAAGTACGTTTTGTTGGGGGGTTTTGGGCTGATTTTTGTTTTTGTTTGTTTTGGGTTTTGTTTTGCATAATTTGCCTTGTTTTGTGGCATTTTCCTTAATTTCCCCCTATTTTCCCTTAATTTCCCCCTATTTTCCCTTAATTTCCTTATTTTTTTATTTATCCATGAATATTTTTGAAAAGCCCGTGATGCACTGAAGCCGCAGAAACTGAAGCATGAAGTAGCGAGGGATCACTGTCTTAGCAAATTGATATCCAACTAATCACAAGTAGCATGCTTATTTACATCGCAAAACTTTTTAGGCTGCAGTACTGACAGAACATAAATATAAGCTCTTCTTATAATAGTTGTAGTCTTATACTATTGCACTTATTATCACCTCAACGGACAAGTGTCAAATTATAGAGAAATCCATTGGCTGTTATTTTATGAAGGATTTTTTGCTGGAATGGTTTGGCTTCTGTTGTTCCTAGAAAAATCAATACATAGTTCTTCTGACTGATCACATGTCCAAGAAGAAAACAATGCTACCATTAAAAGAGTTTCTTACAGGGTGACCCTGTCTATCCACAGGATACAGTGGCTTACTAATTATTTTCTAAAAGGATATAGCAATTATATCAGTCATATGCTATGACCTTCATGCTCACCAGATCTCAACCCAAATGAACACCAAGGTTGTACTTGTAGTCGAGTGTTCCAGACTTCTCAACCACCGCCACTGAAACACTAAGGGAATATCTTTTCAGGAGAGTTATGTTATTACTCCTGTACAGTCCCAGAGGCTGTGAATATCTGGACCAAGCTCGAAGAAGCTGTTCTGGTGCGTATTGTAGCCCTATAGCTTCCTAAAAGTACCGAGTTTAATCCTTTCAATTCTTTGTCTTCCGTCTGTATGTGCTGTGAAATCTGTTCAAATAATAACCTACAACCTGTGTTTATGGTTCTATATCCTGTAACTGAAAAGCAGAGCAGAATTTGTGTCGGAATGATTCTCATAAGAAAAATATGCTGCTTGGAAAAATTGTCTCAACACGAACGGGATGGATAAATAAACAAATGCAAAGTGATTACACATCAATTTTTATGTGGGTTTTTTCAGTGACAACCTTGTGGAAAGTGGGACTCGAACCCCCAACCTTAGGATCAGTGATCCAGCGCCCTTTACCGCCAGGCCACCACTGCCCACAATTCTCCCAATACAGTCAACCAATAAAACAAAACGTTCTTAACTCCTCCGGTGTAAATAAATGCCCTTTCATTTATCCCAACCTTCCCTCCACAGGACGTGGACACAGAGAGCTCCTTTTGTTACTCAATTTAAATGTTGCTGATCTGTCAAATTTATCCGATTCACTTGGTGAGTATATCTCCCGAGAATGGAAAGATGCGGAGAAGAAAATGCGAGTTCGGAGTCTCACGGTGGGGAGTCTGGTTTAGAGGATGAATCTGATCTGAGCACCTTTTAAACTGTCAAAAAAAAAAAAAAAAAAAAAAAAAAAAAAAATGCAGGTTCAATTACACTTTCAGATGAAACAGACCCTGTTGACAATGTTCCAGATGAAATATATTCAAGAAATTATGTAGAAATTAAGATTTTTAAAACTTAAATGTTTGTTCCAAATTTCACATTTCGTATACAGTATGTTGCGAAGGCATTTATTAAAAACAATCAAACAAATAAATATTCTCCATTTTACCCGTTTTCCATAACCCATGCAGTAAAAAAAATTTGCATTTGTCCATGACATGTCCTGGTCAAAGTTTGCCGCATCAAGAAAAAGAGATGCATCATTTAAAAGTTTATTTTATATTTATATATAAGTACAGAATCTAATTTTTGAAAAAACCTGATCAGTGTGATTGATGCTTTATCAGGATCATCCAAATGTGACGTTTTAAACAAGGTTCAGGAAGTTCTGAGAGTCTAAAGAACTCATTAACTTCTTTTAAAACCAGGCACCTTAGAGACCTGAAAGTGAGACGGCAACACCGAAAAGGAGAGAGCATGTGACACGAATAACAATGAGATGCAGATGCAGGTATGAAAATTCTCGAGGAGATCCTGCATAAATGATGAAATCGAACAGGAAGCCATCAGAGGAGGAGCGAAATTTAAGCACGCCAAATGTGCTTCAGTGAAACAGCCTTAGAGAAAGTGGAGTGTGGCAAGAAAGAACTAAATGCTTTGGGGCTGAGATATAAGCTGATATGCAGATTAACCCCCAACCTCTCTCTCTCTCTCTCTCTCTCTCTCGCTCGCTCTCTGTCACAGCACACAAAGAATCTACAAGGATAATCAAGAATCCAAGCAGCTCGAATTAAGCAGATTTATAGTGCAAATGAGTAAATTAGCTAAACAGGAATCCCCTGGCTGTGTTTAATGAAAGTGTAATTTATGATAAATAGCATTTTATTTATGTAATAAATGTTCACACAAAGAGCATTAACAGAATGGCACCGGGCCGATCATGTGCTTGTAATATGCTTATATTTGATTTGGAAGTAAATTACATTTGGTGTTTTAGATTTATAAAGCTCCACAGGAAAAGTCAGGCAGCTAAATCAATTTTACATAACAGAAAGTTCCAGCGTTTTTTCCCCCCAAGAGAATAATTTTCAACCAAATTACAGAACTGAGACAGTCAATAACAGAGTAGGAGACAGAGCGAGGAAGACACACAGAGAGAAAGAGTGATGGACGAGAACTATTTTACCTTGATCAGGTCGCCCAGCAGCTTGTTAGCCTCTGCATATGCTTTCTTCACCTCTTTAAACTTGTTGCCTAGACCCATACTATGGGCTTGGAAGTGCAGGTTAGTGTACTGGCCCCCTGGGATCTCATTCTCATAGACGTCTGCATTCCCAGACTTCATAGTGGCAGTACAGTCAAAAGGAGCATAGAGACCACGGGTGACCTCCCAGTACTCACTGTAGTCAAACACATTCTCCAGAGAGATCCCTGAAAGAGCACAGAGATATAAAGAGAGAAGGAGAGATAGACAGACATAATCAGCCATTAAGAGATAAAGGAGGGTTCATGATATAATTTAAGTTGTCATTCGTTAGGACTGCATAGAAGCACCGCTAGGTTTCACGTTGATTAATAGCGACATATTCTTTATTCAGTACAGAATAATATTAGTCTATGCACCCTATGCAACATGGCGCTACTGTTCTGATGACATCAGATTTTATTACAGAATTTTATTCAGGGTATTGAGACATTTTCAAGCGTAAAACAAGTGTTTTTCTGAAAAAACAAAACAAAACAAAAAACCCCAAAACAGAACAGTTTAATATATATATATTAATTATTATATATTATTGTATATTATACAATAAAACGCAGCCCCAGTGCGGCTAACTGGGTTATCAAAGGCGGGCCATGTCTCTCACTGTCTATGGTGAGAGGCATGTAAAAGAACCATTGCGGACTTTCGTAAAGAGTAGCTGCAAAGTCGTCAGCGTGTTTCTATCCCTTGCTAAAAAGGGTTGTGACAGGAAGGACATCCGACGTAAAAACCTCTGCCAAATCGAAACGTGCCAATCATATGATTCGCTGTGGCGACTCCCGAGTAAAAGGGAAAAAGCCGAAAGGAAGACAGACAGACAGACAGACATACAATAAAATGCAGGACTTGCTCTATGCAAATGTGAAGGACGCTTACACCTCCACCCCCTCTCCCCACTGGGATGCTCAGATCACAACCCTGTCTACCTGCTCCCCCAAAAGGAACCTGCATAGAAGAGGTCTGCGAAAGTGTGGATCGAGGAGACCAATGAGAGGCTTAGGGACTGTTTCCAGACCACAAACTGGAGCATGTTCTGTGACTCCTTTGGTGGTGACATCGACGGCCTCACACACCGTATCACTGATTACATGAACTTCTGCGTGGACAGCACTGTGCCAACACGGAGAGTCCGGTGCTGCTCCAACAGCCACCCGTGGGTCACCCCCGTGGGTCATATATATATATATATATATATATATATATATATATATATATATATACACACACACACACACACACACACACACACACACACACACACACTGTATTCAACGTGATAAGTGCTTAGGGCGCTTTAAAAATTGGAGTGGGTGGGTGCTTATGAAAAAGATTACCAGCGGAGTGGAACATAGGTGCTTATTACCATCGAGGTGGAAAACATGAATAATAACAGAATAAAAGAGTTTAACTGGTATTTGTGTTATTCATTTTGTGGTATCAACTGAACTACTTTCATGAAAGCTGAAACTAAACAGAAAACAGCATAATAAAAATAAATAAATAAAAGATCCCTTACTTTCCCTCCCGGTGCTGTTCCTTTAAACATTTTCCTGGAAATAAAATCGAGCCAGTCAACACGAATGTCAACTTTAGCACATGGCACATTGAACCAATCAATACGAACATAAACAAAAGCACATGGCCAGGAACATGCTTAAATTTATGAAGTTAGTGAGCAGGAAAATCGGGTGAAAAGTGCTCGTCATCACTTTCTGATTGGTCCATATCTGGCTCATCGCTCCATTCATTCAGAGCATCCCTTAGTTTTGCTGTAGCAGTTTCTAATGGTTCATCGGTTGTTGGACATTTACCAAGAGAACACAGCAAAATATTTTCCTGTTTTTTAAAGCACGGCGGAACAATTAAATGCGTTGTTACTGATGAACACTCATCATTGATGAACAAGACATTCTCCAGTGGCAGGGGGTGTTGAAATACCGTGAAAACTCACTTTTAAAGGCAGTGAATGCCTCATCTTACCGTTGCTGAGCCTGATCGAATAAAATTGGTAAATTTGATCTACCATTGGGGGGGGGATTGGAGCAGTGCACTTATTACGTTCAATACGGTATATTATATATATATATATATACTTACATACATACACACACACACATGTTTAAATTTCTCTTATTTTTTTCATCATGTTTTTATAAATAATTTCTTTCCTCACTTTATCATTGTACCATAGGAGAAAAAACAAGCAGATATTTCTTCAATAAATAGTTGCATAAACAGACTTAACTGTTTTGCATTGCAAATGTCATATTTAACTCAAACAACTTGTCCTGTGCCCATTCCATGTCTGTGCATACTCACCACACAAAACCCAATAAGGCTACTGAGTTGATGCTGACGAGCTTTTATGTATCACTGAATTGCATCATGACAGGCAGCAAAATAAATAAATAATAAAAAAAGAAAAAGACTCATATCAAAACAAACCCAGGCTTGGACAC
>CM045745.1:20325281-20492781 GCA_024760905.1 Plotosus lineatus | reverse complement strand
GGTGAAGAAGGCAAAGGCAGAGCAGAAGACAAAGTGGTGGAAGCTGAAAAAGGAAGAGTGTCGTGTTGTCTTCAAGGAGGAGTTGAAACAGGCTTTGGGAGGTCAGGAAGTGCTTCCAGATGACTGGACAACTACAGTTAATGAGATCAGGGAGACAGGTAGGAGAGTTCTTGGCGTGTCCTCTGGAAAGACAGTAGATAAGGAGACTTGGTGATGGAATGAGGAAGTGCTAGAGTGTGTATAAAGGAAGAAGTTAGCTAAGAAGAAGTGGGACATGGAGAGGACTGAAGAGAGTCAACAGGAGTACAGGGAGACACAGTGTAAGGCGAAGGTAGCAGTGTCAAAGGACAAACAGAGGCCGTATGATGACTTGTATGCTAGGCTGGACAGTCAGGAGGGAGAAAATGATTTATACAGGTTGGCACAGCAGAGAAATAGAGATGGGAAGGATGTGCAGCAAGTCAGAGTGATTAAGGACAGAGTGGGAAACGTATTGACTGATGACTGAAGTGTGCTGGGAAGATGGAAAGAGTACTGTGAATTGCTGATGAATAAGGAAAATGAGAGAGAAAAAGAGTAGAAGAGGTGACCATTGAGGACCAGGAAGTAGCAAAGATTAGTAAGGGTGAAGTGTGGAGGACATTGAAGAGGATGAAGAATGGAAAGGCAGTTGGTCCTGATGACATACCGGTGGAGGTATGGAAGTGTCTAGGCGAGGTAGCAGTAGCTTTTCTGACAAGAATACTCAACAAGGTCTTAGAGAGTGAGCAGATGCCAGAGGAATGGAGGAGAAGTGTGCTAGTGCCCATTTTTAAGAACAAGGGAGACGTGCAGAGTTGTGGCAACTACAGAGGGATAAAGTTGATTAGCCATATGATGTAGTTATGGGAAAGAATAGTGGAAGCTAGACTTGGGGCAGAGGTCAGCATTTGTGAACAACAGTTTGGTTTCATGCCAAGAAAGAGCACCACAGATGCAGTGTTTGCCTTGAGGATGTTAATAGAGAAGCACAGAGAAGGTCAGAGGGAGCTGCATTGTGCCTTTGTGGATCTGGAGAAAGCATATGACAGGGTGCCGAGAGAGGAACTGTGGTATTGCATGAGGAAGTCTGGAGTGGCAGAGAAGTATGTTAGAGTGGTGCAGGACATGTATGAGAGATGTAGGACAGTGGTGAGGTGTGCTGTCAGTGTGACAGAAGAGTTCAAGGTGGAGGTGGGACTGCATCAAGGGTCAGCCCCTTCTTGTTTGCTATGATGATGGACAGGCTGACAGATGGGGTTAGACAAGAATCTCCATGGACTATGATGTTTGCAGACGACATTGTGATTTGCAGTAAGAGCAAAGAACAAGTGCAGGAAAGTCTAGAGAGGTGGAGGTATGCCCTGGAAAGGAGAGGAATGAAGGTTAGCCGCAGTAAAACAGAATACATGTGTGTGAATGACAAGGAGCCAACAGGAACGGTGAGGTTACAGGGGGAAGAGATAAAGAAGGTGGAGGATTTTAAGTACTTAGGCTCAACAATCCAGAGCAATGGAGAGTGTGGAAAAGAGGTGAAGAAGCGTGTGCAGGCTGATTGGAATGGTTGGAGAAAAGTGTCCGGTGTGATCGGAGAGTGTCAGCAAGAATGAAAGGAAAAGTGTACAAGACGGTGATGAGGCCAGCGATGTTGTATGGTTTAGAAACAGTGTCGCTGAGGAAAACACAGGAAGCAGAGCTGGAGGTCGCAGAGATGAAAATGTTGAGGTTCTCTTTGGGAGTAACGAGGATGGATAAGATCAGGAATGAGCACATCAGAGGGACAGCACATGTAAGAGGTTTTGGAGACAAAGTCAGAGATGCTAGATTGAGATGGTTTGGACAGGAACAGACGAAGGATAGTGAATATATTGGTAGTAGGATGCTGAGGTTCTTCTACCAGGCAGAAGGCCTAGAGGAAGGCCAAAGAGAAGATTTGTGGATGTGGTGAAGGAGGACATGAAGGTCGTTGCAGTAAGAATAGAAGATGCATAGGATAGGGTGAGATGGAGGCAGATGATTCGCTGTAGCGATCCCTGAAGGGAACAGCCGAAAGGAAAAGAAGAAGAATTCCAGAAAAGCATGTTCCCGAGGGTCATAACACCCCCTCCCCCATTCTCCCCCCTACCTGGGCATCATATCACCCCTTGAGGGGCGCGGCCCACTATTTGAGAAGCACTGCTTTATACTATACTACACTTTGGTGCCATCTTTTATTTTAGTACATACATCAGCACTGATGTTAGAATTACTGAATCTGTGTACCACATGACACCAGGTTTGTACAAATAGTAGGTGGGGTACCAGTGCACCTGAGTGTTTAGTGACGATTGCGAGGGCACATTAGAAGAAAAATGTTCCCGGTGCTATTTACCTGGGACAAAATCTTCCAGCACTCAGCATGTCAATTGAAAAAGTGTCTGGAGTACAGTGGATTGCAATGGTGAAGCAGAAAGTTGTACATATGTATTTTAGATACAGTACTGTGTATTCCCTAATATGTTATGCTGTTTCAGTAGAAATCCCAGCGATATTAGCGTCGACATTAAAAGGCTTATCATGTGAAGTAAACGCCTTCAAGGAAATTAAACCAAACATTGTAAAAATCATTTATGCCTTTTCAATTAAATCGAACTGTTTCATCAACCTTTTTTTGTTTTATTTCTTCATTTTCTAAGTCGCTTGATCCTTAACATGGTTGCGAGGAGGCAGGTGCCCATCTCAGCTGACTCAGGATGACAGCAGAGTACATACTATACAACTCACCAGGCCATCACAGGGTCAACACACACACACAACCACCCACACTCAGGGGCAATTTGGAACAGCCAATTAATCTATTGTGCATGTTTCTGGACCGTGTGAGGAAACCAGAGTACCTGGGGGAAACCCACACAAGCATGGGGGAGAACCTGGGCTTCTTGCTGTGAGGGGATGTGCCCATCACTGCACCACCCTGCCTCCGAAATATTGGTAAAGGAAAATAAAATAGCATTTTTCATTTCCCCCATTTCCAAAGCAGGATGAGTACGTATAGCAAACTCTGCAAGTCCTGTATTGACTAAGGCAGGGGTCTGAAACTCATTCCACAAAGGGCCACAGTGGCTGCAGGTTTTTGTTTCAACCAAGCAGTAGCACACCTGACATGACTCATTTAATCAACTGATCCGAGTCTTCAGGCGGTTGATTGGTCAATCTGTGTGCTGTGTACAGAGATTGGTGTGCTGCTGCTTGGTTGAAGCAAAAAACCTGCAGCCACTGCGGCCCTTTGTGGAATGAGTTTGAGACCCCTGGACTATGGCACTTTGCAAATGTTTAACCCCCGAGATAACAGACCAATCACATTGTACTGTCCCCATACAGTATACAGTAACCCATGTTATTCACCACACCTGCTGGTGGCTTTAATAATATGGCTTTATTAAAATAATCAATCAACTGAGGACTCTGTGATAAACAAAACAGCATCACAAATAGATAATCAAAAAATAAGCACAAAGACACAATTTTTAATTAAATTACAGGGAACTCTTATCCAAAGTATAGCGAAACTACAGGGAGCACTTATCCAAAGTAAAGACACACGCAGTGAAAATCTCCATTAACAAAATAGTGAGAGAAATGAATATTAGTTAATGGCTGCGTGACCAACCGTATATAATACAAAATTACATAGGACGCATGAATGCGAGAGCCGTATTGCGGTTAATGAGAGCTGGGTTTTTGTCCAGCTCTCAAGACAATAGAGTCTGATCGTGATCCAGAACCAACTGTGTCGGGACCTCTCTCCAAACACCCTCAACATCAATGACACACCAACGCTAATGACAGAGAACGGCAATCAATGATAACTTTATTAAGCCCCTTGCTAACAGCCCATACAGTTGGGAGCATTTTTCAGTTTCTCCCCAGTCCCAACACACACACACACACACACACACACACACACACACACACACACACACACACAGAGAGAGAGAGAGAGAGAGAGAGAGAGAGAGAAAGAGAGAGCGAGAGAGAGAGAGAGAGAGAGAGAGACTGTAGCAGGTTAGACAGCATTATCCATCTATGATTGGGTAAGTGGCATCGGCTATTAGTCCATAATGAAGGCACCACTACTTTGAATTTGCTTTGATTCAGATTGTCTTTCTAAGTGTGGATGAGAAAGTGAGAAGCATGAGGGAATAATGGAGGACTTCTTTACACAAATGCACACAGTATATTCCAAATAACAAGGCTGCATGGAACAATAGCATCAATCTCAGAAAATCAAGCACGGCAATAAAACTGCACAGAAAACACAAAAATGTTTAAATCCATTTTTCTTCTTCTTCCAGAATCATTGGGGAGATCGGCAACATTTTTATCTCCAGAGAAAGAAAAAAATAGTTTCTGCACCTTCTGTTCTCTCAACCATTTGAAAAGAAACACAAATAACAGAGACAAAGCTAAAGAGAAAACAGTGGACAAAGGCTTCCCCGTGGATTTATGAACCAAGTTGCAACCCTGTACTTAATGATAGAGAGCAGGATGTATAGAACGAGTAGGAAAGAAAAACTGTGGTCAGATAAATGACAGAATAATGAAGGGAACATGCAGGTTAATGAAAAGAGTGGAGGAAAAACTGAAGCAACAAACAAACAAAAAACAATGGTTTTAGAAATAATGGAATGAAATCTAAAGAGGCAGCAAGAGAGAGAGAGAGAGCAAGCAAGAAAAAGAGAGAGAGAGAGAGAGAGAACAAAAATGAAGATGAAGAGGGTCTGAAATGAGGTGAAGGCAATGTCTCACTGAAAATGAAAAAAAAAGAATGAAAAATAAAATGAAAAAGGGGAGAAACGAGGATGGAGAAAAATAAAACAAAACAGAAACAACACGCAGTGCACAGTTCCCCATTTTTAGCTGCTCGACTTTCCCGCCTGTATGGATGAGGTCAAAACCAATTTCTGCGTCCTTCCTCTCTTATCTTCATCAATTTGTAGATGTTTATTTTCCAGTGTGACTTGGCAACAAATGCAAATAGATAACGTATAGCAATACAAAGTGGAGAATCTGTAAGGCATCATAACCTGAGAGACTAGAGCTCTGCATTCTCTACTCTCTCTGTCCTCTTCTCAGAAAAGGCCAATTTAAACCTATAAATTTAATCTTCATTTATTCATTCATTCAGAAACCACTTAACCCTACGAGGGTTGTTGGGAGGATGGAGCCTCTCAAACTCTGGGTGACGGCGGGGTACACCATGAGCACCTCACTACCGCAGGACCAACACACACGCGCGCACACACACACACGCACACACACGCACACGCACACACACACGCGCGCACACACATGCGCACACACACGCGCACACACACGCGCACACACACAATTCAAAACAGCCAGTTAGAATAATTTGCATGTCGAAGGAGACAAGAATACCTAGAGGAAACTGATGCACACAATGGAAGAACACATAAATTTTACACAGAAAAGCCTGATCCGAGCATGGGTCTCGAACCCAGAATGTTCTTGCTGTGAGATGACATGCTACCTGCTATGCCACTGCATATGTATGCATTTGCCCAGCAGATGTACAGTATAACTAGGGCAGTGGAGGCCTGGTGGTATAGGGCGCTGGATTGCTGATCCTAAGGTTGGGGGTTGGAATCCCACTCTGTACAAGACTGTCACTGTCGTGCCCCCCCCGGTGCAGCTAACTGGGTTATCAAATGCCGGAAATGTCTCTCACTGTCTATGGTGTGAGGTTCATGCAAAAGAACCATTGCTGACTTTCAACAAGAGTAGGCTGCCTAGCCGTCAGTGTATTTTTGCCCTGCGATGGCCTGGACACCCTGGACAGCTTGTACTCTGCCCTCGCCTGGAGTTGGCTGGGATGGGTGCCAGCCTCCCCATGACCCTAATTAGGATTAAGCGGTTACTGAAAATTAGAAATGTAATGCAGCCGTGAGGGAGGGGCACAAGCCAGTGTCTCTCCCTCACACCGATCCCAAGCCTGGATAAATGCAGAGGGTTGCGTCAGGAAGGGCATCCGGCGTAAAAACAAATGCAAAAATAAAATATGTGAGTCACAACAAAAAAAAATTCATACCGGATCGGTCGAGGCCCGGGTTAACAACGACCACCATCAGTGCTGTTAATCAACAGAGTGCCGCTGGAAACTGGACTACTGTTGGTCGAAGACGTCGAAGAAGGAGAGGCGGGAGGCATGTCCGTAGGCAGCGAGAGAAGAGGAAAGGCATGAGTCTAGGACTGAGAGTAGGGACTTTGAATGTTGGAACTATGACAGGAAAAGGTAGAGAGCTGGCTGACATGATGCAGAGGAGGAAGGTGGACATACTGTGTGTTCAGGAGACCAGGTGGAAAGGTAGCAAGACGAGAAGTTTAGGAGCAGGGTTTAAGCTGTTTTTTTTCATGGTGTGGATGGGAAGAGAAATGGAGTAGGAATCATCTTGAAGGAGGAGTTTGTCAGGAATGTTCTAGAAGTGAAAAGAGTGTCAGACAGAGTGATGAGTCTCAAGTTAGAAATTGAAGGTGTGATGTTCAATGTTGTTAGTGCTTATGCCCCACAGGCAGGATGTGAGCTAGAAGAGGAGATATTCTGGAGAGAGTGAGATGAAGTGATGCAGAATACCCCCAGAGGTGAAAGAGTGGTCATAGGTGCAGACTTCAATAGTCATGTTAGTGCAGGCAATAGAGGGGACGAGGAAGTGATGGGCAGGTATGATATTCAGGACAGGAACGCAGAAGGACAGATGTTGGTAGATTCTGCAAAAAGGATGGTAATGGCTGTGGTAAAATACTTTCTTCCAGAAGAGAGAGGAGCATAGGGTGACTTATAAAAGTGGAGGTAGGAGCACACAGGTAGACTACATCTTGTGTAGGCTATGTAATTTGAAGGAAGTCAGTGACTGCAAAGTAGTAGTGGGTGAGAGTGTTGCCAAACAGCATAGGATGGTGGTGTGCATGATGACGCTGATGGTGAGGAAGGTGAAGAAGGCAAAGGCAGAGCAGAAGACAAAGTGGTGGAAGCTGAAAAAGGAAGAGTGTCGTGTTGTCTTCAAGGAGGAGTTGAAAATGGCTTTGGGTGGTCAGGAAGTGCTTCCAGATGACTGGACAACTGCAGCTAATGTGATCAGGGAGACCGGTAGGAGAATACTTGGTGTGTCATCTGGAAGGAGAGGATATAAGGAGACTTGGTGATGGAATGAGGAACTGCAGGAGTGTGTACAAAAGAAGAGGTTAGCTAAAAAGAAGTGGACATAGAGCGGACTGAAGAGAGTAAACAGGAGTACAGGGAGACACAGCGTAAGGCGAAGGTAGCAGTGTCAAAGGACAAACAGAGGGCGTATGATGACTTGTATGCTCGGTTGGAAAGTAAAGAGGGAGAAAATGATTTATACAGGTTGGCACAGCAGAGAAATTGAGATGTGAAGGACGTGCAGCAAGTTAGAGTGATTAAGGACACAGTGGGAAACGTATTGACTGATGACAGAAGTCTGCATACGACAGGGTCCCGAGAGAAGAACTGCAGTATTGCATCAGAAAGTCTGGAGTGGCAGAGAAGTATGTTTCAGTGGTGCAGGACATGTATGAGACAGTGGTGAAGTGTGCTGTCGGTGTGACAGAAGAGTTCAAGGTGGAGGTGGGACTGCATGAAGGGTCAGCTCTGAGTCCCTTCTTGTTCGTTATGGTGATGGACAGGCTGACAGACGAGGTTAGACAAGAATCTCCATGGACTATAATGTTAGCAGATGACATTGTGATCTGTAGTGAGAGCAGAGAACAAGTGGAGGAAATCTAGAGAGGTGGAGGTATGCTCTGGAAAGGAGGGGAATGAAGGTTAGCCTCAGCAAAACAGAATACATGTGTGTGAATGAGAAGGACCCAACAGGATCTGTGAGATTACAGGGAGCAGAGATAAGGAAGGTGGAGGATTTTAAGTACTTAGGGTCAAGAAAAGAGGTGAAGAACTGTGTGCAGGCTGGTTGGAATGGTTGTAGAAAAGTGTCCGATGTGATGTGTGATAGGAAGGTATCGGCAAGAATGAAAGGAAAAGTGTACAAGACGGTGATGAGGCCAGCGATGGTTGTATGGTTTAGAAACAGTGGCCCTGGGGAAAAGACAGGAGGCAGAGCTGGAGGTAGCAGAGATGAAAATGTTGAGGTTCTCTTTGGGAGTAACGAGGATGGATAGGATCAGGAATGAGTCCATCAGAGGGACAGCATATGTAAGACGTTTTGGAGACAAAGTCAGAGAGGCTAGATTGAGATGGTTTGGACATGTACAGAGGAGGGATAGTGAGTATATTGGTAGTAGAATGCTGAGGTTGGAACTACCAGGCAGAAGGCCTAGAGGTAGACCAAAGAGACGATTCATGGATGTGGTGAAGGAGGACATGAAGGCAGTTGGTGTAAGAGAAGAAGATGCAGAGGATAGGGTGAGAGGGAGGCAGATGAGTCGCTGTGGCGACCCCTGAAGGGAACAGCCGAAAGGAAAAGAAGAAGAAAGTTAGAAATGTACAGTCTAAAGAAAACATTGGTAAATCAGTACAGGACATCTACAGAAGCACTGGATTTCTATGAAGTAGAAAGAAATGAAAAGCAATTTTAAAAAATGTATTCAAGTCCCTACAGTACAAAAAGACAATTTTGGTTGGGGTAAACACTGTGCTTGTTGGTTTTGATGCCCAGTTGCAATAATACTTATGCAAAGTGACCTGAAGGGTTAGCTCAGTGGCATTATGTAGTACTGAAAATATTATAGTTCCCTCTTCTTCGTCTTCTCGCTCTCTCATATTGACGTGAAATTAAACGAAACAAAACATTGCCTCCAAATGCACTCCAGTCATCTAAACTCAATTTCACCCTCAAAACCTAGACTAGGAACGTACATAGGATAAAAATGGGATGAAGATAGAGTAATGGCAAGGAGCTCTGTGCAGGATTCTCACTCTTGCCGGCTTTGATCACAGGGGTGAAATAAACAGTAATGAAAGCAACAGGAGTCTCATTAACAACATGCAGCCCATCCACTGAACTTTCCTTGTGTGTCTGGTTGTGTCGACAGCTCCCAGACAACTCAATTAACTAATGCTCTTCCATGTTATTAGGAAAGTATGTGAGTGAAGCAGAGCTACAGAGAGGCAGTTGAGGTCAGGGACTGAGAATTAATAAAGGTCTATAGTGAGCAATACTGTTAACAAAGCTGCTTATAAATTAACCTATCCAATGATAGATGAATGCATACGCCATCTCTCGCTCCCCCCCCCCACCACCACACACACACACATAGACACTCACAGCTGCTACACAATTATTTTCATACATAGGTGACTCAGCTACTCAAACTACTTAATTCACCGACTTCATTATTTTTGTATGTAGTCCTTTTGCTGAAGCTGTTGTTTTGTAATTGTCTCACTCTGACTCTCTCGCTTCTGCCATGAAAAACGGATGGAGATGCCCAAGATATCTTGCATTTTAGAACACAGGATGAAAGAGAGGAGGTGAGCGAAATGTCTCTCCCCAACTCCGCCATCCCACAGGCACACAGGACTGAGGATCTGAGGAAGACAGTGTGAGAAAGACACACACACACACACACACACACACACACACACACACAGAGAGAGAGAGAGAGAGAGAGAGAGAGAGAGAGAGAGAGAGAGAGAGAGAGAGAGAGGGGAAATAGACAGACATAGGCAAGCATGGGCTGCACAAGCATTCTAACTGATGGACTGGAGAGAAGGAGGTCGAAGGGCTAGAACAATTATAGAAAGACAAGGGAAGAAAGAGATGCAACAAAATGCATGCATGTACACACAGGAGAGTCTGAGGTCTTTTTTTTCCCTCTCTCCCTCTTCACCGTGCTGACAAATAAAAGCACATTTCTATTGGCAAAAACCATTTCCGAGGATGGTGAGAAAGAAAGTTGAGAAGCTCCGTGATAGAAGTGTGATAATGCAACAGCAGTGTTTAAATTAAAGAAATATTCCAGACAAAATATCTGTTGTGTACAGGAAATGTAATTATACTTATTTTATTCAATAAAATAAAAGGGAGGGGCTGGTGGTGTAGTGGTTTGAATGCTGGGATCATGTTTAAAAAGGTCATGGGTTTCAAGCTCATTTGATCTCCACTGTGCTAAAATCCCTGGGCAAGGTCTGAACCACAAGTGTGCCTCTGTCCACAGAGCAGTACAAATGGGTACCAGGACAAGCTGGAAGGTAACCTGTGAAGGACTAGCATCCCGCCCAGGAGGAGTTGAACTCCTAGTTGCTTCATGCTAAGGAAACCGGGGATAAGATCTGGCTTGATGAGCCTGTAGCCTTTTGGTGAAAAAACCCAACAAATTTTACTTTACTGTTAAAAAAACACATGCTCCTACACAAACAAACAAATTTACTGAGTTCAGTCACCAAACCACTTAATCTTATTCATAGAAGCCCATGTCAGCCAACATTGGGTGAAGGTAGGGTGCACCCTGAACAGATTGTCAGACCATGACACCCCCTAACCTCCCCCCACACACATCCCCCATTAACACTCAAATCCACACCAAGGGAACAATTTTGAACAGCCAAATGACCATACCTTTGTATTTTGGGAGGAGACCCGAATGCCCAGAAAAAACCCATGCAAGAACGGAGAGAACATGAAAAAAACTCCACACAGAAATGTCCAAACCTGGGACTTGAACCCAGGACCTTCTTGCCATGACACAGATGTGCTAACCACTACGCAACTGTGTCGCTCACATTTACTGATTAACATATTATGTAACAATTTTCTGTAACAGCTTAATCCTAATTAGGGTCCTGGGCAGGCTGGCGCCCATCCCAGCTGACTCCGGGCGAGGGCAGAGTACACCCTGGACAGCTCGCCAGGCCATTGCAGGGCGGAAACACGCTGAGGGCTTTGTAGCTACAATTGTCAAAAGTCAGCAATGGTTCTTTTACATGAACCTCACACCATAGACAGTGAGAGACATGGCCGCCTTTGATAAACCAGTGAGCTGCACGGGGGGTAGTGACAACCTTGTGGAGAGTGGGACTCGAACCCCCAACCTTAGGATCAGCGATCCAGTGCCCTTTACCACCAGGCCATCACTGCCCCAAAATATTGATTGTATTTTCAGACTCATTTCATAACATTTTGTGCATAATAGACTTTTTTAATCTACTGGTTAAAAGAACCATTGCTGACTTTCGTAAAGAGTAGCTGCACAGTCGTCAGCGTGTTTCTGTCCCTTGCTCAAGGGTTGTGTCAGGAAGGGCATCCAATGTAAAAAAAAAAAAAACTATGCCAAATCAAACCTGCGATGATTTGCTGTGGCAACCCCGGAGAGCCAGAGAGAGAGAGAGAGAGAGAGAGGAAAAAAAGGGAACAGCTGAAGGGAAAAGAAGACTTTGCCCATCTGGATCATTGTGATTGGCAGTTCATCATGGCTGTTAAAGCCCTCAGTGTAAGTCGTTCTGCTCAGGGCCGGACTGCAGATTCATAAATAGATAATAAAAACCCTCTGTTTTATTTACCCTTGAAAAGTAGTAGTGTCCTGAGATTGTTATATTTCTTGAGAATAGTTCTGTTTGAGGAGCTCTAATTCACTACCATATTGATATAGAACAGTACAAATGCTGTGCGTGAGCGAGATAAAGAGAGAGGAATAAGCGGAGAATGTGATGTTAGTAGTGTCCGTGCTTTCCTAACCAATTCTGTAATGTGGCTGCGATTAGAGAAAAGAGGTGTAGTGACCCCTGAGAATGAGACTCTTCAAACAAAAGATACTGCAGTTCTCTGTAGAACTGCAAGCATTCGCACAATAAAAAAAAAAAAAAAAAGAAAAAGGAAAAAAAAAAGAATTTGCACAATATGATGTGTTTGGTAAATAACAGAAACTATTTTTACTACAGAAACTGCTCTCCTTGAACTGAGCACTTTAAATGTAAAGAAATATTTTTCTATTCGAACAACATTCCACGAAAAAAAAAAAAAATCCTTTCAGTTGGCAGTTAATTTTCATATTCATTGTATCTCGATGTATCTGTAAACTTCAGTTGTCAGCAGCTGTTATTACACTCTATAGGTGATGATTCTGCAGACAGCGCTCTGTTCTGGACCCCATAACTCTCTTCACTGTATCTGATCGAGGGCTGCAGATCTACACATGCACAGCAGTTACGGTGAACATGGACAACATAACAGAACTGCCATCACACTCCTTTCCTCTGAGTCTATGTTGTATTTCAAAGCCATCTCCCAGAGTCCTACTGGTGAATTGTTCCACTTTCAAACTTCCATAATCTGCATGGCTCTCAAACCTTAATATGAATAACTATCACACATGGGTTCATTAATTTTGTACATTTGTTGTATAATACCCAAAGTAGGATCATCTATGAAGTACAATCCGAACACAAAATTCCTATTCCACGTACAAATTCAACCCATCTGCCAAAGCAACCTGGCAACCAACCCAAAGCCAGATTCAGAAGGTGTGTGCACAGCTGCTCACTGTGGAGGTTTTCGGGCCAGTTGAATTAGCCGGCTAACTTGGTTGTAGTCAAAATGCCAGGCAGAGAAACAACAAAGAATCTGCAATGACTCTTTGTGATAAATTGATGCTGATGTTTTGTCATACTTTAAATATATTAATATAAATGTATTATATACACTAGTATATACTGTAATATATCTTTTAAATCATGGGAATTAGCCTAATGAGATAATACATAATATATTTTACCATTATATTAATTGGTCATCCTCAACTAACCCCGCTTTCTGGAATCACTGACCTGATCACTTTGAAACTATAATTCCCAAGATGGTGAAAATAAATTAGCTCTAATTTTAATAATATTAATCAAAACGAAAATAGACACAATCATTCACATGCACGCCTCAGGGAGACTTGGAACAGCTAACTCGCCTACTGTGCACGTTTATGGACTGTGGGAGGAAACTGAAGTACCGGGAGGAAACCCCCACAAGCACAACGAGAACATTCAAACTCCACACAGAAAGGTCACGAACCTGAGAATCAAACCCAGGACCTTCTTGCTGTCCATTGAACGTGTTAACCACTGTGCCTCACCGCACCGTGCTGTCTTATTATTATTATTATTATTATTATTATTATTTTATTGTTTATAATTATGACAAATGCAGGCGTCTCTTCAACTCTTTTTAAGAATTTCAGTACATACAAAGCAGAAACAAGCAAAGGCAAACTACAGTGACATTTCTATGAATGAAGTTTAAATATTTTAACCATGACCACTACTACTTCTTTTCCCTTTGGCTGTTCCCTTTCAGGGGTCGCCACAGCCTTTGATAACCCAGTTAGCTGCACTGGGGGGGTGGGGGGGTACGGACAGTGACAACCTTGTGGAGAGTGGGACTCGAACCGCCAACCATAGGATCAGCGATCCAGCACCTTTACTACCAGGCCACCACTGCCACATTTTAACCACGACTGTGTATATAAATATTTTAGCCATGAATCTACACATACACGGTTCTGATGTTGTGAAAACAACAAGAAAAAGAAGAACGTCTCAAGATTCTGGTATATTTTTGATTATCTAACATACACTATCAGAAATTTTCTTGACAACATTCAAAGGATAAATTACAAATATAAACACAATTCATCTATCTGCATTCAAAATACAGGGATCCTTCGCTACTTCGCGTTTCAATGCATCGCATTTAAAATTTTTTAATTTTTTTATAAATTTTCATCAAATTAAAAAAAAGAAGGAAATTAAGGAGGAATAGGGGAAAAAGTTAAGGAAGATGCCACAAAACAAGGTCAATTATACACCCCCCCTCAAAAAAAAAAAAATAAATAAAATAAAATAAGTAAATAAATAAAAACACAACAAAACAAAACAAAAAAAAAACAACCCAAAACCTTTCATCAAAACTACTTATATTTTTATGTGAGGTGCACGAATCTGTATGTGTGTGTATTTATATTTACATCTTATGCATTATTTTTGAATGTTTAATTGATTTTATATGCATTTATAGTGTTGAATATGTATTTATTAATATTATATACACAGATATGTGGGGCCAGTGGTGGACTGGTTAGGGTGCTGCGCTCATGATAGGGAGGTTGCGAGTTCGAATCCCATTGAGACCCTCACTGTGCTAACACCCCTGGGCAAGGTCTCAACCACAAGTGTGTCTCTGTTCACCCAGCAATATAAATGGGTACCAGTAAAATATACTGGGAAGGTAACCTGTGATGGACTAGCGTTCCATTCAGGAGTTGAACTCCTGGTCACTTCACGCTACAGAAACCGGGATTAAGCACCGGCCTGATTAGCCGCGAGGCTCGGGTTTAAAAAACCCAACAGACTCCTGATTAGCCGCGAGGCTCGGGTTTAAAAAACCCAACAGACTTTACCTTCTATACATGTACGTATACATCAGTCAGGGGGTCGATTGTACTTCGCAGAATTCGGCAATGGAGGGAGGGTCTTGGTCCCAATTAACCACGGAAAGTGAGGGATCTCTGGATTCGTAAAAAGAATTTAAAGTGATACCAAGGTCAGAAGATTGCTTTCTGTTGGATTTGAATCACTTACTAATCACTCTTATCATTCGCTGAACTGCTTAATCCTCCAAGTGCCGCAAGGAGGCTCGTGCCTTCCTCCCTCTTCACACATGACTGTTTCCCCCATTTATACCAACAACACCATCCTCAAATTCATCTCTGACAAAACCATCAGAGGTCTGATAAAAGATAAAAAGTCAGCCTATAGGAAGTACGTCCAGCATCTGCGGTGATGGTGCACTCTGCCCTCTGTATTGATGGAGAAGAGGTAAAGAGAGTGAAGCGCTTCAAGTTTCTTGGAGTCCACCAGGTTGGAAAATCACAACAAAGGATGTACTTCTTCAGAAAGCTCAGACAAGCCCGCCTGCCCCGACCCCTACTGACAAACTTTGACAGCTCCGCCATCGAGAGCCGCCTGATCTACTGCTGTACAGTGTGTTTCAGCAGCTGTATTGCAGAGGACAGGAAGGCTCTGCAGTGGGTGGTGAGGATGGCAGAATGAGTAATTGGAACTACACTGCCCTCCTTCAGTGACATTTACACTGACAGACTTTAGAGGAGAGCCAGTGGAATTATCAGAGAGACCCCACAGAACCTGGACACCCCCTTTTCTCTCATTTCCGGTCTGGAAAGAGCTACAGCACACTAAAAATGAAAAGTAACAGACCCAACAACAGCTTTTACCAACAAGCAGTTAAATGTGTCCCCTCCCACCACACACATTGACATTACATCAGTTGTTTTTTGAGCACTTTTATAATTGCTGTGAAACAGCGAGCAGTAAAACTGACTTTCATTGCTCATGCCACAGTTGACAATAAAAATCTCTTCCCTCATATGTTCTTATCTCAGCTGACACTGGGCGAAAGAAGGGTACATACACCCTGAACAACTTTCCAGACCATCGATGGGCCAACACGCATAACCATTCATGCTCGTGTTCTCACTTGAAGGCAATTTGGAGCAGCCAGTTAGCATAACGTGCTTTTCTCTGGACTGTGGGAAGTAATCGGAGAACCTGAATAAACCAATGCAAGCATGGAAACACCTGGACCCAGGAAGCAATCCAGGACCTTCTCGCTGTGAATCGGACATGCTAACCAGTGCATCGCCATGGGTTATCAAAGGCCGGCCATGTCTCTCACTGTCGATGGTGAGAGGCTGTAAAGGAACCATTGCTGACTTTCATCAAGAGTAGCTGCATAGCCATCAGCGTGTTTCCTGCCTGCGATGGCCTGGCGTACTCTGCCCTTGCCAGGAATCAGCTGAGATGGGTGCCAGCCTCGCTGCGCCCCTAATTAGGATTAAGTGGTTCAGAAAATGAATGAAGTTTTACTATACATAAATTTCAAGACATATATATATACATACACATACATACATACACACATATATATTATTTATAACGTTTTATATATACACACACACACACATTATGTATATATATATATATATATATATATATATATACATACATACATACATATATATATATATATATATATATATATATATATATATATATACATATATATATATATATATATATATATATACATACATATATATATATATATACATACATATATATATACATACATACATATATATATATATATATATATATATATATATATATGTACAAAAATAAAAGGACAGGACAAAGACTTTCTATTGAAACTCCATTTATCACTACAGATCTGTTTCGAGGGGTGGTGAAACCATCCTCTCTCTTCAGGTGATTATAGAAGATATTATTATTTATAGAAGATAATATTATCTAGATATCTAGATAATATTATCTATTATAATAGATAATATTATATATAGAAGAGATTATATTCTTCTATAATCACCTGAAGAGAGAGGATGGTTTCACCACCCCTCGAAACAGATCTGTAGTGATAAATGGAGTTTCAATAGAAAGTCTTTGTCCTGTCCTTTTATTTTTGTTATTTGCTCTACCAAAAAGTATTGAGCACTCTCCTACGGAAGGATCTACTCAGAAAATTCTCTATACAGTGATACCTCTGCTCACGAACATAATTGGCTCCCAGAAAGTGTGTGTGAGGCGAAAAGTTCGTCTTCCGAACATTTATTTCCCATAAGAAACCATTAAAATGAGAATAATCCGTTCCCAGGTCCCCATAAAACATAATTTTCTACTAAATAAGCCTTAAAACTACACAAAAATATACCTTATTTTATGTATAATAAATGTGGTATCGTATTGTAATTAAAGAAATAAACTGTACTGTATAATAAAGTCGTTTTATTTACCTTTGTGATGGTAGTTGACGGCTTGATGGAATGGAGTGGGAGGAGGAGGGAGGGAGGGACCTACTGTTTGGAAGGAGAGTTTGGAAACGCCTACTGTTTGGAAACACCCTTAGCCACACACGCACCCTTAATAGCTTCCTTGTTCTTAAGGATGGTGGTAGACTTAGCGTACTGGTACTGGGACGCTGAGTCACACAAACGCACACCTCGTTCGTGTTTTTCAATGATCTCCGCCTGTGGTGGGGTCTTTTTCGGTCCCATAATAGCAAAAGTACACTCAATATGGTCCAAAATGTCTAGCAAACACAAGCCACTTCCACATTCAAAGAAAGGGGTGTGACGAACTGTGACGCCGTGAACGTGCGTCAGCTTCCCGTGGCTGCCACTGTGGCGCTGTTCGACCGCGTGGTTTGGTTCGTCCGCCGAAAACTAGTTCGTCAGCAGAGACTATATGCTCGCAAATTTAATGTTCTTGAGGCGAAAAGTTCGTGAGCTTAAGCGTTCGTCAGCGGAGGTTTTACTGTGTATATATATATATATATATATATATATATATATATATATATATATACACACACACACACATCTTAAATTGAATCGCCAGAGAAAACAGACAGCGCCTTCGGTGCTCAGAAATCTTTAGCTGTTTATGGGGATTGCATATGAACATGAATCTCATGAGTGTCTTTGCAAGTTATAGTGACAATAGTGGTGCCATGTTTGAGTATCGAAACCTGCCAAATGGATGAAACTGTGAGAAACATGAATTCCAATGAAAATAAACATTACAAAACTGCCTTTGAAGGATGTTTTTGCTGATGAATAGCTATGTTTTGTTTGAAACAGTGAATAAGGTAAGAGTCTTTAGCTGGATACTGACAGATCCCCTGAGCAACACCTGGCATGGATTAGAGACATCAAAACAACGCAGACAGCAAAAATCTATTATGTCTGTGTAGCGATCACTTTGATCAATTCTGCTATACGTTATGCAATATGTGATGACGACGAAAAGATGGAAATTGAAATAGGGTTCCATCCCAGCTGCAAATTTCGTTATGGGAGTGAGTGAGTGTCTGTCTGTCTGTCTGTCTATCCATCTATCCCTGCCATTTGTGTTCTGGTGGAAGGCGGGGTTTAGGTGACTTCAGCCAGTGAGGTGTTTTTTTAAAAACATTTATTTATTGTTCTAGCTCACTGCTTCTCAAGTATTTTCTGTGGCGCCCCCTCTAGGAAGAAATAGAAATTTCACGCCCCCACCGCCCCGCGAGCGACTACAAATAGTATTATTTGTATATTAAATTATTATTAGTACACCGCTGCATAACATTGTATATTTATTAACATTAAAAACAAAAAAGAAAGAAATATAGCTCAACTTACAATGAAGAAAAACTTCATTAACATTGTTTTTTAATCTGTAATAGAAAAGATTTAAAGTGCACCAATGAGCCTGAAATAAAAAGAAATACATCATTATTTAAACTCATTCAACTTATTTGTATTCATATCTCCGTCTCTCGCCATCTTTCTCTTAGTTCCTGTTGGAAATTTTTCCATGTTGTTTCTTGAGGGGTTGTTTACTGCACTTCATATCAATTGCTCGTGCGAAAAACCACTACACCATAGCGCAACAATGAGAGCACCACTGCCAACTACTGGAGTGGAGGTGCAATTACACTTAATTTTCGTACACTATTCCAGAGAAGCACGTTTCCCAGGGTCATACACGCCCCCCCCCCGGCATCACACCGTACCCCCCACTATTTCAGAAGCACTGTTCGAGCTTAACAGAAAAAAAAAAAACTATTCAGCTGAATGTTTGTCAAAATTTCTCATTGCAAAGCTAATTTACATATTTTAAGAAAAAAAATTATATTTAGGGAAATAAAAATAGCCCATCACCACCATTTTAAGTAGTCAAAGTTTTGACCATAACTGCATAATGTTGCAATTAGCAACCAGAATGTGTGTTAAACGTTAAAAGCACAATAATAGCAACTCAAAAGAGTCTTCGCCTTGAGGCTTAAATCCAGAGGCTTGATGACGACTCGGATAGCTTTGAGTTAGCGCTGGCTTTCCGTGACACGATAGTTTTATTTGAATTTGACCACTCACCCACTGGACTGTCACTGTCATATTTTGCATTCATTCTGTGATCACATTTACCATCTGATCATTCATTGGAAGTGACAACTTTCTCAGTCACACACACACAATAATAATAATAATAATAAAAAAAAATCACCTTGAAACCCTGTTTATTACCAAGCATCAAGTTTAGGTGTGACTGGAGTCTTCCAGTTTGCTGTTTGGGTCCCTTAGATTGTTCACTGTCTTTACGCACAATCACTCATTTTCTGAGCACTCTACTAGAGACACTGGAAGTTGGAACCTATCTCAGCCAGCATCACTGTTTCCAAAGTACTTAAAATTGGGTAGATCCTCAGAAATGTCAGCAACTGTCGGACATCAAAATCTCTGAATATCTGCTACGTATATTCCGCTCCCTGTGCAAAGGTGTGATTCGTATTCATACTTTATCAGTGACATGACTAATTAGCCGCGATCACTGCTAAATGTTGTGAGGCCAGTTTAGAGAACATTTTTAATTGAAAATATTTGAAATCATGTCGATAACACACTGATAAAAGCAAGATTCCTATTAAAATAACTACAGGTAGGTTTGTTTATTGTGTTAAATATTTGAAATATATTCACTTTGACAAGATCGTAAATCTCACTTTACAATTTATAATTTATGCCCTAGGACACTGCTGCAGTATTGTAGTGTTTGTGCGTCCTTATGGAATATTGATGTCACCAAAAACAATGATTCAATACTTAGAGTATAGGCTTCTGGGAAAAGAGCTGGCCCTTTTAATTATTCAAATCTACTATCAAAAGACTCTCTTCCAGTTCGACTGAAAATGCAATGCTACTATTAACATGAGCAGCAAGAAGGTCCTGGGTTTGACTCCCACACACAGGCATTTCTGTGTAGAATTTTCCCATACTCCCTGTGCTAAGCCTGAAGTTGTGATACAGCAAACCTGCAGCATTTTTAGAAAATTTTCGGAAGGTTCTGAAGGTCAGCCACCCCCCCCCCCTATATTTTCTCTCTTATTTTACTCGTAATTCCCACCAATCAAGTAGTGTCGTCCCTATCACATGACCACCGCTAACCAGGGAGGCCACCCCTCTATGACATGCAATGCTAGTCACCCGACTCTTCTTGAACTGCAGTGCAAGTGTATTTGGGGCGGTCTAACACGCTCCGAGGGAAAGTGCTATCCACCCCCTTGTACGAATGAGCTCACAAACACCCATGATTGGCTGGTGATCACCATGAGCGACAGGGAAGTGAGCGAATGCCATCCCTCCCTGCCATGAGAGCTCGACCAATTAGCTCCCATAGATTCCTGGTCACAGATGGCTGTGGCATTAAACTGGATTCGAACTTGCGATGTCCTTGTAACGTGGTTGAAAGTCGTCGAAGATGGAGGAGCGAAATGTGGAGGTACACAGCTAGTCATCAGTGTGTTGGAACATGATGCAAGCCTAGCAAATGAAACTGTAATGACTCTTTTGTTGATATTAAAATATGAATACACTCAGAATTTTGTGTAATCTTCAGGATTGAAAGTGTATATGGACTTTTTGGACACTCTCTCTCTCTATTATATATATTATTATACATACATACACACCCATACTCCCCGCTTTATGTTCATTTGTTTGATGTATTTTTCAATTTTACACATTTTTTTACAAAAAAAAGTGAAATTTTGAGTTTAGCGTGCTCTCTGTAGTACGAGACGTACCTACGTAGTATGCTGACATAATAAGCTACTTACGCATGACGCTGCATCAATTGTTTACAAACGACAGACTGAACGTGCCCCTCCTTCTTCCCAGTTTACTGCATTTTGTAACCCTTTGTGTTAAGACGTCATCTCTGTGATCTTTGTGTTTACACTGTTTTCCGGACTTCTGTAACCCTAAGCAGATATGGTTGGTCAGAAGCATAAGCCTACTCGTGATGGTGGTAATCAGAAAAAGCGGCAACCCATCTCGTTAGAATCACTGTTGCACGTGCGACTGTTGCACGTTTTTTCCCAAATGGCTCCATCGACCATCGGAACCATTTACAAGCGGAAGATTGCATCACAGAGAATGCTAAAGGTTATATTTGATACTGTATTTGATATTTGATGAGTGAATTTGATTAAAATGTATCTATTTGAAATTATTTTGCTTGAATTTAAGTTATTTGAAATTAATGTTGATATTATTTTACAATGTAATGTTTATAATAATTGATTTAGGGGTGTTTTATGAGATACGGTAATGGTATTTATGGATGTATAGTACAGTATGAACGTCATACGTCACTGGAACGTACAGTAACCACTTACGTTTTTTTTTTTTTCACCTTACGTTCAGCCGTCCGGAACCAAACAGTAGAAAACAGAAAACTGCATTTTCACTACAGATCTGTTTCGAGGGGTGGGGAAACCATCCTCTCTCTTTAGGTGATTACAGAATTTCTTCTGTAATCACCTGAAGAGAGAGGATGGTTTCACCACTCGCGAAACAGATCTGTAGTGAAAATGAAGTTTCAATAGAAAGTCTTTATTCTGTCCTTTTATTTTTACTTATATATATATATATATATATATATATACACACACACACACACACACACACACACACACACAAGTACACTGTATGTATAAACACACACGCACACATGTATACACAGAGAGAGAGAGAGAGAGAGAGAGAGAGAGAGAGAGAGAAAGCGAGAGCATTTTACTTGCAACCTAAACCTCCTTCTCCTGTGTGAATTTCATGCATTTTCATTTTATTCTCCCAAGGGAATTTGCAGCCAGAATCAATTTAAATGGCAATCTTAGTGTTATTTTTTTTCCCCCATGGATTTGTTCAAATGCTGAGCTTTCTAAAGCTTCCATTAACCTATACTCTAGATTTCCCCTCGTCAGTCATCTCCGGTTCGACCTCGACAATATACATTGCCCTCTATAATTATTAGCACCTCCAGTTAAGATGTATTAAATGCCTTAAAATGAATTCAATTTTTATTGCAAAAGCTACTCTTGCACTGAAAATTGTAGAAAATGTACCCTACAAATCAAGTAAAAAAAAAATTTTGGGGTACCTGTTGAAGAAATAATTATTTCTCATAAAATCACCTGTTCCACAATTATTGTAACCCCTAACGATTCCAAGGAAATAAATGTAATTTAAGTATTTCTGTCATTTCTACAGTAGTTTACAAGATTGATCATTTAATTAGTAATTCATCACTTCCTGTTTCCCTGGTGTGATGATATGATGTGACACAGAGGCCATTTCTCTTAACCATTCTTTGACATGGGAAAGGAAAAGGAATACACCATTCAAGTATGTCGACGTTCACAAGTCAGGCAATGGCTACAAGAAAATAGCCCCTCGCCCACACCTGCTCATAACTACACTCAGAGGAACCATTAAAAAGTTTAAAACAATCGGAACAGTGGTAAATAAGCCTGAATGAGGACACAAGCTTCTTTTGCCACCACACACAGTGAGGAGAATGGTAAGAGAAATAAAAATTTCTCCAAAGCTCACTGTTAAAGAACAGAAACAAATAGTAGCATCTTGGGATCATAAAGTCTCCAAAACAACCATCAGGCGCCATCTGCATGCCAACAAGCTGTTTGCGAGGCATGCACGGAAAAAAACCTTTTCTCACTCACAATCATAAATGCAAATGTCTCGAGTTCACTCAGCGGTACTGGGATTTCAACTGGGACCGTGTGCTTTGGTCCGATGAGACTGAAATAGAGCTTTTTGGCAACAAACTTTCTAACTGGGTCTGGCGGAACACAAAAATGAATATGCAGAAAAGCACCTCATGCCCACTGTTAAGTGTGGGGGAGGATCGGTGATCCCATGGGCCTGTTTCGCTTCCAGAGGCCCTGGGAACCTTGTTAGGTAGCCAGGCATCATGAATTCTTTAAAATACCAGATTTTAATTCAACATCTGGTGGCCTCTGCCTGAAGGCTGAAGATGGGTCATCACTGGGTCTCTCAGCAAGATAATGAGCTTAACAATGTGGACAAATCTACACAGAAATAGTTCATCAGACACAGAATCAAGCTCTTCCCATGGCCATCCGTCGCCAGACCTTAACCCCATTGAAACCCCGTCGAGTGGGCTGAAGAGGAGAGTGCAGAGGGGAGGACCCAGGTCGCTGGAGTATTTAGGGAGATTAAGTAATGTCAAAGATCCCTGTTTCAGTATTTTCCCATCTTGAGAAACATTATAGGAGAACAGGTGCTTTTTTTTCTAAAAGGAGGTTTTACAAAGTACAGGGATCCCTCGCTACTTCTTGCTTTAATTCATGCGGTTTCAGTGCATCACGTTTTTAAAAAAAAAAAAATATTCAGCAAACTAAAAAATAAGGAAATTAAGGAAGAATGGGGGAAAAAGTTAAGGAAAATGCCACAAAAACAAGGCCAATTATGCAACCCCCCCCCCAAACAAACACAAAACAAAAAACAACCCAAAACCTCCCATCAAAACTACTTATATTGTTGCATGTGTGCACAAGCATCTGCGCGCGTATGTATGTGTGTCGTCATCTTCTTATGCAATAATACATGCATGTGTGTGTTTATATTTTATTTACATCTTATGTTATTTTTGAATGTTTAATTGTTATTATAAGCATTTATAGCATTGAATATGTATTTATTGATATTATATACACATATACATGTTCGTATACGTAAGTCGGGGTGAGGGGGTGATTCTACTTCGTGGACTTCCATGGTCGCGTGGGGATCTTGGTCCCAATTAACCGCGTAAAGTGCGAGATTCTTGTATTAAGATCATGAGTGCTAATGACAGCGGCACACATAATTTGATGTAAAAGAATTATTTCTCACTGTGGGGTTTTTTTCCCACTGAATAAATGTACTTGAATTAAAGGTTGTATTTTCATCTTTTTTTCACCGTGGTCCTATATGATATAGAAAAATACCTGAATTTATTAGAAGAGAACACATCTTAACCAGGGGTGCTGATAATTATGAAGATTCGAGCCTCTCTTCTCCATTCCCAACACCATCAGCTGTTCTATTGGTCATTATATTAGTCACATATTAGTCATTTATTAGTCATTTTGGGGATGATTTGAGAATGATGTCTCTCAACCTGTGTTCTCTCACGCTCTATAGCAGCGAGACTTGTCTTATCTCAGCTGGAGTTGTGTGGAGATTCTCACATCCAGTGAAACGTGTTTTTAGGGGAGTCTTCGTGCGGGACATCCTTCTTCTACCTTTTTTGCTCTGCTGCTCAAAGACCATGTCAGATTTAGAGCATTTTCATTTTATCCCCTTTCAGACAATATTTTATGGAATGAAAAAGCCCTTTAAAATATCTCAAGTACAGATTCAACCCCTTCACCATTTTGATAGATGTTGACCATTAAAATTCCGCCCAAGTCTTTGGCACTGCTCTCAAAAATGGGCATTTGATGACTCTCACAAATCCTGTTCTACAATATTATGCTCAGTAAAATCGGCAGTATTAAATAAATGCCCACTGTGTTAAATTTACTCCTGCAGAGTGTATTGATCGCTGTAGTTTTGGCTTCGGAGATGTGCCTAACAGCAGTGAGACCATCAGAACGGGGATGGTCGTGATGCTTTGACAATTAATCTGACTATCGATTTTTTTTAAGTGCCTTTCAGTTTTTATCCTTTAGAAACACTTCCTGCTGGTTTTGCAGTGAATCTCCACTGGACGGATATTTGATAATTCATTCATTTTCTACGCTGCTTAATCCTTATTAGGGTTATGGGGAGGGTGGCGCCCATCTCAGCTAACTCTGACCAAGGGTTAGGTACACCCTGGAGAGCTTGCCAGGTCATCGCAGGGCCAATATTCACACTCACACCTAGAGATGATTTGGAGTAGCCAATCTGACTACTGTGCATGTTTTTATATTGTGGGAGGAAACCAGAGTACCTGGAGGAAACCTATGCAAGTACTGTATGGGGAAAACACACAAGCTCCACACAGAAATGCCAGAGCTGGGAATCGAACCAAGGTCTTCTTGCTGTAAGGTGGACGTGATAACCACTATGTCTCCATGCTGCCTGATGTCTGATAATAAGAGGGTCAATTTAGCAAGAGAACCCACCAACTGCTATCACAAGAATACATTCATATTTCTTTTAAAATGACAGTTTTGGCTTTTATATAACAAGAGCTTGAGGAAATAACTTCATATGAAATGAAGTATTTCCAATATTTCAGGTTTTTCTTTGCCTTTTTCTTTATTCCACAGGGCTTAAAGTAATCAAAATGTTTTCCTGTTGTGTTTCAACTATGTTTTACTTCACTTTCCAGTTTTGAAGACAATAATACCTGGGTCCTACTTTTATTTCGATCAGCACTGATTGTTATTTTACCTTAAATTTTGGAAAAAAAAAAAAAAAAAGTTAGCTTTGATCAGAGAATTGATTGTCACTAGCAGTAGCATTGGACCAATTCCTATTACGGTTATTTGGTTATAACAGTGGTTCTCAAATAGTGGGGCGCGCCCCTGGGGTGGGGGGTGCGATGCCAGAAGCGCGCGTGTGACCCCAGGGAACATGCTTTTTGTTTTTTTTTCCGTATTAGAATAAAATAAAATTGTACATCCACTACAGCAGGTGGCAGTGGTCTCCTCACTGTCAGAGTGTGCCTAGAAATAAAATAAGAAGTGACATTAATAAACCCACCATAGAAATTTTCAACAGGGATGGAAAGAGAGGCAGAGAGAGACGGAGACAGTGAGAGAAACAAAAGTCTCTCGAAAGCTAAGTCGAGGAGGTATGATGAAGCGGATGTAGCCCTCAGCTTCACTGTGCTGCGGTGAGAAACGAGGACAGGCCGCTGTGTTTACTGTGTCTGAAAACCTTGGCGGCAGCAGACAGCATAAACCCAAATAAACTCAGGCGTCACTTAAAGACATCACACCCCGACAACGTTGATGAGCCATGTGAGTTTTTTTCAGCAAAAACGTGTCGAATATTGTCAACAATCATCCCGCTTTGTGAATGCTACTCCAGCAAACCAGCGAGCTCTGTTAGCATCAGATAAGGTGGAGTACCAAACTGCTCAGTGCAAAAAACCCCACATCAGAGCAGAGGAACTGATCCTACCTGCAGCAGACACGGCTCTGTCATGCTGGATGACGTCACTGCTGAGAAAATAAGTCCAGGTCCCAGTTCAGCATTGAGCAGGAGCTGAGAGTTCAGTATCGTGCTTTAAACCCGGCTTCAAAAAACTGTGCACTGCGAAACGTGCTCATTATAGCCATAAATCTGGACTTAATCATTTTGACCAAAAAAAAAAAAAAAAAAATTTAAATAATACAAATTGTTTTATTCATTTTTGTTTTGCAGGTTAAAGTGTTTTATATATTGTGCTCTTGAGTTAATATTGCTGATCGATTTGAATTTATTTTTTATTTATTGATTTTATTTAATTTTATTTCTCAGGGTCAAATGGTTCAAATTGTTGATCAAAAATGTTTACAGTTTAACTCAGGATATTTTTAAATTTCAGGCAAAATGATGCACTTTAAATCTTTTCGTTTAAAGACTAAAAAAATTGTTAATAAAGTTATTCTTTGTTGGAAGTTGATGTATATTTCTTCCTATTTTGTATTGTAATGTTAATAAGGATACAGTGTTATGCAAAGGATAACTTAAAACAATTTTGAGACAAATAACACGATTTATATTGGCGGCGGCGGGGTGTCGCAAATGTTTTCCTCTTCCTAGGCGGGCGTGACAGAAAATAATTGAGAAGCACTGGGTTATAACAACATACATCTTACTGTTCATAACGTTATATGACTCTTCATGATATAGATTCCTCAATACAAGATATATAATAAATTGCACAAAACCCAACATTTAAGTCAGCATTTATGTATTCTCGTTCATATGGTCTGACTTCATAAAATATGAAGTTCATCTATTATTCATAGCACTTACTTGTCAGGACCTGGAGCAATAGGACCGGTACACCCGGGCCAAGTTGACAGTCCCTTACAATGCTTTACTATTATGCAATAACACTCAATTGTCAGGTTGATAAGGTTTCTTACTCACCAGTGTCATGCTTGGTGCCTTTGGCACAGGCCACTATAGCACCCATGCTGGGCTGAGATGTCATGCCAGCCATGGAGTCTACCGCCACGTCTACAATATCAGCACCCGCCTCGGCACATGCCAGCATGGCTGCCACACCTGCGCCGGCCGTATCATGAGTGTGTACATGGATAGGAACTTCTGGGAATCTATCTCTCAGAGCTGTGACCAGCAAATGACTCGCCTCAGGTTTTAACAAACCAGCCATGTCCTAAAAAAAAGATTTTCAGTATCACTGCATTGCTGGTTTCATGTCATAGAATGCATATGGGTATAGCCGACATATTTTACTTTTCCTCATGCACGCATCCTACCTTTATAGCCAGTATGTGTGTCCCTGCTTTGACAAGCTCTTCTGCTAGCTGCAGATAGTATTCAAGTGAGTATTTATGTCTCATTGGATCAGACACATCTCCTGTGTAAGAGATAGCTGCTTCCACCACACCTCCAGCCGAGCCAGCAGCCTCCATCCCCACCAGCATGTTAGGCAGGTAGTTCAGAGAATCAAATACACGAAAGATGTCCATACCATTCTCCTTTGCCACTTCACAAAACCTAAAAATTTAGAGGAAATGCTTGTTTAGAAGTTCTTATATATATATATATATATATATATATATATATATATATATATATATATATATATATATAATACTGTATATATTTTCCATCACCTGAGTTCTTATATATAAAATAATTCCTTAATTCATTCATTGTCTGAGTGGCTTAATCTAAATTAGGGTCGTGGGGATGCTGGCACCTATCTCAGCCGACTTCATCGTCTTCATCACATTCCAAATACTCTGAATAAGGTTATGGTCAGGTCTCACGTGTGAAAATGATTCACGACACACCCTGAATCACTCAATTTCATTGCAGTTTTTTATAGTGAAGAAAATGTTCATTGATGAAAAGACCCTTTATTCAGAACAACCAGATCATCTGCTGACTTAATTTTACTGCCTCGTAATGTTGCTGAGCCTCGACCAACTGAAGGAACAATGCCATGGCAATTCAAGGGCATAGGCTGGTCTGACCGTGCGGGGTGCACATCTTGGTTGACCGGAATTCATATCCCAGGGGCTATAATTTTATTTATTTTTTTAATAAGACTTTGGGGGAACCAGGTACACCCGTGGGTAGAATTCCACCTCCCTATTCCGTCGGGACTACCTGAGATGCGCATGTGCAGAAATATCAGTTCGCGTGAGTAGAATATCAGAGTTCAACATACTTTTTATCTCTGCTACAGTTTTTGAAATTTCACCCATTAGAAGTGGAAATTCCAAGAACTTTTTGAGGACTGAATGTGATTCATTGGTTTAAAAATCATTTTCGGAGACTTCTAGCTGGTTTGCTTGAACGACAGCTGTGATTTTGACCAAAACGGTCACTGGTCGCGGTCAGCCCACAGGGCTAGAACAATGGCAACACGTGGTGTGCCAGCAACAACATCTCTCTTGCAATTCTTTCGGTGGAAGTGGAAGATCGAAGAATTTTTGGAGGACCTGTGGGGGTAGAGGCTCGTGAGGGAGCATTTGGAATTGTACAGAGCATACCATCAACTTCCAGAAGTGGAAAGAGAAGGAAATCCTCATGGCTAAGGTAAGAGCAGCCAAATATCGAGCACATTGCTGCCTTAGACGGAGAAATTGAATTGGGTGTTGAGACCCTGATGATGTTTCGGCCAAAGCTCGTGCCGACAAGCCAGCGAGCAACAAGGTAGGCGCGGCCACCACTCATAATCATCTCATGAAACTTTTAGATTTTATGGTGAAAATCAGTACTTCATAGGTCGGTGGAATTACAAACAAATATCACCTTACAGGTAAGTCTCATTTAATTGTGTAATTATAAACTTAAAAAAAATAACTGTCTATACAGGGGTGAACTGCAATCAAATATTATAGTTCAACCAAAAACATTCTCAAATGTATTTCAAACTACATCTGCAAGTACACGTGCTAAATACATTACGAATTGAGTTCAAGTTATTTATCTATTCAAAGGCACAAACAAATATTAATACATATTTACAGCACAAAAACATACTATTCATTTTATAAAAGTACTGACCATTAGGCTGCAGATACAGGCTGGATGGCTTATGATTATTTTAGCCATTCATTCTCTGTGCGTCAATGTTTGTGTTCTTGAGCAGGAACCGGAGGCGGGACTAACAAACTGTGCTTTATTCTCACACTTTGTTTGATTGACAGTGTTCAGCTATTATTGCTTACTGATAATATGTGAGGCGCTCCACCGAAATAGGCACCTATCGTTGATTGGTCAGCTCGGCTTGCACATGCGCAGTGCCCGTTACACGTTAACTTCTGGTGTTAACGTCCGGTTTACTGCATGCTGAATTTATCTCCGACTTTCTCTTCAATGAGTCATTAAGTTTATTTATAAGATTGCGAATATGCAATTTCTTGTCCAGCGGAACTCAACTCCTGCTGTGTGTGTGTGTGTGTGTGTGTGTGTGTGTGTGTGTGTGTGTGTGTGTTTGGGGGGGGGGGGTTGCACCCCCCCCAGCCTACGCCCTTGCAATTATGTGCTGTATTCAAGGATAAACGTGGTCCAAAAATATTAGAGTGCTCAACTTCTCTTTTTTTTTTTTTTAGAGGTTGGGGACAAATCGAAACCATGTCTTTATTGGTAAAATTTCACTCAGACAAACTTATTAAATTATTTTAAAACACAGTATATTGATTTTTTATGCTCCCAATTTTGAAATACTACTTAAGGTGATGGTTTACATAGGAATTATACAGCTTCTTTGTCTTTTACTTTCAAATTCTATTTCAGTGCAACATATGATCGTGCATTCCCCAGCAGAACCTGGACTAATACTTTTTCTGTGGCAGATTTTTTTTGTTTGGCTTTGGTCCTATTTCCACCCATTTCATTATTAGCTTATATCCTGATTATGTTCACCTGTTCTACTGGAGCTTTATACAATTCAACCTATTTATTCTATACTGTGGCATTGTCTCTGCTCACTCTCATCAGTATTACATTTATGTGTCTTTTCCTAATTTTATATTTCTTGTCATTGTCCTACTTTTCAGTCTTGGATTATGGATTTGTGATGCGACCAATGCAATGAACCATGACTCCAGTTATTGGACATGCGTGCACAGTGTACGATACTATTTGGTGCGCATGCTTCAACTTTGCAAGATTTGTATGTGTATTTTGTGTGTACTTGAATACGGCGTTGTCTGGGTAGTTGGTGTAACCCACTGCATTAGCTCCTCTCAGCAACATCTGGAAAGGCACATTGGGTATCAATTTTCTCAGCTGCTGCAGCCTACGCCATGGGCACTCTGCCAGGAAACGCATTGCCACATCAAATGTAGCACCTATGACAAAGTATAGAGAGGTACCGAGACAAGTACATATGTTAAAATACTTTATTTGATTTTAGGGTGAGTGACACATAGTAATCATTTCTCTACTAGGTTAATGTTGTGGTAAAACTAACACTTCCTGTATGTAAATTAGAAAAACTGTCATGCAAGTGCAGAAATGATGTCGATGTATATGACAGAAATACTGTATGTTTTATATTTTAATGACCATCAGCACTGAGATGTCCTTATACCAGGGCTCTTTGTCACACGAGACACAGACTGAACATCCTTTCATTGCACTCCGATACACCCAGGATAGGATCGGTTTTCAGGTTGATTTCTACCTCATGTCATCTTTTTGTTGCCGCTGTCACCTCAGGCTTGCACAGGTACAACACTACATCCTTATTTCTTGAAATCTACAATGTGACCGCATCTACAGTTAAAACTGTAATTCAGATGGTATTGAATTGAAATTGTTAAATGACTCAATGAATGCATTACTGTAATTAAAAAATGTGGTTAATCATACAGCTCCAAGTCAGTCCTTCTTTATGTCCTGTACAGGAAAATGTGCTGTAAAAACTTGTCCCTAGAAATCACAATGGGAAAGATTGAATGGCTTCACCATGTATTACTGATGTCCATTGAAAGGATTCCAAAAAATGCCCTGAGATAGACACCACCAGGCAAAAGGAGACGCAGACAACCTGGTGTAGGACACTTAAGGCAGAGTTTAAAAAGCTAGATCTCTCATGGAGACAAGTATCTGCTCTTGTACAAGACTATGTAAGGTGGAGACAGCTGCTGCCAGCCATATGTGCCGATCTGGGTCCAAGTGGATAAGTAAATAAATACTCATACAGCTTCAAGACCCAACTGAATCAACTCAATGTCTACTTTTGTTGTGTGTATATTGTGTGTAAAATTGCTTTTTTGGTCTATATTTGTGCAGGTTTACTTATTTGTACTGCACCATTGAACCTTCAGTACATCACTTTTATAATAAGAGCACTCTATGTGTCAATCGGCCACACTATGCTGTGTTCACAAAATTAATCAATGCACATTGTAGTGAAATACATAATACATATTCACGCAACTGTGCACGAAATGGTTCTGGACATTATACCATATTTGACATAATAAGCGCCCCGCTCCAATACACCCCCCCTTCCCAGTTTTTTTTTTTTTATCTACGAGCTACTGAGAGCAAAATGGTAAATCAAACTTACCAATTTTATTCAATCAGTCTCTGTAATGGTAAAATGAGGCGTTCACTGCCTGTAAAAGCGAGTTTTCACGGTATTTTAAGACCCCCTGCCACTGGGGAATGTCTATGATATTCATCAGTAAAAACACATTTGATTGTTCCGCCGTGCTTTAAAAAACAGAAAAATATTTTGCTGTTCTCTTGGTAAATGTCCAACAAGAAGAACCATTAGAAACTGCTACAGCAAAACTATGGGATGCTCTGAATGAAAGGAGCGATGAGCCAGATATGGACCCATCAGAAAGTGATTATGAATATTTTTCACCTGATTCTCCTGCTCACTAACTTCATAAATTTAAGCATGTTACTGGCCATGTGCTTTTGTTTATGTTCCTGTTGATTGTTTCAAAGTGTCATGTGCTAAAGTTGACATTTGTGTTGATTGGCTCGATTTTACTTCCAGGAAAATGTTTAAAGGAACAGCACTGGGAAGGAAAACTTACCGTTCCAACTCCGCTGGTAAATTTTAATAAGCGCCCTCCCACTCCATTTTTTAAAGTGCCCTGGGCGCTTATCACATCGAATACGGTAATTTCTTTTAATTATAAAATCTTCAAAATGACTATATAAACTTTTTTGACTAATTAGTAGATCTTAGGAAAGGCACGCATGGTTCAGATAGGTTGTAACTTTATCACATCCATAGGCTAAAGATTATTGTTTTCATTTTGAACATGAAACATAGCATTACACACGAGTTATTAAAGTAAGAGGCGTCTTTAGACGTCTGACTGTAATTTCCAAACTCTTTACCGTCCTTTCAAGTGTAATTAAACTAATTGGTCAAAAATATTCAGAATAACAATTAACATATATCAGTGGTAAACTTTTACCGTTTGGTTATAATTGGTTCACTTGTTTTAATGGCATGAACAAGAGATTAAAGGCAAGAGCTGAGTGCACGGTGTTTGCCTCTGTGAAGGATAAAGACTTCAGCCTCATTAAACATAGTGACTCCAAATATAGAACCACGACATCGGGAAACTGTCAGAGGCAAAATGTGGAAAAACAGTGCAACCTAAGTACTCGGAAGTTATTTCTGAGTCAGTTGTCAGTAAAGCAAGCATGAAAAGCAACAGTCTAAAGCTCCTGGCAAAACAAAACAAAACAAAACAACACCCCCCCCCCCAATAAGTACAAATTAGACCCAGGATTACACTTTCGTAGTTCTGTGTCCTTATGTAATATAACCACAAACAATAAACTTTAAACATTATACTACTGACTGCTTGAGTTTATAAAAAAAGGAAGTTATAGACAATAAAAGTACTGTAATTTTCTAATAATCAAAGTATAAGCCTCAAAATACCTGCGAAAAATATAACATTTCCTACATCTGCCTCACATTCATCTTTTTTTCATTAATGCAGATTTCCTTGGTACACAACAAAGATACCAGTAATGGACTGCGCTGTCAGAAGATGCTGGAAGGCATTGTATTTTAATTTTGATTTATCATGCTGCAGTGAGATATAGCAGTTACGCCTTGTTAACTCGTTGCTTTGTTCTATATCAGATGACAGACTCAGTTTTTTTTTTTCATAGTGATAATGCTGATATTGTCTTATCTTTTCCCAGCTCCTCTCATATCTGTATGCCATACATGAGTTGCATTTTCAATTCATGATTAAATGATATCTTCTTATTTGATGTTGCCATTAACGATTATGTTTTCATGCCACACTGAATATCATCCTTCACAATATGGCTGTGACAGCACAGTAATTATACATGAAAAGTGGTGTCGGCCGTAAGTCTAAAAATACATATTCGAAAAAAAGGTACTGAACAATTGGACGACATAACAAAATAACCGGCACTCATAAAGTCATGTTTACGAGTTGGATTGACGTTAAATTTGACTTTCAGCTAAGAATTTGAAAGTGCAGTAATGACCACCGAATTCCGCAAAGTAGGATCAACCCCCCCCGACTGATGTAACCATACATATATATGTGTGTATATAATATCAATAAATGCATATTGAACACGATAAATGCTTATGATAAATATTTAAAAATGAGATGTAAATAAAATATAAACACACATACAGACGTGTGCGCATGCACACACTCAAATGCGTACCTCACATAAAAATGTAAGTAGTGTTGTTTGGGGGTTTTGGGTTGTTTTTTTATTTATTTTTTGCATAATTGGCCTTGTTTTGTGGCATTTTCCTTAACTTTTCTCCCTATTCTTCCGTAATTTCTTAATTTGATTAATATTTATTGAAAAAAAAAATGCGATGCACTGAAGCCGCATGGATTGAAGCGTGACGTAGCGAGGGATCTCTGTATATATCATTATCTTAAATACATTGTTTACCTGACACATACTGTCCAGTACATCAATGATTTTGCTCCAAATAACTGACAAAACTCTTCATTTTCCAAACCACTTATACCTTTATTATGGTCACAGAAAGGTTGTAGCCCATCTTAGCCGACTCTAAATGACAATGCACTATGAACAGTTTTCCAGATCATCTCAGGGCAACGCAGACAAAGGAAGGTAGAAAGAAACCACACAAAAAGAAGCAACACATGCAAACTCCACACAGAAATGTCCTGGCCAGGCTTTAACCCAAAACCTTCTTGATGTAAGGTGGCGGTGCTAACCGCTGTGCACCATACTGCCTATTTATAGTTGTGTGTAATGTCATTGTCTGACAGTGAAAAAATAGAGAACTTTAGGAAAGAGAAAAAGCGATGACTTAAAAAGAGAAGAAAACACACATAGCTCATCAAACCCCACAGTACTGAATAAATTGCAAGTCAGAAGAGTTACAGCTTCGCTCCTGACACCAATACAGCGGAGACTCCTTCCAAAACTGCCAAATAAACCTACTATCAAGAAATATCACGCTCTCAACAAGTATGTCTTTTTTCATCACTGTATGCGAAGCTTTCATTATACCATCAAAACAATTATGAATTAAATTGTTAATATAAACCCTACAGTCAGAATATTTTCATATGCAACGTATTCTAATAAATGAATTAATATTTTCAGATTTTCTGACAATCCATAGCACTGCAGTATAAAATGTAGGCAAATTAATCACAACTGACAGATTACTAATGATGTACGATATCTGTGAATGGTTTGGCGGAAGCATAATGAGTTTATAGGTTAATAAATAAAGAGAGAATTGTCTGGGAGTCTGAGGAATGGAGATTTTGAAACATGTGCGGCATGTCCTTGACCAGGTCAGAAGATAATATTACAGCTCAGTGAACAAAAGCATCCTCCTCACCTCCCCAGTTCTCCACACTGAAAAGATTGCTGAAATTGTGTGCGACGTATGGGGCGATTTTTTTCAGGTCATGAGTTCTGACACGTGTGGCCAGCAGGGACTGATGAGCATCTCTGAAAGTGGTGTCCATCAGGAGCAAACCTTGATGCCGTCTCACTGCACGGGCAAAACCCTCTGGACCTTCTTTTAGCAGGACCTCACGAAAACCAGCAGGAGGCTCCCCTGCACACACACACACACACACACACACACACACACACACACACACACACACACACAAAGACAAAGAGGGAGTTTGGAGTTTCCCAGGGGCGAAGAGTTATTGCTAATGCAGATGTGACCTAGTTAAACTTGGGCGCGCACGCACACACACACACACACCCACACACACACACACACACACACACACACAAGGAACTCCATAATTATTGGCACAACTTTTGGAGAGAAGTTAAAAAATATATTTTTAAATACTTATTTCATCTCACATTCAGAAAGGGTGTCAACCTTTTTTTATTTAATTGAAATGAACTCATTCAGGTGGGGGAAAAAAACAATATTCACCAAGAAATAATTATTTTCATCAAAAAGCACATACTATTATTGGAACCTCTGCATTCATAGGAGACCAATCTTCAGTATAGAATCTCTCCAAATCATCCAGGGTTCCTTTTGCACTGCTAACTTCCCCATAGTTTTTTATGGGGATCAGATCAGGGGATTGAAATGCTATGCCAGGTGATTCTGTGATCAGATCAATTTTTTGTTGTTGATTTGGGCATCTTGGACTACCAGTACTTTCCTATTGACTGATAACCCAGTTTTAGTTTCCTGGCAGAGACAACCAGATTTTGAATTTAAATTGTCCATGAGGGCACATGCTCTCGCTAGTTTTCTATAGGTTTTATAGGCAAAACAACCCCACGACGTCACACAACCGCCACCATATTGCAATCCTTACTTTTTAAGCTCATTTTGAGATTTTAATGAAAATATATTTTTTCATTAATTAATTACACCACAGAACACAGTTTCAGTCAAGATTATAGTAAACTCCAGGTGCTTGCATTTATGTTTCCTTGACAATAAGACCTTTTCCCTGGCACACCCACCAAGCAATCTGTTGACATGGAGATGAATGTGGTTTTGGCAGACTTGTTAAAGTCAAGATTTTCCTTTTTTTTTTTTTTTTTGAATCACCATCTGCAGCACGTGGGAAATTTGCTGACGATCTTATCATCCTTCTCACTGTACTGTAGTTCAGGTCAAACTAATCTTGGTGCTGTTTTTCAGGTAAGTTTGTGATATATCCAGTTGATCCCCACTTGTTCATTTCCCAAACAATAGAAAAGGTTGGGGCAGTGGTGGTCTAGTGGTATAGGGCGCTGGATCGCTGAGCCAAAGGTTGGGGGTTCGAGTCCAACTCTCCACAAGGTTGTCACTGTCCCCCCTAGTGCAGCTAACTGGGTGATCAAAGGCCGGCCATGTCCCTCACTGTCTATGGTGTGAGGCATGTAAAAGAACCATTGCTGACTTTCGTAAAGAAGAGCCATCGGCGTGTTTCCGCCCTGCGAAGGCCTGGCGAGCTGTCCAGGGTGTACTCTGCACTCGCCTGGAGTTGGCTGGGATGGGCACCAGCCTCCCCGCGACCCAAATTAGGATTAAGCAGTTACAGAAAATGAACTGAACAATAGAAAAGGACATTTTTAAGGTGAGCAACCATTCCCTAATTTATTAAAAAGCAACTATGTATCCCACATTTGATTTGTGTGTTCACTTATCTTTCTTGTGTTGACGGAAGACTGCGAAAATTTGGCCCCTGTGCAACCTCATGTTTGTTCCCCAGGTAATCATGAAGTCATGGATAAAAGTTCTTAGACTCTTGAAACCAGCTAAAAATGTACCGTTTAAATGGAAAACATGCATCATTTTCACTATCATTTCCACCAATAATCATGGCACGTGTTTTCGGTAAAAAAAAAATCATTGTTTCGTTCAGTCATTCATTCATTTTCTGATCCGTTTATTCTTAATTACAGTGGCGGGGAGGCTGGAGCCGATCTCAACCCACCCCGGGCTGGGGCAGAGTACACCCTGGACAACTCGCCAGGCCATCACAATGGGGAAACACGCTGACAGCTAAACAGCTACTCTCGACGAAAGTCAGTAATGGTTCTTTTACATGAACCTCTCACCATAGACAGCGAGAGACATGGCCGGCTAGTGATAACCCAATTAGTTAAACTGGAGTAAAAAAAAAAAAAAAAAATCATTATTTCTTGATGGTCAACTCCACCATGATGGACATTACAGTTATAAGGTGTCTGAGCCATTTCAACCAGTCACACTAAAAGTTGAGGCCATGAGTTCCCATTCCTATGTATGGGCATCATTAAGGTCTTGAGATATTCAGGTAGAGAAGAGAAGCTATTCAATGACATTTTGGTGCGGTTATGAAAACAAAAATATGAGTGTGATGAACGATTAACAGCAATAAATAATTAGTCTTGCTAAAATAGGGATCCTCGCTACTTCGCGCTTCAGTGCATCACGTGTTTTTTTTTTTTTTTTTTAAATATTCATCGAAATAAAAAATAAGGAAATATGGAATAATAGGGGGAAAAGTTAAAGACCCCCAGTGCAGCTAACTGGATTATCAAAGGCCGGCCATGTCTCTCACTGTCTACGATGCGAGGCATGTAAAAGAACCCTTGCTGACTTAGGCTGCAAAGGCGTCGGATTGTTTTTGTGATCGAAGGGGAATCTCGGTCCCAATTAACCGCAGAAAGTGGGGGATCCCTGTATACTAACTGCAGTGCTAATTTCCCTCTGGGATTAATAAAGTGTCTGTCTATCTGTCTGTCTAGTGAACAAAACGTGAGGAACTTCGCAGCACTGGTTGAAAAATTCGATGTGATCGCCATGACAGCTGATTAACATGACTTGCAAATAAAAAGAAATCTGTTTCTGAAATATTTGATCAAATTGCTTTGGAAAAAATGAAATTATCCAATTATTGACCAAGCCCAATACTTCCATGCATTTCTGGATTTAAAATGTTTTAGGAAATCTGAGAAATTTGTTTCCATTAATCTCCCTACACGCTCGATTTCTAGAACTAAATGTAATAAGAACATGGGTCACACCCGAAAATCAATCCTAAAAATCCCACAAACAACTAAACAACAACACTGAAGTCCACGGATTATAAAAATAATCATGTCAAAAATCATGGGAAAAGGGATTTTCCTAATAAATCTAACTTGTACTTTAATTTATGGGGTTTTATAAATAAGTTGCACCCTGTTTCACAATCTATATCTGAAAATAATTTTTGATTGGTTATGTCGCATTTTGTATGGCATTGCCCTGGTAATTTGTTTATTCAGAGAAAAACACATAGTATGTAAACATTTAGTTTGTGTACTAGTGTACTATGTTCAAATGAGTGTGTGATTACGTGTCGGTCTGACGTACTTTCATATTTGAACATAGTACCCAAACTAAAAGTTTACTTTGGACAAGAATACAAATACAATCTGGAAACATAACACAATCAAATGCTGTGCAGGATTCTGTGTAACTCACACAGATAAACTCTTGTAATGGGATTTCTAATATGAATGCTTTCTCTATTTCATCAGGATGAGAGATGGAGAAAAGCAAGGGATTAGACCTACGTACATCATCACCAGCCTGGGAACAGAAGAGGAGGACCAGCTGACTTCTGTAAGACCCGAGTGTGTGTGTGTGTGTGTGTGTGTGTGTGTGTGTGTGTGTGTTTAAGGGCAGAAGTGTCACATCACACAAGTTGAACAGGATGTGTCTTGAATAACGCCTTTTTGTCGCCGCCATTACTGCAGGCTACTGGACATTGTTAATTGAGGCTTTGTCTCCTTAGAAGTGAGGCGTCTTCTGATATGTTCCAAATATACTCACAGTTTCAATGGAAATAGAACTTAAACCTGCTATTTGGCAGAATGATTGTTCAGTTGTAATTATTTTGTAATTGTTCTGTAACACTAGACCTGTTTACTTTTCTCCTTGTGTCTTCGAGTTCAGTGCTACATGTACTGTACATTTGACTGGAAGTTATATTTGCTGGGGATTTAGCTCAGTTGGTAGAGCGTCCGCTTTATCCTCCGGAAGGTCGGAGTTAGAATACGGCCGCGTCATACTATAAGATGTTAAAATTTGGGAGTTGTTGCTTCCTGCTTGGCGCTTAGCATCAAAAGGATAGAACACCACAATAACTGGCGCCGCACGGTGGCGATGGGTGCCCGGAGCGCAGGGGGCGCCGGGGAGCGCTTTGAGCATGCTATTCAGTGTGGATGGGGCGCTATATAAATCTAATACAAGACAAAAAAATATTCTTTTCAGTGTTAGTTTTTTAAACTTCATGAAAATTTGACAGCAAGCGCTGATCAGGGAACCGGACAGCTCAGTATGAGTAACATTTAATAAGGAAACAGATTTAACACCAAGAAAGATCATGCATATTCATAAGCATTCAGATCAGCTGCGCAAATACAAAGTGACTTGTGGTCATGTGGATCTATAAGCTGGATATATACGTAATGCAATTTCCTGCATTATACTGGCAACCTGTTCAGCCTGTAGCCAGCCTCTTGCCTGCTGGATTTTGCTATGGTTTCCCCATGAGCCTGAAGAATTAACAGTGTATATATATATATATATATATATATATATATATATATATATATATATATATATATATATAATGACAAGACGTGGAAATTTAAGTACAAATATCCTACTTGGCAGCACATAAAGCAAAACTGTATGGTTACACGTAAAGGATTGGTCATCCATGACAAAGAAAACAAAACCAAACCAAACAAACAAACAAGCAGTGGTGGCCTGGTGGTAAAGGTTCTGGATCACTGATCTTAAGTTTGGGGGTTCAAGCCCCACTCTCAATGGGTTGTCACTGCCAGCCCCCCCCCCCACAGTGCAGCGAACTGGGTTATCAAAGGCCGACCATGTCGCTCACTGTCTATGGTGTGAGGCTGTAAAAGAACCATTGTTGACCTTCGACAAGAGTAGCTGCAAAGCCATCAGTGTGTTTCCGCCCTGTGGTGGCCTGGCGAGCTGTCCAGGGTGTACTCTGCCCTCGCCCGGAGTGGGCTGGGATGGGTGCCAGCTTTCCTGCGACCCTAATTAGGATTAAGCAGTTACAGGAAATGAATGAATGAAAAACAAACAAACAAACCCCACTCCAATGCATTAACATTTGCAAGAAGGGGTGTCCAAATATGTATTTCCAACAATAAAGTGGGGAGTGACATATGTATTTTTTTCTGATTTGTAATAGACAAGCCATCATTGCATTTTCATCATCATCATCATCATCATCATAATAAAATAACTAACTGGGCAACTAACTAAATAATCAAATCCTGGTCAATAGAGACCTTGCTGGTGGGTGTGCTCAATTTAGACATATGGCTGCTTGACTATATAAACCTAATTTGCACAGATTTAGAATATTGGGGCCTTATATTTGCTATTAGAGCCCTTAAATCACAATAAAGCTAATGTATAAAGAGCATTTGTAATTTCTTTTCATTTGGTGTGAGTTGTGTCTTTTACACCAAGCACATTTAGAAACATTGCTGTAGTAATGAAAAATCCATGTTTAATTACACTATGTGCAGCACACAGCAGACATTATCCTTAAACTGGAGAAGAATCCAGAAAGTGAAAGGAGAAGAATATTATTTTTTTTATTTAGTGTTTCACAGCAGAAATTATTTTTTCCAAATGGTTTCTTTGGTAACTGAGCATTAATTATTTGAACATGCAAATTTTTTTCTGTAGCCATCAATACAAAAGCTGACATCTGTTAAATGCATTAAAAAGTGCATACAAGGACAAAGCCAGTAATTACGATCAGCCTTGAAAAATGCGAATAGGTGGAGCATTACAGTAATGTCCACCCTGAATTTTATGCTTTGTTTGGGAAACTTCTCTTAATAACTTGTCTTAATACTTGTAATATATACAAATGCAAGATGCCAAACAATATGAGATATCCCTTAAATAATATTGAAGTCAGTGTGTGTGTGTGTGTGTGTGTGTGTCATACCTAAAGGGACAGGCGGAATAACTGGGTCTACAGCAGAAGGCTTTGCTTTGACTGGGATTGGTGTTGAAGGTCCATTTACCATCACATGCCCTGCAGAAGACATATCCACACATATGTTTATATTTCTTTATTTATGAGAACAATAAAATATAATAGTAATATTTTACTGTGCACACTAACCCAGATAATGCAGCAGTTTCTGTGCACGGTTCTGAGTAGGTTTGAGGTTGAACAGATTCTGATTCTCATCGATAAACTGTGTGTCCACTGTGCTGTACACGAACTGATTATTACGCAAAACATTCTGCAGAAAGGGAATGTTTGTCTAATTGAAGAGAGAGGAAGAGAGAGGGAGAGAGAGAGAGAGAGAGAGAGAGAGAGAACTGTAAACTGGTATAAACCTGGACATATAATATTCAATATTCATAAAACATTTGAATAATGGCCCTGTGCACTTTCTCCCGAGAGGCAGATCCTCTCAAGTAATGCCACATGTTCTACTAAAAACTGCATAAATTGTGTACACATACCCCAACCAGCCCACCTGCACACCCACCTACACACCCACCTACACACACACACAGTCTGGAATCTGGTTTCATACCTTTAGGAGACAATACATACACTTACATTCATTTCCTGGAGACTTAACCCAACAAAAACCAGAACCACAGCTTTCCTAATCTTAACACTTACAATTAATTAAGCGGTTTAACCCACAAAAAGAGAGAGAGAGAAAAAAAAACAACAACCTGAGATCAGGTTATATGTTGACCGATGGAGATATATAGTCTATGCATGTCAAAATGGTCCCTTCATCTTCCTTATGGCCTTAAAACATACCATGGGCATTAACCCTGATTTTTTTTTTATGTTTCAAAATATTTTATGTTATTTTCCCACTCAAAACCAGTTTGCGGTTAGTTTCACCACTCTGGTCATCAGACTTTCAGGTTTTCACCTTAAAATTTACTGAGTGACATGATGAGGACCTACGTTTTTGTCCTCGTAAGAAAGTCCCAATAATATGACTGTGTAAAACAGATTGAAGCACCTACAATATGAGGAATACATGGTTCTCACCACACACACACACACACACACACACACACGTTAATGTGCAAAGTCATTCCAGTATAGGTGTAATGCAGCTCACTACAGTAAATATAAACCAAGTAAACATTAAAAAATCCAAATGACCATTTTCAAAATTCATTTGCTGCATTCTCGAGAGATTATAATTCAATAGACAAATTTGTTGCCTTTCAACCCCTTCAGCAGCTGGACATACAATTGTACGTCTTCCTCTTTTGCTCTCTCAGAATCACAGGTTCCACAATAAGCCATTTCAGTAGCCAAGTACACAATTGTACATGGGTTGGACTTGCAGGAAAAAAGGTGAGACATCTGATGGTTGATGTTGTAACAAGAGGTGTGGCTCTTTGCAACATGGGTGTCTACATGCCTGAAGCCCGTCAAGGTAAGGACAAATTCTTATCAAATTATGGCAAAACATACAATGCAGTAGTTGAATAATGATCAAAATTTACATCTAGCAAATTATTGGGCCTGAACTAAACAGGGTTTGTGTTAAGAATTTTTTCAAAAATGGTATGTACAATTGTACAGTGTGACTCAATTCGACCGTGGTCAACCCATGAGGGCGGGCAAGATTTATTTTCTGAACTCGGTGCCCAACAACAATGTTCAAGGCAACAACAAATTTCATTCAGAATTCCTGCAGGTTACCAAAGGGGCTAACTAATTCACCAAATACTTTTAAACTGTCCAAAGACAGGGAGTGTCACTATGACGGTATGCCATCAAGAATTTAAAAATATGGCATCAACCGGGACCCTCAGGTACAGAATCACAAGTCTCTGAAGTTTTAATCCCTTCACAGTTCATCAAATATACAAAAATTCCATTTTACCCTGGAGTTCTCATTTTCTCTGTCCTTCCCCTGATCTCAATACACTTCCAATCATTCCGTTGCTGAACTGCTTTATGATTTACTATGGTTGTTGGGAGTACAGAGTCTATTTCAGCCGAAACTAGGCGAAGGTGGGGTGCACAGTGAATAACTTGCCAGACCAGTGCAGAACGCACGCATACACATCCCTATAGTCAATTTGAAACAACCAATTAAACTTATGTGGATTTCTTTGGACTGTAGGAGGAGACTCATGAAAACTCCATACAGAATTGCCCTCGCCACCACCAGTACTCGAACCCAGGACCATCTTGCTCTCAGGTGTACATGCTAACCACTATACCAGCCCGGTACACTTCCACTACAAAGATAACTGACATCACATAAAACCCGCTGAGCTTCAGGCTGAGGATTAGATAGCACTGTGTATCATTGAGGCTTGTACATGCCCTTACATAAAGCCAACAGGGTTTGTACTTAAAATATTTATAGCTGTTTATATATAAGATGTTTTCAAATGTTTTGAAAGCAGATCAGAAAATATGAATACTCCAGCAAAGCTTAAACAATCATAACAACCCTGAAAAAAAAAAAGCTTTTGTACCACTTTAGAATGAAATATGCACAAATTTTGCTCGGTTAAAGTACTTGGTGTTAAAATTCAACAACAGTTCAACAACAATCTTGTACTTGGGTTACCATCTGTGTGGAGATGCTTATTGTTTTCCATGTTTCTGCAAGGGTTTTGTCCAGGTTCTCCATCTCCAGAAACGAGCAATGAATGAATGAATGAATGAATGTGTATTTGTATAAGCATGGTCTCCTCCTGGTTATCCACATTGTAACCTTCTGCTGTGGGATAGTCCTGCAATCGTGGCCAGGAAAAACCAGTGAAAATTAAAATGTAAAAAAAAAAAAAAAAAAAAAAAAAAAAAAAAAAAGAAATAACCGAAAGGAGAAACATTCGTGCATATAATTTTAAGTATGACCTTAGAACATTTTATGAATGGACAGAGAACAAAGCATTATAACTAACTAAATAAATATATGAAATGTTTGCTTCGCACTGAATATCTCTATGACTGGAATGAAGTATGAAATATTTCATACGCTGTGAATATTATTCTGTACATATGACAAATCTTTTGCGGTTTAAATATTCTTGAATACACTGCCAAAAATACCAGTGTGTACCTAAATACAGTAGGGGAGATTCTTGTTGGGGTGGGAGTGGGGGATGTGTCTGTACCCTTTTAAAGTTTACCCGTGGGGAATTTGTATTACTGGCTCTTTAAAGAAAAAAAAAAAAAAAAAAAAAAAAATCACGTATGACATCAAAGATTCAGTCAAGAAATGCTAGTCCTTGCTTCTTATGTGCGGGTGAGTGCTGCCATACTGCTGCTGCGATTACTACTGAGCATGCACAGCAACATGCTAACCTCTTCATTGGCTGTTCCAGACTTGGTAGTAATTTGAGTTTGCTGTTATTATGTCCTATTGGCTGGGCTGCGTGCAGCAAACACTCACCTAAGATGCATTTTCAGCAAGTGCTGGGCTGTCTCGCTGGGAAAATTCAAAGCATTTTTTTTCTCCGAAACTGTAAACCGATGGGTGCCATCTTGGCTCTTCTAAGGAAAACTTGGAGAAAAGCCAATATATCTTACTCCGCGTGAGGTATCTTCGCAAAATATGTCAAACATAGCATTGAAAATAATAAACCACCCATTTTAAAAAGATACATGTTTGCTCTCAGAATGACCACACCCCCCATATGTGATCCTTCATAAAAACTCAAAAGATGACAAATAGATGGGAGCAGCGCCTCACCAAAAAGGAACCAGTAAAATGTTACAGCCTTTATTACGGGAAGATTTATTACCTAAAATGTTGCTTGCTGCTTGTTTACTTGTGCTGGACAACCCGGCCCAACAAGTACTCATCACTTCCGAGAAAAACATAGCTGCCTCTAATTAGGATTAACTGGTTCAGAAAATGAATGAATTTTTGGCCAATTTGTTTCTTGCAACCATCCAGATAGCTGCAGGAAACCTAAATGAATAAATAGAACAACTTCGTTTCCTTTTTAGTTTATATTTCTTTGCACTGTTTCTGCTGGTCAGAAGATGCACCGCTGGTCTCACAAAGAACAATCCTGTACCTCTCTACCTGTAAGTACAGATATATTCTCATCTTCAGCTCCACTTTTGAGAATGTAGCTGCTGCACCAAATAGGAGTGCTTATACAGGCACAGGTTTATAATGCCAAATTAACATTGAAATGTGCATGCAGTTAAAAAAAAAAAAAAAAAAAGTGGTGATGGTAAGAGTGGGCAGTTGTGCGGATGATCTACAAACAATGCACAAAGTAAAAAATAGAGAGGCAATCAGTCCATTTTATTATTGACCAACACAATGTACTGAGAACAGACATCCCAAACTCTGTGTTTGCACTGGAGCATGATGTACGTGCTTCAAAAAAAGCATGGTGCTTTCCAGAATTTATCGGCATGCTTATAGAACAACTGGGGAATAAAAAAGAGGAAAAGGAGGTAGGGTGCATCCAAAAGATGAAACTTGAAGGAATCGGGTTTCCAAATTTATAAAAATCCTTAAGATGGTGCATCAAGGTCTATTACACTCTGTTAAGGTCCGTTAAGCACTACTGCGCTTGACTGCGATGCGCTCTACCCACGTTCTGTCATGATTGGCATGAATTGTAATACATAGTAATAATTAATCATAATCAAAGCAATCATCATGCATACAATGCTGGAGCCTGGCTGGGTCCAGCACAAAAAGGAGACATGGGTCCACTCTCTCATGGACCCACCACCTGTGGAAGGGGCTATAGTGTTTGGGTGTTTTGTGAATTGGGTGGCAGCCAATGGCATGGGTTCGGTCGGACCGATCCTCGGCTACCGAGTCTGACTTTTGGGACATGGCGTGTCACCTCTCTGGCGGGGTAGGAGCCCAAACTGGTGGGTGAGGTTGAGAGATACTGACTAGATATAGTTGGACTCTCCTCGATGCATTCCTCAGGCTCTGGAACCACTCAATCCAAGAGGGGCTGAGCCTTATTCCATTTTGGAGTTGCCCATGGGGCAAGGCGGTGAGCCAGTGTGGGCGTTCTTGTTGCTGCTTTTCTTGGTGCCTCACATGTTGATATTGGTGCTCTCCCCGTGGTGATGAAACGACAGTTCAGAGTACCCACCCTCCCCAGTGCAGCTAACTGGGTTATCAAAGGCCGGCCATGTCTCTCACTGTCTATGGTGTGAGGCATGTAAAAGAACCATTGCTGACTTTCGACAAGAGTAGGCTGCAAAGCCGTCAGCGTGTTTCCGCCCTGCGATGGCCTGGCGAGCTGTCCAGGGTGTACTCTGCCCTCGCCCTGAGTTGGCTGGGATGGGCACCAGTCTCCCCGCGACCCTAATTAGGATGAAGCGGTTACAGAAAATTAACAGAATTACAGAGTACCCACCCTTTTTGGAATCTTTAGGGTGTGTGTATATGTGTGTGTTGGAGAATGCTCCCATTTGTGGACTCCCGAGTTGTTGCAGGAGACTTTAATGCCCATGTGGGCAATGACAGTGTGACCTGGAAGAGTGTGATTGAAAGGAATGGCCTCTGCAATCTGAACCCGAATGGTATTTCATTGTTGGACTTCTGTGCCCATCACGGTTTATACATTATAAATACCATGCTTGAACATAAAGGTGTCCATAAGTGCACCTGGCACCAGGACACCCCAGGGGGCAGTTTGATTATCGACTTTGCAGTTGTATCAACGGAATTTCGGCCACATGTTCTGTACATTCGGGTGAAGAGAGGAGCTGAGCTGTCAATCGATCACCACCTGGTGGTGAGCTGGCTCCAATGGTGAGTGAGACCACCCTCCAGACCTGGCATGCCCAAGTGTGCAGTTAGGGTCTCCTGGAAAGGTTTGGAGAAGGAGGTCTCCTGTCAGGGAGGCCTTTAACTCCCACCTTGGCAGAGCTACAACCGCATCCTGAAGGAGGTGGGGGACATGGAATCCAAATGGGCCATGTTTGGTGCCTTCATATTATATATGGGTTGTCAGTCAGTCCGTGACGAGGACCATCTAGACATCCTGGGATGGGGTGGTTGAGGTCTGTGGGTATGCAGATGACCGATCAGTCCAATCTGCACCAAGACAGTTCTCTGGCAGTGAGGACGGGATGGTGGCAGTAGGTGGCGATCTGTTGGTGCTGTTATTCTTGGCCTGTCTGCTTTGTGCTGTTGTAGTAATCCTGTTTGCTTCAGAGGTACAGGCACCAATGTGGACAGCAGAGCCCCATCCAGATCTGTCCTGTGCTGCCTGCTCTTATGTGTCGTGGCTGATGCTGATGGCCTTGAACTAGGCTTTAAAGGTGTTCTTGAATGGCTTTTTCTGGCCTTCCTGGGACTAGTTGCCTGTAACAGTTCACCAAACATCAGTTTCTTTTGGAGCCGATTGTCTGGCATGCGAATCATGTGTCCTGCCCTGCGGAGCTGTGACTGCATCATGAAGGTATGGATGCTGGCACAAGTGAGGGCCTCGGTGTTTGGGACCTTGCCTTGACACTTCCTGGCATGGCGCTGGTAAACAGTATGTTTCACAGACATAGAGCAATGTGATGAGAACTATGGCTGGTACACTTTGATCATGGTCTCTACAGTGATGCCTCGCCTGTTCCACATGTTCTTGTAGAGTCTGTCAAAAGCAACACTTGCTTTGGTGATTCTGGCATTCACTTCATCATCAGTGACGACATTTCTAGACAGCATGTTACCCAGGTATGTGAACTTGTCCACCGCGTTCAGTCTCTGTTCATTGATTGTGATGTTTGGTTCAGCGTATGGCTTTCCTGGAGTTGGCTGATGCAGTATTTTGGTCCTCTTTGTACTGATGGTTAGGCCGAAGTTCTTACATTACACTGAGGGCACAATTGTCATCAACAGGAAAGTTGTTGATGGTGTCGGATTGAACCTTGGTTTTTACTAGAAGCCTCTGATATTGAAAACTGATTCTTCAAAGCAATATTTGATGTTGATGCCTGTGTCCATGTCTCTGAAGGCATCCTTCAGCATGGCTCAGAACATGAGGCTGAACAGTGTTGGTGCTAGAACACACCCCTGGATTGTTTTTTTTTTTTTGTTTGGATTTTTTTTTGCATAATTGGCCTTGTTTTTGAAGCCTTTTCCTTAACTTTTTCCCTTATTCTTCCTTAATTTCCTTATTTCTTAATTCAATGAATATTTAAAAAAACAAACAAACAAAAAAACACTATACAGTTAAGCCACATGAATTGAAGCGTGAAGTAGCGAGGGATCCCTGTACTGCAAACCATTAGTAAATCTGTTCCTCAGCATCAGAGTACTGTGAACAGATTCATTCTCACTTCAAGACCATGCTGCTTCTCATTATGTCTATTTATTTTTCTGACAGGTGATGACACACAGTACTGATGTCATTCACACCTGAACACCAAGTGATAGATCAATGCTTAAGACTGATTTTCCTCAGTGCAATAAACAGTATGAACTCAATATTAAAAAGTACAACATTTTATATTGCATGCCAAACACCTCTGGGTATTTGATGACTGCAGTCCACTACACGAATAAATATTTTCTTGACTAGATTAGATTTTGTGTACACATACAATGTGTCACCAGTTTGTTAGATATGTACAGTGGTACCTCGGTTCTCGAATGCTTTAGAGGTCGAACAAATCGGAATTCGAACAAAAAATCGGAGATTTTTTTGCCTTGGAAGTCAAACTCAAAAAACGCATGAGAAAAAACAAGACCGAGAGACAGGAAAAGCGACTTCCGGAAGTTGTTGCTACTATGTAAGGTCTGTTTGGGCTTTTACACCCAAGCCTAGTGGCTCATCAGTCCGGTGCTTTATGTAACACCCTAATAAAGCTGTCCTGTGGAAGTCTGGAAGTTGTTGATACTATGTATCACCCTAAAAAGCTGTCCTGGGGAAGTCCGGAGGTTGTTGAGACAGTATTAAAGCTAAAGCTAGCGCTAAAGCACTAAAGCTATCTAATCACTAACACCATATACCACCAACAGCAACAAATACGATTTAGAGTCCCGAACAGAAAACCCACAGATCAGTTTATAGGCATAACCGCCTATACAAAGCTGAAGAGGATGTATGTATGTAAGCTAAGCTAAAGCGCTAAAGCTAAGCTAAAGTACTAACAGCACTGTGAACCCCTTTAACAATGAGATCATGAGCCACTTCTGTAAGGTTTTGAAAAGAAGGCTTTTCAAAAAAGGTTAAAATTCTTATTTTTATTATTCTTATGCTTTAACTTTTCAGTGGTTTTCATTTTAGTGTGTTATGGTCTCAGAAAAGATTTGCGCGTTGGAGAGGAACATGGCTCTAACACACTCATCTATGAAAAACGGGTTTTGCTTTATTGTTCACAGGTTTCTAAGGCTCTAGTGCGCTAGTTATTGTTTCTAGTGTTCGGCTCTTCCCTGTGAACAATAAAGCACAGCCGTTTACATAGATGAAACGGGGAAGTCGTACATGGAAATCAAACTAAAGCTTGAACTGCTTGAGCACAGAGCTGAGAGATCAAGAGGGACAGTCTTCTAGCACCAAGAGCGCTGCTAGTCTTCATAGCCTGTGATTAGATAGAAATGATTAAATGTGTGTGTGTGTGTTTAGCACTCCATCCCGCGTGTTCGAGCCACGCCGCTCTCCAACGCGCAACTCTTTTTTGAGAGACCATAAGACTAAAATAAAAACCACAGAAAAGTTAAAAAGTCTCACAACACAAAACATAACAATGTACTGTATTCAATAATTTTTTCACTTAATTTGAGGACCTATGGTATGAGTTACGGTACCATTAACTTCTGTTCAAAAGACGATGGAACGGATTAAGGTCAATTACATCATTAGTAATGGGAAAAGCGGATTTGGAATTCGAACAAATTGGAATTCAAACAGCCTTCTGGAATGGAATAAGTTCGAGAACCAAGGTGCCACTGTACCTTGAACTTAATAAGCTAATACCCTAGCTTACTCGACATGAGAAAGCATGCTAGTGTCATACATACATTATTCACCGAACCGGTTATTCCTTCCAGGGTTGCGCGTAGGCGGAAAGCTATCTCAGCTGAGTCTGGGCAAAGGCGGGCTGTGCCCTCAGCAGCTTGCCAATTCACTAGAAAGTCAATACACACACAACCATTCACACTCACACCTATGGGTAGTTTTTAACAGCTAAGTAGTCTAACATGCATGTCTTTGGACTGTGGGAGGAAACTAGAGTACCCAGAGAAAACCCATGTCACATGCAAACGCGACACTCCAAGTCCATGCAAACTCCACGCAGAATGTTCCGGCTATCCCGGAAATAAAACCCATGATGATTATCTCAGTACATGTACTCAGTACACACCTACAATATTAACATAACATTCTGAGAAATATATCACAAAAGATAAATTTGGATGTTTATTTTTACATGATTTATACAATTTGACATGAGGCCGATCATTTAAAATATGTTTATGAACAGCAGTTTTGCACTTCATGTCTGTGACCCATATTAATGTGTGTGTGTGTGTGTGTGTGAGACAGAGAGGGAGAGTCAAGTTAAAATGAAAGGGTTTTGAGAAAATAAATGTGCTCTGGGAAAAGAATGTATTTATGCAATGATTTATAAATATTCAAACAACAGCTGATTTCCATATTGGCAGGAAAATTAGGCATATTGTGTGAACAAAAAAATGAAAATAAATGTGTTTGTGAAATAAATGTGATGTGCAAAAAGACAATGAAAGCACAGAGAGCTTTAGAAATCATTTGTATTTCAAGAATTGGGCCTTTTATAATGAAGGCAGATTTTATTCTTTAGATTTCTCTTATGGTACAAATGGACCAACATGGAAATCTTTTAATCAAAAACCAGAAGGCAGCCAAACAAGGTCACACAAAAATACACTGATGAAATCTTGTGTGTGGTTTTAGCATTAACCAGAAAGGTACAAATCAATACCATCATTATCTACTGGTTCGATAGTGTGCACGTACCCATAGGCTGTAACACCCCATGTACACACACACACACACACACACACACACACACACACACACACAGTTCAGAAAGTCATTGTTTTGCAACTGAACCAATAAAATAAGGGTGTAAGGTTAAATGGAATAATAAGTAATATAAAGACTTAGGCGCTGCCTAAAGGTGAAGTTCCTGATTGATAGATATCCCTATTGACTATATGGTTCATTCTTCTTTTCCTTTCAGCTTTTCCCCTTTTTTTCCAGGGGTCACCACAGTGAATCATCTGATTCGCACATTTGATTTGGCATAGGTTTTTAACGTCGGATGCCCTTCCTGACACAACCCTTTAACAAGGGACAGAAACACGCTGACGGCTTTGACGACTCTTTACGAAACTCAGCAATGGTTCTTTTACATGAAGCTCTCACAGTAGACAGTGAGGGACATGGCCAGCCTTTGATAGCCCAGTTATCTGCACTAGGGGGACAGTGATGACCTTGTGGAGAGTGGGACTCGAACCCTCAACTCTAGGATTAGCGATACAGCGCCCTATACCACTAGGCCACCACTGCCCCCCTCGACTATATGGTTTATTATATTGCCTAAAATACACACACACACACAAACACACACACACACACACACACACACACACACACACACACACACACATACAGTGCTGTGCAAATGTTTTTGTCCCTTACTGACTTCTTTTACTTTTTTGCACCTCTGTCACACAACTTAACACAAAGTATTCAAAAAATGCAGTTTTCCTGTTGTGATTTTATTTCTCAAGAGAAAAAATCCTATCCAAACCTACATGAACTGCTGAAAAAGTAATTCCCCCCACCCCTCCCCCCGTTAAAAGGTAATTGTTATTAATCCTATTATTGGGGAAAACCAAGTTTAATTTCATGGTCGCACTGAGGCCTGATTGCTACCAGACATTTCCAATCAGGAGATCCCCAACATAAAACCTGTCTGACAAGGTGAGGTAGGCCATACTGAACACACATCATGCTGCAATTTGAGCAACCAACAAATATTATATATAGACAGGGAAGTGGTGGTCTAGTGGTATAGGGCGCTGGATCGCTGATCCAAAGGTTGGGGGTTCGTGTCCCACTCTCCACAAGGTTGTCACTGTCCCCTCCAGTGCAGCTAACTGGGTTATCAAAGGCCAGCCATGTCTCCCACTGTCTATGGTGTGAGGCATGTAAAAGAACCATTGCTGACTTTCGACAAGAGTGGGTTGCAAAGCCGTCGGCGTGTTTCCGCCCTGCGATGGCCTGGCGAGCTGTCCAGGGTGTACTCTGCCCTCGCCCAAAGTTGGCTGGGATGGGCACCAGCCTCCCTGTGACCCTAATTAGGATTAAGCAGGTACAGAAAATGATGATGAACAAAGATTATAGAGATGTCTCAGTCTGGGAAAGGATACAAAGTCGTTGGTAATTCTTTGGGACCCCAGTGGACCACTGTCAGAGGCATTATCCATCAATAGAGAAGACATGGCACAGTGGTGACCCTTCCTAGGAGTGGCCGACCTGCCAAAATTACTCCAAGAGCATGGCGCAGACTATCCGGAGAAGTTACAAAGGATCCAAAAGCCACTTCTAAACAACTACAACCCTCATTTGCCTCAGTTAATGTCAATGTTCATGACGCCACCATCAGAAAGACACGGCAAAAATGGCATCCTTTGAAGAGTGCCGAGGCGAAAGCCACCGTTGACAAAAAAGAATATCAAGGCACACTCACTTTTGCCAAGAATCATCTTGATCATTCCCAAAGCTTCAGGGAAAATGTCCTCTTGACTGATGAAACTAGAGTTGAACTTTTTGGGAGAACTGTATCCTGTTACATGAGGCACAAAAGGAACACTGCATTTGATAAAAAAACACTGTGCCACCAGTGAAACATGGTGGTGGAAGTGTGATGATCTGGGCTTGCTTTGCTGCTTCAAGACCTGGGCGAATTGTCATGATTGATGGAACCATGAATTCTACTCGCTACCAAGAAATCCTGGCAAAGAATGTGTGTCCATCAGTTTGAGACCTCAAGCTAAAGCGCACATGGGTTCTGCAGCAAGACAATGATCCGACACACACCAGCAAGTCCCCTTCTGAATGGCTAAAAAAGAACAAAATGAGGGTTTTCAAGTGGCCTAGTCAAAGTCCCAATCTGAACCCTCTGCTAGCCTTATCAGGGTGATACAGCTCAACAAAGCTAGAAAGTTCGTTCCATTTTGAGCACATGTCCTTAATAATTGAAGTCAGGGCATCCTTGCTTCCATCATCTTCTTCAGAAAACATCTCCTCCTCCAACATCATCTTCTGCTCTGCCTGAAGGTGGAGGAGTTCTTCTGTCATGAGTTCGGCGTGATGTTCCTCCAGCAGGTTGTCGACATCATCAGCGTCCATTTCCAGTCCTAGACTTTGGCCTGTGCTGACGATGTCTTGGACGATTTGACTGTCCTCCTGCTGTTCCTCCTCGGTATGAGCTGCTGTGCTGGTGCTCACCACAGCCCCAAACCCTTCAAACTCTAACACATTCATGCCACAGTTTCCTCCACGAAGAGTTCATTGACCTGTGTGAGACATGATTCCAGGCCCGATCAACAATATTTATGCAATGGTAGATGTTAAAATGATTCAAGATATGTCTCACTTCAGGTGGGCTGTCAGTCATATTTTGTCAACTTTTTAAGGGCCGTATAATTTTGATTTTATTACCTTTTGTTTTGTTCAAGTTATTTTTTGTGGAAATAAATTGATTCATTTTGGAGCTTTAAACCTGTTTTTTTTTTGTTTGTTTGTTTTTTGGTTTTTGGTTGTTTGGTCTACGGCATGACTAATGATGGTCACGTGGCACGTTTCTTTCAGAGGAAGCCACAGGGGTATGAGATGATAGTTCAAACCTTTCGGTAGGCTGGTTAACTTGTTTAAAATATTAGATCTGATGGCAAAGCCCACTCCAGCTTCAGCACATTCCTCACTGCTGAGACCCCTAAGGAAGAACGTGTATCCTGCCTTGGCTTCTGTCAGCTGACCTTCATTTGCAAGCCTGGTTTTGCTCAGAGCTGCAAATGTGGATGTTATACCTGCCGAGTTCTCTTGCAACAAGTTCTGTCCATCTCTCAGGTTTGTCTGCTTTAGAGCTGTCCAGTGAGCATTTGCACATTTCACTTGCCAATAATGAGCGGTGTCACTGAAGTTTTCTTTTTGACGTTTCGGCCACGTGATGGGGATCCCTACCTGCAATGGCAAGCAGACCAGGCTGAGAAGAAACAGACTATTTTCAGGGCACCTTTTCGAATCCCTTCCTCAGGCTACGGTGGTGAGCACAGTGATCAGACACCCAGGAGGCTGCCGAACTCCATTGCTGTTTCGTTACAGTAGACAGCAATCCAATGCCCTTGGTTGCCTGTGTTCAGGATTATGACTACAGCTTCGCACCTGCTACTTCGCTGGTCCCTTATTGCCACAGGACATCGATGTAGGAGATAAAGTATTCTGATATCAAAGATGGATAATAAGGAAACACCCTGAACAATCACGAAAGTGGATTTAAAACAACAATATTAGTGGCTATTTCTAATGTTTTACAACAATTCGGACATGAGACCGTTTCTGAAACAAGTACATTATCACGGATACATTGTGTTCATGAATATCTGAATTAAGTCATTTGAGGATTATGTTTTAAAGGATGTATTTTTGGCGATGATTGCTTTTTCTTCCAGGTACACCATTTTCAACTTATGTTGCCTCTTACTCAAAGCAATGCTTTGCAACTTAAATCAGTAATGTGCTGGAGTAGGTCAGATATGTTCTTTGAGTCATCAAAAAAAAAAAAAAAAAATCCAGTGTGTTATTACACCAAGTTCCAGGTACAGTTGACAGAGATGGCTGGGCGGATGCAGGACAGCAAATAGAAATCTTACTCCTCGCTGTGCTAAGGGGCACCACTAAAATCTTAATTATACACAAGATGGAGTGTAAACTGGAACTTGAACAACAAGAAGATGTACTCAGCATTTCTGTAAACAAAGAAGCAGTCCTTGGTACTGACACAAGACTGACATCAGACATTAACACACACATCGAAAGTTTCTTTTGTTTGGAAATCAATTAGCCAGCCCATGAAAAGCAGCCTGTCTCCCACTCAGTGTGTTCTCTCACTGCCTGAACTGAACAGATACATGTCAATAAACATAACTAGAAAACAGCATTAGCATCTTTGACAACACTTTGTTTAAAATATATTTGCCTTAAGCTAAGATACAGTGATGGGCTGTCAGGGCCAGGAAAGCCTTCTCTGCTGGCCTAAACACTATCAGAAGCACTGCCTTATATTGACAACTTAAATTCTAGAATTTGTTCTATTAAATTGTATTCAGTTTTTGCCAAAAATCTATTCTCTTCATTTTGTAAGGTGCCTATTGGCTGCACTGCTTCCAGTGTGTATGTGGATGCTAGATTTTTTTTTGTCCAATCAGATTTCAGCTTCTATGTGCTCACATGTCGATCTAATCTGCTCAAGGACTTCAGAATCAGCAGTGCTGGCTGATGTGCCTTAAACGATATTAGCAGTGAAGCTGTTTCTTTAACCAATCAGAATTCAGATTAGTCCGAGCAAAACTAGCTGAATAGTCTGTAGTGATCTGCACACAATGCATTGAAGTCAGAATTTTTTATGCACGCAATGGCTGACAAATGAGGAAAAATTAACTTGGTATCAGGCATTCTTCAAAAAAAATCTATTTTCAAGGTGGATTTTTTACAGAAAAGCTAGACATCATAAGGAGGGGCTGAGAAGGTAAGGTTTGCCCTTTTTACTTTTGGCTGAGTGCAAGTTTTTCCGGGAACTTCCACTGGGAAACTCCTGTGAAAGTGTTCGTAATGCTCACAGTTACTTGCAGAAATGCCTGAAATGTCCCTCTCTCTGCAATGCAATGTCTTGTTATATTGTGTTTTTGTATATTATTGGCGATGTGTACAATTGCAACATTACACTGGTATTATTAAGAAGTGGTTTAAGTTCATTAAGTCCCACTGAAGGCCCAGGTACCAAATGCATAGCCTGCCACTGCTAAGAATAAACCATTTATTACGAAATAAATACAGTGGTACCTCACCTTACAAAATTAATCCATTCCAGAAGTGGTTTCGTAACCTGATTTTTTCATAAGTTGAGCCACATTTTACATATAAAAGGCCTGATTCATTCCAAGGCCCCCAATACTAACCCCTAAACCATTTAAAAATTATAAAAGTATACCTTTTAAGGCTTCCTTCTGCTCCAATATCGTACCAATGGTAGATGGGTTTGGCCATATTCCTTCGTAATATCACTCAACCGCATGCCATGAGCCCACTTCTTCTTTTCACTCGCACCGGGAATCACTTTCACTGGGAATCGCGCACGTGCGTGTATGTGTGTGTGTGTGTGTTGACCATGTCTTCTTAGTAGAGTTATAATCTTACAAATGTTTACGCAAGGTTAGAGGCCTGAGCCAAAAAATAAAGTTGCAATGAACACACTCGAAAAACTCACAAAACAACAGTAACTCTATCCTTTACGCGTGTTAGAACTCTGTGACGAACAATGGGTTGAAGGCACACGAAAAGAATCATGGGTATTATGGAGATACAGCTCCCTCCTAGCCAATGGGAGGCCAGCAGGGTGGGATATTGGGAGATAGCCAACGGGAGAGCAACTCGCGCGTTGTTTGAATTTTTGAGATGGTGCGTTTCGTAATGTGAATTTGTTTCGTATCCAGAGATGGAAATTTTAGGTAAATGTGTTTTGTAACCTGGATTTTTCATTTGTTGGGACTCTTTGTAAGGTGAGGTGCCACCATACTGGAAAATTTATGACCAATGTATGGACAAAGTCATTAGCATTGTTGTGAAACGTTTTTCTTTATATAAAAGACAGAAGTGAGAAGAGCACTCACTTATAATTATGGTATTTTTTCCTCTATAATTCTATATTAAGGGCAGTGATGGCCCGATGGTAGGGTGCCGGCTTACTGATCCCAAGGTTGGGGGTTCAAGCCTCACTATCACCAAGTTCTCACTGCTGCGCCCCATGCAGCTCTGCTGTCAGCGTGGTTCTGCCCTGTGATGGCCTGGTGAGCAGTCCAGGAGGCACTCTGCCCTCACCCAAAGTAGGATTAACTGGTTCAGAAAATGAACCAATAAATGATGAATTCTATATTATTTGTCAACCGTGTGAGAATTTTGCTGTATTTTTATCTTCTTAAACATTATGTGACAAATTCATATTTTGCACATTCAGGGCATACAGGTTAAACATAGTGCCTTATATCAGGGTTATAAGTGTTAATTTTATTACCTCTTTAGTTTTGGGGTATTATAATCATTCATGAGTCTCGCCTATGGGCTTCATAAATAAGTGGAGTTGTATTGGATCAGTGCTTTATAATAGCTTTCACTGGAAACAAAACACCAACACTTCAGCTAAACAGGATTCAATTCCTTACTTCAGTTAAAAGTAAAATGTAGACACATTAAACACATTCCAACAACACCATTAAACAGATGGCGAATGATGACAATAATTGCAGAGTTTTCAAATGCCTTTCAAGATTAAAAAAAAGGATCATAAGCGCTGACATAAGATTTAAACCATTTACAGTGATCCCTCGCTACTTTGTGCTTCAGTTTCTGTGGCTTCAGTGCATTGTGGGTTCTTCAAAAATATAGAAAAATTAAAACAAACATGGGAATTAAGGGAAAATAGGGAAAAAGTAAAGGAAAATGTGACAAAACAAGGCCAATTATGCAAAAAAACAAAAAACAAACAAAAAAACCCTCCACACAAACAAAAACAAACCAACCAAACAAAACTACTTCCATTTTCATGCGAGGTGTGCAACTGTGTGTGTATTTATATTTTATTTACATCTTATGTCGTCTTCCTTTCGGCTTTTTTCCCTTTTACTCGGGAGTCGCCACAGTGAATCATCTGATTTGCACGTTTGATTTGGCAGAGGTTTTTACGTCGGATGCCCTTCCTGTCACAACCCTTTTTAGCAAGGGACAGAAACACGCTGACGAATTTGCAGCTACTCTTTACGAAAGTCAGCAATGGTTCTTTTACATGCCTCTCACCATAGACAGTGACAGACATGGCCCGCCTTTGACAACCCAGTTAGCTGCACTGGAGGGGGGGCATTGACAACCTTGTGGAGAGTGGGACTCGAACCCCCAACCTTTGGATCAGCGATTCAGCGCCCTATACCACTAGACCACCACTGCTCCTTATTTATTTACATCTTATGTATTATTTTTAAATGTTTGTTATTATAAGCATTTATAACATTGAATATGTATTTATTGGTACTATATACACACATATAAATGTGGGCAGTGGTGGTCTAGTGGTATAGGGCGCTGGATCGCTGATACTAAGGATGGGGGTTCGAGTCCCACTCTCCACAAGGTTGTCACAGCGCAGCCAACTGGGTTATCAAAGGCGGGCCATGTCTCTCAGTGTCTATGGTGAGAGGTTCATGTAAAAGAACCATTGCTGACTTTCGTAAAGAGTAGCTGCATAGCTGTCAACATGGTTCTGCCCCTTGATAAAGGGTTGTGTCAGGAAGGGCATCCGAGGTAAAAAACTATGCCAAATCAAACGTGCATGGATTCGCTGTGGCGATCCCGGAGAAAAAAAGGAACAGCCAAACGGAAAAGAAGAAGATGCACATATACATGTACGTATACGTCAGTCAGGGGCATCGATCCTATTTCGTGGTAATCGGTGGTTGCGGAGGGGGTCTCTACCCCCATTAACTGCGGAAAGTGAGGGATCCCTATATTCATTAATTTTCCAAACTGCTTTATCTGACTAGGCTTGCAGGAGGCTGCAGACTCTCTCAGCTCACTCCAGGAAGATATGGGGTACACTCTGTACAGCAACCAACACCCCCCCCCCCACACACACACACACAAACGCAACTTGGAAGAGCCAGTGGATGTCTTTGGAGTTTGGGAGGAATACACAGGAGGGAATCCATACAAGCATGGAGAGTACATGCAAACTTCATACATAAATGCTCTTGTTGAGGCAGGAAATTGAACATATGACTGACTTCATGCTGTAAGACAGACATGCTAACTCTAATCATTTAACCATAAAACACATTTTGACTTTAAATGTTTTAATTCAAATGTATGCAGTGCTTCTGGACTTGTCAAAAGAAGGTCAAAAGTAAATCCCTTTTAAATGAAATATTGCTGCAAAGTTCAAACAAAATTCTCTCTTTCTCTCTCTCTCTCACATATCTGGAGACTGCTTTAATTTTAACACAACCTCTTTGTCCACACTGCCCGGTTACATCAGACACGAACACACATGGAGCATGAAACAAGTAGCTGTCAAAATCAACATGGGGAGGTGGCTCCAAAAGTGAGGCAGCTATAAAAGAAGCAAAAAGAAAGGAAGACAGGAAAAGGTGCATGATGACACAGATGAAAAGAGCTGATGAGGCAGAAACTGAAGACATGTGATCAAGGCTCATGTGCCTTTCATCCTGAAGCACTTAACCTGTTCTCTATAGCCGACTGTTAAATCAACACTGAAGCCAGCCATCACTTATGCAGACTAAAGTGAAGCTAATGGGAGGAGTGAGAGTTTGATGACTGACGTCAATATTGAGGAAAAAAAACAACAACAACAACAAAAAAAAAAAACACACAGTCCACCATTCTACACACTCGACACACCTGTATTAAATCTGTCCGTGTAATACACACATGGTTGTGGTCTGGATGATTGGTGCATGTTTTTATACGAGGGTGGAAGGCAAATAGATAGAAATATCTGATTGAATAAAGGGAGGTTTTTGAAAGAACATGGGTTTGAATCCCAACAGTGGCAATGATTCTTCCCCTTCTCTCACAGTGACATTAGCCAATTGCTGTCTGTGAGCTCATGCATGTAGAAGAGGACTGATCGTGCTTTCCTTTGGTGTGCTATACTATCCCGTGACTCAGCTCAAGTAGCAATTTCAAAAGATGCATTTGACTAGTTTCATATGTCACAGAGGGGAAAACATAATTGGGAAAAAAATTACATGAATAACAGGGGGAAATGATAGCTGTCCTATAAGAAAGGAGAAGATATTGCTGCATAAGAACATGATATGAAGCTCAAATTTTAGGGATAAAATCAACAATAGGCATAACAGGGACTGAAATTTGGGAGTGGTTACTAAGGTTAATATCAGCGTTCTGTTCAGATTGCTGTAAAGAATTCTCATTACTGTATATAGATGGGCATACTTAAGTGCTGTCCAAGGTACTGAAACAGCAACATCATATCATAGTCACATGAGAGCCAAACCTTCAACTCTTAATATTGCACATTAATATATACAGTACACAGAAACAGGGTGATTTGATTGTTCCACTATCTTTCATCTGTGACTCAATCATTTGCTGATCCGCTTAATCCTACTAGGGTCACAGAGAATATTATCAAAACTGAAAAAAAGAGGTTTAAAGAGTCACCATTATACTGCTGCTAGACTCTGCATGTGCCAGTACCAGAAGCTCACCTGCATCTGTCCTGATTTAAAAAATACTGAAATACAGGGATCCCTCGCTACTTCGTGCTTCAGTGAATCGCATTTTTTTTTTTTTATATTCATCAAATTAAAAAATAAGGAAATTTAGGACAAATAGGGGAAAACGTTACGGATAATGCCGCAAACACAAGGCCAAGAATGCAAAAAGAAAAAAAAACCCTGAACAAACAAAACAAAAAACAACCCAAAACTCCCCATCAAAACTAGTTACATTTTTGTGAGGTGCGCATCTGAGTGCATGCACAGGCATCTGCTTGTGCATCTGTATGTGTGTGTATTTATATTTTATTTCTCTTATGCATAATTTTTGAATGTTTAATTGTTATTATAAGCATTTATAGCATTGAATATGTATTGAGTGATATTATACACACATATACATGTCCATATACATCAGTTGGGGTGTGTGTGTGTGTGTGTGTGTGTGTGTGTGTGTGTGAGATCCTACTTTGTCGGTGGTCGCAGGGGGGGGGGGGGGATCTCGGTCCCAATCAACCATGGAAAGTAAGAGATCCCTGTATATAAAATTAATTAGCCTTTTTTTGTGCTGACATTCCTGTGTAGTGTGGACTAAAACAACTGGTTTCCTCAGACTTGGTAAATGTCACTGAGTTGGAATAGTCCCCCCCAACCTTTTGTTTATTCAGTGGCACCTCACCTTCACCTATTTTACTGTGCTAATATTTATTTAATCATTTCTAAAGAATTTTAAAGAATATACTTCAATGATAAGTTTGATCTAATTTCATTTTATTATTTTTATTTTGATATTTTGATTTTTATACACTGGAATTTACATATATATATATATATATATATATATATATATATATATATATATATATATATAAATAAAACACAAACACACACTATATATATATAACAAAATAATACCATATTACTACTAGTACAAGCATATACCTAGGGGTCATCATGCATCATGACACTTGAGGCATTGGGTTGGCTAGGGTTGCTCTCTGCGTACTCTGGTTTTTCTTCCCACAGCCCAAATAGAGTCAGAGTCAAATGATGGTAATAATACTAATAATAACAACAACAACAACAATAATAATATAAAAATAATAATAGATACAGTCAGCCCCCTACTTACAAAACCCCTGGGTACGAAAACTCCGGTTTCGTTACGTAAAACATTTTCCTAAGTTTTCTTCCCCTGTATACGAAAACAACCTCCTCTTACGAAAAGCACCAAACGTGCCATTCAAAATTCAAACGTGCCAATCAAAATTTCACACGATGCACGAGTTGCTCTCTCATTGGCTGTCTCCCAACATCCCACCTCGCTGGCCTCCCATTGGCCAGGAAAGAGCTGAATCTCTATAGTACTGCATCCATAAAGCTTGTTTGTCACACGTGTGAAGGAGAGTTGAACAGGACTACTGCTTGTTTTGAGATCATTGCAGCGTTCTATTTCGTTGTCACCGAAACCCCTCTACAATCGATATGATATTGAACTAGAACGAGACCTTAAAGCGGATATACTGTGATGGAGGCGATTATTTCGGCACGATATTGAAGCATGAGCAGAGTGCTCCATGAGACAAGACCTCCGATCTCGCAAGGAAGCAAGTTAATATTAAATTAGGACCTCTGATCTTTCAAACAGGTACTGTAATTCTGCTTTAAATACAACGTCCCATCCATTTAAACATTTAAATATAATTGTTCCATCAGCTGCACGTTGCGTGTGGGCGGAGCCCACATTCAGCAAAACACACCATAGAGACTGTCTGTGGGTGTATGTGTGTGTGTATGTATGTGTGAGAGAGAGAGAGAGAGACTGCCTACAGAGTCAGTCAGAGATGAAAGGAGGCTTAACTCTCTTTCGAGAGAGCACAGTGCCGTATTGTCTTTTTTTAAGTTGTTTAATTCAGTAAATGTTTAATAAATGTGGCGCGCTTAGCCGAATGTGAGCAAAACATGGCTCATCTGGACCTCCGATCCCTCAAGGAATCAAGTTAAAGTTGAGTTTGGACCTCCAATCTGTCAAGCAGGGAATGCTCTTTAAATTCCCCATCATAAAATGCTCCAGCGTCCTGCATGTGGGTGGAGCCCGCATTCAGCGAAGCACGCCACAATACACAAATGTCAGAGATGTGTATTGTGTGTGTGTGTGTGTGTGTGTGTGTGTGTGTGTGTGTGTGTGTGTGAGAGAGAGAGAGATAGAGAGACAGTGTTGTGTGTGTATGTGCGTTAATAAAAATGTTTAATTATGGTTTAATTAATAAATGTCAATAAAAGAGTTTAATATGTTAATAAAATGTTTAAATGGTTTGATAAATATTTTTTTTTGCTTTAAAAACATTTCATTACAAAATGGTGTACTTTTATCATTTTTAAAGGGTTTATGGGGTAGTCTTGGGAGCCTTGGAACAAATCAGGCGTTTTACATGTAAACTGTGCCTCTACTTATGAAACTTCCGTGTTACGAAAAAGGCGCTGGAACGGACTAATTTCGTAAGTAGGGGCCGACTGTATTACAATTACATAAAATTACAATTATCTAATAGATATAAAATAATGCTGCTACTACTACTGCTACTGATAATAATAATAATAATAATAATAATAATAATAATAATAATAATAATAATTCACTACCCCATACAACAGCTCCATTGAAAAAAGAAATTTAAAAAGTTGGACAAATACCAACCCCTGGTCATCAAACTTAAAAAGCCGTAGAATATAAATGTGCAGGTTATACTTATTGGTGCTCTTGAAACAACCATAAAGATCTTCTTAAAAAAAACAAAAACAAAAAAAAAACCTCGTAGAAATCAGAATTGAGACCAAGATTGCGGAACTGCAGAAAATAGTAATCCTAAACTTCTCAGGAAACTCCTCAAGTTTTGAGGATACTTGCTGTGATCAAGCCTTAAGGACAAATATGAATCATTTGCAAATAATGCGCAACCAATAGTTAATAATAATGTTCTTCTTCTTCTTCTTCTTCTTCTTCTTATTATTATTATTAGTAGTAGTAAATAAATAAATTTATAATAATATAAAATTAGAAACTGCTTTCACAAACCACAGCTCATGCCCATTTTGCTCAAAAATTGTGTTGTACCAATGTCCACATAAATTATTAATCCTCTGATTTACATTTGGAGTCTTAGCCGTTTACGACTCATACAAAATTAACATCACTCCCAGCACACCTCCGAATGAGCTTATAGATGTTTAAAAGATGTACACTGGAAGGCAAAACATCTCGGTCAGATTTCAGTAGGTCACTATAGGTTAATGTCTACATTTTCTTTAAAAAATATTTTTGAAAAAATATCCCTTGAGAGCTGTTATCGTAAATGTTTTATTATCTGTCATCACATATACAGATGAAACAGAAAAAGCTTATCTAGAATATCTGTAGTGGTACTTTTATACAGCGAACCTCTGTACTGTTGAGTGGGATAAATAGTGTACTCCTGAAAATTGTAGCATTTTGAAATATTCTTAAAGTCTGACACCAAGGCTAAAAATGGCCCGTTTGTCTCTTTTAACACACTGGTTAATAATAAACAAAAACAAAAAAACAAACAAACAAACCAATACAATAAGACCTGATAATAAAGTTCTCCGGTTTAAAACTACATTATTTATGCCATATCCCTATTCAAGGCACCCACCTAATACTCATATTCATAACCATGCATTTCTTTTAAGTGGCTTTACAAATCAAGCTGCTTTTACTATTGGATTTGATTTTATCCCCGATGTCAAATCATGACTTCCACTGTGAGTGCAATTTCATACATAAAAAAACCCTTCTACCTTAAATTGATTTCGCCTTATACATTCGCTTCTCTAACTCTGTAATGAGCTTTTGATCAAGTGCAGCTTGACTCACAATAACATCTTCTGCCACCGAGACAAATATAGAAGAACAAAATGAGTCAACACATGCTCACACGTGAACACAACAAGGATCCTTCTGGTAGGTGTGAAAATAAGCATTTGAAAATATCTGAACTCTAAATGTTGTGATTCAGGTGGTGGGTCTGAGTTACATCACTGTGATAATGACTATAAACACCGTCTCGTCTAACAGTGTTTGTGATCAACCATAAGCAGGTAAGATCTTGAATGTTTAGGAATATAAACAAACACTCATCAGAGGTCTAGAAACAGCAATCAAGCAAATAAAAACAAAGGAATCCAGCCTAAGCACACAGCCAACACGCCAGCAAAAATTTACTTTTGTGTTGCCATGACTTCGTTCAGAGGTTACGAGACGGGTACAGAGTATGAGAACAAAATGTGTGATAAGGGTTTCAAAATACAGTGATCCCTCGCTACTTCACAGTTCAGTTCCTGCGGCATCAGTGCATCGCAGGTTTTTCAAAACTATTCATCGAAAAATAAAAAAAAGTAAGGAAATTAAGGAAAATGCTTCAAAACAAGGCCAATTATGCAAAAAAAAAACAACAAAAAACCCCCCAAAAAACAAAAAACAAAGCTCCAAAACAAAAAAAAACAACCCAAAACCCCCCAACAAAACTACTTACATTTTAATGTGAGGTGTGCATCTGTATGCGCGCATGCCTCTGTATGTGTGTGTGTATTTATATTTTATTTACATCTTATGCATTATTTTTGAATGTTTAATTATTATTACAGACGCTCCACGACTTACGTTTTAGTTTGGTTCCGGACGGCCGAACGTAAGGTGAAAAAACGTACGTTGTTACTGTATGTTCCAGTGACGTATGACGTTCATACCGTACTATACATCCATAAATACCATTACTGTGTCTCATAAAACACCCCGAAATCAATTATTATAAACATAACATTGTAAAATAATATCAAATATATCAAATAATATCAACTTTAATTTCAAACAGATTAATTCAAGCAAAATAATTTCAAATACATAAATTTTAATCAAATTCACTCATCAAATACAGTATCACATATAACCTTTAACATGCTCTGTCATGAGATTTTTCTGCTTGTAAATGGTTCTGATGGTCGACGGAGCCATTTAGAAGAAACGTGCAACATTCACGTGTTTTTCACCAGCATCCATTTTCCTGATAATAGCCATCTTCGTTTTTAACGTGATGGCTTGCCGCTTTTTCTGATTACCGCTATCACTAGTAGGCTTGCGTTTCTGACCAACCATATTTGCTTAGGGTTACAAAAGTCCACAAAACAGTGTAAACACAAAGATCACAGAGACAACGTCTTAACACAAGGGTAACACGCGGTGAACTGGGACGAAGGAGGGCATGTTCAGTCTGTCGTTTGTAAACAATGGATGCAGCGTCCTGCGCTAGTAGCGTATTACGTCAGCACACTACGTAGGTACGTCTTGTAGTCCAGAGAGCACGCTAAACTCAAAATTTGACAATTTTTTTTAACGTAAAATTGAAAAATACGTAAAGCAGGGAGTGTTTGTATAAGCATTTACGTATTTATTGATATTACATACACATATACGTCAGTCGGGGGAGAGGTCCGATCCTACTTCGCAGAAATTCGGCGTTCGCGGAGGGTCTCGGTCCCCATTAACTGTAAAAAGTGAGGATTCACTGTATATGACACTAAGTAGTTTGAAGAAAAATTGTTTTCTATGATAAAGTTGAATTCAAAATGGATTTTATAGATATATAAATATTTTTTCCAACATAAACTCAACTGTTACCAAAAAAAAAAGAACAAAATTTAATATTTTTATATATCACAGTACTTTCCAGCCATTCATCCTTCCATTCAGTCAGTTTTCCATCCATCCTTTCTCGATACCACTTATATTTCAGGGTCTCAGGGGAAATGAGCCAATCCCATCTCACATTGGACATTGGGTGAGTCCATTTCAGGACCAATACTTTTCAGTTAAATTTACGTCTGAAAATTTAATTCCGGTTGCCAGGGATTGCAAGAAAAATACAGAGGTGAGAACGACAGTCAATCTCTGGAAGGTCAGAAAAGGAAAAACCCCAAAAACTTGCCATCAAATATTCTCAAGTTGTACGAATGAAGTGTACCTAAGCTCACGAATGCATTTTAAAGGAAGAGAGTTGTTGCACCAAATTTTGACACTGTTGGATTTAGTAAAGTTTTAGTATACAGGGATCCCTCACTTTCCCCGGATAATTGGGACCGAGATCCCCCACGACCACCAAATTCCACAAAGTAGGACCCCCCCCCCCCCCCCCGACTGATGTATACATACATGTATATGCGTATATAATATCAATAAAAATATATTCAATGCTATAATTGCTTATAACAATTAAACATTAAAAATTAATGAATAAGATATTAATAAGATATAGATACACACATACAAGCGCACTCAGATGTGCACCTCACAAAAATGTAAGGAGTTTTGATGGGAGATTTTGGGTTGTTTTTTGTTTGTTTAGGTTTTTTTTTTTTTTTTTTTTTTTTTGAATAATTGGCCTCGTTTTTGCGGCATTTTCCTTAACTTTTCCCCTATTCTTCCTTAATTACCTTATTTCTTAATTCGATGAATATTTAAAAAACCCCACGATGCACTGAAGCCGCATGAACTGAAGCACGAAGTAGCGAGGGATCCCTGTAATATAGATTTTTACAATACATTGTTTTATTTTTGAAGGCATATTGCCTTTTCTTTACAAGTGCACAAGAGCTTTGTACAGTACTCTATGTAGCCTGAAATGCTGATGCATACAGATCATGATGCTATAGCATTAGAAACCACATGACACTTAAATTTTTCATTCATTTACTCATCTATTCATTTGCTGAGCTGCTTCATCTTATTTAGGTCATGGGAAGGATGGAGACTATTTCAAACAACTCTTGGTGTGGTGGACTAGACCCTCAACAGCTCAGCAATCCAATGCAGAACGACCATAGACACAACCCTTCACTCTTACACTTGGAGGCAATTTGGAAGACAGTTAGTACAATGTTCTTGTGATTTTTCTGTGGGAGGAAACCAAAGTACCAGGAGAAAACCCATCCAAGCACAGAAACAGCCTTGCCAAGCCTCAGATTCTTGCTGAGATGTGGATGTGCACCACGCCAAAATCTTAAATTGAATTTATTAATTTCTTTATTTTCTTTCCGGGTTGGCCATTGGATTTCTGTCAGCATGTTTCTGCCCTGCGATGGCCTGGTAAGCTGTCCAGGATGGACCCACCCTCAATCAACATCGGCTGAGATGGGCGCCAGCCTCTCTATGACCCTAATTAGGATTTTGCGGTTCAGAAAATGAATGAATGAATGAATATATATTCTTTTTATTGAATAGTAGTAGTAGGAGGAGGCCTTCATTAGTAAATGTTGACTATAGAAATATAGAAATTGCGGCAGCCTAGAGAAAGCCTGGTTTTGCCTCAGCGACAGCGCCACATGTGGCTGGTGAGACCAATGCAGGAGTGGCAATCTCAGCCACATTGGCCGCACGTGTGGTTAATTGGGGTGGCTGTATTGGTGTGCGCCTTCCGCTTGGATCTCTTTTCGTTTCCATTAAAGAATTGTTGTAATGTAATGTCTTTGAAAGTATTTTCACAATTTTCCACAAAATCTCGCTTGAGCTGTTCACACTTATAAATCACAAGTTCAAAAGTATGTGGACACCTGAGCAGCACCACATATATGCTTGAATACCCAGTTCCCATTTTCTTTTTCTGTTATAATCACCTCCACTTTCCTGAAAAGGTTATTTTTATTATATTTTAAAGCATGGCTGTAAGGATTTGCTCATTCAACCACAAGAGCATTAATGAGGTCAGGCACTAATTTTGCGTGAGGGGCCTGGGCCACTGTCAGCATTTCAGCTTATTTCAAATCTGTTCAGTTGGATTGAGTTCGGACTTTATACGGGCCACACAAGTTCTATCTGGTGTTTTTTTTTTTTTTCTAATTCAGCGGTAAGAAAGGCTAATTCTATTTCCCAGCATTGTTAAAATTCTCTCTTTGTGATTCATTCACAGCTGAAATTATTGCAAGAACTCCCATCGGTCTGTTGTAGCCACACAACATATAGATTGAATATTACAGGGCTCATTCTAAACCTCACACTATTGTCCTAAATAACAGGCCACTCTATTATATAATATGCAATGATTCACCCATTCATTAATTTTCTGAATTCCTTAATCCTAATTAGGGTTACAGGGAGTCTGGTGCCCATCTCAGCCGACTCTGAGCAAGGGAAGAGAATTAATCAAGACAAAAAGTGAAAAAAACATTCATTCATTTGCTGAACTGCTGAAACCTATACGTGTTGACTCTGGTCAGATGCAGGGTGCACTGTGAACAGCTGGGCTGTCCATCACAGAGCAACACATACACACATCCATTCACACTCAAATCTACACTAAGAGGCAAAGTGGAACAGCCAATTAGCCTGAGAGTGCCCAGAGGAAATCCACGCAAGCACAGGAAGAACATGCAAACTCCACACAGAAATGCTTTCGGCGAGTCTGGGACTCGAACCCCTGACCTTCTTGCTGTAATGTCTTTACTGGTACAAAGTAATTAATTCAATCAATCATTCTTCAAATATCAAACTTATTTTTAGTTAAGCTTCACGTTGACATTTGGAAATAATAGAAATACATTAGTGGCATTTGCCCGAATATGAAATTTACTCATTTATAAATGAAGCAAAGGCTGTGCAACAGTACTGATCCTTAATCATTACCTTGATCTTATTAGTTTGAACATGTCAAGATGAAGCTTTAACGAGGGGGAAATGTGACTAACATGCAAAGCAGGAAGAACTCTCGTTCAAACATCGTCAAAGAAATTAAACTTAATGGAGCACATCCACAGCTTTTTCTGAGAATGAAAAATCATCCTTCAAACAAAACAGGAAGGAGCTGAAAGTCGAAACCTTACACTTCCCACCGTCTTCTCTCTCATTAAGATCTGTGTGTGTGTGTTTTCTGCGACAGTGTAAATGTAAATTTGAGAGCTGTTCATACATCATCTATTACAATATGAGCTAATAAGGCAAGACAAATATACATGGACATAGACACAGAGAGAAGAATTACCGATAGGGCAAACTGATACTCTAACTACACACACACACACACACACACACACACACACACACACACACACAGATATTATGTTCGTTCATGGCACCATGCCACTGTCAAACGTGACTAGAATATGGAATGTCAAGGTTCGATCGCTATGCACCACACACACACACACATATCGAGTGTGTGTGTGTGTGTGTGTGTGTGTGTGTGTGTGTGTGTGTAGGAGAGAGAGAGAGAGAAACAGAAAGACTAAACTCTAATTAGACATCAGTTTCCACCTCTCAGAGTGATTCTCGGTGGAAGGTCTTGAGTCTCAGTGTCCCTGAAGTGATGCTTTATCTAACTGCCTGCCCTCCGCTCTTTGCCTTCCTGCTCTGTTCTACACTTATGTCTCAATTTTGCTCCTCTATCTCTCCTCTTCTCCACACTTCAGTCAAATACTGCTAGAGGTGCTCCTCCCTCTCTTACTCGGCTCGTGCCATAGAGTCCTCCTTTTCGCTCTCTCTCTCTCTCTCTCTCTCTCTCTCTCTGCCCCTCCCTCTCGGTTCCTCTCTCCCTGTATCAGACGTTTTAACAGATGCGCCGTGCACAGTTGCTTCTCTCGGGTTCCTGTGCTCGCTCGCACACTGCCCCACTTGCAGACTTTTGCAGGTGGGGAGGAAAAAATGGCAGAAGCAACTACCAAAAGCAAGAAAATCAAACGGATGAAGATAAAACAATTGGAATAGGAGAACTCAAAATACGGATGGGAACTGCTAAAAATAACTGGCACGCCAAAGACTGCCTAGATAAAATCCATCATGTCTCTTTTCTTTTTTCTATAATCTTTCAGGATACCTGTTCTGACCCACGGGATTAAAAATGACTTAAAATTCAATCAACGGCCGAGGAGAGAGACAGAGGGATGAAAAAGAGGGGGTTTGTCCTCTGAAGAGATTCAGCAGCATACAGCTGGTGAGAGCAAGAGCAAGGGATTGTTAGAGAGAGAGAGAGCGAGAGAGAGAGAGAGAGGTCTCTCTTTTAAAGGAAGTGACTCGTCTGACTTTGCTCTCCTTCAGGACTGTTCGTCAGTCAAGGTTTAACAAGTGAACAGGTCAGTGTGTGTGTGTGTGTGTGTGTGTGTGTGTGTGTGTGTGTATGATCATTTGAGGAGCAGATGTCAATGTTGTTGAAAAGGAGGCCAGTGACGAATATGAAGACATCACAGTTTTGCCAGATTGGCAGATAAATGGGACGATAAAGTAAAAAAAAAAATAGAAGAAATGTCTGACTGGAAACTGTTTTGTGTGTGCTGCTTGCATGCGTGCATACATACATGCATCATACACACACATACTCATTTATAGTCTAAATGTTCAATCCAAATGCATTAATTTTACACATATCTTGCTGTCTCTATGCTGTCACTCTGACGAAAGGTTGGCTGATGAGCTTGAGATGATTGACAAGTTAGAGAGAACAGAAAACTGGGCTGGTATGAGATTAGGAGGCTGTGTGACTTAGTGAGCAGAAGTCACACACACATACAGAGAGAGAGAGAGAGAGAGAGAGAGAGAGAGAGAGAGAGAGAGAGAGAAGAGGGAAATAGGGGAGAGAGGTAGACAGCAAGTTTAAAGGAGAACCAGCAAAGCAAAAAAATTCTACGTTGACATTTCAAAAAAAAATAAATAAATTAAAAATAAAAAAAAAAAAAAAATGAGGTGTTAAATGAGGTGAGATGCTACCGTGATGTTAACATTAAACATACAGGTACACAGAGAAAGGGATTAATGAATATAGAAGTGTGAATAAGATCTCTTACACTTACCTAAATTGAGGAAGATCGGAGAGAGAGAGAGAGAGAGAGAGAGAGAGAGAGAGAGAGAGAGAGAGAAGAACTGGAAAAAAAATATCATACCCTTTAATATGGTCACATTAGCCCCTGAATAATAAAATGCTTGATTACTAACCCTCTCAAATAGTTTCATCTTTTCTATATGTTCCTTTCTTCCTTAATTGTTCTCTCGTTGTTTTATTTTTGGCACAGGGGACTGTTTCTACTCTCGGACGTTAAGCATCTGCAACCAGGCTTCATTGATTAAACGCACCATATGACCACTGGAAATTGTAACTAATCTGTTATAGACAGACAACGAGGAGGAATGAGCAATAACCTCAGACAACTTATAACAAACCGATAAACACATCCAAGAGGGAGAAGGAAAGAAGGAAGGATGGGTGAAATGACTGAAAAATAAAGTCTAGGGAGAGGGAGAGAGCGAGAGAAAGAGAGAGACAGAACAGAGCCATTCGAGTAAAAAAAGCAGCCTGGTGTCTCTGGAAGACTTTGAGAAGAAACGTGATGTGTGCAATGAACCCAGATGCGGCGAGAGACTTGGGAACATTCTGGAAATTCAGTGAATAAAGTTCAGCAGCATTTCACAGAACAGACACCCCGGACCTGAACAGAGGATACACAACTGCACATGGATACAGTCTCCGTCACACACATATATATCCCATAGACACAGCACGGGAAACTCACGATTGCAGACATGAGCTGATTGAGTCCTGCAACTGACACAGACAAGTAAGGTAACATTATTTACTATTCCACACTAACATTACGCAAGCAGCAGAATGAACTTACTGCAAGCTGGACCAAGTTCTTAGGACACACACACACACACACACACACACACACACACACACACACACATATATATATATATATATATATATATATATATATATATATATATTCATTTCATCATTTTTGCTTAATCATTGCAGCTGGCTGTCCTGTGGTATTTGTGGATGATGTATTGCTGTTGCTATGGTGCTTATTTCCAGGTTTTAAAATCCCTGTTTGTTTTAGATATAATATGTGAAAAAGAAATTGAATAGAATACTGTGGGAATGTGTACTCAAGCTTTCTGCCGTTTCACAAATCATTACTTAAATTTGCTCATCACACTTATAGCTATCCAGAGATTGGCAGGCAGCTAATAGATGGATGGATATATGGATGACATGATGGATGGATAGTTGTATTTAATGTTAGAATGATGGACTGAAGTCATACAAAATGAACGCACTTAATTATCCAATGTATACACACACACTTTATTTTGTGCATGCACACTGTGCAAAAATACCAGTACACATGCCAGATAGTTGTAGATATAACAACTCTGGTGTAATGCAATGCTTTATTTCTTTATATGCTTTATATTTTATGTTTATATGATGAGTGCTCCAAATATTAATTATATTTACTGTATACTTGAAGTTAGTTAACAGTGCATATGCATGAGAGACACAATCGTTAACACGTTAGCCTCACAGCAAGAAGGTCCTGGCTCCGATTCCCTGGATTGGACGTTACTATATGGAGTTTGCATGGTTTCTCTGTGCTTGCATGTGTTTCCTCTGGGTCCTGAGGTTTCCTCCCACAATACAAAGATATGCACATCAGGTTAACCGGCTGTTCCATAATGTTCTTAGGTGTGAGTGTGGGTGTGAATGGTTGTCCGTGTTGCTGAGCAACAGTCTGGCAAGCTGTTTAGGGTGCACCCTGCATTTGCACAGTGTCAGCTGAGATAGGCACCAGCCTCCCTGTGACCCTATTGGGAGTAAGCGGAATACATGATACAACACATTATTGGGGCTCTTACTTCTAATAAATAAATAAATAAATTCCTAATTCTTATAAATAAATAACCCTGATGGTGTATTCTATTCTTATTGCATGATTTTTTCCTCTGTATGAATGAACAAATATTGCTGTATATATATTTTTACTGACAAAGCTTGAACAAGAAGACATTATTTGATCGACTGTCAAAAACATACCACTGTTGTTGTTCTTGTTGTTGTCTAGGACTAACAACTGTAACACAAGGGTGAGTCATGTGATGCTAAAATATAACCATCATACATGAATGACTCCGTCAAAAGATCTCTCGTTTGCACTACAGCAGAGTGATTAAGAGCGTCACTCGAGGTGATCTATACCAGTTCTAAGTATGGATACGGCTTTCGCGCAGACGAGTGACCAAACTTATGCTATGACTTGCAATTTTTTTATTTAATTGGAGAAGACAAGAATCAACAGCATGCCTCTTATTAAGCTTATTGATGAACATGAATTGCAGCCAACAGGTAAGGCTGGAAATTCATCCTTCAACTTTAGTTATCACCAAAAAAAAACCCCAAAACAAAACAAAAAACCGTTCTTATGCAGGCAGTGATTAACTGAAAATCACTATGTTTTGTGATTTATAGTCACTGTGCCCAGTGTGTCTTCAATGTTAAATGGAAAAACACGTAAAGAAAGCCTTGCTAGGAGAGACTTGATCAGCATGATGGCATTGCAGCTTGGTGGCTTTGGGACTTAATCAGATTGATGGCACTGGGACTTGATCAGATTGACACTAGATTTGATCAGACTGATGGCACTGGGACTTGATCAGACTGATGGCACTGGGACTTGATCAGACTGATGGCATTGGCATTAGAACAGGTTTGAGGTATTGGGACTTGATCAGATTGATGGCATTGGCATTTGAACAGCTTTGAGGTATTTATACTTGATCAGATTGATGGCACTGGGACTTGATCAGACTGATGGCACTGGGACTTGATCAGACTGATGGCATTGGGACTTGATCAGACTGATGGCATTGGCATTAGAACAGGTTTGAGGTATTGGGACTTGATCAGATTGATGGCACTGCGGCTTGAACAGATTGATGGCATTGGCATTTGAACAGCTTTGAGGTATTTGTACTTGATCAGATTGATGGCACTGGGACTTGATCAGATTGATGGCATTTGAACAGTTTTGTGGTATTGGGACTTGATTGATGGTACTGCTATTTGATCAGATTAATGGTATTGGCATTTGAACAAGTTTGAGGTACTGGGACTTGATCAGATTGATTGCATTGGGACTCGATCAGATTGATGGCATTGGCATTTGAACAGGTTTGAGGTATTGGGACTTGATCAGATTGATGGCACTGGGACTGGATCAGATTGATGGCACTGGGATTTGAACAACTTGGAGGTATTGGTACTTGATCAGATTGGTGGCATTGGGACTTGATCAGATTGATGGTACTGACATTTGATCAGATTGATAGTATTGGCATTTGAACAGGTTTGAGGTATTGGAACTTGATCAGATTGATGGTATTGGCATTTGATCAGATTGATGGCATTGGCATTTGAACAGGTTTGAGGTACTGGGACTTGATCAGATTGATGGATTGGGGCTTGATCAGATTGATGGCATTGGGGCTTGATCAAATTGATGGCATTGGGACTTGATCAGATTGATGGCACTGGGAATTGATCAGATTGATGGTATTAGTATTTGAACAGCTTTGAGGTATTGGGACTTGATCAGATTGATGGTACTGACATTTGAACAGGTTTGAGGTATTGGGACTTGATCAGATTGATGGTATTGGGACTTGATCAGATTGATGGTACTGGCATTTGAACAGGTTTGAGGTATTGGAACTTGATCAGATTGATGGTATTGGCATTTGATCAGATTGATGGCATTGGCATTTGAACAGGTTTGAGGTACTGGGACTTGATCAGATTGATGGATTGGGGCTTGATCAGATTGATGGCATTGGGGCTTGATCAAATTGATGGCATTGGGGCTTGATCAGATTGATGGCACTGGGAATTGATCAGATTGATGGTATCAGTATTTGAACAGCTTTGAGGTATTGGGACTTGATCAGATTGATGGTACTGACATTTGAACAGGTTTGAGGTATTGGGACTTGATCAGATTGATGGTATTGGGACTTTATCAGATTGATGGTACTGGCATTTGAACAGGTTTGAGGTATTGGAACTTGATCAGATTGATGGTATTGGCATTTGATCAGATTGATGGCATTGGCATTTGAACAGGTTTGAGGTACTGGGACTTGATCAGATTGATGGATTGGGGCTTGATCAGATTGATGGCATTGGGGCTTGATCAAATTGATGGCATTGGGACTTGATCAGATTGATGGCACTGGGAATTGATCAGATTGATGGTATTAGTATTTGAACAGCTTTGAGGTATTGGGACTTGATCAGATTGATGGTACTGACATTTGAACAGGTTTGAGGTATTGGGACTTGATCAGATTGATGGTATTGGGACTTGATCAGATTGATGGTACTGGCATTTGAACAGGTTTGAGGTATTGGAACTTGATCAGATTGATGGTATTGGCATTTGATCAGATTGATGGCATTGGCATTTGAACAGGTTTGAGGTACTGGGACTTGATCAGATTGATGGATTGGGGCTTGATCAAATTGATGGCATTGGGGCTTGATCAAATTGATGGCATTGGGGCTTGATCAAATTGATGGCATTGGGACTTGATCAGATTGATGGCACTGGGAATTGATCAGATTGATGGCACTGGGAATTGATCAGATTGATGGTATTAGTATTTGAACAGCTTTGAGGTATTGGGACTTGATCAGATTGATGGTACTGGCATTTGAACAGGTTTCAGGTATTGGGACTTGATCAGATTGATGGTACTGGGACTTGATCAGATTGATGGTATTGGCATTTGAACAGGTTTGAGGTATTGGGACTTGATCAGATTGATGGTACTGGCATTTGAACAGGTTTGAGGTATTGGGACTTGCTCAGATTGATGGTATTGGCATTTGAACAGGTTTGAGGTATTGGGACTTGATCAGATTGATGGTATTGGGACTTGATCAGATTGATGGTACTGGCATTTGAACAGGTTTGAGGTATTGGGACTTGATCAGATTGATGGTATTGGCATTTGAACGGGTTTGAGGTATTGGGACTTGATCAGATTGATGGTATTGGCATTTGAACAGGTTTGAGGTATTGGGACTTGATCAGATTGATGGTATTGGCATTTGAACAGGTTTGAGGTATTGGGACTTGATCAGATTGATGGTATTGGCATTTGAACAGGTTTGAGGTATTGGGACTTGATCAGATTGATGGTATTGGCATTTGAACAGGTTTGAGGTATTGGGACTTGATCAGATTTATGGTACTATGGCTTGATCGGCTTGATCAGATTGATGGCATTGGGACTTGATCAGACAGATTGCACTGGGCCCTGATCAGATGAATGGCATTGGCATTTGAACAGGTTTGAGGTATTGGGACTTGATCAGATTGATGGCGCTAGGAATTGATCAGACTGATGGTATTGGTATTTGAACAGCCTTGAGGTATTGGAACTTTATCAGATTGATGGTACTGGCATTTGAACAGGTTAGAGGACTTGATCAGATTGACGGAACTGGGACTTGATCAGATTGACGGAACTGGGACTTGATCAGATTGAATGCACTGGGACTTGATCAGATTGATGGCACTGGGACTCACTATAAGTTGATATACCACTAACTGCTTTAAACGCAATCCATACAGGCCAAGACTTGAAATGTCTCAGTATTGTTTTCCACAGCTGGACATACAGGACACTGTACTGTAACCAGCCGTGAGAATGTGAATGTTCAGACGCTGTCTGGCAGGAAATGGACTGTTAAGTCAGGTGAGGTTATTTGTTACTGTTGGTAGGTTGGTTTTTGTTTAATTCATATAGAATGAAACAAAATGGTGGGAATCCAACATCTTTTTAATCAGATTTACTCGACTGCTCATGTGACGCGCACAGATGTCACTGCATGCATGGGTTGATTTGTGCAGATGGTTTAAATGCACAAACACAAGTCAAATTAGAAACAGATGTGGCTTTGCTAAAATACTAAGTCTTAGATTACGCTTGATTCATTAGGTCGGCGGCGTTGAGGTTTATATATATATATATATATATATATATATATATTCCACCTCTCAAAATTTCTTTCTATTACAATCACACAGCAGAATCCATGCCAGCACTGCAGGGATGATTATATAAAAATGAGGGAAAAAAATCCCCTGACATTAGTAGATTCATTAGCTATTACCACACACACACACACACACACACACACACACACACACACACACACACGAGTCATACTCCCTATGCCTTTCTCCCGCCACACCAGGTGAAAAGGTTTCAACACGTGTCCAACAGCACACTCTGCTCTATGCATATTCATACAGAAAGAACACTTCACTCAGCAGGATTCTTTCATTGTCCCTCCCCCTCTATGTCCCTCTCAGTCCATCTCCATCCTGGACATCCGCTCAATATCTCGAAAGAATGCTGAGAGGAGGTGGCATTAGGACTGGTAATTGTGCCCACTGTTGCCATGCCAACATCAATGCCATCACCCTGTGTTTTCAACCATCCACCGAACTCTCTTTCTCTTCCTCACTCACACTGTCCCTATGGGAAAGAGGAATGTGTTTATGTCCCTCACCCTTTTCCTCAACTAGCTCATCTTTCTCCCCACTTCCATTCGCTCCCACGCTCAGTGAAACGATCCTGTGATTGTCGACTCCTCCTCTCGACTGGCTCCATCGTCTAGTCCATCCCTGCTTAACAAGGCATGTAGTGATCGGCCATATATGCTCTGCCACCTCTCCCCTCCCCCTGGTCTGAATGTGGGTTAATTAGCAGTTAGCATGTAGCAGTGAGTGAACAGCAGGCTTTGATGAGAACCGCCAGACGGCTATGTGAAAAAAATACAAACAGACAGAAATAGAGAAAGAGAGAGAAATGGGGTGTGGGGGTATGACAGCAGAATCAGCATTTATTACAGACACATGATGCTGCCAAATGTTTCATATCATTAACCAACCTGGACGCTGTCCTACTGAATTCATACAGCATAAATACAGTCCCTACACTCCTCTATCTGTGTGTGTGAGAGTGCGTGCTAGAGTCGGCAGAAAACAAGTAATTGTTCTCATACTATTCAAATTGTCATAATTTCTAAGCAGGCGGCACAGTGGCGTAGTGGTTAGCACGTCCGCCTCACAGCAAGAAGACCTGGGTCCCATTCCCACCCTGGGCGTTTCTGTGTGGAGTTTGGTATGTTCTTCCCCGTGCTTGTGTAGGTTCCTTCTGGGTACTCTGGTTTCCTCCCACCGTCCAAAAACATGCACATTAGGTCAATTGGCAGTTCCAAATCCTTCCTAGGTGTGAGTGTGAATGATTGTGTGAGTGTTGGCCCTGTGATGGCCTGGTGAGAGGTCCAAGGTGTACCCTGCTCTCCCCGGAGTCTGCTGAGATGGGCGTCAGCCTACCCGTGACCCTCATTAGTATTAAGTAGTTTAGAAAATGAATGAATGTATTTTTAAGGAGAAATTTGACACTGGAACATAATTTTTTATTCCATCTAATTTTCTGAACAGCATTATTCTTTATTAAGGCTGCCCACAGGGGAGATAACCTTGAACAACTCATCAGACAATGCAAGGTCAACACAAGCATACAACCATTCACATTTACACCCAGGGGCAATCAAAAATCTCAATCAAGAAAATATGCATACCTTTGCACTGTGTGAAGAAAACAGAGCACCCAGAAGAAACCCACATCAGTATGCGAAGAACATGCAAACTCCACACAGAAACACCCTTGCCAAGCATAGAGCTCAAACCCAGGACTTTCTTGCTATGAGGTGGAAGTGCTAACCACTACAGCGCTGCACAACCCAGCATGTCTGTTGAAAACGTTGGCTGAATTAGTGTTACTGTTGTAGCTTGGGGATAAATAAATGTATGCATTTTTAATATTTATATTTAGCTTCCTTAAGGCATTCATGTATGTTAAATATAATATTACTTGCAATTATTATTATTATTACAATGGTACCTTGACTTATGAGTGTCTTTTATAATGAATCTTCCATGATACGAGCTTCAATCTCACCAAAGATCTGTCCCATTCAACGAGCAAAATTTTGATTTACAAGCTCTGGTGAAATTGCACATCCTCTATAGTAGGTGGCAGTGGCGCTCTCACTGTGTTCCCTACACCTACTGTAGATGATGAGCAATTACACTTAAGTCTAGTACAGTATGGCATGTTCCCCAGGGTTACATGTGCCCCCCAGCATCAAGAAGGACTGGCCTTGTGGGAGCTCACCACGAGCCTTTCCTTGCTGGCATCTGTAGTGTGCACATGCGCAAAATTCTCCTTGTCCTCCTTCTCTGTTACGCACCCCCTCATGCCTGTCCACGTGACATCTTTGTCGCAGTTGATGATCGGAAGGGTTAGTTGACTTATTGTTTATTCTTGCTTTATTATTATTTATTATTATTAATGTTAATGTACATGTATTATTATTATTATTATTATTATTATTATTATTATTATTATTAACTATTTATTGTTTTCACATGTTTATCTTTAATTTTGATCAAATATACATGTTTATGTCAGGTTATGAGCGTTTGGGAGGGGGGGTTAGAATGAATTAATTGGTTTTCTATTTTTTTCTATGGGAATTTGTTTTATTTAAACATTTTGACTGATGAGCTCGGAATTGATTAATTCGTAAATCAAGGTACCACTGTATTTTTTTGTTTGTTTGTTGGAAATATGAATAATAATTAAAAAAGCAGTTATTTATGAATTTCCCTTGACCTATATTTCATTGCAGACAGTATGAACCGAAGATATTTTATGTTTGTCTTGTCAACATCATTTGATTTGTAAATAAACATTCATTCTTGACATTCAGGCTTACAGCACATTCCAAAAAAGTTGGGACAGTGGAAATTTAGGGGTAGTAATGTGGTATTATAACTAAATAATGATGTAATTTTAAACTAGTGATGTAAAAAGGTGATTGCAATCATGATTTTTTACAAAAGCAGCATCCAGGAAAGGCCTAGTTCTTTAGAAACAAGGATGGGCAGAGGATTGCCAGTATGCCATGAAGCATACACCAAGTGCATGGAAAAATTAATTGAAATGATGAAGAAAAATATTTCAAAGAAAGATAGGAAGAGATTTGGGCATTTTTCCCTCCACGGTGCATAACAGTGAAAAGATTTGTGGAGTCTGGAGGAATTATTGTGCGCAAAGGGCAAGCACGCAAGCCCAAACTGAATGGCCGTGATCGCCGAGTCCTCAGATGGCACTGCATTAAAAATCTTCAATAAGTGACATAACTGCATGGGCTCAGGACTACTTCGGGAAATCCCTCTCAAACACGAGAGTACGCAGTTACATTAAGAAATGCCAGATAGAACTGTACCGTGCCAGAAGGAAGCCTGCATAAATAGTATCCAAAAGCACTGTTGGGTTCTCTGGGCTCGGAAGCATCTGGGATGGTCCATCGCGCAGTAGTGACGTGTATTGTGTTGAGATTAATTAGTTTTGAATTATTTTTTGGAATAACTGAACACCATGTGCTGAGGACCAAAGAGGAAATGGACCATCCAGACTGTTACCAGCTACAAGTCGAAAATCCAGGGTCTCTCATGGTATGGGGTTGTGTCAGTGCTTTCGGCAAAGGTAACTTTGATGGCATCATTAATATGAAGAAGTACGTCTCGATTTTGGATGAACAAATGCTGCCTTCAAGGCGATGTCTTTTCCAGGGACACCCATACTTATTTCAGTAAGATAATGCCAAACCACATACTGCGCACATAGCAATGGCATGGGTGGGTAAGAAGAGGGTGCACGTGCTTCAGTGGCCTGGCTGCAGCCCTGATTTGTGTCCCATAGAGAATGTTTTTCACATTTTGAAACGTAAAATGTGTCAACAAAGACTATGTACTCTTGCACACCCAAAAAAAGCTGTTTGTGGGAAGATGGGGACAAACCAACACCTGCAACACTTAGTCACTTGGTTAGTTCAGTCGCTAAACATGTTTGGAGTTTTGTTAAAAGGAAAGGGAACAGTACAAAGTGGGTAATACTGTATTGGTCCAACTTTTTTTGGAATGTGTTGCAAACCTAAATGGCAAGAATTGATGTTTATAAACAAAATGCTCTTGACTAGACAAAACATGAATTATCTTGTGTTTATACAGGCTGGAATGAAATACACGTTAAGGGAAATTTATATATTACCGCTTTCTTTTTTTATTCGCATTTTCCATACGGATTCTGATTTGAGGTTGTAAGAGTTGGGCGGCAAAGTGGCGTAATGTCTCCTCGCAGCACAAACGTTCCAGGTTTGAATTTCATTGAGATTTTTTATGTAGCATTCTCGCAATTCTTGTGTGGGTTTCCTCCCACACTCCAAAGGCCTGCGCATGTGGTCAGGTTATCTCTGTGTGAGCACGGCAATAAACTAACTTTTCTCAGTGTACCCCGCTTCTTGTATTAAATCAGCTGAGATTCTTTCCAGCCTCAGCACCTCCCTGAAAAACTGCCACAATAGGTAACGGATGAATGGACTTATTGACATCTCTGTTCATGTGCCTGAATCACAAATGGTGGTTTTATGGTGCGCGCATCTGCATAGGTTCTCGGACAGAAATTTCAGTATTTATGTGTTTGTTGAAATTTTTTGCTTTGATTTTAATCCCAACATGATGAATTAGAAGCACTGGTAAATACAAACTGCTTCTTTAACTTGCTCGAGGTCCATATAAAGAAATCTCGGCCCTGAGGTCTTTTAGTAAGGACTGAATCGAAGGTGAGGTTTGTACACAGAAAGGTCAAAGGGTCAACATTTCTTTATACAGACATAGCAAACAAGGTTAATAAGCAGTTCATTATATGGCACTTTAAAATAGCAGTCTTTTACATTCACTTGAGTCACTGTTATTTGCTTTTGCTTCTGAACAAGTCTCCATTCATGTTTGTGTGGACTTTGGTAGTGTCACAACATCAATTCTGAATTGTCGTCGAAAGTGTTCCCCAGAATGGGAGGCATTCACGGGGGCATTAGGAACTGGATTTGAAGCTCCTTTGTTATTGCCGCTGTGTAAAAAGTCATGTCTTTCACTGGCCATCCAGGCATCAACCTTCGTTTTCTTTAATGTTGTACTTTTCAGTACATTCCATGCTAGTGGTGTTTTCTTTGCTTTGTACCCATTTTGCTTCATCGCTACATGGTATGCTAACTTGTTTGTATTGGTTCATTTTTGGTATCAGTTAACAATAAACTCCTTATCTAGTGTATATATCCTGGCCCTACGGCATTCCTGACAGATAAACGTAACCTTTTTTACCTTTCTATGGAAGTCACTAAACTAAAATCATAGCACACAGTTTGGCTAGCTAAAGGCTAACTCACACATCAATACACACTGGTTACTTGCAATTTACTGCTCATGTGCTGACCAATCACATTGCACGTACTGTCTTTGCTATACAGTAATGAAAAATAGTAGATGCTTTAAAAAAAATAAATTTTCATGAATCAATTTATAAAACAAATTACAACTTATAGAATATCGCTTGATTTAACCCCTGAGCCAGTCACCCTGTGGAAATTGCTGGAAAGTTTATCTTCTGTGCAGTGTGACTCAAAGAAACCAACTGTGCTTCATAGTTGCAAGCAAAATAACGTCGTCTCAAAGTCAAACATGATTTATGAATGAAGGGAGACATGTGAACACAACACTTTTGCAATATTTTCACTTTAATTAAATTATTTTGCTTTCGGAGAGCCCTGCAGGGACATGCAGTTTCATACACAGGGCATGCTCCACAAGAGCTATCCGGATCCATGACTCATTATATGAAAACATATTTATTTCCTGAAATAAATGTTTTTATTTCGGAGCTCAGTAAGGCAGTTGGGTTATAAACAAATATTTGTCTATAGCACGGACATAACCAAATACAGGGATCCCTGACTTTCCGCAGTTAATAGGGACCGAGATCGCCAAGCGATCATCAAAATCCGTGAAGTAGGATCCCCCCGGACGTATACGTACATGTATATGTGTATATAATATCAATAAATACATATGCAATGCCAGAAATGCTTATACAACAATTATACATTAAAAAAAATAACAAGATGTAAATAAAATATAAATACACACACACACCAATGGTATTGCATGAGAAGAAGACGACACGCATACATACACGCACGCAAATGTAGTAGTTTGGATGGGAGATTTTGGATTGTTTTTTGTTTTGCTTTTGTTTAGGCGTTTTTGTTTTTTGCATAACTGGCCTTGTTTTTGTCCCATTTTCCTGTGGCATTTACCAATTTTTCATTTGTATCGTGCTTCTCTCACTGGTATTATGCCAGTGCTGTGCATCAATTCTAGACCACCTCCTATGTGTCATTGTAGGGATTTGATTTATACACTTTTAATTTGCATTACCCTAGGTTTGGATCAACAGTTACCTGAAAGACCAATTTATACTTCTGTGTAAATTCTCTGCTGTAAGTGTGGGATTGATGCTCATACAGTATGAAGTATTTACCCTTCCACATAAAGTGCATGTCTTTTCCAGGAGGTACTGCCACAATCATTGCAGGATTTAGTGCTTTTATTAGAGAATCAATGTGTGTACCGGCGGCACGGTGGCGTAGTGGTTAGCACATCCGCCTCACAGCAAGAAGGCCCGGGTTCGATTCCCGGCCTGGGCGTTTCTGTGTGGAGTTTGCATGTTCTCCCCGTGCTTGTGCGGGTTTCCTCCGGGTGCTCCGGTTTCCCCATAATCCAAAGACGTGCACTGTAGGTTAATTGGCCGTTCTAAATTGACCGTAGTTTCTCACCTGCAGCGGCACTGGAACCCAGTCGATCGGGCACTTGCCTTTCCATTGGATCCTTCCGTGGCGCCGAGACAGGGGGACTTGCTGCTTGGGTAACAGCCTGTCCCTCATTACTCCCTACCCAGGCTCTGTGCACTGGGGAGTATCACCAGTCGGGATACTGGCCAGAGCGCAGCCATAGTCCTTCGGGACTGACGGAGGCCTACGCTAGAATGTGTGTACCATAATTCAATGTAGAAAAAAATAAAACAGAAAATAACATGAACAGGTGGCTTTGAAAGAAATTCACTGGGCTGAAAACCTTCAGTGATTAATTATATAAATATTTAATTATGAATAAAGTCAATTCTCACCATAAGCATTGCTGAAGTGCATGAATTTGTCTCTATTCAGCAATATTAGCAAATAAAAACACGTCAGCGTGTTTGTTCAATCCACAGAGTAAGACTAAGCAACCCATTATAATAAACTACAGCCTGTAATACAACTCACACTTTTAAACAGTCTTGTAAGAATAGATTTATGATTTTTTTTTGTTTTTGTGTGGAAAACCTCTAACAGATGGAAGAGAGAGGCTAAGAAGATTTCCTTCACACTCACAGTTGTTGTGGTCCATCTCACCACAATGCTGTAGTTAAATGCACTATAGTTTATCAGGCTACTAGGTTATTGTGTTGACTTGACACAGAGGAAAGTTAGCTTTAAACCTAAGGGTGAAGTAAAAGTATTGGAATGCAAAAGTTAATAAGGTGAAGCCCCACTATAACCATTGGAGAGTAATTAAAAATACAACGGTACCTTGGTTTATGAAAGTAATCCATTCCGAGGGCAAGCTCATTAGTCAAAAGGTTTGTTAGATAAAACAGAAATTCCCATAAGAAATAATAGAAAACCAATTAATCCATTCCAACCCCCTCCCAAACTCATAACCTGACACAGACATGTATAAAGATAAACACGTAAAACAAATAAATATTTATTAATAATAATAATACAGTAGGCCCTCGTTATTCGCGGGAGTTTGGTTCCGGCCCCTCCCGCGAATGAAGATAATCCACGAGTTCTGTACCCAGAAGTAACACCCCATGTATCATATTACATGCGCAAATGATCAACAGATAGTAAAATACTATGTATCGATTACATGCGCTAAAATGTGCTTCTTAAACACATTCTATAGAAAGTCTTACTCATTAATACAGTATTAATGTAGTAGAATGTAGTAATGGTTAAGAATTTTTTTTACTGTGATATTTATTGATAATAAAATATACACTTTATACAGCATATATAAGAACACCTTTAAATGCATTCTCCTTGAAACATACAGCACTGTATGTTTTCAAAAATGCACACTAGAGAAAGGTATTGCAATAGTTGTGAGGCATGACACGACTGAATTCAGGTATGAACTGCATCCAGTCTGAGCAGCTCAGTCACGCCCCTCAACCGAAGTGGGTAGAAAACAGAGTTTTAGAGTGAGAGAGTTAGAGAGCGTGACAAACCAAAGAAATGGTGACGTGATGGAGTTAATCCTCTGGCACAGAGGTGAGCGTACTTTTTTTTAAAGTGTAATTGCGCACCCTCTACATTAGGTGACAGTGGTGCTCTCACATCTATGATATTGGGGAAAAGCACCGAACAAATGATATGAAGTGCAGTAAACATCATTTATATATGAAGTTATATGCTCCCGATAGGGGGCATCACAGAAAATAATTGAGACGCACTGCACAAGATGTTCTCGGAGCGTGGAGGAATACACTCAGAAGAATATAAGGCTAATTGGCCCAGAAAAGCCATTTACCCAGCAGAGCTCGTAAATCAAAATTTTGCTCGTTGGATGGAGCAGATTTTCAGTGGGATCGAGGCTCGTATCATGGAAAATTTGTAATACAAAGACACTCGTAAGTTAGGGTGCCACACACACACACACACACACACACACACACACACCTACCTGTATTTGTACAACTTTAGGAAACATTGAACCAGAATGACGCATTCACATTCAATTACACCCATAACAAGTACTGTACTTAAAAGCCCTTATGTTACACCTTAAAGAAGGAACATACACCTATCAGCCATAACTTTAATACCATCTGACAGTGAAGCAGCCAAATACACCCAAAATTTGTTTTAATGGTATGGCTGATTCGTGTATATAGTGTTTGGAGGCAACTTACTGAAATATTTAAAAAAAAACAAACCCATAAATGGAAAAAAAAAACCCATAAATGTAAGGAAATCAAATTAATCGGACACATTTCAGAACTTCTGACGAAATAAAACAGGTTCATCATGAAATTAAATTCGTGTATTTTCTTTTGCTCAAGTATGACACCAATTTTTACCCTCTCTAAATGCCATGTGATATGAACACAGTGCATTGAATAATGCCATACTGTATATTCAATAATACATAAATACATCAAGAAATCACATAATTTAAGTAATCCGAGCTTGAATGCATTTTTAAAATAATTTTGAGTGTGTGTCGATGTGTAAGTGAGATTGTGAGGTTGGTAATGCTGTGATTCACAGTAAACTAAACTACTGAGCAACTCTTAATTACTGGAAGCAATATAGAAGGTTTTCACACAGCCCATGTTCATGTGTGACATCAATATAAATAATGATAATTCATCCCAAAATTATCTGGCACAGTCTATTTTTTAAGACCATCTTTAGCCTTGATTACAGTTCAAAATCACCATGGTACTATCAAGCAAACTTAGCCAACATACATCATTTATTTCCATCTAGAGTTTAGTTAATTTTTCACATATATCTTGAATTGATGATGAGAAAAATTGAACTACTCCACACATCCCAATCTTCTCCATCACATCCCAATAATTTTCAATAAGGTTATGGTTATTGACATGACCAATTGGACCAATACTGCCATGACCGTAATCAAAAATAAAGGTGGTTCAACAAAAAAACTAGAGTGGGCCACTTCTTTAGGCCAAGCAGTGTAACACACACACACACACACACACACACACACACACACACACACACACACACACACACATACAGAGTTAGAAGATTCAATCAGCTGTGTCACATACTAGCATCACTGTGTGGTAATGTAGGTCCAGTATTTCTGCACAGTACTAACCAATCAAATGTGACATTAGTCTATTTCTCTCTCTCTATCTCTCTGTGCGTGTGTGTGTGTGTGTGTGTGTGTGTGTGTGTGTGTGCATCCTACACTAAATTACACCAATTACTGCTCATAATATAGTCTGCATTGTCGTTTAATCGCGATTTCATGTCACATTAAGTGCAAATAGAAAAAGCTTTATTTCTGTTTTTTTGTTGCCTTTAGTCCTAATTGCACAGGCTAATTAGAGTTTATGGTGCATATTAGAGTAGATAAGTAGTGCACGGCTGGATGACTTTCATTCGTAAAAGCGTAAAATCAGTTCAAAACTTCAGGTGAGGTTCTAATTCTTCTGCTGGATAACAATTCACATCAAAGAGGGACGATGCAAAACAAAACTAAAGAAAAGTAAAAAATCCAAATGATAGCATTTGGTGTTTCTTATCATTGCTAAGACACCAATTTGAAAATTCGGCTTAAGTCTTGAGATGTTCATGAAAAACCGGAGAATATCAGAAGAGATGCCTCTCATGAGTGTTTAATATGCTAATATGACGGCATGTTTTGGTTAACATGTTTCAGACACAAATCCAATCTCTCTCTCTCTCTCTCTCTCTGTATGTGTGTGATTTACTGGATATACAAACATTCACAGTCGTACACAGTTCTTTATTATCACGCTGTTTCCTTTTTGCTCAAAAATAACAAATGCTCTTTTTTTTGTGCGTGTTACTTTTTTGTGTTATGTTCATGAGTCATATCTTGCTCAGTCTCTCCTTCTGATTTCCCATTCCTATTATTTGTCTTTTTTCTTTATCTGTCATTTCCTTATACACTCTCTCCTTCTTCCAATGCCTTTAATTAATCAGCCTCTCTTTCCATTCTTATCCTTCCCTCATAAAATCACAAAGGTACTGATGGATGGCAGGTGTCAGAGTTTTATCTGCAGCAGCAGTGAGTGTGAGTGACAGAGAGAGAGATACAGAGAGAGAGAGAGAGAGAGAGAGGGTGGGGCGCGTTGAAAGTGGAAGAGTGGAAGAGAGATGTGCAGAAATAGAGCTGAGGATAGCTCACATGACGAGGTATCCCTGTGATTAATTATCTGTGACCTTTAGGAAATTAATGTGTAGTTTTGAGATCCCCTCTTACAAAGCCATAACATACATTTCACATGAGATCACTGGTTATCAGATGCGGTCAAGACTATGATATGTGACTATGTGTTGGTGCACCGTATCCAGCAGAATATCTTATGGGGGGTGGGGGGGGGGGGGCTATAATAATGATAAAAGAATTGGATTTGAGGTGGGCGGGAAATGTCTTGCCTGAGTAAGTGCCATAAGTGGTTTCTTAACACATCATTTGAACGTTCTTGACCTGACCTTTCCTCATTTAAAATTTTCTTTTCACGGATGAAGAATTTCTTGTACCATTAAATATGAGAGAAAATAAAAAGTATTATCGAGTAATCAGAGGTGAATGAATTGTTGAGATGATTAATGAGCCGTGCCACCCGTGGTTCCATGTATGACTCGACACCTTGCTGCAAATCATGCCCATTCAAAATAGTCTACAATTTGCAGATAAACCAGTGCTTAGAAGACTCTTCAGAACAAGTGCGTGCTTTAATCCTGTTTTTCATACGCCAAACCAGCTCCTTGTTTTCGCCAGTTATATTTTAAAAATTTGCAGAATTTGCATAACTGTCAACGCCTTTAGATGCATGCTTCAAATCCTGTTAGTCACTTTTTAAAAAAGTGCCTGCTAAATATATGCTTGTAAATGGAGCTTATATAATTTACCGTATCATGGGAAGATGAAACGTTTTCTTGAATAAGAACGTGCAAAAGCATAAGGCTTTGCAGAAAGTTGTCAGTTATGTTTAAGACCGGTGATCCGGCGTATACAAGGACACATTTAAAACTTGCTGTAAGGTGGCAGGGATACTTTTACCCAGTAAAGTCTGGGTAGAACAATTCTGAGTCCGGGCAACTTTAAAAAGGATGAAAAAGCAATTCAAGGCCAGAGTTAAGTTTTGTTTTTTTGTTTTTTTTGCGCTTGATGTAATGTCTCAAATGTCAAAAGAAGTATCAGCAGTGCACACAGTGTTTAAAGAGAGCATTGTGAATAATCAGGTTTCTTCGTCTTTGCTGACCTGCATCTCCTGTCAGTAGCATTGGAGCACTTTCGATGCCAAAATAAGGAAATTGACCAGCACACTAAAACACTTTTATAGAAAAAAAAGACCAATCCCTGCAAATTGTGGAATATGTAGATCAGGGGTCGGGAACCTATGGCTCGCGAGCCAGATGTGGCTCTTTTGCTGACTGTATTTGGCTCTCAGATAAATCAGGTGGCCTTTCTTAACAGGATAACGAATACATAATTTCACTGTCATTTAAATAAAAATACAAAAAAACCCATCAAATAAAACAAAAACAGATGAATAAATCTCGCATATTTAAATCTTTACATATATTTTCAATACCACGTCACTGTGGCACGCAGCGGAGAGCCAATCCTTTCTGTACTCCAGTATGCGGGCGGGTCCGATAGCTTCAAACTCTAATTTTATTGGATAATAACAACAGCCACAGACTGCACGTGTTGTTTTTGAGTAAAGAGGTAAATTTCCCTCGTTTTTGATGAGCTCATTTCCACGAAGCCAAGCACAGCTGGCAAGCAAACACGAATAGACAGACATGGAAAAACTTCAACCCACAGACTAGCTGATTGCCAAAACTTGGGACGCACTTCCTGTCACATAAACACTGAGTCGTGCCATATTGACCCTTATTATACTCTCAAATTGTTGGTCTTTTTCAATTTAGTTGCATTTAGTTGGATTCAGTATATATATATATATATATGGATCTCAGAGGATTAGATTTTAAAATATGTCTTTTTTTTGGCTCTCTTAGTCAAAAAGGTTCCCGACCCCTGATGTCGATGGTTATTTACTTTCAATTTCTTACTGTCTAACTCACACAGTGAAGTTTAGATTTTGCTTTTAAAAACACATGCAATAAAAATGCAGAAACCCACAAGGCATGCATGCTAGCTTACCTTATCACACATAAAAAGATAAACACAGACAGATTACATGCAAAAGGCAAGACTGATAAAGTGTCTTAGTATGATTGTGGGCCATCAAGTGCCACCAAAGCAGATTCATTATACAGGGATCCCTCACTTGCTGCGGTTGATTGGGATCAAGATTCCCCCCGCAAACACCGAATTCCACGAAGTAGGATCAATCCCCCCCCCAACTGACGTATACATACATGTATATATTAGTATGTATGTAATATTAATAAAGACATATTCAATGCTATAAATGCTTCTAATAATAATTAAACATTCAAAAATAACGCATAAGATGTAAATAAAATATAAATACACACACGAGTGCGCGCACACGCACTCAGACGCGCGCGCGCACTCAGATGCGCACCTCAAAAATGGAAGTAGTTTTGATGGGAGGTTTTGGGTTGTTTTTTTCCCCAAATAATTGGCCTTGGGATCAGTAATCCAGCACCCTATCACAAAGCCACCACTATTCCAGGTAGATAGCACAATCCCTGAACTTCTGGGTTCTGCGCCCAGCACACTTCTACTGCACCGTGCTTCTTGCAGGTCACCCCAGAGGGTACTTGAAACCACAATGGCTGACTTGGAAGGCCAGATCCTATCCACTAGACCACTGGGGCTCAGGACACAAACCAAGCTAGCAAAATGTCTCAGCAGCATAAAAGAGAGGCATTGCTTTTTCCTTTAATTTGTTTGAATGCATCTATAGCCTTGCGAAAAAAAAGTACCACCCTCTTTCAGTTCTATGGTTTTATGCTACAAGACAATCATACGGATTTATCAGGGTTTAAAATGATGCAACTCTAACTTCCGGTGAACAACGACATGCACCAAATTCCACCATGTCATAATTTATTTGAAAAAAAATTCAAAAGCTAGAATATAGGAGCCGAGCCATATTTGGAAAATCAGTACTCACCATAACTGAAAAAAGCTTGCTTATTGCTTTCGCAACATAATTTCATATAATCATTCTCTGTTTGATCTTGTTAATGTCACATCATGGAGGAATTGTGACCCACTTTTTTTTCATGACACTGATTCAGTTGATTAATTAGTTATGCCTTTCGTTAACATTTTTTAATACACAGCTTTCTTATGGTATATACAGGGGTGTCAAACTCAGGCCACAAAGGGCCACGTGGCTGCAGGTTTTTGTTTCACTCAAGCAGCAGTACACATGACTTTGCTCATTTTAAAAACGGCTTTGAGTCTTCAGGCAGTTGATTGGTCAATCTGTGTGCTGAGATTGACCAATCAACTGCTTGAAGACTCAGATCAGTTGTGTAAATGAGTCCAAGTCAGGTGTGCTGATGCTCGGTTGAAACAAAAACCTGCAGCCATGTGGCTCTTTGTGGCCTGTGTTTGACACCTGTGGTTTATAGCCTTTCACTCAGGTTGAGGTCTCGACTTTAACTTGGCTATTGCGAGACCTCGATTCTTTTTTTTTTCTTATTCTTCTTCAGCCATTCTGTTTTGTACTTGCTGGTCTCCTGTGGATCAATTGTCCTGTCGTTTAACTCAATTGTGGCCAAGACATTGCTGTTAGAAAGATGGTCTCCTATTTGGGAATTATTTTGGTATATATATTGGCATTCATGGCTGACTGAATGACTGCAAAATGCTCAGGTCCAGTGACTTCAAAACAAGTTCACTGCTTGATGTTTGGTGTTTGCACTGATATGCTGTGCTTGGTGCATTAGGCTGAACATCTCCACTTTGGTCTTTGTTTCTTCAAAGGATGTTGCTGTAGAAATCATATGAATTGCTCAGATGGAACTCTGCAAATCCAACCCGTATTGACCTTTTCTTTTTAGAGAGAAGAGGCTCTCCATGGCAACCTTTCCAAATAAGCCATACTTGTTCATTCTTTTTCTAATTGTATGGTCATTAACCTTAACATTTATCCTGCTAACAGTGGCCTGTACAGTTCTATATGTAACTCTTGTATTTTTGCAATTTATATAAGGATTGCAGTCTGACTGGGTGAAGTCTTTTTGCTACACACACACTCCTGGGAAGATGTTTTTGATGTTTTCCACTTGTGAATAATTTTTTTATCTAAAAAATTATGGAGTTTTGTTTGGAAATTTCCTTAATAATGTTTCTCAGATTGATGGGCAGTAACAACTGCTTCTCTAAAAATCACTGCTGATTTCTTTTATCATTGGTATTGTGTTGACACAGATGAATGCTTCATACAAGCAAACTGCCAAAAATTCTGCTTATTTTTGAAATCGTTAAGCTCGGGAATGATCAGTTAATCAAGTACATTTGGTCAGAAACACCTGGCTGCCATTTACCTTCTTGATTACTCTGGAAGCAGGGTGTACTTCATTTTTAATTCTTCTGCATTTTGCCTTATTTTTTCTGAAATAAATAATGGCACTGTGAAATATCTCCTGTTTTGTTTTTTGTTTTTATATTTTGTCTTATCTGGTTTTAATACTTGGCAAAGACCAGCTTTTTTTTGTTATGCTTTTAATTATTTTCGAAAACAATTGAATTCGATTAGAAAAATAATTGAATTTAATTACATTTTCTTTTTCATATGCCTGTATACTTGAGGATTCATTTACACAGATAGAACAAAGGAAATCTATGATTGTTGAGTTGGCCCAGTGGTATGGTGCTGGATTACTGATCCCAAGGTTGCAGGTTCAAGTTCCACTGTCAGCGGTTGTCACTGCTGTCCTTCCAGTGCAGCAACCCGGGTTATCAAGGGCCGGCCATGTCTCTCACTGTCTGTGGTGAGGTTCATATAAAAGCACAATTGCTGACTTTCATCAAGAGTAGCTGCATAGCCGTCAGCGTGTTTCTGCCCTGCAATGACCTGGTGAGCTGCCCCCGGGGTGTACTTTACCCTCGCCCAGAGTCAGCTGAGATGGGCACCGGCCTCCCCGTGACCCTAATTAGGATTAAGCAGTTCATAAAATGAATGGAAAACGTTGCCTGGTGCAGAACCAGAGCAGAGGTTAATACATTTGATACAAATTGTTTGGATGCTCTAGCGAATTCTTCTGCACAGATTCACTTGACCCAGAAGTCCCATTAAAATTTCTTTTTACTCTGAACTTGAACATCTCATCAACATAAATATCAATCTGGCTCTGATAAGATCCAGCTAATGTTAACAATGGGAGATACACCACTCAAATTCCACTTGATATCTTCTATTGAGTAACTGATATATCTTCTACAATATATCTTCTAGCACTTAACCATCATTTTCTCGTGGAGATGTCATTTTTTCCAGCTTTTATATTTGGTCTTGTGTGTTATCTTCATAACCAAACATCTGAGAGACAGATTAAAGCTGTGTGTGTTTGTGAATAGGATTTAATGCACAGGAGATAGTGAGCCCACAGTAGTCACATGGCACTGCAGAAAAACACTGGTGAAATAGCACTGTAATTGAAAAGCAGCAACCAGATTTGCACGGCACTCGTTTACTTTCCATCACACTACTCCCCTTTACCCAGGAGTCTCTTTTGTTCCCTACAGCATGTACACAAAATCACTACAGTTTATATGAGCCTACAGAGGTCATACAAATATATTCTTTCCACTGTAGAAGTGCGTAAAACAGCTTTCTGTCAAACAGTGTTGTGACTGGCTGTGCTTGAGGACAATCTGAGCCTGGAGGGATAGTTTTGTACGTGTGCGCGTGCGTGCGTTCGTATGTGTGCAATGGGATAATGCTACCGTCGAGTTGCAAAAGATACTAAGTGCAGTCTTACACTGACTGCAGTGATTTCCAACATAGAAGGAAGTGTATGGTGGCAAATGCTGGCTTGGGGATTGCTAAGTGTAGAAAGATGTACTGACTCTGACTGCCTGGCAGGACACTACATTAAGAACTTGGCTTGGGATACACATGCACCCCAAAAGTGTGCTTTGTGTAATTGCCAGATATTCCCAGTCTAAATAATGCATAATATTGTTAATTACACTGGGATTACCACACTTTATTTCCCTCTGGTTCATGTCTAGCATCTGAAAACACTAAAGGGGGGAATTATGACTAATGAAAAGGACAGAGGAGGAGTCAAAGGAAAGGGGGTGTGTTTTATTGTTTTGGCAGTACGGATCGAGAGGCAAGGAAGACGTGGACAAACGTTGCTTAAACTGGTCACTCTAAGTGACTTAGAGAAAGATTTAAAAGCCAAGAGAAAGTAAAAAAGGACAGTAGAAGAGAGAATAATAAAAGCAAGCGAGAGATAAAGGAAAGTGAGGGAGCAGAGGAAAAGAGGAGAGGAGGCAGTGTGTTGTTGTCTTAGGAAATGTTAAATTGCTTCACATATTACCCAAAGGGCAGACAGAAAAAGAAGCTGTGTGAGATAAGTAGTGTATTGTGCAGAACAATTTATAGATGGACTGAAAGAGATTAGATTTAGGAGGAAAGGAAAGTCTTGAGAGAGCACAATATCAATGCAAAAAATCAAGCAATGTAAATAGAGATTGAGACCAAGCAAATCCCCGGGTGTGGGGATCCATGGTGAGGATATATGCATTTATTTTAACTTTCCTCTGACCTTGCTTATTATTGTTTACACACTTACACTGATATTTTATCTTGGATAGTATTAGGCTTATTAATGTGCTATGCTCTTTAACACATCCTGTTTATTCCTGTCCAAAATGGCCTATTAAAAAGTGTGACCTATAATAACACGATGCAGCACCTGCCTATTCCAAACACTGAACTTTAAGTGATATTGAATTGCTGAATTTCCTTCCATATGATAAAGCAGAAAACAGTACAGTTATCCCTCGCTACTTCGTGCTTCAGTGTATCACGTTTTTTTCAAAAATATCCAACGAAAAATAAGGAAATTAAGGAAAAATAGGGGAAATGGTTAAGGAAAATGTCACAAAACAAGGCCACTTATGAAAAAAAAATAAATAAATAAAAAAAACCCAGACAAAAACAATACAACAAAACTACTTACATTTTTATGTGAGGTGCGCATCTGAGCATGTACGCACGTCTGTGTGTGTGTATTTATATATATTTTTTTACATCTTATGGATCATTTTTCAATGTTTAATTGTCATTGTAAGCATTTATAGCGTTGAATATGTATTTATTGATATTATATTCACATACAGGTACCACTGTTCTCAAATAGTGGGAGGAGGGGCGATATGATAGGGGGGGGCAGTGAGGTTTCGGGGGGGGGGGGGTATGACCCTGGGCAACATGCTTTTCTGGAATTGTGTACGAGAATTAAGTGTAATTGCACCTCCACTCCACTAGTTGGCAGTGTGCTCTCCTTGTCACATAGTGTAGCAGTTTTGCGCGAGAGCAAACAATATCAAGTGCAGTAAACAACCTCTCAAAAAACAACATGGAAAAACTTCTAACAGGAATGAAGAGAACGGTAGAGAGAGACGAAGATATTAAGACATAAATAAGTTGAATGAGTTTAAATAAGGATGTATATTTTCACTTACAGATTAAAAAACAATGTTAATGAAGTTTTTCTTTATTGCAAATTGAACTACATTTCTTTCTTTTTTGTTTTTAATGTTAATAAAGATACAATGTTATGCAGAGGTGTGCACTTTTATAGACACATAATACTATTTATAGTCACTTACGGGCCGGTGTGTGTGTGTGTGTGTGTGTGTGGGGTGGGGGTGTTAAATGTCGTTTTCTTCCTTGGGGCTGGGGGCGCCACAGAAAATACGTCAATCAGACGGGTTATCCTACTTCACAGGAATCAGTGGTTGCGTGGGGGGGTGGGGTGTGTGTGCGTGGGGGTGTTCCTCAGCCCCCATCAACCGCAGAAAATGAGGAATCCCTGTAGTTAAAATTTTTTAAAGTAAGTCATTACTTTCATCTTCAGTGGTCAAAGGAATTTTACCTCCACAACTAGGCTCACGTTACAGAGATTTGAGTGTGAAATTGTTCGAGGCAAACTGCATAATTGAGTTGAGATGTGAACAGCAAACCTATATCAGAAAATACAGTATAACAAACGCCTTAGTCATAATACACAGATCTGAAGTCGTTTTGTCGGTATACTGTAAACAGAAAAATGTACAGCTCAGTCCATGGTCACAAGGTCATGTTTTTAACACTTAGAATGTTTGAAGATAAGCACAATAAAAAGATATAATGGGAAGCGTCTCTCAGCAGGTAGGGTTTATACAACTGCATAGAGATCTGTGGTACAGGAGTGATATCTCCGTGGTGGAGAGAGGATACGGCAGTGCGGAGGCAGATTGCGTTGTCTGCGGGGTTGCCTTTGGATGGGGTTAAGTAACTTTTGCCACAAACATTATGTGTATATTTCAGAAGGGATTCATGTTCCAAATGTAGCCACTGATGACTTTGTGCTATGCAAGAATGTCTTGCATTATGAACTACATATTTAGAACTTTGTGTATATAAGAACTTTTGGCATGGCAACAAAGATGGTACAAAGTGTGAAATAAATAATAAACATGCATGATCACCCACAATCTCAAAGTTCTGAGAACAAAAATAAAGACTGCCATATCTAGTGGCCTATTTTACATATGGTGGATAAATACTTTTCTTTCTTTCTGTCTTTCTGTCTTTCTTTAGGTCTGTGGATTAAACCCCTGTCTACCATGCAAGCCTCCCCACCCCGTCAAACTGAAAAATCACACCCACCCCTCATTTTACATCACCATCCAAGTAAAACACCCACCACTACTCTCCCCTTTCATACATCAACCCATTCTAACTCATCCATCCTAAAGCCTTCACACAAACCCCTACCATCAGATACACCTCCCTGTCCAAAATACACCTGTGGTTTTCTGGCACAATCCATATCATCCCCAAGTCCACTTCTACCTTCACTGCATTGGCTGACACTGGTCACATGTACCTGCTTGCTGCCTGTTTTGATTGGACGGATTCCTGGAGCACTGGCAGGAGAAACGTGGGGCGTAGTTTCTTCATGCCCTTTTCACTGTGTGTGCCGGAATCTTTCAGAGTCTCTGAGCACACTCTGTGCAGACAAGGGCCTTCTCTTTGTTCCACTAAACATTGACCGCAGGACTGTTGAGCTTCGTCTTGCAGACAACTTCATTAGAGATGTGGGTGGCACAGACTTTGTCAACATGACTGGATTGGTGGATTTAACACTCTCACGAAACACCATCAGCTACATTAAACCAATGGCATTTGCAGACCTTGAAAGTCTCCGCTCACTGCACTTGGATGGAAATCGACTGACGGCACTAGGTTCAAGAGACTTGGCAGGTATGCTGAACCTGCAGCACCTCATCCTAAATAATAACCAGCTTATTAACATTTCCTCTGATGCCTTCGATGATTTTCTCCTCACACTGGAAGACCTGGACCTATCTTACAATAATCTGCGTAAAGCACCGTGGGAAGCCATCCAGAACATGGCCAGCTTACATACACTTAATCTCGACCACAACCTCATTGACCAGATTGAAGAAGGTTCTTTTGGTGAACTCTACAAACTTGCTCGGTTAGACATGACGTCTAATCGCCTTCAGACTTTACCACCTGACCCCCTGTTTGCCAGATCTCAGACTGGAGTGATCAGCCCTACACCCTACAACTCAGTAATTAGTTTGAACTTCGGAGGAAACCCTTTGCACTGTAACTGTGAACTGCTTTGGTTACGGAGATTGGTTCGGAGCGATGACATGGAGACATGTGCTACTCCCATCCACCTAGCAGGACGTTACTTTTGGTCAATTCCCGAGGAGGAATTTACATGTGAGCCTCCACTTATCACTCGTCATACACATAAACTCTGGGTCTTAGAGGGACAAAAGGCAACATTAAAATGCCGAGCAATTGGAGACCCGGAACCAGTGGTGCACTGGGTCTCACCTGATGATCGAATTATTGCAAACTCCAGTCGTACCACCTCATTCCGTAATGGGACTCTTGAATTTCTAGTGACTGTAGCCCGTGATGATGGTGCTTACACCTGCATTGCAATCAATGCTGCAGGTGAGGCCACTGCGATGATTGATCTTAAGGTCATCCCCCTCCCTCACCGAGGGAATGGGACGGTGTCTTTAGCCCGAGACCCAGGGTCATCAGATATTACCAGAGGAAAATCATCCAATGGGCAAACCCCCAGCCAGGACACCAACATAGACCCGCAGGAAGGTAGAGAAGAAGTAGAGACAGAGGATGGAGGAAATGAAGGAGGAGAGAACCAGTTTGTTGAGGTACAAGGGGTGACTTCCACTTCAGCACAGGTTCGGTGGGATATAGGCAAACTTTCAGGTGCATACTTGGTTTGGATGTACCAGATACAGTACAACTGTACTGCAGATGAAACGCTGGTGTACCGGTGAGTAAATCTCACAAAGTTTTACAATTACAATCGAGAACAGCATGTGCTTTTACTGCAGATAATAAATTTGTGATGCATATTTTATGCTTAGTTAGTTTTTAACTGTGAACTTGTGAAGCTTTACTTGAAGTTTTATATTGAGTAGCACTATGATGAGACAATTATTCTTTACTGTTAGTACTGTGCAAAAGACAAAATGAATGAACGGGGGAAAAAATAATGCAAAAAAACAAAAAAAAAAACAAATTAAAAAAAACAAATAAACAAACAATCATTGTAAACGCTGTATGCGGTGATGGCCTGGCAAGCTGTCCTTGAAACAGAGTCAATTGAGATGGACGCCAGCTTCCCCATGACCGTAATTCGGATTAAGCGGTTCAAAAAATAAATGAAAGAAATGAACATTGTCTGTAAAAATTTACTAATTTGTTAATTTTAAGAAAAATAGTTCATATTATTAAATACTAACCATTTTTTCAGGTATAATATTTTAAACTTGACTGAGTTTTTCATGCCTGTATGTGACTACTAACTAGCTCGTTCATAAAAGGTAAAGTCCGTTGAGCATTTTACACCCGAGCCATAGTGGCTCGTCGGACCGGTGCTTATCCCCGGTTTCCATAGCGTGAGGCGACTAGGACTACAACTCCTCCTGGATGGGACTCCGGTCCATCGCAGGTTACCTTCCCAGTATATTTTTACTGGTACCCATTTATACTGCTGGGTGAACAGAGGCACACTTGTGGTTGAGACCTTGCCCAGGGGTCTTAGCACAGTGGGGGTTTCCCTGGGATTTGTACACACAACCTCCCGATCATGAGTGCAGCAGCCTAACCACTACACCACCAGCCCCACTTAACTGACTTGTTCATACACACCAAAAATATTTCATGGATTCTATATTTATGTTTTCTATTCAGCTTGTATACATCGGAATGAAATCTTATTTCTCAAGGAACAAGATGCAACACATGACATAGTGTTGCAGGAATATATAAATATAGTGTGCGACAAGTGCAGGACAATGAATACACAGGACATGGACTGTAAATTGTACTTCAGTACAGTAGTGTGTGTTTGGGGGGTGAGTCATAAGTCACTGGTTACCATCATTGCCTTATAGTGAGAAGGGTAGGTAAAGTCTATTGGGCTTTTTACACCTGAGCCATGGTGGCTCATCAGGCCGGTGCTTATCCCCGGTTTCCATAGCGTGAAGCGACTAGGAGTACAACTCCTCCTGGGTGGGACGCTAGTCCATCGCAGGTTACCTTCCCGGTATATTTTTACTGGTACCCATTTATAGTGCTGGGTGAACAGAGGCACACTTGAGGTTGAGACCTTGCCCAGGGGTCTTAGCACAGTGAGGGTTTCCCTGGGATGTGAAGCCACAACCTCCCGATCATGAGCACAGTACCCGAACCACTACGCCACCGGCCCCACTTATAATGAGAAGGTTCATGCTTTAATTATTCATCAAGTGCCATGCTGTGTGGATTATTTGGGTTTTTCTAGGTTAACCAGTTTCCTCTTACAGTGCAAAGACATGCATGTTGGGGTCACCTGACTCATCTAAACTGTTTACACATGATGATGGGAGTGTAAATAATTTTTTTGTGTTTATGTTAACCCTGCAGCAGACTAGCCATCTGTTCAGGTTGTACCTTGCCCCTTGCCTGAAGTAGCCTCCGTTGGGCTCCAGCTTTCCCCATGTACCTGATGGATAAGCAGCGAAAATAATGGATAGATGATATGGAAGCAGCAATAGATGTATCTGCACCCGTAATCCAATTATCATTCATTCAGGAAACTAGCAGCCAATTAAAATGATGTTCTTCACTGGATGTTGGCTGATAGCTCAGTTCTTTATTAGCACGGGAAGCTAACATACCAAATGTGATGCTTTTGCTTTTTCTCAGCTGATATTAGGACTGAAAGATATGAGGGGAAAAGGGAAGAAACAAACAGCATAATTTACATGTGTGGATGTGGGAAAAAAGTTACATTTTGACTGTTCTTACTGTATTTCAGTTGCATCAACAAATATAGCCATCTATTTCAAAACCTGAATATTTTCTGTTCAAACAGCTCTGAAAAAAAGTTAGTATGCCTTGTAGGCATTATGGTTACCTTTCTCTGACCACATTGATAGAAATATAACCCATGTTTTATTGAAGATGCAGCAAATGTACCTTGAAGAATCCGTAGTCTCAAATAAAATATATTGCAATGTAATATGCTCGATCACAGCAGACTCACACACCACATCCTGTAATGGTGTAGTAATGGGTTTCAAGTGGTATGGACTGATTCCTGTCATCATCGCCAGGTAGCCCTAAGCTGGATGTTAAACTTGAGGTGAAAGCACTACTCTATTCTGGTATGATTTGTCTTGCTGAAAGCTCCAGCAATAGATTCAGCCTAGTTGCTCTCAGACATTTTCAGAAAATGTTCAATATATCTCACAGCTCTTAGAGACATAATCAGTGACAGATGACACCCAAATTCAACCTGATCATTCAGTTGGGAGGGGCAGCAGGAATTATTAGAGGTGGCGACTACTGCAGACACTGTAAGCAAATTGAGGACTGAGACAGAACAAAAGATAATGAGGGACAAGAGGGAGAGGAATAGCAGTGCTGAAAATTTGATGGAAAATGCTGAGAAATAATGAGCAAGAACTCGCACAAAATGGGGATAGTTGGACACATCTCATCTGACTAGCCATGTCTCTGATCCTCCCCTCACTGAGTTCATGGAATTTTTTTCTGTATTCTGTGAGAGATAAAGCATAAAGAAGCAGATGGATGACTTGAACATATGAAGGCACAATTTAGATTAGGAGAGTGTATTGATTTTTAAGAAGTAAAGCATGACTAAGTGGAAAAAGCCACACCCACACCTCACTTAATCTATTATGTTCTGGTCCATTTCTTTTTTATTCCTCGCCGGGGTTCTCATAATTGCCTGTTTCTGTGTCACCAGCTCAGTGACACTTCTATGTCTTATTTTACTGCAATAAGTGCTTGTGTCTGAGTGGATGGGTTTTTGTGACTACAGTTAGTCTAAATTTATAAAGCTCTCTCTCTCTCCATATATATATATATATATATATATATATATATATATATATATATATGCACAACACGGAGAGGTATGAAAAGAAACAGCTGGGGTCATCCTTTGAAAAACACATCCAGGAGTGATGCATTTGAGTAGGTAGTCTGTTGGGCTTTTTACACCTGGGCCTAGTGGCTCATCAGGCTGGTGCTGATTCCCGATTTCAGTAGCGTGAAGCTACCAGGAGTTCAACTCCTCCAGGATGGGATGCTAGTCCATCACAGGTTACCTTCCGAGTATATTTTTACTGGTACCCATTTATACTGTTGGGTGAACAGAGACACACTTGTGGTTAAGACCTTGCCCGGGGTGGGGTGGGGTGGGGTGGGGTGGTCCGAACTGGGATTTGAACACACCTCACATAAAAATGCAAGTAGTTTTGATTGGGGGTGTTGTTGATTTTGTCTTGTGTTGGTTTAGGTTTTTTTTTTTTTTTTTTTTTTGCATAATTGGCCTTGTTTTGTTGCATTTTCCTTAACTTTTTCCCCTTCATCTTCTTTACCTTTCGGCTTTTACCCTTTTTTTAGGGGTCACCACAGTGAATTATCTGATTCGCGTGTTTGATTTGGCGCAGGTTTTTAAGTCGGATGCCCTTCCTGACACAACCATTTAGCAAGGGGCGGAAACACACTGATGGCTTTGCAGCTCCTCTTTAGGAAAGTCAGCAATGGTTCTTTTACATGAACCTCTCACAATAGACCGTGAGAGACATGGCCGGCCTTTGATAACCCAGTTAGCTGCACTGGACAGTGACAACCTTGTGGTGAGTGGGACTCGAACCCCCAACCATAGGATCAGTGATCCAGCCCCACCTTTGTATGTATGTATGTATGTATGTATATTTTATATATATATATATATATATATATATATATATATATATATATATATATATTTATATAGCGTATCTTTCAAACATTTTCACAGAAAAACACAAGACAGGTTCTGAATAAAATCATACGCTGTAGGAGAAACCACAAAAGTGTCCCAATGCATCATGGAGGCGGGGCTAAACAAATATTCAACTAACCAACCAAAGGAGTAAAGAATAAAAAAAAAAGCATTAGTTCATTAATTTGACATTTCACAGTATAAAACAGACATAATTATGGATATCACTATGCATGGCATAGTGATTACCACTTCTGCCTCATAGCAAGAAGGTCCATGGATCAAGCCCCATGCCCAGTGAAGGTGTTTCTGTTTGGAGTTTGCATGTTCTCTACATGGTTGTTTGGTGTTCCACCAACTCGTCATTTTTCTTCATGTTCCAAATAGAGGCACATTATGTAATTGCCCCTAGGTGCAAATGTAAGTGTAATACTTTCAAAAAATGAAACCATGCGGGGGGGAGGAGAAGACAGCCTCACATCAGCACGCTTTCAAACTGTGGTGGAACACAGTGACATCGTTTTGACACCGTGAAGGTGTTCGCTGTCGACTGACACTGACTACCATGAATGGTGAGATTTTAAAAACATTAGAAATTTCACGCCAGTTCTCAAAACTGTGCATCACCATCTAGCTGCCTTATAGCACCTGCTGATCACAATTGTTTTGCCAGAACACCATCATATGAGCCTGCTGTGAACCGACATGCAAAACTGTTTGAAACAACCACGGTCATGTTTTTCAAACTGAGCTCAACCACTGTTATATCCATCCCTTGTGAGGCTACAGGCACTCAATAGTTGTGTGCATAAGTAACTGTTTGAACACAGAATATAAACCTAACATGTAGAACAACACGAGTTACAGAATCAAGTGCGATATTATAACATGCCAATTAAAGCCTGTACCACATATCATAAATATACTGAATATTTTAAACTCTCATTATTTCATATCACAGTACTTAATTTGCCATCAAAAGCAATGTTATGTCTTCAGTTGGCTTTTCCTGCCCCCCGCCAAACATTTTTTAATTTAAACACAATTTTTGTGATTAAAGCCAACTGAAGAGAAAAGTACACAAAACACAGTTGATTTGCATAATGTGAGTGGACATCATAAAAAATTGACTGTAAGAAGTACTTCTTTACCTGCAACTTTAAATATGAAAATGGCTCAGACAGAATTCTCCTGTGGTTTGAAGTTATTCTGTAGGTGTAGAACACAATTTCTTGACCAGAACTGTTAGGATTCGTTTCTTACAGACCAATTTCATCTCTCTCTCTCTCTCTGTGTGTGTGTGTGTGTATATATATATATATATATATATATATATATTATATATATAAAGATATTATATCTTTGTTATATATTATATTATATTATATCAGCCAATGGCTGTCCTCCTTTCTCCTGAGTGGTTGAGCTGATGTCCCGCCCCTTTTTCCTCATTCGCGCACAAGTCGTCAATGAGCCTCTTTTTTTGTGTGTGTTTTAATTACCAGTTAAGCTCTAGCTATGCGTCTTCTCTGGCTAATCGATAGAAAATGCTGGATGTCCCTTCTGAATAAATAACACTTTCTCCTGAGAAACGACGGTTTTCTCTGAACTGTCGTATTAAAATGTTTTTCAATTATTATTCTAGTACAGTACGTTCATGTTTATGCTTGAGATTTTATATTCTGTAGCATGTTTAACAAATGATACCAAAAGGATAAAATTTATTACAGTACTCTTCATGTCCTTTTACATTGAACTTGGCATGACGTCTCCAAGATGGTGCTGCCCAGAGGTTGACGTCGCAAAGTTCTCAGAGTCAAATTGTTTCTTTGTTCGTTTTAATTTGTTTTATTTGTTGTTTTGTTTGTTCATGTTTTGCTCGTCTACGACCGGTCGAGTCTACTACAGCTATAAGATCGGAGTATCTTCGGGTGCGTATAACTAAGCAGAGCTAATATGCTATGGTACGCAGCTCAGTGCGAATCGCACCCCAGCTAACAAGAAGCCCAGGCGGAAAGGGGCCGAACGACGACTCCGGTGCTTGGGATTGCAGGGAATGAAGGCCGTGTAGCCGGCTGGTATAATCGCCTCATCGGGTGTACTCTCCTCGAGCCATGTTTCACAGAAACACAGTCCTGTAGCTCCCCCTGCGCTGCAATCTAAGCATGAAACTCATCCATCTTGTTTCACAGGGACTGAACATTTCCAAGCAGTATGGCCGGAAGTGCTAACCAAGCCTCTGAGAACTCCGCCTGAGAGGTTAGCATTGAGCTCACGATAGAAGTTGTTGCGTGCTTAGTTGCCCGAAGCTGAAGTTGCTCATAGCTGCAGTAGGGTCGACCGCTCATAGACGAGCATAGTGCAAAACATGAACAAACATAAAACAAATTAAAACGAACAAAGAAACAATTTGACTCCGAGAACTCCGCGACGTTGCCCTCTAGGCAGCGCCATCTTGGAGACGTCACTCCAAGTTCAATGTAAAAGGAAATGAAGCATAATAAAGTTTATCCTTTTGCTATCATTTGTTAAACATGCTACAGAACATAAAATCTCACGCACAAACATTCTCAGAATTAACTTCGGTACTGTACTGGAATAATAATTGAAAAAGACTTTAAAACGAGTGCTTTACAACAGTATATGCTGTATAATGTTTATATTTTATCATCAATAAAAATAAGAGTAAAAATTTAAAAGTTTTCTGAATCATTACTATATTTTACTACATTAATACTGTATTAATGAGTAAGACTGTCTATAAAATGTGTTTAAGAAGCATATTTTAACGCATGTAATAGATACATAGTATTTTACTTCCGGCTGCTCATTCGCACATGTGACGTGATACATGGGGTTTTACTTCCGGGTACAGAACTCGCGGATTATCTTGATTCGCGGGAGGGATCGGAACGGAACCCCCGCGAATGTCGACGGCCTACTGTGTACATATGTACATACATACATACATACACACACACACACACACACACACACACACACACACACACACTCTAGGCCCTCGTTTTCGCGAGGATTCAGTTCCGGACTTCCCAATAGGCCCCCGTTTTTCACGGGGTTTCGGTTCTGGCCTTCCCGAAGATCAAGAAATTCTGCGAGTTATTTACCTCGAAGTAAAACCCAATGTATCATATTACATGCGTGAATTATTGATGCGGTTTAAAAACCCTATGTATGATATTACCTGCGCTAAAATATGTTTCTTAAACACATTCTATAGACAATCTTACTCATTAATACAGTATTAATGTAGTAAAATGTATTAGTGACAAAGTAAAAAATTTTAATTTTGTACTGTGATAATATTTTTTGATAAAATATATAAACAGGATACAGTATATGTGCATACCATAGTCAATAATAAGCCCCCCCCCCAACGTTTTTGCTCTTACATCTAATAACCACCCATGTGCACTGTGGGCAAAATTGTAGAATTTTATTCCATCAGTCTCTGTAACCGTAAAATGAGGTGTTCACTGCCTGTAAAAGTGAGTTTACACAGTATTTCAAGACCTCCTGCCACTGGGGAATGTCTATAATGTTCATCAGTAAAAACACATTTGATTGTTCCTGCCGTGCTTTAAAAAACAGGAAAATATTTTGTCGTGTTCTCTTGGTAAATGTCCAACAACCAAAGAACCATTAGAAACTGCTACAACAAAACTATGGGATGCTCTGAATGAATGGAGCGATGAGCCAGATATGGACCGATCAGAAAGTGATGAGTACTTTTCACCCGATTCTCCTGCTCACTAACTTCATAAATTTAAGGACGTTCCTGAACATGTGCTTTTGTTTATGTTCGTGTTGATTGGTTCAACATGCCATGTGCTAAAGTTGACATTCATGTTGATTGGCTCATTTTACTTCCGGAAAATGTTTACAGGAACAGCACCCGGAAGGAAAAGTAAGGGGTCTTTTTTTTAATTTATGCTGTTTTCTGTTTATTTTCAGCTTTCATGTAAGTAGTTTGGTTGATATCACAAAATGAATAACAAATAGCAGTAAAACTCTTCTCGTTCTGTTATTATTCATGTTTTCCACCTCGATGGTAATAAGCACTTACCGTTCCACTCCGCTAGTAAGATTTTAATAAGCACCCACCCACTCCAATTTTTAGAGCGCCCTGGGCGCTTATCACATTGAATATGGTGTATATATATATATATATATATATATATATATATATATATATTCATTCACTGCATAGTGGCGCCTTACTGCAGCATAACTTTTTGCTTCCTGTATCATATCAAGCAGTTCTACTTTTTCATGCAGCGTCATTACCTTTTTCTGCCCCTTCGGCTCCTTACCAGAAGCCTGAGAAGATGCACGACGTTTGGGTGGAATCATAGAGCTTAACTGGTAATTAAAAACACACAAAAAAAATGCACACTGACAACCTGTGCACGAACGAGAAAAAGGGGTGTCTACATCATCTCAACTAATCAGCAGAAGGGAGAAACAAAAGCTCCTAGCCATTGGCTAAATTTGAATCATGTGTCAGTTACTTCTAGGTTTGTCAACAATCCACGAGTATGTATGAGAGTGAGTGCAAAACCACAAATGGTCAAGGGCCTACTGTGTGTATGTGTGTGTGTGTGTGTGTGTGTGTGTTTCTTGACTTCAGCTTCCATTCTTCTTGACTGCTCTAATAAATTTTTCTCTTCTGAGAAGGTTGTTTGATAGATTTTGGAGTGTGGGATTTGCAATCATTCATCCAGAAGACCATTATTAAGATCAGGCACTGATGTCAGATGGGGACACCTGAGACATTTGGCATTCTAGTTCATCCCAAACATTTTCAGTGGGGTTGAGGTCAGTGCTTTGTGTAAGCACCTCACGTTCTCCCACACCAAGGCATGTCTTCATGGAGCTCATTGTGTTACAGGGGGACCGTTATGCTACAACAAAAGGAAGACAAACTGCACATATGGGTCTGATGGTCAAACATCCACAGACATTTGTTCATTTATTGTTCATATAGTTTGTTCATTATATATATATATATATATATATATATATATATATACACACACACACACACACACACACACATACATACATACATACACACACCTTTATATTATTTTTAAAAAAATTATGAAAGATCGGGTACTGCAAGCAGTGTCGTAATATATTTTACTAATTTAATATTGCTACAGTTTCCCAATATACAGTACTTGTATATCTTCTATTGCAGAGAAATGATATGCACATAAAAGATGGAACATCAGATTTTTAAACTTTAATATTGTCTGTACCATATTAAATTAAAGAAAAGCTATGCATACTGTTTTGGGCTGTCATTTGGAGAGGGTCATATGACTAACACTGATTGAGCTACTGCAGTTCCCCGCTATGCTCTCCTCCTAAGACTCTAATGCATTCTTTTGTCAGTGAATTTTGCCTTGCAATTCAATTAGCCCTAGCTGTCGTTATCTTGTTCCTCCATTTCAATTTGCATATGTTTTGCTCCTGCCAGATTAAGTAATGTATGTAAATGTATATTTGTTCAGCCTTATTTGTATTTGCCTGTCAGCAATTCTAAAGATACACAGACCACTATACAGTAGATTTAGGAATACATTTATGTACAAGTGTTGTGGAAATCAATAAAATATACATGGCTATCATATCTGATTTCCTACGAGTTACAAGTCAAACTGCCATATGCTAAATAAATACATTTGAAATATTCAGCCATTCATTTTATGAACCACTTAATCCTAATTCGGATCATGGAGAGGCTGGTGGCCATCTCAGCCAATTCTGGGCAAAGGCAGAGTAAACCTGACAGCTCGCCAGGCTATCACTGGGCATATGAAATATGTTAAATAAAAACAAGCTACACCTAATTTAATTTTCAAGTAATTTAAATGAATTATACAAGCTAAATGTAGTATATCTTTTTAAGTAATTTGTGAGACATGTCAGATCATAAGTCAGCGAAGGTTTAATAATAATAATAGGATTTTTATTTACCTGCCCCAAAGATTACTGTGTTCATACTGGACCATGCTTAACAGAATACACCCTCGATGGCTGGGGTACTTGGCAGTGAAAGAAAGAGAAATACAGTAAGAAAGAGAAGAAAATGTAAATGAAAGAGGGGTTCAGAAAGAAGAGGACAGAAATGGAAGGTGTGGGTATGTCTATGTTCTATGCCAAATCAAACGTGCGAATAATTTGCTTTGGCGACCCCTGTCTGTCTGTCTGTCTGTCTGTCTGTCTGTCTGTCTTCCTTTCGGCTTTTTCCCTTTTACTCGGGAGTCGCCACAGCGAATCATCTTGATTCGCACGTTTGATTTGGCAGAGGTTTTTACGTCGGATGCCCTTCCTGTCACAACCCTTTTAGCAAGGGACAGAAACACGCTGACGACTTTGCAGCTACTCTTTATGAAAGTCAGCAATGGTTCTTTTACATGCCTCTCACCATAGACAGTGAGAGACATGGCCCGCCTTGGATAACCCAGTTAGCCGCACTGGGGGGGACAGTGACAACCTTGTGGAGAGTGGGACTCAAACCCCCAACCTTTGGATCAGTGATCCAGTGCCCTATACCACTAGACCACCACTGCCATTTGCTTTGGCGACCCCTGATAAAGGGAAAAAGCCAAAAGGAAATCTCATACAGAAATCCCCCGTTATTTGCGGGGGTTACGTTCCTTCCCCTCCCGCGAATCCCGGAAATCCGCCAATTATTGATGCGGTTTTAAAACCCTATGTATGATATTACATGCACTAAAATATGCTCCTTAAACACATTCGATAGACAGTTCTACTCATTAATACAATAATGATGCAGTAACATGTAGTAATGATTAAGTAAAACCTTTTTAATTTTGTACTGTGATAATATTTATTAATAAATAAAGCGTTTATGCTTTTGGTAAGAATCATTAAAAACACATTAAAAAACTAGAATTTTCAAGCAATCACGTTGATAACATGTGGGTGAAGGAGGAAAAAAAAAAAGAGGTGTACACATCTGCAACCAATCAGCAGGAGGGAGAAACAAAAGCTCTCAGCCATTGGTGAAATTTTAATCACATACCAGTAACGGCGTGATAATGCATATGTATAATTTGCCGGGGCTGCTGCTAATTCAGTGCTTCTCTCAAATAGTGGGGCGATGACAAGCATGAAAATGCGGGACCATAGTGTGATGCCGGGGGTGGGTGGGTGGGTGGGTGGGTGTGGGGTGGGGGTGGGGTGGGGGGGGTGGGGGTATGACCCTGGGGACCATGCTTTCTTGCCATACTGTGCTAGAATTAAGTGGGTTTTTTAATTATTTAATGCTTTTTTAATTGTATGTTAATGAAGATACAATATTATGCAGAGGTGTATTAACAATTTTATAGACAAATAATGCTATTTATAGTCACGCACGGTGTGCTATGGGGCTTAAACATTTTTTTTTCTTCTTAGAAGGGTCGTCACAGAAAATAATTGAGAAGCACTACGCGAATTTAAAAACATGAAAAATATCCTTTGAGAGCAAAATCCGCGAGTGTGCAGCCCCACTCCCCCCCCCCCATATATTTTTGGAAAACCAACGTATAATCAGGAATGACAACTCGAAAAAACGACTTAAGTCGAGGTATACCTGTATGTCGAAATTTGTGCATGTGAGCTGGAGAGCGTGAAAAGGGCAGAAAGGTCATGTAGGCTGAGAGAAAGGGTAAAAGCACGGCATGGGTATGAGGAATGAGATGACTAATTGATAATGAGACAGATAATTGAATGATCTATGCAATGCGGGAAAAAGAAAGGAGAAAGCACTGAGTGGGAGGCATGGTGGGTGGGATGGCAGGTTGTCAGAAGTAGAAGCTTGCAGTTATATAGTTTTATGTTTCCTGCAGCGGCACTCGCAAATACCCATTATTCTAGTTATGCATTTGTGGTACAATGGCACACTATTCATTGCATTTATAAAAAAAAAAAAAGCTGAAAATGAAGTATTAAGGTGAACAAATAGAGCATCAACACATTCAGACTTTATAACTTAAATTTTCTGTTCTGCAGTACAAGTCTTCTCACCTCCCTCTCTATGTCTCTCTATTATAGGTCAATTACTTAATCACTCATCATCTGGTATGGATCACTTGAGGTGTACTTTTCTCCTAAGCGGTCCCCGCTGATAGCAGCGAAATTATTTCACATTAACATTCATGCTTTCTTTTATAATTCTATTGTAGGTTACTCCTTGATTAATTCAATTTCTCTCTTCTGAGCTTCTATTCACCTTCCAATCTTTCTCTTTCCTCTTGTTTTATCTGCCTGATTTTTTTTTTTTTTAACTGTATCCTGGCACTAATTCACTCTTTTATGACGTCATCTTTTTCAGAATCCTGTCTTCTACAAGTAACAGCTTCCTCCTGAAGAACTTGGCATCTGGAACGGACTATAACCTGTGCGTTTTGGCTATTTTTGATGACACGGTCACCTCCATGGCCGCCACAAAAGTTCTTGGATGTGCTCAGTTCAGCACCAAGGATAACTACCCAGACTGTCGCTCACTCCAGGCCCACTTTTTGGGTGGGACCTTGACCATCCTTGTAGGGGGCGTCATTGTAGTTACGCTATTGGTGTTTACTGTGGCACTTATGGTGCGTCATCGGGTCTGCATTAACCACAGCAATCATCATGACACTAGTGGAGGGGTCAGATGTTCAAGGTCGAACTCATCACCTCCAGGGAAAGGAGCCAATGTTTTCTCGCAGAGAAATAGCAGTGGGGAGGTAATGATGGTGGTCTTACCTAATGGGTTGTCTCAAAAACAACGAGGTGTGGAAGGAGAGGCAGAATCATCATCAAAGTTGTCTACCACTCAGAAACCCCAAATACTGCCTAAGCCCAAAGTGAATCTGGAGCAGCTAAAGGCAGGGTTAAGATCACAGAAGGCACTTCCACCTTATACCCCAGAGACTGAACGAATGCCAATGTACTACACCCCCAAGAAACTGTCCTCATCTACACTGCCACGTCACTCACGTCAGGCCGACACAGGACTGACTAAACTCTATTCCACCAACAGAGATATAGAGAGACAAACAAACTTCAGCCTTGTTGCTTCATCTCACAGTGATCGAAGGTTCAGCACAGGAGGGTCCGTTGTACTCCGGCGAGGAGGCAGAGACAGTGGATGTAACCCAGAAACAGACTATGAGAGCTCAGGCCTAAGTGTTGCAAGGCACAGACGTAGTTCCTCGATTGACATGGGCAACATGGCGGCCACAACCTGCTATAGTTATGCCAAGCGACTGAGTGTGATCTGGAGCAAGCGGAGTCAGTCATTACATGGCATGCTAGCCCAATGCGCCTCTGCAAACAGCATCTCCACCACCAGCAGTGGCAGCGGGGATTTCCATCTGAGACATACACGTAACGCCATCCACGCTTACAAAGCCAACACTATGCCTTCAAGCATAGCCAGAACACATAAAGAGCAAAGTAAAGACAAAGGTAAAGGGAAAGTAAAGGCAAAAAATGAAGGAGAAGAACTGGAGGAAAGTGTGGTTTAGATAACAGCTGCACATCAAAGCAAGAAATGAAGAGACCTTGTCATAGAAACAGAAAGGGTGACTGGGCAGCCTTAGATGAAAGAGAAGCGTCAAAGAGTGCAACATTAGGTGTGATACATGGGAAAAGGTAACAGGCTGAGGGAAAGGTTGATTGAAAAGATGAGAGGTGGAGAAAGGATGTCATGGTAGGAAAAAAGAGCAGACAAAGACGCAAGAAGGAAAAGAGGAAAAAGGGAAAGCAGAGTTAGGAATAAGGCAAATATCAAATGGAATAAAAAAGGAGACGCATTGATGCATATCCTACGGGACTGGTGTCTAAGTGGATTCTGAACCAACACAGAAATTCAATCCCTCCAATAAGCCTATAATGTGTGAATAGAGGAGCTAAATTAAGGCTAGGTATTTGACCTATTTTCATCCAAAAAAAAAAAAAAAAAAACTTTTTACCCACACCGGCAAAGAGACACACTGATGGCATTTCACCAATGATCAATTAGCCATCCTGTTACTGGGATTATACAGGCAAAGACACAGCTCGAAATGCAGAGTCATGCCCAATCAATCGGATATGAATCACAGAGAGAGAGAGATTGAGTGAGTGAGTGAGAGAGGGAGGAGGGAAAGAGCAAGTGAGAGAGAGAGAGAGAGAGGGGCGAGAGAGAGAGAGAGCGAGAGCTGCCTTTGCAGCAAGGGAATGATGAAATGATTGGGGACAAATTTAGCACATAGACAAATAAATGGCCACTGACCAAGAATGAATGAGATCAATTATAGTGTGGATGTGTGTGTGTGTGTGTGTGTGTGTGTGTGTGTGTGTGTGTTGGGGGGGGGGGGGGTCCAGTTTGTACGTGGAAATGGAAAAAAAGACTCTTTTTGTTTACTTTTGTGATGCTCCATGTAACTATAATCATCAAGACTCTGGTCTGATGAACCAATACTGACCCGTTATTGCGAACAGGGTCATTAAAATATTAAGGTGTCATAAAGACTACATAAAACAAGAAAGAAAATGTCTGAAAGGAAAGACAAAATAAATAAAACATAAGGCCCTTGAAAGTCTGTTTTGTTACTAATTTCCATGAGTGATATTAGAGCTAAAACTCAATTTTGTTGCAACAATCTTTCATGATTTTTAGTTCTCGATATGACTAATTATCATTGGACGAAAAAAAAAAAAAAGACATCAAAGTTTTGTGATTTCAATGATAATAACCATCATGATGATAATGTTTTTGTTTGATTTTCATTTTGCCAAAGTAAATATTGTTATCTTGACTTGATATTCTAAATGATGAAATAAAACAAAAATAAGATCACAGATTTTCATTTTAATTGTGAAACAAATGTCCGAAGAACAGAAAATGGGAGACATGAATATTGTACTGTCACATGATCGTCCTCTCTTTCTGAGTGTGTGTGTGTGTGTGTGTGTGTGTGTGTGTGTGTGTGTGCGCGTATGTGTGTGTGCGTGTGTGTGTGCGTGCGCGTGTGTCTGCTTCATTTTCACTGACTCCTAATAATATTGTTCACTCTTGGCTGATAACCCCGGTGTCTGTGCAATTATCTGTATGGAATGAAAAATGGCCTCTCTCAACATACACTCACACGGATGCTCGGCCCTAACCATCTTCAGAGTGACAGAGTGAGACAGGAAGAGCAATGGACTGAAAGGCTGAAAACAAGGACATGAGTATGTGGGAGACTGCTGATGTGACAGACAAGGCAGAGGACAGAGACATGGCAAAGTGCAAGAGAAACAGAGCAAGAATGAGAGTGAAGGGTGAGAGACAGAGAGAGAGAGAGAGAGAGAGGGGGAGAGGGAGAGAGAGTCATGGACATTTACTGCCAGTACAAAAGCTATTTTTAGAATGTCACCACATTGCCAGAATGCATTGCATTGGCAATAAAGCATGTAAACATGGCTGAGGTGAGGAAAAGCTGGTGAGGATAGGTTTTGTTTGTTTGTTTGTTTGTTTGTTTGTGTGTGTGTGTGTCACAGAGAGATAGAGTGAGAGAATGAACAATGTGTGCTTTTCTGCCATCTGTGTTTAATTTCTGCATTTATGGGATCTTAACACAAAAATATAAAGTATAGCACAAACAAAATGTAAACTACAATCATCATCCTCAGTCAGAACAGATTCATTCCATTTGCAGATTTTTAATGAGCCTGATTTGGCTGAAGGTGATTGGCGGCATTGTGGTTAACACTTCCACCTTACAGCAAGAAGGTCATGGGTTTGAGCGTTTTCGTGTGGAGTTTGCATGTTCTCCTGTTCTCATGTCCGTGCTTCTGTGTGGGTTTCATCTGGGTACTGTGGTTTCTTCCCACAGTCCCACAAACACATTCAAATTAGGATAAATGTCTCATCTAAATTGACCCTTGGCGTGTGAGTGGCACCCAGCTTTTGCCTAGTGTTGGCTGAGATAGGCTGCAGCCTCTCTGTGACATTGGTAGGATTAGGCGGGTCAGCAAATGAGTGAGTGACAGATTTTGCTGATTTTATAACATTTAAAAGAAACTTATTTTATATTATGTGCACATGAGCAGCAACAAATCCTGTTCAATGCTGCATTAACATAAAGAAATGTAAAAAATGTTTAAACAAGTGATAAAATACATCAGTTTTGACAACAAATATCCTAATATTGTTAAAAACTAATTTTTTTATATTTATACTATTTATACAATATTTACGATGGCAGTGGTGGCCTGGTGGTAAAAGATGCTGGATCACTGATCCTAAGGTTGGGGATTCAAGCCCCACTCTCCACGGGTTGTGACTGTCCCCCCAGTGCAGCTAACTGGGTTATCAAAGGCCGGCCATGTCCCTCACTGTCTGTGGTGTGAGGTTCATGCAAAAGAACAATTGCTGACTTGACAAGAGTAGCTGCATAGCCATCAGTGTGTTTCTGCCCTGCGATGGCCTGGTGAGCTGTCCAGGAGGGATTCTGCCCTCGCTAAAAGAGACCGGCCACATGCAATGCCCAGTGACGCCAGAAGCGTGTCAACACACCAGTCACCAGTATAACAATATATTAAAATACGTGACCTACGCCGGATGTATCCTGCCTTTCACTCGAAGTCAGATAGAATTACTTCAATTTCCTCCCCGACCCTGATAATTGATATAGATAATATATGGATGAATGCAACATAATATAGACTGTATAACCTTAATTAACACTTGCAGAACCTTGGTTACCCAGGCACACCTTTTTAATGAGCTCCAGCAACAGAGCGAGCAGAGAATAAAATGGAACTTTTCTCTGTCCAAATGATCAACTTTTTACACTTTGAGAGAATGGAAAGAGAACTTCTGTTCACACACACACACACACACACACACGCACACACACACAAATAGTGTGAATATGAAAGGCTGTCAGGCTGGCTGTCACTCAGTCTTAGTCACTTGTCAAGGTATCTGAAATCAGAAATCATCTGAAATTAGCTGGGATTGGTGTCTGTAGCCCAAAGATATACGTGGGATAGAAAATGAATGAATGTATGAAGGCTTGTGCAGTATGACTCGCTGAGCCACCAGCCAGGTTATAACATATTTTCCCTCACAGGGATCCTTTACTTTCCACGGTTAATTGGAACCGAGATCCCCCCGCGAACACTGAATTCCGTGAAGTAGGATCAACCCCACCCAAAGCCCCCACGACTGATGTATACATACTGTATATGTGTATATAATATCAATAAATATATATTCAATGCTATAAATGCTTATAATAACAAGCATTCAAAAATAATCCATAAGATATAAATAAAATATAAATACAGACACATACAGATGCACTCAGATGCACACTTCATAAAAATGTAACTAGTTTTGATCGGAGGTTTTGGTTGTTTTTGTTTGTTTGGGGTTTTTATTTATTTATTTATTTTTGCATAATTGGCCTTGTTTTGTGGCATTTTCCTTAACATTTTCCCCTATTCTTCCTTAATTTCCTTATTTTTTAATTCGATGAATATTTAAAAAAAGAAAAACCCGTGACGCACTGAAGCCTCATGAATTGAAGCACGAAGTAGCTAGGGATCCCTGTATTACATAGGAGTATTGGGGTTAATAATGAATTACTGATTGATTATGACTTAGAGGATTGTTGATCTGCTGAGGCCAAAAGGTCAAGACAGAATAATTCTCCATATCATATGAAAGCGGAATTCTATCATCTTTTTATTATTCAATTAAAAATAGTTTCAAAGTACACAATCACATTACAGATGTTCCATGTACTATTCATTCTGAACTGCTTGTGTAGACGATGCAGTTTGAAGGAAGTCAGTGACTGAAAAGTAGTAGTGCGTGACAGTGTTGCCAAACAGCATAGGATGGTGGAGTGCAGGATGACACTGATGGTGAGGAAGGTGAAGGCGGCAATGGCAGAGCAGAAGACAAAATGGTGGAAGCTGAAAAAGGAAGCTGGTCGTGTTGTTTTCAAGGAGGAGTTGAAACGGGCCTTGGGTGGTCAGGAAGTGCTGGACAACTACAGGAAATGTGATCAGGGAGACCGGTAGGAGAGTTCTTGGTGTGTCCTCTGGAAGGAAAGTAGATAAGGAGACTTGGTGGTGGAATGAGGAAGTGCAGGAGTGTGTACAAAAGAAGAGGTTAGCTAAGAAGATGTGGGACATTGAGAGGACCGAAGAGAGTAAACAGGAATACAGGGAGACATAGCGTACGGCGAAGATCGTGGTGTCAAAGGCCAAACAGAGGGCGTATGATGACTTGTATGCTCGGTTGGAAAGTAAAGAGGGAAAAGTGATCTATACAGGTTGGCACAGCAGAGAGATAGAGATGGGAAGGACATGCAGCAAGTTAGATTGATAAAGGACGGAGAGGGAAATGTATTGACTGATGACAGAAGTGTGCTGGGAAGATGGAAAGAGTACCTTGAAGAGCTGATGAATGAGGAAAATGAGAGAGAGAAAAAAAAAAGAGTAGAAGAGGTGACTGTTGAGGAGCAGGAAGTATCAAAGATTAGTAAGGGTGAAGTGAGGAGGGCATTGAAGAGGATGAAGAGTGGAAAGGCAGTTGGTCCTGATGATATACCTGTGGAGGTATGGAAGTGTCTAGGAGAGGTAGCAGTAGATTTTCTGACAAGAACATTCAATAAGGTCTTAGAGAGTGAGCAGATGCCGGAGGAATGGAGGAGAAGTGTGCTGGTGCCCATTTTTAAGAACAAGGGAGACATGCAGAGTTGTGGCAGATACAGAGGGATAAAGTTGATGAGCCATATGATGAAGCTATGGGAAAGAATAGTGGAAGCTAGACTAAGGGCAGAGGTCAGCATTTGTGAACAATAGTTTGGTTTCATGCCAAGAAAGAGCAACCACAGAAGTGTTTGCTTTGAGGATGTTAATAGAGAAGTACAGAGAAGGTCAGACGAAGCTGCATTGTGCCTTTGTGGATCTGGAGAAAGCATATGACAGGGTGCCGAGAGAAGAACTGTGGTATTGCATGAGGAAGTCTGGAGTGGCAGAGAAGTATGTTAGAGTGGTGCAGGACATGTATGAGAGATGTAAGACAGTGGTGTGGTGTGCTGTCCGCGTGACAGAAGAGTTCAAGGTGGAGGTAGGACTTCATCAAGGGTCAGCTCCGAGTCCCTTCTTGTTTGCGATGGACTGGCTGACAGGTGAGGTTAGACAAGAACTCCATGGACTATGATGTTTGCAGATGACATTGTGATCTGTAGTGAGAGCAGAGAACAAGTTCAGGAAAATCTAGAGAGGTGGAGGTATGCCCTGGAAAGGAGAGGAATGAAGGTTAGCCTCAGTAATACAGAATATATGTGTGTGGATGACAAGGACCCAGGAGGAACGGTGATGTTACAGGGAGCAGACATAAGGAAGGTGGAGGATTTTAAGTACTTAGGCTCAACAATCCAGAGCAATGGAGAGTGGGGACAAGAGATGATGAAGCATGTGCAGGCAGGTTGGAATGGTTGGAGAAAAGTGTCCAGTGTGATGTGTGATAGGAGAGTATCAGCAAGAATGAAAGGAAAAGTGTACAAGACAGTGAGGAGGCCAGCGATGTTGTATGGTTTAGAAACAGTGGCACTGAGGAAAAGACAGGAGGCAGAGCTGGAGGTAGCAGAGATGAAAATGTTGAGGTTCTCTCTGGGAGTAACGAGGTAATGAAAAGGCCGATAAACTGGCTAAGGAAGTGCTTAATCATCGTGTTTCTGAGAACAAGGTCCCCTATACTGACGTAAAGTGTCGTGTAAATAATTTTGTTTTTAGTCAGTGGCAGAGCCAGTGGGATGAAGAGACTAAAAGTAAACTTCATCTCATAAAACCCAGTGTAAAAAGTTTATATTCTTACTCAAGCAGAACGAGTAGAAGAGAAGTAGTGTTGGCCAGGACTCGTATTGGCCACACCTACATTACACATAGCAATTTATTGAAAGGGGAGCCTGCACCTGACCGTCGAGCACAGGTTAATAGATTGCACAGATTTTGCTGAGACTAGGTTCCAGCATTTTAACGTGAACAACTTGCGTGATCTTTTTACGAAATTTAATGCTTCAGTAATCCTGCAGTTTTTAAAAGATATTGAAATGTTTTATAAATTCTGAATTTGTGGTATAGTGAGCATGAATTCTATTGCTAAAGTGCTGCAATTCCGCCTAAATAACAACAGACTTTACTGTTGGTTGGAAATGTATAGGAATGCACATTCTTAGCCAGACTCTTTTTTATTGACATTACTTTTTCACCTTTCGATTGGGTTCTACGCGAAAATTGATTGTTTGAAGAAAATGATTTGGTTTACCAAAGCTTCATTTGCGATTTGAAATTGAACTCAGTCATTATACTTAATATAAAGTAACCATGTTTGGCACAATATAACACACTATATGTGTTGAAACTACAGTTAAACTTCATTCATTCACTCTGGGAGTAACGAAGATGGATAGGATCAGAAATGAGTACATCAGAGGGACAGCCCATGTAAGATGTTTTGGAGACAAAGTCAGAGAGGCTAGATTGAGATGGTTTGGACATGTACAGAGGAGGGATAGTGAATATATTGGCAGTAGGATGCTGAGGTTGGAACTACCAGGCAGAAGGCCTAGAGGAAGACCAAAGAAGAGATTTATGGATGTGGTGAAGGAAGACATGAAGGTCATTGGAGTAAGAGAAGAAGATGCAGAGGACAGGGTGAGATGGAGGCAGATGATTTGCTGTGGTAACCCCTGAAGGGAACAGCCGAAAAGAAAAGAAGATTCATTCTGAACTGCTGAATCCTAATTATGGATGCAGAGAGGCTGTTGCCCATCTCAGCAGACCCTGGGTGAGGGCAGAGTACATCCTGGATAGATCGCCAGACTATCGCAGGGCAGAAACGCGTTGATAGCTATGTAGCCTACTCATGACAAAAGTCAGCAACAGTTCTCACAGGCCTCTCACCATAGAAGTTGAGAGACATGGTTGGCCTTTAGTAACCCGATAGGCAATAAGAGAATAATTTGGTTATCTGATAAAAATTATGCAATCGCATTTCACCAATCAAAAAGCAAGAAAATCTCGTAAATCATCACACACACACACACACACACACACACACACACACACACACACTCCTGGGTGTACAAACAAATTTAAAATGAAAGACAAACATTTGACAGCATCAGAGAGATTTCCTTCAGGCTTTTTCTGTTTATCAGGGGTTGCCACAGCGACTAATTCGCACGTTTGATTTTGCGTAGGTTTTTACATCGGATGCCATTCCTGACACAACCCTTTAGCAACGGGCAGAAACACGCTGACGGCTTTGCAGCTACATTTTACAAAAATCAGCAATGGTTCTTTTACATGAACCTCTCACCATAGACAGTGAGAGACATGGCCGGCCTTTGACAACCCAGTTAGCTGCCCTGGAGGGGAAAGTGACAACCTTGTGGAGAGTGGGACTCGAACCCCCAACCTTAGGATCAGCGATCCAGCACCCTATAACACTAGACCACCACTGCCCAGTGTCACCTGGACCATAAAAAAAAAAAAAAAAAAAAAAAAAATCCCATTTTAGTTTGATTTCAAGTGTTTCTAATAAAAATATATTTAAAAAAGTTAATAAAAATGCATGCCATGACAAAACACTTACGCTATATCCATTTTTTTTATAAACGTGTAAAAATCTGACTTTTCTTCTTCTGGCTGTTCCTGATAGGGATTGCCACAGCAGTTTATCTGTCTCTATTTCACTCAGTCCTCTGCATCCCTCTCCTCCATGCTAACTCCCGCATGTCCTTCACCACATTCATAAACCTCCTCTTTTGCTTTCCTCTTCTCCTCATACCACGCAGTTCCTTTCTCAACATTCTTCAATCAATATATCCTCATCTCTTCAATGTACATGCACAAAGGGCAGTGGTGGTCTAGTGGTAAAAGGTGCTGGATCGCTGATCCTAAGGTTGGGGGTTTGAGTCCCACTCTCCACAAGGTTGTCACTGTCCCTCTAGTACAGCCAACTGGGTTATCAAAGACCGGCTATGTCTCTCACTGTCTATGGTGAGAGGTTCATGTAAAAGAACCATTGCTGACTTTCGTAAAGCAGGGGTCGCCAATCTTATCCACAAAGAGCCGATGTGGGTGCAGGTTTTCACTTGAACCAAACAGTTGCCACACCTTCCACCTGTTTCCACCAATTACTGATCATCAAAAGAAAAGGGGAAAAAAAACCCCCTAGATTAGACATTACTGTTTCAATTTGGAAGTGGGGCCATCTTGGTAAGATCACCTAGCTTAAGACTCTTCTTCTCGTACACCAACTACCTTCATGTCCTCCTTCACCACATCCATAAATCTTCGCTTTGGTCTTCCTCTGGGCCTTCTGCCTGGTAGTTCCAACCTCAGCATCCTACTACCAATATATTCACTATCCCTCTTCTGTATATGTCCAAACCATCACAATCTCGCCTCTCTGACTTTGTCTCCAAAACATCTTACATGTGCTGTCCCTCTGATGGACTCATTCCTGATCCTATCCATCCTCGTTCCTCCCAAAGAGAACCTCAACATTTTCATTTCTGCTACCTCCAGCTCTGCCTCCCGTCCTTTCCTCAGTGCCACTGTTTCTAAACCATACAACATCGCTGGCCTCATCACCGTCTTGTACACTTTTCCTTTCATTCTTGCCGATACCTTTCTATCACATGTCACACTGGACACTTTTCTCCAACCATTCCAACCTGCCTGCACACACTTCTTCACCACGCTCTCCATTGCTCTGGATTGTTGAGCCCAAGTACTTCCGACATAAAAAATAAATAAATAAAAGACTATGCTAAATGAAACATGCGAATCAGCTCATTCGTTGTGGCGACACCCGGAAAAAAAGGGGGGAAAGCTGAAAGGAAAAGATGATGCACGCACATGCGTCTACACAAAGTCTGTGCCCAAGTCCATAAACACACAGAATAATTGCTTCTGTCGTTCTACATCAACATTTTTAATGCAAATACGACATCCGTGGTGCGTTTCCATTGCGAGAAACCACATTGCTGCTTACAGATTCTACTACTGTTTACCATAACTTAGTTACTGCAGCTCTGCACTTTTCTCTTGTTCTTAAACATTGGTACAAGGACACTTCTCCACTCCTCAGGCATCCTCCCAAGTTTCAGGAATTTGTTAAACAATCTGCTCCAAAACTCCACTGCTAGCTGTCCTAAACATCCACATATCTCAATAGGTATGTCCGGTCCAACTACCATTTTACTCTTCATAGCTGCTCTCACTTCATCTTTGCTAATCCCTCATATTTGGTTCACTCTCTCCACATTCACCAACCAGGTCTTTCTCTCATTTTCTTAATTAATCAGAAAAAAAAAAAATCTTTCCACCTTACTCGCCTCACTTACTCATCTGCTGAACTTGTTAATTCTACTAGGGTCAAGTGGAGGTATTGAACACTGCTCAAGCCTTCTGGTTGACCAATTGTAATAAGTTCTTTTCTCCTTCGTTTGTGTTTAGCTTCACATACAACTAATTACATGACTCTCCCATGGGGTTTGCTACCTCTTTCTTCACCGTGTACATCTCTTTATTTCGGTTTACTTTTTTCACCTCTGAGTGTTCCACGGTTTGCATTAACCTCATCCGCTTGATGCCATTTAAATCTTTCAAGAACCTCATTTCTCTATCAAGTCTCTTTGTCCTCATTCCTTTGTCCAGATGCCAGCCCAAGTAGCTTATTAGTTTTCCCCCTCAGCACAATCATAGCAGTCTAGTCCTCCAGAATTCCCTGGCTGCCACCCAACACCTGCTTTACCTTCTCTTTTCACACAGGAATCTTCCTCATTTAGCTTCCACCATCTAATCTGGTTCACTTTGCACTGTTCTCCTCTTTAACTCTAAAATTGTCCTACGGACATACCACCTGGAGTATAGCAACACTACCCCTTTTGTCACCATCTTACAGTGACTTCAGTCCTTGAAGCTGTGTTGCCTGCACTGGGCACTTGGCATAGTCTACCTGACAGCATCTTTCTACACTTTTATACTAGTATGTCATTCTGTGTTCCTCCTTCTCCACAACACGCACGCACACACTTCTTTTATGAGTGCTACTTTCATTCTTTTTTTGCTAAATCTACCACCTCCTAGCCTTCCGCGTTCCCTACGGCATACGGCACCTACCTGGCTAATCATCATCATCATCATCAGTTTCCCTCACCAACATGCCTACTGAAGTCTGATCCATTGACCACCCCTTTGTCCTTGGAAACACTTTGAACCAGTTCATCTAACTCAGAAGTCCTTCTCCTTCCTCTTACAACCTACCTCAAAGTTGTGTGCACTGATGACCTTTAGCATCACTCCTTCAATCTCCAGCCTGACACTCAGCCTGATTTTCTATTTCCTTCCAACACTTTAACTTCCTTATGAGCTCTTCTTTAAGGCACACCCCGCCACCATTTCTCTACCCCATCCACACCTTTAAAGAATACCTTGAATTGATCTTCAATGTTCCTGGCCTTAATCTTTACACCTGTCTTCATATCCATCCCATCAGCAAGGTCATCCTGCTAACATTCAATGTCCCTACTCTGACCTGCACATTCTCAACCTTTCTCTATTTGTGTTTGGGTGCATCTTTCTCCTATTTTCCTTGGCCCAATAGTAAACAATTTCAACTGATACCCTGCCAAAAAACAGTACTGGTGGAGGTTGCTGTCAACCCAGGCCTCGACCAGTCCAGTATAAACATTCTGTTTTGAATCGGCATATTTCTTTTAGCACAGGTTTACACCACATTTTCTTCCCAATGCATTACTCCCAATTTATCTGGGACCGACATTACGCACTAACTGTATTGTATAAACAAAAAAGGCAATCATTGAAGGAATACCCCCACCACACACACACACACACACACACACACACACACACACACACACACACACATAGATTGTCCATGAAAACAAAGTGTGTAAAAATGGCATTTAATATTCCAAAGTGTTTTATTCTTATTTGTGTTTGATTAATTGGTGAAAACAATATTTTTTCTTTCATGTGAATATGTCCCACTTATTTTTAATCTGATGATTATGATTGTGCCAAACACATAATTGGCAAATAGAGCTCAGTCTTAGGTATAATTGAGTTATGTTTCATTAATACTTATGCAATTTTACAACATGAACTCATTAGACCAAATCTAGATCTCTGCTCTTTGTAGTATCAGAAGCCTCACATGCCATGCTGCAGGGAGCACTTTGTTTCTTCAAAGAGATGAACCTCTGCCCTACTCTCTGTGGTAATGGAAGTCTGACACTAACTTCTACAAATCCCCGTGTCAGACGAAGCTGTTCATTCTAGCAGAAGATTCTCTTACTGTGTATACAAAACTCCACTCTGCAAATGGTCTGCTTTTATCTGCACCATCAAGATCCATCTTCTTCATATAGTGTGAGTTACAAGATTTTTCCAGAGCAGCACAGAACTTGTAATTTCAAGAATCGTAACACTATTGCAGTCCAAACAAACAAGTGTTTGAAATAAACAGTGTTCCATTTGTTCCGCAGAACCAATAAGCATGATGGATAACAATAATATTAGTGTTTGGTGTTTGGTGTGTGTGTGTGTGTGTGTGTGTGTGTGTGTGTGAGCGAGACAGAAAGAAGCTTGGGTTGAAACATCAAAGGAACATGGTAGTACTTTTTACTGAAACATCATACAAACAACACCAAACTAATTCATTTTTAATTCAAACCATTACTTCTTCCCCAGTCAACAGTTCGTCCTCAGTTCTGAAAAACATACATAACTGCTCTTGGAGAGCACAAAATTCACAGAATATTTATTGCAGTAGGATGGACTATTTCTAGTAAACAAGGAGTTTGCCAAGGTTTCTTGTGATTTTCTGAGAAAGCATCAGTGCCCTATTTAAGAAACATAAGTCACATAGATCTTTTGGGGAGCTCCACTTTTAGGTAGCATCTAAATCAAATCACTATATAACAGTAGTGCACTAGATCAAGGGGCAGTGGTGGTCTAGTGGTATAGGGCGCTGGATCGCTGATCCAAAGGTTGGGGGTTCGAGTTCCACTCTCCACAAGGTTGTCACTGCCCCACCCCCACCCCCCTCCCTCCCTCCAGTGCAGCTAACTGGGTTATCAAAGGCGGGCCATGTCTGTCACCGTCTATGGTGTGAGGCATGTAAAAGAACCATTGCTGACTTTCGTAAAGAGTAGCTGCAAAGTCGTAAGCATGTTTCTGTCCCTTGACAGGAAGGGCATCCGACGTAAAAACCTCTGCCAAATCAAATGTGCGAATCAGATGATCCGCTGCGGCGACTCCCGAGAAAAGGGAAAAAGCCGAAAGGAAGACAGACAGTGCACTAGATCACTACACTACAGCAGCCGTCCATTCATAATACAGTGGTACCTTGGTTCTTGAACTTAATCCGTTCCAGAAGGCTGTTCGAATTCCAATTTGTTTGAATTTCAAATCCGCTTTTCCCATTACAAATAATGTTTTCAATCTTTTCCAAAATGCTAGAAAACTACCTTTTTTAAACATGATGTTGTTTATATATCAAATAGTATATTATGTGAAACAACAGGACAAGCACACCAAATTACTAATAGATCAATTTATTTTGTGTCCTTTTTTTTGTTTGTTTTTTGTTTATTTTCGAACCAGCCTCGACTTGCTTTAAAGTGGAACCCTTCAGGATTTGAACTCGGGGCTTTGTTCACCAAATCACCGTAGATTTCATGAGCTTTGCAGGAGATTGCATCCTCGCTAACATGATCTCCTGCTAACTGCTGCTGGTTTATGTATAGGAGCAGTCATTTTTCCACCTCCTCCAGCACTTGCGGTATTCGTTTGCTGATAACCGACGAGCCTTTCGCCACATCACTGGCTTTAACACTCTCTTTGTTCTTCAGGATCGCACATATCGTTGATTTAGCCGTGCCACATTCCTTAGCAAGATCAGTAACACGCACGCCTAATTCAAGCTTAGCTATCAGCTCTTTCTTAAACGCAACAGTTTTCCGCACAACTGACCTTTTCTCAGTAACTTTCTTTGAAGACATGTTTATTAGCTAATCTAATTGAGTAAACTTTGTAAAACAGGAGCAAGCACATCCACACACACACACACACACACACAGTGGTCGAGTGGAGTCAAAAGAGACAGATTTCCGGAAGTCACGCACTCTTCCTCATTCCCAGTCTTGTCTTTTCTCGCGTGTTTTTCGAGTTCGACTTCCGAAATTTGTTCGACTTCCAAGACAAAAAAAAAAAAAAAAAATCACGGATTTTTTGTTCAAATTCCGATTTGTTAAACCTCCACAGCATTCGAGAACCGAGGTACCTCTGTAATTGCACAGTGCACTTACGTGAAGAGCGAGGTGTCATTCGGGGTTTAACCATTAAAACTTGGTTATATTTCATTCACTGGACCAAATGGTATGTTCTCCTCTGCGTCCTTCATTTTACACTTTACGCACTTTAGCCAGAATGGTATGGGGTCAAAGGATACCGCAGGATACAATTAATCAGGGTTAATATTTTTAATGAGTTATTTTTAGTGTGATTAATTACTGGAGACAGAGAGCGCATACCAATGCATTCAGCTTGTGTTAATACCATTGAAATGACTGGCTAGTTCATTTAATTGATTATTTAAAAACAACATTAATGGTTCTCATATGTTTAGTCATTCTATTTTCATGTCAATAACAAAATATTTCAGAAATTACACGTTTAAAAAGCAAATTCAATTTTCTTCCTTCTTTGTCAGTCCAGTCCAAGTACAAAATAAATGAACAATGCAGATTTTATTCTACACAAGCCGAGTGAATTCTATTGTTATTTGAAATTGTATGTCCAGATTATTTTCATGATAGCAGATAATGCTGATACTTTCTGCTTTCTACCATTACAAGTATCTTTCACTCCTGCAGGAAGTACTTCCTCACCACCAGCAATGTCACAATCTGTCACAACATGTTGTGATTTCCATCCCCACTAAAGAAAAGGCAAAAGATTACAGTCAACGTTTAAAAAAAAAAAAAAAAAAATCACCAGTGAATATATTTTTACTCACAGGATCATATATTCACATTATGTTATGTGCGCTAATTCAGCATATAACATTCAAATTCCTATTTTTTAGATGATCATGTATAATAGAACTAAAAAAACCTATGATCAAATATGAAACATGTGTGATTTTTCTGCACGATGGGATTTCAAAATTACTACAACTTAATGGATTTCCCAAAGCTCATGCATAGTTAATCACAAGAATGCATCAATCGGAGTCTATTTTTATACATCTCTCTTCCACTCCTCCATTTTCAACCTCTTCATCTCTCTATCTTCACACACACACACACATACACAAAAAAAAAAACACATGCATGCATAAACGCATATGTGTGCACACACACACACACACACACACACACACACACACACACACACACACAGGCTATGCCCTGGGTAGTAATTGGTATGTAATTTGATCCTGGTGCTTTATAAAGATTTAAGGTAGCTCAACCATCAATATGACCTTCTTGTGACTCTCACTCTCTCTCTCTCGCTCTCTCTCTGCATGAGTGAGAAAGGCACAAGACACAGAGCAGGTAAGCATGGTGGCCAGACTGAAGAAAGAATTTTGAGAAAGCAGAGAAAGAAAATCAGTGCATTAGTGACTTGCAGGATGACGGCTCAAGAGCTGAGGACGTTCATATACTCAAAAGTTCATATATTGTCTCCCCCGACATGCATGCAGCAAAATCCTCGCCAATTTTCATGACTAAACTAAAAGCACACAGACAGATTGGCAAAACACCAATTACTTTCATAGCCCTATTTCCAAACTCTAAAAACATCTACGCATAGTTTTTACTCGTGTTATTTTTACACTCTGTACCTACGCCACACAGCACACTGTGCCCCAAACAAAATTTATCAATATAGGCTTGGCAGCTCTGCCCCCCCCCCCCCCCACCCCACCTCCGTCTCCAGCTTTGAAGCCATTGCCAGGTCTCTGCTGCTGCTGAGACCAAGACTACATCAGTACCACTTTTACACATCAGAACAATGCTCAGTTTTGTTGGCACAAAACACCAAGCTATGTGCCAGGAATGAGGTCTACATGGAGAGCCGGTTCCTATCCGGATAACTCCACTCAATCACCAAAATACACAACTGAAGGGTTTCTTTCCAAAATGCTAATATTAAAGTTTTGTAACAAATTAAATGTGTTCAACACCCATGTCTTCATCTTGATCCTGAGTTTGGAGATCCTCAGTGTGAAGTTTTACAAGTACTGAATGCGTTCCTTTGGGTTTCCACAGCTTCCACAGTTTCCCTGGAACATGCAAGTATGCAGCTTGGATCAGTAATCTGCCCCGGGTTGTGAATGAGTGTGTGAATGTGTGAGTCCATGCGACACTTGGATGGACTCGCATCCCATCTGGGGTGTATTTCCACCTTGTGAACAGTGTTTGGGGGGAAGTGAGTTAGGAAGCCTTTAATTTGAACGGGAATATTCATTCATTCATTTTCTGAACCGCTGAATCCTAATTAGGGTTGCGGGGAGGCTGGCGCCCATCTCTGCCCATTCAAGGCAAGGGCGAGGTACACCCTGGAAAGCTTGCCAGAACATTGTAGCACTCACACAACCATTCACACTAACAAATGGGTAAGATTTGCACCAGCTAACTAGCTTAATGTGTATGTTTTTAGACTATGGGAGGAAACCAGGGTGCCCAGAGGAAACCCATGCAAGCAGACGGAGAACATGCAAACTCCACACAGAAACGCCCAGTCTGTAGAACTCCAATATGATGAATAAAACACTTTCAAACTAATTGCTCCCACCAAAAGTAGTAATCCTTTCAACTCACAGAAGTTATCAGTACATTCCAGCTACTGAAAAAAAGCCCTTTGAGCCCTTTCATGCTCTTTTTGTGATGCGTCATTCTGGTGGCGGCGTGACACTTGCTATTTGGTGTTATTATATGTCAGTTCATAATTGGCAGCTGAGTCATGTGTATCCTGGAGATGGATGACTAATCTTTTTATTCTGAGGTGCTTGCTGGAAAAATAAAAAGACACAGCATTGAATAATGATTCACTTGGCAACAGTTAAGGTGAAATTAAGGAATGCACAGGTATGGTACTCTTCACGTGCACTCATGAAGAATAAGCTTTGCAGCATCAATCTAATTATACACATTTATCATTTATATTTATCACAAATAAAACACAAAACATATGAAAAATAGTTTATTATTGCTTTAGAAAAAAGTGTACTATGTGCTGGAAAAATTGTTTGTTAGCCATTAATTAATTTCCTGAACTGCTTAATTGTAATTAGGGACACAAAGGAGACTGCCGTCCAGCTCCGCCTACTCTGGGTAAACCCGGACAGCTCGCCAGGTCATCGCAGGGCAGAAACACACTGACAACAATCCAATGGCCTATTCTTTTTCAAATAACAGCAATGATTCTTTTAACTGCCTCTCACCACAGACCGTTAGACACTTTGATAACTCTGTTGTTAGCTGCCCTGCGGTTGATGCCGCAGTGACAACTGTGATAGCGGGACTTGAATTCTCAACCTTCAGATCAGTACGATGGCACCTTATCCACTGAGCCACCACTGAAAAAAAGATTTGTTAAACTATATTAAGGTATAAAGTGCTTATTTAGACAGAGATTGACAACCTTGTGGAGGAGAGTGGTACTCGAACCCCCAACCTTCGGATCAGCGATGCAGCGCCCTTTACCACCAGGCCACCATTACCCTTTAAATTTGCATGGGCCTGTCAATTATTTTGGATGTGATTTTAGAGTGCCATGACCTTTGCTTTACCCCATCAGTTGGATCAGATAGGAAAAAAAATTAAGGCAAGCTAAATTTGCAAGTGTACCCTACAACGACTTTAATCCCACTAAGCTCAAAATGGATACGTTTTTCTTGAAGTAATTTCACTGTTAATGGAAATCCAGAATCCTGAACAGGAGTTCATACTTAAGCTTAAAGGATGCCAGGAGGGAAAAATACAGACAACGAATTCACTCGTGACCATTCTCATAAATCAGAGTAAAAGCATCAGAATAAGATAATTTGTCATGCGGACTGTCCTAAAGCTACTGAGTGTCTGAGTGCACTTGAAAGTGATCTTATGGCAATGCTGGCTAATACTACCTCTGCAGGCACCACTACTGGTTACAGCACAAGTAGATGGCTCACGGTTGTTTGAACAAATTTTAACTTTTTAAATTACCTTGAAACAATTTAATGATGATAATAAAAAAGCACAAATAACAAGCTATTTAGGCAGCTTGAAATAACATCAAATTGGTTAATTTTAGCTACCTGTAAATTTAGCCTGATGACTAAGTTAATACAGGGATCCCTCACTTTCCGCGGTTAATTGGGACCGAGATCCCCCGCGACCACTGAATTCCATGAAGTAGGATCACCCCCCCCAACTGACGTATACATTTATACGTACATGTATATGTGTAGATAATATCAATAAATACATATTCAATGCTATAAATGCTTATAATAACAATTAAACATGAAAAAATAATGCACAAGATGTAAATAAAATATAAATACAAATGCATACAACCGTGCGTGCACACACTCCGATGCGCACCTCACAAAAAATGTAACTAGTTTTGATGGTAGATTTTTGGTTGTTTTTTTTGTATAACTGGCCTTGTTTTGTGGCATTTTCCTTAACGTTTTCCCCTGTTCTTTAATTTCCTTATTTTTTAATTTGATTAATATTTAAAAAACACAATGCACTGAAGCAGCATGAACTGAAGCGTGAAGTAGAGAGGGATCCCTGTATTTGTTTATATACAGGGATCCATCACTTTCCACGGTTAATTGGGACCAAGACACCCCCCCCCCCCACACACACACACACACACGATCGCCAAATTCTGCGAAGTAGGATCAACTCCCCGACTGACGTATACATACATGTATATGTGTATATGATATCCATAAATACATATTCAACGCCCTTTGTGGAGGAGGAAGACCCTGGGGGTTTGGGCGGGAGTCTGCCCATCACTGGATTTGAGGTCACTAAGGTCCTGGGTGGTCAGGCTCTGAGGTTGGATGAGATCCGCCCTGAATATCTCAGGGCTCTGGATGATGTAGGACTGTCTTGGTTGACATGTCTCTGCAAGATCGGGGGCTGTACATCTGGTTTGGCAAACCAGGGTGGTAGTTCCCCTTTTTAAAAAGGGGGACCAGAGGGTGTGTTCCAATTATTGGGGAAAATCACTCTCCTCAGCCGACCCGGGAAAGTCTATGCAGGGGTACTGGAGAGGAGGATCCGACCAATAGTCGAACCTCGGATTTAGGAGGAAAAATGTGGTTTTCGTCCTGGCCGTAGCACTCGACCTACTCCATACGCTCCACAGGATCTTGGAGGGAGCATGGGAGTTTGCCCAATCTGTCCAAATGCATTTTGAGGATTTGGAGAAGGCTTTCGACCGTATCCCTCGGACTATCTTGAGGGGCGTGCTCCGGGAGCATGGCGTTCTGGCCTGTTGCTACGGGTCATTCGATTGCTGCATTACTGGAGCCAGAGTTTGGTCCGTATTGGTAACAACAGGTCAAATTCGTTTCCAGTGAGGTTTGGAGTTCGCCAAGGCTGTCCTTTATCATCGATTCTGTTCATAATTTTTATGGAATTTCTAGGCACAGCCAACGCGTTGGGGGTTCTGGTTTGGTGGCCGTTGGGTCTTGTCTCTGTTTTTCACGGATGATGTTGTCCTTTTGGCTTCATCAAGCCGGGACCTCCAGCTCTCATTGGAGCGATTCGCAGTTGAGTGTGACTCGGCCGGGATGAAACTCAGCACTTCCAAATCCAAGGCCATGGTTCTCAGTCGGACACGGGTGGAATGCACCTTCTGGGTTGGGAATGAGGTCCTGCCCCAAGTGGAGAAGTTTAAGTATCTTGGGGTCTTGTTCACGAGTGAGGGAAAGATGGAACGGGAGATCGACAGATGGCTTGCTGCAGCCTCTGCTGTTAAACGGAGCCTGTACAGGTCCGTTGTGGTGAAGAAGGAGCTGACCAGCAAGGTGAAGCTCTCAATTTACCAGTCGATCTACGTTCCAACCCTCATCTATGGTCATGAGCTTTGGGTAGTGACCGAAAGCACAAGATCGCGTATACAAGCGGCTGAAATGAGCTTCCTTCGCCCGGGTGGTGTGGCTCTCCCTTTGAGATAAGGTGAGAAGCTCTACCATCCAGGGAAAGCTCGGAGTAGATCCACTGCTCCTCCGCATTGAGACAGGCCAGTTGAGGTGGCTCAGGCATCTGGTCAGAATGCCTCCCAAACGCCTCCCTGGTGTGGAGTTTCGGGCATGTCCAACCGGGAAGAGACCCCGGGGTCAACCTAAAACATACTGGAGGGACTATGTCTCTTGGCTTGTCTGGGAATGCCTCGTTGTCCCCCCGGAAGAGCTAGAGGAAGTGGCGGGGGAGAGGGATGTCTGGACCTCTTTGCTTAGGTTGCTGCCCCCGAGACTCAATTCTGGATTAAGTGTAAGATGATCACATATTCAACCCTATAAATGCTTATAATAACAAACTTTCCTGCATTCTTGTGATGCCCTTAAAATATCAAAAGGCATGACATTATACAGGGTCAAGATTCTATAAAAAACACCATGTTCATGACTCTGTTATCCTAATAAATACGGGATAGATTTGATTCAAACAGGTTGTATGTGCAATCTGCAGTATTTGCAGTACCGGTATAAAATGTATGAAGTATAAAATGTAACACTTCCCCGCCGTTTCCTTTGCAGGGTGAATGGGCCTCCTCCTGGATGGCTGAGCTCAAAGTAGAACCGTTGCCTCTCAATGTTCAGAGGAGCCAGGTGTGGTAACTCAGACCTCTGATTGGAATGCCTCCCTGGTGTGGTGTTTTGAGCATGTCCAAGAGGTTGACCCAGAACACGCTGGTGGGACTCTCAGGCAACCTCGGAATGCATTTGTGTTCAATGATTTTTTTCTATATTTGCAGTCACTCTAGGAAAAGTCATTAACTTTCAGGGTAAAAGAAGGAGGAAGATATATGAGAATTTTTACAGCTGTCAAATACTAAAACTGGTAAAAATTTAAATGAACAGTATGTAAGGGTTAAACTAATCCTGAATGGTGGTGCATGACTTGTTTTCAATCTCCCCAAAAGCTCCAACATCATCCAATTGCTCCCTTCATTGCACTGCCTTCCTGTAGCTGCCTGCATCACATTCAAAACACCATCGCTTCCCTCTACAGCAACAAATGGACAAGCCTATATCTGCTTAAAGGGTCTCTCCACCACATATCCTCAAGCACTGCTCAAAATTATTTGATGATACAAAGAAGCATGCATCACGACTCCTCCATACTGGCACCAAGTGAAAGACTGAAATGTGAAGCGCCACCGATATTCTAACAGTGACTGATGCTACACCTCTTCAAGTACTTAAAGGCCCAGGCCTTTTGTGCTGGCAATAAAAATATTGTAGTTTTGATAATGACTGCAAAACTACTTCTGCATGTAACTGTAAATAAAGTCGTGTGATCCTTTAAACAGAAATCTACCAGGTTTACTGTATATAAATGTTTTAGATTAAGTGTTGTTGTGCGGAGAGCCATTATACAGGCTCATGGCGTTGTATTCGAGAAATGTGGCAAGCTGTGGTCGTGGCTTTCCATACATAGTACAGCAAACAGCTGTAGATTGGTTAGAATCACCCTTATCTTATAAATATTTCCAATGAAAAACAAAGGCGAGTTAATTTGATTGGCTGTTGTGAGTATATGTTGGATAAATTGATAATTATGTGGATATATGTTGGATAAATACATACATACACACACACACATATATACACACATACATACCATACACACACACACATATATATATATATATATATGTGTGTGTGTGTATGTATATATATATATATATATATATATATATATATACACACAGACACACACATATATATATATATATATATATATATATATATATATATATATATATATACATACATACATACACACACACACACTAGTCCTTCTCAAAAAATTAGCATATTGTGATAAAGTTCATGATTTTCTGTAATGTGCTGATAAAAATTAAACTTTTGTATATTTTACATTCATTGCACACGAACTGAAATATTTCAGGTCTTTTATTGTTTTAATACTGATGATTTTGGCATACAGCTTATGAAAACCCAAAATTCCTATCTCAAAAAATTAGCATATCATGTTCAGGTAGTCTAAACGAGCTATTAACCTAATCATCTGAATCAACCAATTAACTCTAAACACCTGCAAAAGATTCCTGAGACTTTTAAAAACTCCCAGCCTGGTTCATTACTCAAAACCGCAATCATGGGTAAGATTGCCGACTGTCTGCTGTCCAGAAGGCCATCATTGACACCCTCAAGCAAGAGGGTAAGACACAGAAAGAAATCTCTGAGCGAATAGGCTGTTCCCAGAGTGCTGTATCAAGCCACCTCAGTGGGACGTCTGTGGGAAGGAAAAAGTGTGGCAGAAGACGCTGCACAACCAGAAGAGGTGACCAGACCATGAGGATTGTGGAGAAGGACCGATTCCAGACCTTGGAGGACCTGTGGAAGCAGTGGACTGGGCTACAGGTGCCGCATCCCCCAGGTCAAGCCACTTTTGAACCAGAAACAGCTGCAGAAGCGCCTGACCTGGGCTACAGAGAAGCAGCACTGGACTGTTGCTCAGTGGTCCAAAGTACTTTTTTCGGAAGAAAGCAAATTTTGCATGTCATTCGGAAATCAAGGTACCAGAGTCTGGAGGAAGACTGGGGAGAAGGAAATGCCAAAATGCCTGAAGTCCAATGTCAAGTACCCACAGTCAGTGATGGTCTGGGGTGCCATGTCAGCTGCTGGTGTTGGTCCACTGTGTTTTATCAAGGGCAGGGTCAATGCAGATAGCTATCAGGAGATTTTGGAGCACTTCATGATTCCATCTGCTGAAAAGCTTTATGGAGATGAAGATTTCATTTTTCAGCACGACCTGGCACCTGCTCACAGTGCCAAAACCACTGCTAAATGGTTTACTGACCATGGTATTACTGTGCTTAATTGACCTGTCAACTCTCCTGTCCTGAACCCCATAGAGAATCTGTGGGATATTGTGAAGAGAAAGTTGAGAGACACCAGACCCAACACTGTGGATGAGCTGAAGGCCGCTATCGAAGCATCCTGGGCCTCCATAACATCTCAGCAGCGCCACAGGCTGATTGCCTCCATGCCACGCCCGCATTGAAGCAGTCATTTCTGCAAAAGGATCCCCGACCAAGTATTGAGTGCATACCTGAACATAATTATTTTAAGGTTGACATTTTTTGTATTAAAAACACTTTTTTATTGGTCGGATGAAATATGCTAATTTTTTGAGATAGGGATTTTTGGTTTTCATGAGCTGTATGCTACAATCATCAGTATTAAAATAATAAAAGACCTGAAATATTTCAGTTGGGGTGCAATGAATCTAAAATATATGAAAGTTTAATTTTTATCAGTACATTACAGAAAATAATGAACTTTATCACAATATGCTAATTTTTAGAGAAGGACTAGTGTATATTTTATATATATATATATATATATATATGTGTAGCATGCTGCATCTGCATAGTACTGAAAAGCATAGCAAGGTAACAGTTAAGGCACCCACCAATATTAACGTCAACTATAAGATCAGAATTAACAATTCCATGACAATCTAGTTTGCCATATTGGCGCATCTTTCTTTCACAAATTATTTACAAACTGTCTCCAGCCACTAAACCCAAAAAAGAACAATCTTACTTTCATCAGTAAACAAAATATTGCACCGTTTCACTAAAGGCCAGTCAATGTGCACTTTTTGGCAAATTGTAACCTGTTCAGCACGTGGTACTTACAGATGCTTCTTGCCAATAGCTGAGCTTCACATAGGCATCTTTCAATTGTAACAGGACTCGCAGGTAAGTTTAGATCTTCTTTGATCTTCCTGGAGCTGATTGTTGGTTGAGTCCTGGGCATTTTCGCTGTTCTTTGATCCATTCGAATGAGTTTTTCACTTTCTTACATGTCTTTCAGGTTTTGGTTGCCATTTTAAAGCATTGGGGATCATTTTAACTGAGCAGCCTCTCATTTTCTGCACTTCTTTATATCCCTCTCTAATCAACTTTTTAATCAAGGTATGCTGTTCTGAACGATGCCTGGAACGGCCCATCTTCCTCAGGATTTCAGAAATGCTCTATAACCTGGAGGTACACTATTAACTGCCTTCCTTCCTTAAATAAGGGCAATAATTGCACCTGTTTTCCAAAGAATGAATGAATGTCACTCACTGAACTCCACACTGCTATTATTTTGAACACGCCCCTTTTAATTAGTGATTCGTTTACACGGAATCAGCAACATGCTGTCTTGACTGTTGCGTCTGTTGGATTCTATTACTCTACTACACCTGACAGTAAATTATTTGCCATGTAGACATATCATCTTTACCAAAAACAATGACTGATCACGATAATGATGTCTGACTGCTATTATTTTGAACACAACTGTCTTCTTTTCCTTTCGGCTGTTCCCTTTTTTCTCAGGGGTCGACACAGCAAATCATCTGATTCACATGTTTGATTTGGCATAGGTTTTTATGTCGGATGCCCTTCCTGACACAAAAGAACTCAGCAGGCCGGCGTTTGATAACCCAGTTAACTGCACTGGGGGGATAGTGACAACCTTGTGGAGAGTGGGACTCGAACCCCCAACCTTAAGATCAGCAATCCAGCACCCTTTACCACCAGGCCACCACTGTATGCTATGGAAAGTAAATTAGTCTGTATGATGAATGAATTTACAGCATTAGTGTTGCATGTGTGAGAGATAGGGTCACTTGTTTGTGTGAAGTGATTGACGTGTAGAAATGGCACATCACTACACCAGTACATCAGTAGTGTATCATACATCCAAAACCAAATTCCCACAATTCCTAGTGATATATTTCTGTTTCCTTAGCAACTCTAAATATCTCGATGATGAGTCAGGGATTAAAAAAATAACTTGAGCAGAACAACTGAAGGTTTTTTTGGAATTTATATGCACTGTATGCAGCATTCATGTTTGTCACTTGTCCCAAACTTGTTTATGTGAAGAACTGTCTTGGTTGTTTACACATATGGTAACATATTTTTTTTTTTATATATGTAATACAATTTTGGCCTGTGCTTCAAAAGTACCAATTTTTTTAGTATCAGTGCTATGAGGAAATGAAAGGTAATATACCATCATTCTTTTTCCTGTGAGATCAATAAAAGAGCATAACCACGATAGGGGATAATCCTGAGCTTTGTCAACAAAAACAAGATGTGGCATGTCTTCTGATCTTTAAAATTAAAAGAATAAGTCAGTATACCACCATCACACAATTCCAGATTTCATCTGGGACAGAATTTACATTCTGGGTGAAAATATCAGCAGAGTCTCCAACATGGCCAAGACTAGGACTGCAGCCATGATATCTTCACTTTATGTTCCAATGCACATTCCACAACCAAGTAGTGATCGCTACTAAAGGAAAACAAGCTTTGAGTTTTGAATTAATATTTCATTTGTTCATTCTCTTTCCTCATTAGAGTTCCAGAGGAAGCAGAACCCAATCCCAGATGACTTTGGGAGAGAAGGGTACAGAGGTACGTACATCTTGAACAGATAACAAAAGTAACTGATATTTTTATGTTGGGTCATAGCATGTCATTTTCTAAGGCACTTCATAAATGTTGCAGGTAGGCTGAAGCCCATCACAGGGAACTCTGGTCAAAGCTGGGGTACTCCCTGAAAATATTGTCAGACCACTGGAGGGACAACACAGACGCATAACCATGCATTCATATCACCACCTAGGGGCAAGCAAGAACATCAAATTCCCCTGTGGTGCATGTCTCTGGACTATAGAAGGAAACTAAAGTACCCAGAGGAAACCCAGGCAACACAGAAAGAACATGCAAACTCCACACAGAAAGGTCATAGCTGGCCATGGAACTGGAACCCAGGACCATCTTGCTGTGGGGTGGAAGCTAGAGAGACATTCAGCTCCAAACACTTGCAAACACAGCAAATTCCACCTGATAAGAATCAAAATACTTCATCAAGAATGTCATTGGGGTAAAACAGTTTTATAAGGTTTTTAAATCCCTTCACACTATCTGCATTGTGTGCTCCAAAAGTGCTGACAATGCACCTTTTTTTAATAAACAATCCCTATTAGACAACGTAGGTGAATATGATGCTCATAAGGATAACATCGAGTTGCCCATAACCTGCTCAGAGATATAGCATAAATTGTCATGGCAGCACACACTGCAGAAACCCAACTGACCTTTTGTAGCATTGTTAAATCGGAAAGTTATTCCTGACATGACACAGTTACTCCTAAAGTTATCCGAATAAGCCAGTAATACTGCTTCGTAGCACAGGGCCGAGCTGTCGCTAGCTAGTTTCTATAAGTATACAAATTAATTATCTATCAGGGTGAGCACATGAGCGCTGCATAATGTTGGTTGTACCATGATGTGAGCAGCATGAACAGAGTCTGTCTCGTTTATTGTGTTTCTGACCACTTGCACTGACTGCCTTTTTATATATATATATATATATATATGGTAGGTAAGGTAAGGTAAAGTCTGTTGGGTTTTTACACCCGAGCCTTGTGGCTCATCAGGCCGGTGCTTATCCCCGGTTTCCATAGCGTGAAGCGACCAGGAGTTCAACTCCCCCTGGATGGGACGCTAGTCCATCGCAGGTCACCTTCGCAGTATATTTTTACTGGTACCCATTTATACTGCTGGGTGAACAGAGGAACACTTGTGGTTGAGACCTTGCCCAGGGGTTCGAGCACAGTGAGGGTCTCAGTGGGATTTGAACTCTCAACCTCCCAATCATGAGCGCAGAACCCTAACCACTATGCCACCGGGTATCTATCTATATCTATCTATATATATCTATCTATCTATCTATCTATATATATATATATATATAGGGGTGATCCTATTTTGTGGATTTTGATGGTCGCGTGGGGATCTCGTCCCAATTAACCGCGGAAAGTGAGGGATCCCTATATATATATTTTTTTTTTTGTTGCATAATTGGCCTTGTTTTTGCGGCATTTTCCTTAACTTTTCCTCCTATTCTTTCTTAATGTCCTTATTTTTTAATTCAATGAATATTAAAAAAAACAAAACAAAACGAAGCACCGAAGCCACATGAACTGAAACGCGAAGTAGTTTCCCTGTCTATATAAAATAAAAAACCCTTAATTTATTTTGCTGCGCTGGGAACTTAGTATATACTAAAACAGCTTTAATTTCTTTCCCTCTATTTTCTTTTTTGAATATATATGTCCAAAACAGACATTGCTAGCAACAGTGCTCGGTTGATGCCCACCACAGGGCTCACCTGACCTACACCGATATATTGAAAATTTAATTTGATTTTGTGTCTACATGGTATATAGGCTACCTAACCTTTAAAAGAGTCAAACAAAGTGAAGTGAGTTAAGGAGACAGTTGTTTGCATTGTGTGTGTGTGTGTGTGTGTGTGTGTGTGTGTGTGTGTGTATAAAGCTAGTTAAAGGGACACCTTGGCATTAACAGTGTCATAGTTAACCTGTACTCATGATTAAAAAAAATAACGAATACATAAACACATCAATAAATGAAATTTAATTTTGGCTATTTGCTTCCCCGACAGTATATACTAAAATGTCTTATGGGGTATGATTTAATTTTTGCTTCTTTATGAAACAAAATATTTTTTAATTAGTAGGCTAAACTGAACAGATGCTTTTAGTTACAGTGCTTGGCTTGAAATGCTGAGCAAACCTGACCTGCCTCGGTATTATGGTTAAAATAATTAAATATAAAGTATAGAAAATTTTGTTTGATTTTTGAATGTGTCCGATTAGGATACCCAGAGATTTAAAGAACCTCTTGCTTGTGTGCTCAAGTTCATTGGTGTCCGTGATAATAGAAAAAAAAAAAAAAAGAAAAAAAAAAAACTGTTCAAAATAAACATTTAAAATCTCATTTTATTGTGCCTTTTGGCTGATGTGCTCAGGTAGTATACACAAAACAATTATGCACCTTCAGCTTGGTTGATGATGGTGAATTCAATTTTGTCTCGGGTATGCTGCGTCTCAGTGACTTGCAGCAACACCCAGCAAGCATGCTTGTTTCTTATTCACAAGATTCCACGTGAATCATCACGTGACCGCACAATGGACATTGGTATGATAAACTGTATATTTGTACGGTATTGTTGCTCAGGCACCACTGAACAGATTTCTATGTAAGCGAACATAGCCTAACAGAATAGAAAAGCTTAGGGGCCGGCCAGCTGCCACGTTTTTTCATCGTCTCTGAGTGCTTAATTAGCACCGATAATGCCGTGGCCATTACAGAACACATCTGTTGTTCTTCATAACTCTAGACTGCCATGCTGGCACCAAATACCAACCATACAATCAACATTGGATTCCCCGTCAACACAACACATAATTCTGCTCAACTATGTTGGACAATCAGGGCTGTTTGAGCCATATGTCAATTTGCTTGTACGCTGGTACTTGTATTCTGATTTTGTGATGTGCTACAAAAAACAACTTCAATAAATAGAAGAACCTCATTATGTTATACAGGGATCTCTCACTTTCCGCGGTTAAGTGGGACCGAGATCCCCCACGCGACCATCGAAATCTGCGAAGTAGGATCATCCCCCAAGCCCCCCCCGACTGATGTGTACGTACATGTATATGTGTATGTCTGTCTTCCTTTCGGCTTTTTTCCCTTTTACTCGGGAGTCGCCACAGCGAATCATCTGATTCGCATGTTTGATTTGGCAGAGGTTTTTACGTCGGATGCCCTTCCTGTCGCAACCCTTTTTAGCAAGGGACAGAAACACGCTGACGGCTTTGCAGCTACTCTTTACAAATATCAGCAATGGTTCTTTTACATGCCTCTCACCATAGACAGTGAGAGACATGGCCCGCCTTTGATAACCCAGTTAGCCGCAGTGGGGGGGGTCAGTGACAACCCTGTGGAGAGTGGGACTCGAACCCCCAACCTTTGGATCAGCGATCCAGCGCCCTTTACCACTAGACCACCTAACATCAATAAATACATATTCAATGCTATAGCTATCAATGTTTATAATAACAATTAAGCATTAAACAATAATGCATAGAATGTAAATAAAATATAAATACACCTGTATAGACGCGTGGGTGTGCACACAGGTGGGCGTGCACGAACTCAGATGCGCACCTCACAACAATGTAAGTAGTTTTGATGGGAGGTTTTGGGTTGTTTTTTGCATAATTGGCCTTGTGGCATTTTCCTTAACTTTCCCCCCTATTCTTCCTTAATTTCCTAATTTTTTTAATTCGATGAATATTTATTTATTTTTTTTTTAAAAAAGCGATGCACTGAAGCCGCATGAATTGAAGTGTGAAGTAGCGAGGGATCCCTGTACTTTGCATACCTTATTACATAGCTCACTTCTCCAGAAGCATGGTTGTGCTGTGGCAAGCACGCTTAACTCAAAGAAAGGTTCTGGTTTTTAACCTTGCAACCCACTGGGCCCTTTATGTATTGAGTTTATAAGTACTCCCAATGTATTCGTGGGTTCCTACCGAGTGCTTAGGTTTCCTCCCACAATCCAAGACACTTGTCAATTGGTAAATGTAAACTGCCCACTGGTGTGAATGTGAGTTCTAATGATTATTACAGTGTATATTAGCCCTGTGATTGGACGGTACCACATACAGGGTGCACCCCACTTCGTCCCTAAAATCAGCAGGGATTTGTTCCAACATCTTTATGACCAATGGATAGACACTACATGTAGAAAATAAACAAAAAAAATAGATGGAATGTTTTAATTAGATGTCATAATGAAAATCTGTTTTCTGATAACGCTCATATTTATTTTGTGCAAATGACTAATTTATCCCTTACTTGATTAACTGCAGCAGTTGTTATGGAAACAACATGTCTTGTATTGGTCTGAAAAGATTAGTAGGCCAGTAACTTGAATTATGCACAAATAAGACATTAAAATAACCCTAATCTTAGGATTGTACTATTAGAGTGGATTTTTAATAGCTTCCCGCAATGATTTGTGGAATCACCAAGGACTAGGGGAGGGGGGGAAAAAAAAAAAAAAAAAAAAAAAAAGTTTAATATTATCACGGGGTCGCTTTATTTTTAAAAGAAACAACTGTTTTCTGAAATTCATATGTAAACAGGGTAGCAGTATTTTAAATAATAATCCATTCCCTTGTCATTTAGTTGAATTTAATTCACCAAAGAATAACATTATCACAAGCCCATACAAACTAATTTATTGTTTTTCATTCATTCATATCAACTCGGAAAATAGAAACCGGTCACGTAAAACCTGCAGTCATGTTCAGTAAGTTTGTCATTAAAGGAGTTATGTCAAGTATATCAGCCCATTCCATTTCATCATTTTGTGAAATAGCAAATCTAGCAAAAGCAAACATCATCAGCCAATAAACATTAATTTCGATTTAAAATTCTGTTCATTATTTATTACATTCCGCAAGTGTTTTAGCAATGCAACAGTCTTTCGAGGTGTTCAGGGTGTACCACGCCTTCACAGTGTCATCTGAAAGAAGCTCTAACTTCACCGTAACCATAGTAGGATTAACCAGTTACACAAGTGAGTTACTGAGGAGTGTGTGAAGGTGAAAAAAATATTTAGAGAAGCTGATAAATAAATTAAAAAAAAAAAAAAATCAGAGAGAGAGAGAGAGAGAGAACGATGGTCAAAGGATGAGCAGAGGGTAAATCAGGAAGTGGTTCAAGTGAAGTGTGAGGAAACAGGAAACAGGTGCAGATGAGTCTGGACAATTGGATGTACGCACCGGAGAGAAGTGGAATTCAAGTCAGCAGGAGTAATACAGACAACATGTGGCTGAATGAGAGAGAGGATGATGGAAAAGTGCAGCTGCAAGGCATAGAGGTGATGAAGATAATTGAATTTAAAAAAAAAAAAAAAAAAAAAAAAAAGTACCTGGGCTCAAATATCAGATGTAATAGAGAGGAGAATGTGATAGAGAAGAGTAGAAGAGAGTGCGGGCCGGGTGGACAAGAGTGGCTAGAGTGATTTGTGATAGAAGAGTATCTGCAAAAGTAAGACCAACTCTGCTGTACGGTTTAAAGAAGGTCATGTTGAAAAAAAAAAAAAAAGACAGGAGATGGAGCTGGAAGTGGCAGAGATGAAGATGTTTTGATTTTCTCTGGGAGTGACAAGAACGTACAGAATTAGAAATTAATATGTTAGGAAGGACAGCACAGGTAGGAGAGTTTGAAATAAAATGAGCGATGCCCGACTGGGACAGTTTGAGTATGTGCAGAGGAGGGATGAACAGTATACCGGTAGAAGAATGTTGATGATGGAACTGCCTGGTACGAGGAGAAGAAGAAGGCCAAAGAGGAGATTTATGGATGTGGTGAAGGAGGACATGCAGGTGATTGGTGTGACAGAGTGATGCAGTGGACAGAATGAGAAGTATGATCTGCTGTGGCAAACAATAATGAGGGCTACCTAAATAGAAAGAAAAATATATATTCTTAATCATCTTTGTATTTGCCTTCCATATATTGAAGCAGTTACAGTATTCAGGACTCCCTTACCCCCCACCCCACCCCCCCAGAGTTCGCTGAGATGAGTGTAAGCTTCGCGATGACCCTGATTAGGATTAAGCAGTTCAGAATATGAATGAAAGGATATATATATATATACACACACACACACAGACACTCCCCGACTTACGTTAATCCGTTTAACGTTGCTTTAAAAAAAAAAAAAAAAAAAAAGTCAAATTTTGAGTTTAGACATACCTACGTAGTACGCTGACGTAATGACGCAATGACGTAATGACGCAATGACGTAATGACGCTGCATCCATTGTTTACGGACAGACTGAACGTGCCCCTCCTTCTTCACAGTTCAGTTTTATATTTATTTATACACACACACACACTAATATATATATATATATCAGTTATATGGTGTGTTACCCTTGTGTACGTCGTCTCTGTAATCTTTGTGTTTACACTGTTTTGGGAACTTTTGTAACCCTAAGCAAATATGGTTGGTCAGAAGCATAAGCCTACTAGGATGGGTGCAAGTCTCATACACAGAGATGAATTAACTATCTGCTCGGATCGGCGCAATCTACCATGCACATTCAGTTAAGCAAAGACAGTTGGAAAATGAATGAAAACCCGAATCCAGAAGAGAACGTTCTGCTCTGCTGGTGATTCACATCAGTGCAGGCTGAGTACTAAGCAAGTTCAACGGTGCCCTTGCTCACTTGAAAGACTGGAAGTCCGTATAACCGCACTTTATCTCAAGCACAGCAAGTACACTACTTTTGGTTTTGAGCGCCTCACATATTAATGTGACTCGGCTCAACTTCATGTAAAGTGACCAACCGTCGACCATCGGAACCATTTACAAGCAGAAAGATTGCATCATGCATCATAGAGAATGTTAAAGGTTATATTTGATACTGTATTTGGTATTTGAGGAGTGAAGTTGATTAAAAGTTATCTATTTGAAATTATTCTGATTGAATTTAATTTATTTGAAATTAATGTTGATATTATTTGATATTATTTTACAATGTTATGTTCATAATAATTGATTTCGGGGTGTTTTATGAGATACGGTAAATGGTATTTATGGATGTGTAGTACAGTATGAGCGTCATGTGTCACACGTCATACGTCACTGTAACACCTTACATTCACTTTCAACTTGCGTTCGGCTGTCCGGAACGAATTAAAAACCTAAGTCGGGGAGCGTCTGTGTATATATAGATTCTGTGACCCCGTTGTTAAGCGATTCTGTCGTTAAATGAACCCCACTTTAGTAGACATTTTGCTTGGTTTGTATTTGTACAGTAGGTTACTGTATTGCACACTTATAGACTGATGAATGTGAGAAGCCATAACTGTGAGCACTCACTTGAACCTAGCAATGTGGTAGACTTCCGACTGAGTAGTGAGTGAGTGTGTGCGAGTAGGGAGGCAGGATTGGAGATGCTGCCAACACTGGGTATGCGCGAACATACGCACACACTCACAACTCAGCTGGTTTGTTTCTGCTGTGACTCGTTAACAGTAAAGGGATATTTTTGATCATTTTTAAAAGACTGTCGTAACTCCGAATCGTCGTTAACCGAGTTCGTCATTAAGTGAGGACTAGCTGTATATGTGTGTGTGTGTATATATATATATATATATATATATATATATATATATATATATATATATATATATATATGTGTGTGTGTGTGTGTGTGTGTGCCGTAGGCTGCAAAGTTGTCAGCGTGTTTCTGTCCCTTGCTAAAAAGGGTTGTGACAGGAAGGGCATCCGACGTAAAAACCTCTGCCAAATCAAACGTGCGAAATCAAATGGTTCGCTGTGGCGACTCCCGAGTAAAAGGGAAAAAGCCAAAAGGAAGACAGAATATGTGTGTGCAGTGGGGGGACAGCAGTGACAACCATTGACAGTGATGCTTGAACCCCCAAACCTTATGATCGGTAATTCAGCACCTTATGGATGCATTATACACACACACACACACACACACACACGTATGTATACAGTCGGCCCCCTTCTTAATTAATCCGTTCCAGCGTCTTTTTCGGAACCTGGAGTTTTCTTAAGTAGAGGTGCATTTTACATGTAAAACGCGTGATTCATTCCAAAGCTCCTGAGACTACCCTTTAAAAATTATAAAAGCATAGCTTTTAAGGAATTTACTTCAGGTTGACCATTTCTTCTTAGCAGTTATAATCTTACAATGACCATGGCACGAGGAATCACTTTCACTGGGTATCACACGTACGTGTGTGTGTGTGTGTGTGTGCGTGCATGCGCGTGTGCGTTGACCATTTTAGCAGAGTTATGGTGTGAATACTTTTGGCAAATGTGTGAATACTTTTGCAACAATGAAATCCAGACTTTTGCACTCTATCCATAGTAAAGAGTGCTTAGGAACAAAAACAGTGATGGATTGTTGTGTCTGTGCTATTTCCTTTCATATAAACAAGTGGAACTCACTTTTGCTTTGTTCCGTTCTGAGAAATTGAGTTTTGGTCATGGGTGTGAATACTTTTGCAAACCATTGTATACACATATGTATATGTGTGTGTATATATATATATATATATATATATATATATATATATATATATATATATATATACACACATATACATATATTAGACACACACGTATATATACATATATATATATATATATATATATATATATATATATATATACACACACATATATAATGCAGCTGTGGGGGGGCACAAACAGTGTCTCTCCCTCACGCCGGTCCCAAGCCCGGATAAATGCAGAGGGTTGTGTCAGGAAGGGCATCCGGCATAAAACAAATGCCAAATAAACTATGCGAATCACAAGAAAGAACCACATACCGGATCGGTCGAGGCCCGGGTTAACAACGACCGCCATCAGTGCCGTCAACCAACAGGGTGCTGATGGAAATTGGACTACTGTTGGTCGAAGACGTCGAAGAAGGAGAGGCGGGAGGCGTGTCCATTGCCAGAGAGAGAAGAGGAAAGGCATGAGTCTAATACTGAAAGTAGGGACTTTGAATGTTGGAACTATGACAGGAAAAGGTAGAGAGCTGGCTGACATGATGCAGAGGAGGAAGGTGGACATACTGTGTGTTCAGGAGACAAGGTGGAAAGGTCGCAAGGCTAGAAGCATAGGAGCAGGGTTTAAGCTGTTTTATCACGGTGTGGATGGGAAGAGAAATGGAGTCGGAGTCATCTTGAAGGAGGAGTTTGCCAGGAATGTTCTAGAAGTGAAAAGAGTGTCAGACAGAGTGATGAGTCTCAAGTTAGAAATTGAAGGTGTGATGTTCAATGTTGTTAGTGCTTATGCCCCACAGGCAGGATGTGAGCGAGAAGAGAAGGAGAGATTCTGGAGGGAGTTAGATGAAGTGATGCAGAGTACCCCCAGAGGTGAAAGAGTGGTCATTGGGGCAGACTTCAATGGACATGTTGGTGCAGGAAACAGAGGGGACGAGGAAGTGATGGGTAGGTTTGGTATCCAGGACAGGAACGCAGAAGGACAGATGTTGGTAGATTTTGCAAAAAGGATGGAAATGGCTGTGGTGAATACTTTCTTCCAGAAGAGAGAGGACCATAGGGTGACTTATAAAAGTGGAGGTAGGAGCACACAGGTAGACTACATCTTGTGCAGGCGATGTAATTTAAAGGAAGTCAGTGACTGCAAAGTCATAGTGGGTGAGAGTGTTGCCAAACAGCATAGGATGGTGGTGTGCAGGATGACTCTGATGGTGAGGAAGGTGAAGAAGGCAAAGGCAGAGCAGAAGACAAAGTGGTGGAAGTTGAAAAAGGAAGAGTGTCAGGTTGTCTTCAAGGAGGAGTTGAAACAGGCTTTGGGTGGTCAGGAAGTGCTTCCAGATGACTGGACAACTACAGCTAATGTGATCAGGGAGACAGGTAGGAGAATACTTGGTGTGTCATCTGGAAGGAAAGTAGATAAGGAGACTTGGTGGTGGAATGAGGAAGTGCAGGAGTGTGTACAAAGGAAGAGATTAGCTAAGAAGAAGTGGGACATTGAGAAAACCGAAGAGAGTAAACAGGAGTACAGGGAGACACAGCGTAAGGCGAAGGTAGCAGTGTCAAAGGCCAAACAGAGCGCGTTTGATGACTTGTATGCTCGGTTGGAAAGTAAGGAGGGAGAAAATGATTTATATAGGTTGGCACAGCAGAGAAATAGAGATGGGAAGGACGTGCAGCAAGTTAGATTGATAAAGGACAGCGAGGGAAATGTATTGACTGATGACAGAAGTGTGCTGGGAAGATGGAAAGAGTACTTTGAAGAGCTGATGAATGAGGAAAATGAGAGAGAAAAAAAGAGTAGAAGAGGTGACTGTTGAGGACCAGGAAGTAGCAAATATTAGTAAGGGTGAAGTGAGGAGGGCATTGAAGAGGATGAAGAATGGAAAGGCAGTTGGTCCTGTTGACATACCGGTGGAGGTATGGAAGTGTCTAGGAGAGATAGCAGTAGATTTTCTGACAAGAACATTCAACAAGGTCTGAGAGAGTGAGAGGATGCCAGAGGAATGGAGGAGAAGTGTGCTGGTGCCCATTTTTAAGAACAAGGGAGACGTGCAGAGTTGTGGCAACTACAGAGGGATAAAGTTGATGTGCCATACGATGAAGTTATGGGAAAGAATAGTGGAAGCTAGACTAAGGGCAGAAGTCAGCATTTGTGAACAACAGTTTGGTTTCATGCCAAGAAAGAGCACCACAGATGCAGTGTTTGCCTTGAGGATGTTAATAGAGAAGTACAGAGAAGGTCAGAAGGAGCTGCATTGTGCCTTTGTGGATCTGGAGAAAGCATATGACAGGGTGCCGAGAGAAGAACTGTGGTATTGCATGAGGAAGTCTGGAGTGGCAGAGAAGTATGTTAGAGTGGTGCAGGACATGTATGAGAGATGTAAGACAGTGGTGAGGTGTGCTGTCGGTGTGACACAAGAGTTCAAGGTGGAGGTGGGACTGCATCAAGGGTCAGCTCTCAGCCCCTTCTTGTTTGCTATGGTGATGGACAGGCTGACAGATGAGGTTAGACAAGATTCCCCATGGACTATGATGTTTGCAGATGACATTGTGATCTGTAGTGAGAGCAGAGAACAAGTGCAGGAAAATCTAGAGAGGTGGAGGTATGCCCTGGAAAGGAGGGGAATGAAGATTAGCCTCAGTAAGACAGAATACATGTGCATGAATGACAAGGACCAAAGAGGAACGGTGAGATTACAGGGAGCAGAGATAAGGAAGGTGGAGGATTTTAAGTACTTAGGCTCAACAATCCAGAGTGTGGAAAAGAGGTCAAGAAGCGTGTGCAGGCAGGTTGGAATGGTTGGAGAAAAGTGTCCGGTGTGATGTGTGATAGGAGGGTATCGGCAAGAATGAAAGGAAAAGTGTACAAGACGGTGTTGAGGCCAACGATGTTGTATGGGTTAGAAACAGTGGCCCTGGGGAAAAGACAGGAGGCAGAGTTGGAGGTAGCAGAGATGAAAATGTTGAGGTTCTCTTTGGGAGTAACGAGGATAGATAGGATTAGGAATGAGCACATCAGAGGGACAGCACATGTAAGACGTTTTGGAGACAAAGTCAGAGAGGCTAGATTGAGATGGTTTGGACATGTGCAGAGGAGGGGTAGTGAGTATATTGGTAATAGGATGCTGAGGCTGGAACTACCAGGCAAAAGGCCTAGAGGAAGACCAAAGAGACGATTCATGGATGTGGTGAAGGAGGACATGAAGGTCGTTGGTGTAAGAGAAGAAGATGCAAAGGATAGGGTGAGATGGAGGCAGATGATTTGCTGTGGCGACCCCTGAAGGGAAAAGCCGAAAGGAAAAGAAGATACACATATATATATATATATATATATATATATATACACACACACACACACACACATTATATATAATATATATATATATATATATATATATATAATGTGTATATATATAATGTGTATATATATATATATAATATATAATGTGTGTGTGTGTGTGTATATATATATATATATATATATATATATATATATATATATATATATATTTACACACACACACACACACACACACAACACGTTCATCAACTATGGCCCACCCCTGGCAATAGTACATCTTGTTCCAGTTTCTCTTCTGCAGTCTGACTTTCTCCATCAGTCCAGCCAAGAACTTGGCCTGCTCGTGTCAGCGCTCCTGCTGCGCTAACTCCCCCCACCAGAGAGATGTGCTAGTGCTAATGCAGGAAATCTACTGTTTTCCACAGTGAAGCTGCATGGCATGCATGCTAATCATAAAAAAGAAGGCAGAGCAGCAATAGAAAAGTTTGAACACTTGAATACTGCAGCACTTCTAACTCTGATAAAGTATGTGGGTCACAGAAAAAAGGAGGTTAAGTGACATTTTGGGGTCAAAGAGGTTTATGCAATATGAGGTGTTTGTTTTCCATCTGCCAATAACAATGATTAATTCTCATATGACTGTACAGTATAATTAAATGTCCATCTCAAGTTCCTACAACAATGGGATTGTGGCCCAGCCAGGACTTGACCTTGGTGCTGCTTTTTTGTTAAGAAAGTGCATTGATTCATTTATTTACGTAACTGCTGTGTCAGCCGAGTTTGAAGACGGAGTTCAAATACTATGAAAATTGTTAACTATATGTGTGACGAAAGCAAGCAACTGGTAACAGGTGTGATGTTCTGGGCAGAGGTCTGTTGGGAAACCTTGGGTCCTATTCGTGATCTAGGTCATGGTCCATAGTCACCGGACCCTGTCATGGCCAGCCCAATCTCTTGACCTGAACGCCACTGTAAATCTCTAGAAATGAGCAAAACCAAGCTGGATGGTCACGCGCCATCAAATAAAGCTCAGCAGATTTTTTTTTCCCCACCAGAGGTGGTATAAAGTCAAAATATGCTCAAGAGATACACTGCGTGTGGAAAGCATGTAACTTCATTTTAAGTTCATTTTAAACATTCTAAACATTAAAGCTATGGGGTGAGAAGAGGAGGAGTACTATTATATATTTAATCAGAATCTTCCGCTTCGAAAAAAATCCATTCAACATGCCTGTCTGCTGTTAATGGCTTGTTTATGATGGCTTTTAGCAATTTGGGCCACAACTGCATAATTTGCTGGCAGTAATAATGGAATACAGTTTGATAGAGAGGCACTTAGCAGTTTCGTCAGGCTAAATAAATAAAAGGAAAAATAGAACTGGGCTTGGTGTCTGAAGAGTTTGTTTCATTTGGTAAACAGTGGTGTTGGCTGTATGCAGAAAGGGCTTTAATCAATGTGAGTTAAAGACCTGGACAGACAGATCACGGAGTAGATCGAGGATAAAAATAAAGGAGTATATTCTCGGCGTTAAGGGCACAGCAGGTTGTCAAAGTAGAACATTTTTGCAAGGGGTTATGAGCTGAACGAAAAAGAGAAATGAAAGGACACAAAGTTCTATTTCTCGTTTCAATTATGCGCTGCATTCATGACAATTAACAGGTGCTTCAACAAAAGCAATCAATTCAATCAGCCATAACAAAATGGAAGTAAAACAATCAAATCTGCTGCAGCTGCAGCCTCTATTTCAGTCTCTAGCATCAAAGAAGCAAATATCAACACAGCGATCTTCCACAACAGAAAAAAAATTGATAGAGAAAAAAAATGGAGAAAATTGAGAAAGAGACAAAGTGCCAGAATAAAGGTTCTGTTTTTTTGTTTTCTCTTTTGCATGGCACGTGAAGTCTATCATGAGTGAAGGGACATACTGTACAGTTATTTAAAAGGAGCCGTTGCACACATTTTAAACATACTGTTTCCTCACATCAAAAATCAGTCGTCGGGGCTTTCGAGTGGTGCGTCGACAAGGTGCACAACTATCAACTTGGAGATCGCAAGTTCAAATCTGGGTTGATGCCAAAGATCTCTGTGACCACGAGTCAGTAGAAGCCAACTGTCTCATGGGAGTGAAGCTCATTCGTATGAGTGGGTGGATAGTGCTTTCCCCTCTGAGAGTGTTAGACATGTGTAGCAGTCCGAAAGGAGGCAGGTGGTCGCATCGCATGTTATGGAGGGGGCATGTGAATGCTTACTCCCCTCCCTGGTTAGTGGTGGTCGTGTGATAAGGGAAGGTAATACTCGAGTGGCAAAAATTGATTATTACCAAATTAGGGAAGAAAACAGGGGGGAGGGGATCAGTGGTAGAAATATATACACACACACAGACGTCATTAATTTATTTGCCAAGTCTGACAAAGTTACTGGCTGAGCTGACTCTGACTGATGATGGGATTCAAAACAAACAAAAAAAAAGACACCGAAGAACTTTATCCAAAAGATGTGCAATATTGCCAAACATTTTGTATACCTGACCATTGCACCCATACTATATGTGGGTCTTCTTCAATAATGTTGCCAAAATGAGTTTGCTATGTACCAATTATCCAGGTTGGTGTCACAGTGAAGCAGAAACTAATCCCAACTGTCTCTGGGCAAAAAGTATGGTACAGCACAATTTGAAATAGCAAGTTGTTCTTTGGATTGTTGGAGGACTTGGTAACCAGTGGAAATCCAAGCAAGCATACAAACAGCACACAACAATTCCTCGTCAAGCCGAGAAGACAAGCAGAGGTTCTTCTTGTGGATGTAACAACTACACCACAGTACTGACCATTATGATTATTATAATTATTACGATTGTGATGAATAATCAAGTTATATGTTTTTTTTTTAATATTTAACCCAGTGATGGTCTGGAAGATGTTTAGAAAACTTTAGGGCGTACCCAGTGTTCGCCCAGTGCTGGCTGAGATGGTTGAGCCTTCAACTTCCCCGCAATTCTTGCAAAATTATGTGGTTCAGCAAATGAATAAATGAATGACTGACTTGTGCCCCATTCAAAAAAATTATAATGATATATTAATTGTAACAGATTACCAACTGCAAACCTGTGTGTCTCATCTTAAATATATTATATAGGCTTTTTATATGAAACATTTTTCACTTTTAAATAATTTTGATTGGAAGAATATGCAGTTATCTACATGGATATCACAGGAGAAAAATATTCTGTGGCAGGGGTGCACAGACATGATGAAAATGAAACAACAAAAAGCTATGGACGTACAGAGGCTTCCAATTGAGTCATGCAGTAAGCTAACCCCTGAATGAACTCAATCACAGCAGCTTGATCATAGAGTGCTCTGTAACTACAGAGAAATCAGAATCGGAATACTATATTGATCCTGGAGGAAATTATGTGCACACAGTTGTTCCACACAAGTAAGAGTGAGATAAAGTCTAGATATAATAATATAATATCTATATAAACAGATACAGAACGAATCCTGTCAGTGAGGGATATCTACCATGTAGTCAATAAGATAAACAGCAGAATGTAAATGTGTAAAGGTGGATGTTGTTGGTGGAGTTTTTCAGATTAATGGCCACAAGTAGGAATAATTTCCGGTGTGGTTCAGTGGTGCATTTCAGTGAAGGGATCCTGTGTCTGATCAGTGGACTGTGAAGTGGGTAGGAGGTATTGTTCAACCTTGTCTTTACTTTGGGCAACATTCGCCTCTCCAACATGACCATCAGTGAGTCCAGTTCCATCACCACAATGTTACCGGCCTTGGGGGATCAGTTTGTTCAGTCTGTTAACATCTGAAACCTTCAGCCTGCTGCCCCAGCATGTAACAGCATAGAGGATAGAGCTGGCCACAACAGACTCATAAAACATTCTGGGTCGTGCCCGACAGATATTAAATGATCTTAACCCATCTCAAAAAATAAAGACAACTCTTGGACTTCTTGTAAAGTGTGTTAGTGTTCTTAACCCAGTCCTGCTTATTGTCATTATGAACTCCAAGCTATTTGTAATCCTCCACCATTTCTAGATTGTCACCCTGAATGGAAACAGGGGTCGCTGGTGTTTTGGATCTTCCAAAATCTACATCAGTTCCTTGATCTTTGTTTCAACCGCAGCCCCCTACTCCATCTCTTTACCTCCACTTATACATCCGCCTACGGCAGAGTAATCAGAAAACTTCTGAAGATGGCGGGTCTCTGTGCAGTAGCTGAAGTCAGTTGTGTAGACGGTGAACAGGAAAGAGGAGAGAATGGTCCCTTGTGGTGCTCCGGTGTTGCTGACCACCGTGTTGGACACGTAGTGCGAGAGCATCACATAATGTGGTCTTCTGGTCAGGTAGTCCAAAATCCAGGATACAAGAGAGGTGTCCACCTGCTTCTATATTAGCTTCTCACCTAGGAGAGTTGGCCTGATGGTGTTGAATGCACTGGAAAAGTAAAAAAAAAAAAAAAGACCCCCACAGTGCTCGACGAGTGGTCAAGGTGGGTGTAGACATGATTAAGCAGGTAGATGATGGCAGACGGAGGAAGAGAGGGTGACATGGCAAGGGGGTTCAAACTTGCTCCTAGCGAGTTAGAGGGGTGCTGTGCAGACGCCACAGTGGTGTATGGGTTAAAGAACATACTCAGCTAGTTGGCTCTGTCGTCACTGCTAACGGATGGCCTGAAACCAGGGATAATCTTCACATCACTCCAAACCTCTCATGTTGTTCTGCTGAAATTCCCAACTCGAGCTTTCTCCTCTAATTGTCGTTCACCTCGCTGATGTCACCTCTCGATGAACATTTGATCATTTTCAGGTCCTCTCTCTTGCCAGCCCTGATTGCCCTCTCATTGTTGTCAAGGAGGGATTTAATGTCTTTGTCACCCAAGGCTTGTTATTTGGGTAACAAAAGACCATCTGAGCTGGAACAATGTTGTCCTTGCAGAAAATTAATGTAGTGTGAAATGTACTCACTAAACCCATCAATGTCATCAGTGTGTGGCTCATAGAGTGCAGGCTAATCAGTAATTTCAAATGTGTATTGGAGTTCCTCCATGGCTTCCTCTGATCATCTCACAATAGTCTTTCTAGTCTCTTTACAACAGGCACGTTGTGGTCTGATCTTCACAGTGTGTGTGTGTGTGTGGGGGGGGGGGGGGACAGTAGGCATGCTTGCATGCAGCCAATTTAAAGTTCTCTCCAGTCTGGGGGAACAGTCCAAATACTGTGCAAACTTTGGCAGTGTTGGTGACATGGTTGAAGTCACCCAAGATCACAATGAAAGTACTTGACTGCTGATTCTGTAACCTATCCTGTACCATGAAGAACAGCTGTGAGGCTAACATTGGTTATCTATAATTTCTAAAAAGACAGTTAGTGATCTCAATTGATAATATAATATGCTTTCTTGTTAGAAAGAGACAAAACTGTGTGTTTATAGTGCAATTGTGGAAATAGTCCTGCATAATGAGACTGTAAAAAGTTTTATCCTGCAATCTGTTCATTTTGTCCTGCCTTTAAGGCATGTGTAAGGCTGGATGATTTTCTAATTACATGCTAGCTACACCTTTCATGGTTGTTCTTGCCAGCTCAGTTTTCCCCACACAGCCAGCTGTACTGTTATTTATCACGTTTGTTTCCTCGAAGACACATGAAGCCAACCAATTGCATCTTTTGGAACTACAGGGATCCCTCACTTTCCATGGTTAATGGGGACCGAGACCATATCCCCCCGCGCACAACCACTGAATTCTGCAAAGTAGGATCAGCCCCCCTGACTGATGTATATGTACATATATATGTATACATAATATCAATAAATACATATTCAACACTATAAATGCTTATAATAACAAACATTCAAAAATAATGCTTAGGATGTAAATAACACAAATGCACACACATGCAGATGCATGTGCGCATGCACACAATCAGATGCGCACCTCACATAAAAATGCAAGTAGTTTTGTTGGGGTTTTTTTTGGGGTTTTTTTGCATAATTGGCCTTGTTTTGCAGTATTCTCCTTAACCTTACCCATATTTTTCATTAATTTCCTTTTTTTTTTTACGAACATTTTTGAAAAACCCGAGATGCACTGAATCCGCAGAAAGTGAAACATGAAGTAGCGAGGGATCACTGTACTGCTTATGCAGCATCAGAAGGTAGCGTAACACACAGAGGAAAGCAATACCTGCACTGTTCTGTAAGCATGAAAGTGTTGCTTTAGGTAACAGAAAAAGTATGCCACCCAGTATCTCCCATCCAGCCAGTACAGCCAACTTTCCACACACAGATAGACCCAGCTTGTCTATGGTGTCTATTGTTGAAACAAAAATCGGACATCCCATTGAATAGTCAACTCTAAAGATTTTTCGCATTATGTCTAATCTTGATTTTATTTATTTCTCTTGAAGAAAGTGATTTAAATGGAATTAAACAGCATATATTAGCATATTTTTACTCATCAAACAAAAGATGAACAATGCACATTTCAATCAAGGAAAAAATTAGGACACCCTACCCTCAAATAAGTAGTGTTATCCGCTGTAGCTGAAATAACTTCATTGAGAAGCTGAGGGACGTTTGCTCCAGTCCTCGATGCAGAATTGTTTTGGTTGGGAGATGTTTGAGGGGTTTCTTGCATGCACAGTCCACTCAAGTCACCCTACCCTACCTCAATGGGGTTACGATCCGAGCTTTGACTGTGCCATGCCCGGACTCTCTACTTAGTCGTCACCCAGTCTTTGGTGGATTTACTGGTATGTTTTGGGTCATTGTCATTTTGAAGTGTCCAGTTCCACTTCAGCTTTAATTTTGTTACAGATGGTTTAACATGTTCTTCAAGCACCCTCTGATACACGATAGAATTCATGATAGATTCTATGATGGTGAGCTGGTCAGGTCCTGCTGCAGCAAAGCATCCCCAAACCACGACGCTTCCACCCACGTGCTTCACAGTTGGTATGAGGTTTTTTCCCTGGAATGCTGTATGTGGTTTCCCCCAAACATGTATTTTGTTCTGGTGTCCAACTAATTCAATATTAGACTCATCTGTCCAAAGAAAATTATTATGGAAGACCTTCGATGTTCTCTCTGAGAAATTTCCATCTGGCTTTAATGTTCTTTTCAGAGAGCAAAGGCTTCCTCCTTGCAGATTTTCCATGAAGATCAAACTTGTGTAGTAGGGCAGTGGTGGCCTGGTGGTAAAGGGCGCTGGATTGCTGATCCTAGGGTTGGGGGTTTGATTCCCACTCTCCAAAATGTTGCCCCCCCCCCCCCCCCAGTGCAGCTATGCGGATCATCAAAGGCTGGTCATCTCTTTCACTGTCTATGGTGAGAGGCATGTAAAAGAACCATTGCTGACTTTCGTAAAGAGTAGCTGCATTGCTCAGCACAGTTGTTTTGAATGTCCTCCACTTGTAAACACTTTTCCAGATGGTAGAACGGCTGATGTCAAATTCTTTTGATACCTTTTAAACTCCATTACCAGACTCATAAGCTGCCACAAAGTTTCTTTAGGAGCGTCTCACCATGATGCTCAGTCTCACTTCAACATACAGGAGCACACCAACTAAATGTGTGAGGTTTTAATAGAGCAAACCTCTTCAAAATGCTTGGTAACGATGTTCGGATCATGTGAAAGAGATCTCACACCCCTGTGTGTGATTGTAGTCGTTTTAAGTGGGAAAATATGTGGGGGGGGGGTGTCCTAATTTTTTCCTACATTGAAACACGTGTCGGTCACATCTTTTTTTGATGAATACAAATGTTAATTAATGTTGCTTAATTGCAACTAAATGAATTTATTTTCCAGAAATAAATAAAACAAGATTGGATATTGTGTGAACATTTCTTAATAAAGAGTTGACTATTTAATGGAGTGTCCTATTTTTTCTCCACGACTGTATAAAAACTAATAGCACTCACCATTCACATGACATCCTAACTACTTGGTACGTACTACTTAAAGGGGAAAAAATTGTAGACATTTTATAATGCATCCAGTTACCCCTTATATAAAATATGTTTTGCTATTTAGAATATGAGAAGCTCCTGCCACAGCTGGTAAATTGTACACACAGCAATTGTCATAATGCCAAGTCTTGGCTAGAGTGCTGTAAAACTCATTCGCTTAAGTAATGTATCATCCAGACTGACGGAAAAGTGGTGAATGCATGGAGATTATCACTTGGCTCATTTCCTAAAGCCACCTGTGATACTGACAGTGGAGGAATAATGATTTAGGCTACTTCTCAGGGTTTGGGTTAAACCTTATAGTACGAATCATGTTTAAACCCAAACAGGAAGCCCACACTTCATATGAGAAAGGAATGTAATCTATTGCCAGCATCAACACAACATAATACATAGTATGTTTTTAACACAATCCATGAATGAAAAATTCAGGAGATTATCACAGGTGCCTCGAGAGTTTTTGTTTAAATCCATAATACAGTAGTGACAACTAAAAAGTAATATTCTTAAAGCCGGCTATGAAATGGCAGACACTAATGACAGTTATTATGAGCCTATTTCAAAATTGGGTGTGGTTTCCTGTACTGTATGCTTTTACCTCAGATGGCTGCAAGTCCCCTGCACAACCTGTTGTCGAGAATAAAAAGCCATTTACATTCAGGGGCAATCTGGAAAAGCCAGTTAGCCTAATGTGCATGTCTTTAAATTGTAGAAGGAAACCAGAAGCATTGGGAGAAAGCCCATGCGAGCACACAGAAAATGTACAAACACCACAGAGACTTTGGGCTTGAACCTAAGATCTTGCTGTGAGGTAAAATGCTAACCCTTATATCACAATGTACTTGATTAACTAACATGCAACCCTGTATTTCAAATTTTATCTGAAATTATTAAAAGGAATTATTCTTAAATATGGTCATTTAATCACGATAAGCTCTGCTACTCTATAAATCACTGCTATCACATAATTCTGTTTTCATTCCCATTAACAGAAGAAAAATATGACTTGATTCAGAGAACGATAACATCTAAATACATAGAAATATCTCATTATGGGTATACTATAATTGTACAATTATATATTTATTAATTGTATAATTCCCATAGTAACAGATTTCTATGTATTTACATGATGTTATCATGGGAATTATATAATTTTAATAATACCATTTTATAATTTTAATACATATGGAAATCATAAAATTATATAATGAAAAATAATTATGGGAAACTGTCAATTTATTCCTTTTTACCTGCAAAATAAATGTTGTAAAACTAACAAAACCAGTTTCGTTTTTATACTACAGAGCCTGGTTACTGGTTTAGTGGCCCCAACCATTACACTTTTAATGGTTTAATGTACAGACATTAAGATGGATTTCTCAGACTTTGTAGTTTTCAAATTGAATGAGGTTATAAACTTCATGGTTCAAATTACAACATACGAAACCTCGACCGCCCAGATATGCTGTTACTCAAAATGCTGCCCAGCCTCTGATTAACAAAATGGACCACAGGGGTCCAAACGCTTCAGACAGAATGACCATTTCATGATACAGTGGTATGAAAAAGTATCTGAACCTTTTGGAATTTCTCACATTTCTGCATAAAATCACCATAAAATGTGATCTGATCTTTGTCAAAAATCACACAGATGAAAACACAGTGTCTGCTTTAACTAAAACCACCCAAACATTTATAGGTTTTCACATTTTAATGAGGATAGCATGCAAACAATGACAGAAGGGGGAGGAATAAGTAACTGAACCATCACATTTAATATTTTGTGGCCCCTCTTTGGCAGCAATAACTTCAACCAGATGCTTCCTGTAGCTGCAGATTAGTCTGGCTCATCAATCAGGACTAATCTTGGCCCATTCTTCTTTACAAAACTGCTGTAGTTCAGTCAGATTCCTGGGATGTCTAGCATGAATCGCTGTCTTGAGGTCATGTCACAGCATCTCAATGGGGTTCAAGTCTGGACTTTGACTTGGCCACTCCAGAATGTGCATTTTGTTCACCTATAAATGACTGCAAGTTGTCCAGGCCCAGAGGCAGCAAAACAGCCCCAAACCATGATGCACCCTCCACCATGCTTCACGGTGGGGATGAGGTGTTGATGTTGGTAAGCTGTTCCATTTTTCCTCCACACATGACGTTGTGTGTTCCTCTCAAACAATTCAACTTTGGTTTCATCAGTCCACAAAATATTTTGCCAAAACTTCTGTGGAGTGTCCAAGTCCCTTTTTGCGAACATTAAACGAGCAACAATGTTTTTTTAGACAGCAGTGGTTTCCTCCTTGGAGTCCTCCCATGAACACCATTCTTGGCCATTGTTTTATATATAGTTGATGTGTGCACAGAGATATTGGACTGTGCCAGTGATTTCTGTAAGTCTTTAGCAGACACTCTAGGGTTTTTTTTTACCTCTCCGAGTATTCTGCGCTGAACTCTTGGCGTCATCTTTGGTGGACGGCCACTCCTTGGGAGAGAAGCAACATTGCCAAACTCTCTCCATTTGTAGACAACTTCTCTGACTGTCGATTGATGAACATCCAGACTTTTAGAGATGGTTTTGTATCCTTTCCCAGCTTTATACAAATCAACAATTCTTGATCGCAGGTCTTCAGACAGCTCTTTTGAGCGAGCCATGGTGCACATCAGACAATGCTTCTCATCAAGACAATTCTTACCAGGTGTGTGTTTTATAGTGGGCAGGGCAGCTTTAAGCCACTCATCAGTGATTGGGCACACACCTGACTTAAATTGTTTGGTAAAAATTGGTTTCAATTGCTCTTTAAGTCTCCTTAGGCAGAGGCTTCAGTTACTCATTCCTCCCCCTTCTGTCATTGTCTGCATGCTATCCTCATTAAAATATGAAAACCTATAAATGTTTGGGTGGTTTTAGTTAAAGCAGACACTGTTTTTTCATCTGTGTGATTTTGACAAAGATCAGATCACATTTGATGGTGATTTTATGCAGAAATTCCAAAAAGTTCAGATACTTTTTCATACCACTGTATGTCAATATCGAATAAGTAGTATAGCAAGTTTGAAAGCCCCAGCTTCAGCACGCGGAAAGTAAATGTCAGGAAACTTACAGTTTTGCCTCTGTGACCTTGAAAAATAGGTCAAGGCCACTCGCACACAAACTCAGCCTAGGACTCAGAGTAGTTAACAAGCAAACCGAGTTTGAAAGACCCAGCTTCAATATATGGCAAGTAAATGTCTGGAAATCTAATATTGAGTTTTGCCCCATGGCCTTGAAAAATAAGTCAAGGTCACTTACACACAAACTCATTCTCGCGCTTGTAGTAGTGAGACAGCAAACCAGGTTTGAAAACCCCAGCTTGTGTACAGCAAGCAAATATCCAGAAACTAAAGTGTGCTGGACAAATGGACAGACAGACAAAACCCATTCCTATAGCTGCCAATGGCCATGAGGTAAAAAAAATTAATTAATTAATTTAAAAAATACAAAATAAAAAATTGCATCTATAATCAAAGAATTGAGCAGATTTGTCTTCAACAACAGGACCCCAAGTCCTAACTACAGCGAAGACTCAATTAGTCACTATTTCCTTCTAACGGTGTGATATTTGGGAAAATGGTGCAATATTTTTCCCTCATAATATCATTTTGCATTTATTGTAAGACTGCGTTATTTTGACTTTGAATTATATTTTACCTGCAATAATGTGGCATTTTCACATAATTGTCTGAATGTATCTGGCTATAATGAGATATAATTAGGTTCATATTTAATAAGTTGCAGCAAAGATCTTCTGCAAATTACAGAACAAGATGCTGAAATAAAATTGTTTTCTCCTTAAATCAATCTGCAATGTATCGGAGTTCTCCAGAAGCTGAAAGCCCAAAACAGAGAATTGGAACCTGAATGGCTACACAGGAAGCAAAATTAGCCTGCACTTGGTAACACAGAGTTCCCCATTTTTAATTCAGGTGTCCTCTTCTAACCTCTCCAAACACATAAATAACAAACATAGACAGATCAATTTTCATATTTTATGTCCTGCTGGGCTCATGCTGGGTTTCCTTTTATCAGCAAGCATGGTAAATGGCTCCACTTGCTCGTATTGACATTAATGAGCATGAAACTATGCTTCCCTCATTTGTTCGCTTGTGTAATTTTCCCTCTGATAAAATGATCTGTTTAGTTTTGTTCTTGTTTATTCAAGTCTCTCCTTTTGGGATGTGTTTAAAAAAAAAAAAAGGTGAAGGTAATCTACCTTTTTCATAATAAATATTACCGTCATTATATTTCATTCACTGATTAAAACGTTTAATATCATAGATGTGGGAAAATGGGATTAAAATAAATAACTTCAAGAGAATCAAATGTAGAGGGAGATTAAATAAATCGTATCAGTTAATATAAATGTTCTAACATAATAATAAATTGTGAAAGCTACTCCTTTGGACTAAAAATAGCCTTTAGTTTAACCACATTCCATTCTACTTTGCATTCTATTATGATTTTGTGACTGTAGATTAGATCAGATGGCTACTCTAAATAGTCAATAGATGTGTCAGCAAATAGATTTTTAATCTCTTTGCTAGTGTTGTGATATATTGGCAGCCTGTTCAGGGTTTTTTTTTTTGCCTGAAGTTGGCTGGCATTCCATATGAACCCAAATATACACTCAGAAACCATGACGAGATTACACTGCTGCTGATAAACACTTCTACTGAAATGATTTAGGACTACAATTACTATTTCGGTTATAAGCTAAACTAGACCTTGCATCACCGCAACAGTGAATTTTCTGCTACATGATTTGTATTTTTATCTGGTGCAAACAAAATCAGGATGTGTTTCCCATTTCAATCTGGTTCCTCTCTAGGTTTCTTCCTCATGCTTTTCCTTACTGATGCCACAGGCTTAAGGTTAACTACGTTTTTAAAAAAATGTCACTTGCAAACAGCATTATACAAATAAGGTAGGTAGTCTGTTGGGCTTTTTAGGGCAGTGGTGGCCTGGTGGTAAAGGTGCTGGATCGCTGATCCTGGGGGGGGGTTCGAGTCCCACTCTCCACAAGGTTTACACTGTCCCCCCCAGTGCAGCCAACTGGGTTATCAAAGTCCGGCCAGGTCTCTTACTGTCTATGGTGTGGTGCATGTAAGAATATATAGGGGAACCACTTTTGACAAAAGTAAGCTGCATAGCCATCGGTGTGTTTCTGCTCCTTGCTAAGGGTCGCGTCAGGAAGGGCATCCGACGTAAAAACCTATGCCGAATTGAATATGGGTATCATCAATATGACTTCCATTAAGTTGAAGGCAGATGATTCGCTGTAGCGACCCCTGAAAGGGAACAGCATAAAAGAAAATAATAGGAGTCTGTTGGGCTTTTTACATCCAAGCCTAGTGGCTCATCAGGCCAGTGCTTATTCCCGGTTTCCATAGCGTGAAGCGACCAGGAGTTCAACTCCTCCTGGATGGGACGCTAGTCAATCGCAGGTTACCTTCCCAGTATATTTTTACTGGTATCCATTTATACATTTATGCTGGGTGAACAGAGGCACACTTGTGGTTAAGACCTTGCCCAGGGGAGTTCGCAAAGTGGGGGTCTAACTGGGATTCGATCACACTCGTCAGCGTATTTCCACCCTGCGATGGCCTGGCGAGCTATCCAAGGTGTACTCTGCCCTCGCCCTGAGTTGGCTGAGATGGGCACCAGCCTCCCCGTGACCCTAATTAGGATGAAGCGGTTACAGAAAATGAACTGAACTAAATCACATTTGTATTTGACTTGCTATTTGGAGTGAATATACATCTCTATGAAATTAATGCTTGTATTCCAAATGCAGAATAAACAGCAGAAACAATCCACATGCAACATCAGTGAAATGGGATTTGAAACCGTTTTTACTTTGTGTCAAGCGGTTCTATGGCAGTAATGTCCTGTTTCAGTGTGTCTTTCCCCTGCGAATGAAGTGACATCTTTACAGAAATGGTTTTATTGAGAGAAGTAGATGAACGTAGTTCATGAAACATCCTTTGGTGGGAATTGGAGTGTTCTCGGCAAGGCAGACCTAATCGCCCAACATCATCGCCTGACCTTCGTAATGCTCTTGTGACAGAATGAAGTCAAAAGCCAACAGCATTGTTCTGACATTTACTGTAAAAAAAGAATGCTTTATTATCCAGGTAGTCTATCTGGACAGGCATAAAGGAAACCAGCTGTTCACCTTAATACGTGTTGACTGTGGTCTCCTCATCAGATTTCCAACTATCACAAAAAGATCATTCCTCTATATTCTCATTGTTTGCTCTCTCTCTCTCTCTACACATCTACATCCAATCACAATGAATAGACATCGATCCCTGAAGCTTGAATGATGCTCATACAGAGATTGTCATGGTTGTGATCACAATGATCTACCGTGTGGTTCGCCAGGCCACATATGGACTCACTCACACCTACGGGCAATGTGGAACAGCCAATTAACCTACTTTGTATGTTTTTGGACCGTGGGAGGAAACCAGAGTACCCGGAGGAAACCTACACAAGCACAGGGAGAACATGACGGGGAGAATCAAACTCAGACCTTCTTACTGTGAGGCGGACGTGCTAACCACTACGCCACCGTGGCGCCTATTGCTTGCTCACTCATATGTTGTTCCCAGAGGCATCTAAAATTTGACCTGCCTTGAAAAAAAAAAAGAAGTCAGATAACATTCATCTGGGCATGATATTTCTCTGTGAATTTTTTGCATCTGAAGGGAAGATGGTTTTTCTTAAATCCCGTGAAAAGTTTATAGTCTCACATGTTTAATCATAGCGGCAGCTGCTCCAAGACTTACAAGGTAAGCTATGTCACTAAAGATTTCATCAAATATGTACCATCATATTTACATTAATATTACAAAGAAATAGTGCCGGTGTGTTCAGCTTCATGGCTAGTTCATTTAGAATTTGTAATCATTTCTTGCAGGTTGTCCTTGTGGCAGTGCAATCTATTAAAACTCACTGAAGTAGTTTCACTGGCCTCCACTATAGATGATCTGGACTTCATTGGAGATGTTTTTTGCTGAAAAAAAAAACATCATTATTATTGAGATTGAAGGACGGGGCAGTGAGAGTCTAGTGGTATAGGGTGCTGGATCGCTGATCCAAAGGTTGGGGGTTCGAGTCCCACTCTCCACAAGGTTGTCACCGTCCCCCCCAGTGCAGCTAACTGGGTTATCAAAGGCGGGCCATGTCTCTCACTGTCTATGGTGTGAGGCATGTAAAAGAACCATTGCTGACTTTCGTAAAGAGTAGCTGCAAAGCCGTCAGCGTGTTTCTGTCCCTTGCTAAAAAAGGGTTGTGACAGGAAGGGCATCTGATGTAAAAATCTTTGCCAAATCAAAACGTGTGAATCAGATGATTCGCTGTGGCGACTCCCGAGTAAAAGGGAAAAAAGCCGAAAGGAAGACAGACATTATTGAGGTTGAAGGAGGGATCGCCGTACAGGTCCGATAGAAAAGCGACCGACGCAAATTGTGATTGGTTTGCAGATTTTTGGTGGGGGAAATTGGTAAATCTGTCATGTCTTGTTCACGTTTTGTTCTTGAACCATTCAGTTTTTATATTTATAGTGAACAAAATGCAAATAAAATACAACTAATGACAAAATATACACAATATCATGGATTCCAGCAAGTCTGAAACTATCCATTTCACCAATTTTCCCTGCAAAAGAAAAACAAATCATTTAGAAGCAGCGGGCAGTGGTAGCACGGTGGTGAGACGCTGGATTACTGATCCTAAGGTTAGGAGTTCAAGCCCCACGGTCGACGGTCGTCAGTGCTGGATCCTTAATGCAGCTAACTGGGCTGCCAAAGGCCAGCCATGTCTCTCACCATCTTTGCCAACTTTTGTCAAGAGTAGGCTGCATAGCCCAGCAGAGTGTTTCTGCTCTGCGGCAGCCTGGTGGGCTGTCCAGGGTGTACTCTGCCCTCACCCACAGTTTGCTGAGATGGGCGCTAGCTTCCCTGCGACCCTAATTAGGATTAAGTGGTTCAGAAAATGAATGAATAATATGAGCAAAATGCAACTTTTCAATATTTTTTGACCGTTTATTCAGAGCCTTGATTTGTGGCACTTGCAGAAATTTCAAACATGTCAGGAATTTTTTTCACAAATTATGTGACCAGAATGTGATGCCCAGAACGTTACGTGACAAATTTGAGAATTGACCATATGCTTTTCTATCACACCTCTAGAGTAATCAACCCTCGGCTTCTCTGAAACGCTATAAAAAGTGGATGGGTCTTGACATTGCACTGCTGCATGATGATTGGAGGAACTGTCAAAGAGGTGGGACCTCTTTGATTGACAGTGCATTAAAATCTTTTTAAGTTTACATAGATTTTTTATGAAGTCACTTCTTCCTGTTTATTTCTGTTGGTGATACAGCATAATATTTTTATTGGTATATATATATATATATATCCCATGCAAAAAAAACAAAAAAACAACAACACATAACTGTTGAGTTTGAGGGCAGCACGGTAGCGTAGTGGTTAGAACTTCCTCCTCACTGCAAGAAGGCCTGGGCTTGATTCCCAGCCTGGGCGTTTCTGTGAAGAGTTTGCAAGTTCTCCTCGCGCTTATATGGGTTTCATCCAGGTATTCCGGTTTCCTCTCGCAGTCTAAAAACATGCACAGTCGGTCAACTGGCTGTTCCAAATCTCCCCGAGGTGTGAGTGTGAAAGGTTGTGTGAGTGTTGGCCCTGTGAGTGCCTGGCGAGCTGTACAGGGGGTACTCTGCCCTCGCCCAGAGTCGGCCAGGATGGGGGCCAACCTTCCCACGACCCTAATTAGGATTATGCGGTTCAGAAAATGAATGAATGTTGAGTTTGCTAATACATATGAAATTTATAAAAGGTTTGCTGTCAGAATGTGCATGATGGTGGATCGACCGAAAGGCTCAGAATTACATAGCAGGCAGATCACCATTAAAGACCGATCTGGTTTAAAAGTCAGGAAAAATAACCCGTCTTTCTGACTCTCCTTGATCGACAAGGTCCGCTAAATCACCAGAAGTGCAGCAATAATAATAAAAAAAAATACTGGTCTTTTAATGAAACTCTCTCAGGGCATTTGGCCAAACCTTGGTTTCAAACATTTGGTGAAAATTGGCGGAGCATAAAACCTTGCATGTAAACTACATGATGCAATAATTTTATGACGCAGGCTTAAAATACGCTTCCCCGATTTCAAAGCCTACCAGTCACCACTGTTTCACCCTTACAGAAAAGGTACAAATGCACAAGGGACACCTTTATTTCTTAGAATTTCTGATTTTTTGGAGCTCCCCTCATGTATCATGCTCATGTATCATCCCACTTGCTCCTCACTTCTCTCTCTCTCCCACCACGACGTCTTCTCCTTTGCTCACTCCTGTGTTTTACTGCGTCTTAGAAAGCCGGTCACACAAATTTCATGGAATCATTCTGATTACAGCTATAAAGTCCTTTCCACTTCTCCTCTAGCAGACACATCTCATTTTTGTTTGTGTGTACAAGAAAGCAAACCTCGTCCACGGATACCCAAATAGCAAACTTAACATGTCATGCTACCGAGACACACAGGAAGAGTTACTTGATAGAGAGAGAGAGAGTAAGGTTGTAATTAATCACTTCAGATATCACTGTGTAATATTTTGGTGATTTCCACACAGACATTAATTTGTGCGAGCTAAATATAATGGTTTATTATTTTGCTTCATCAGGATCTGCTCATCAGATTCACCATCACTGGTCTTTATAGTCTAAAGCATATATAAATGCATGGCAGAATCAGCAAGACACAGCTGGGGACATATCATCAGGCACTGCTGTACTCACTTCCAGCGGCAGAGCAACTGAGTGATGTGCCTTTGTCCCAATTTGATAATGACTTTTTGCTGGCAGCAAAGAAACTTGTTGAGCCAATGAACCTGCAGGAAACTTTTATAGCTTCCTTATAGCTACATTACAGAAGGCCTATGGTCTTCTGGAAGCTGAGTTTTACTGTTCTCCTAGGGACTGATAAAGTCCTTGG
>CM045745.1:20317781-20322781 GCA_024760905.1 Plotosus lineatus | reverse complement strand
ACCTGCAAAAGATTCCTGAGGCTTTTAAAAACTCCCAGCCTGGTTCATTACTCAAAACCGCAATCATGGGTAAGACTGCCGACCTGACTGCTGTCCAGAAGGCCATCATTGACACCCTCAAGCAAGAGGGTAAGACACAGAAAGAAATCTCTGAGCGAATAGGCTGTTCCCAGAGTGCTCTATCAAGCCACCTCAGTGGGACGTCTGTGAGAAGGAAAAAGTGTGGCAGAAAACACTGCACAACCAGAAGAGGTGACCGGACCCTGAGGAAGATTGTGGAGAAGGGCCGATTCCAGACCTTGGGGGACCTGTGGAAGCAGTGGACTGGGCTACAGGTGCCGCATTCCACAGGTCAAGCCACTTTTGAACCAGAAACGGCGGCAGAAGCGCCTGACCTGGGCTACAGAGAAGCAGCACTGGACTGTTGCTCAGAGGTCCAAAGTACTTTTTTCGGATGAAAGAAAATTTCGCATGTTATTCGGAAATCAAGGTGCCAGAGTCTGGAGGAAGACTGGGGAGAAGGAAATGCCAAAATGCCTCAAGTCCAGTGTCAAGTACCCACACTCAGTGATGGTCTGGGATGCCATGTCAGCTGCTGGTGTTGGTCCACTGTGTTTTATCAAGGGCAGGGTCAATGCAGCTAGCTATCAGGAGATTTTGGAGCACTTCATGCTTCCATCTGCTGAAAAGCTTCATGGAGATGAAGATTTCATTTTTCAGTATGACCTGGCACCTGCTCACAGTGCCAAAACCACTGCTAAATGGTTTACTGACCATGGTATTACTGTGTTCAATTGGCCTGCCAACGCTCCTGACCTGAACCCCATAGAGAATCTGTGGGATATTGTGAAGAGAAAGTTGAGAGACACCAGAACCAACACTGTGGATGAGCTTAAGGTCGCTATCGAAGCATCCTGGGCCTCCGTAACACCTCAGCAGTGCCACAGGCTGATTGCCTCCATGCCACGCCACATTGAAGCAGTCATTTCTGCAAAAGGATTCCCGACCAAGTATTGAGTGCATAACTGAACATAATTATTTGAAGGTTGACTTTTTTTTGTATTAAAAACACTTTTTTATTGGTCAGATGAAATATGCTAATTTTTTGAGAGAGATTTTTGTTTTTTCTTTACTTTTTTTGCCAAAATTATCAATATTAAAACAATAAAAGGCTTTGACTACTTCATTTGTGTGTACTGAATCTAAAATATATGAAAGTCTAATGTTTATCAGTACATTACAGAAAATAATGAACTTTGTCACAATATGCAATTTTTTTTTGAAGGTCCAGTATATACAAGTGACATAAGGTGTCACCCAGAAGATGAAAGTGACCCCATTAGTCTTAAAGATGAGCTCTTGCTACTAAAACTAAGATGGTTTACATCCCCCCCCCCACACACACACATGAAGTCACTCAAATTATAGACAGGGTGATTCCTATATAAACAAAGTCAGCTAGAGATATGCTGAAGCCTGCAGAATGTTCAAAGGTCGCCCTGTCCTCACGCCTGCGAAAGCAGATGGATGGTGGAACTGCAAGGCCCAAAAATAATTCCTCTATTAATTCCTGGCAGGAAGAAGAGCTGTTTCATATTCCCCTGATGAGCGTATGTGCATTGAACTGGAACACTTTCTCATGTCAACGTCTCATAAACTGAGGAGCCCCACTAAGCATCTTATGCACATGAACGTTCAGGTGCCACTTTGTTAAGTGGCTCATTAGAATGGCTGAAGATAAATACATGAATGTATTTTTAGCATGAGGTTGAGATTAGTGAAAATATACAAACATCAGATAAATAGAGAATAGTGAAATAACCAAAATTAAAGTCAAGGGGTTGACCAGGCAACTGTTCGGGAGACTGAGGCGGGAATAATCAGTCTTATTTTGTTGGGCCTGAAGAGAATTGAGCAACGATCTAGCTCAATTATGGGCTTCCTCGAAAGTAATTAGTCCTAAATGATAATCCATGAAGTCCTCCACTTATAATATCCTCTTCAGGTAAAACCTCTCAATTATGCAATGTACTATGATATAGACATCTGACTATACCCTTGTTCCAACCTGGCATTAGTAGTTCATTCAGCCCATAACGGAGGTGTGACATTTCGGTAGCTTGTCTTAAGAGAAACCACAGAAGCCTGAAATGATTATCTCCAATATCAGAGGACAGTAGTCCATTTTTATCTCAGGCCAATGAATTGCATCATACCACGAATGCAACTAAGAATTTCTGGTCTCAAAAGCAGAATGCCTGTGGTTGGACACATGGTTATTCAAATCCAACTGAATACAGTGATACCTCTGCTCATGAACATAATTGGTTCCCAGAAAGTGTGTGTAAGGCGAAAAGTTCGTCTTCCGAACATTTATTTCCCATAAGAAACCATTAAAATGAGAATAATCCGTTCCCAGGTCCCCATAAAACATAATTTTCTACTAAATAAGCCTTAAAACTACACAAAAATATACCTTATTTTATGTATAATAAATGTGCTATTGTATTGTAATTAAAGAAATAAACTGTACTGTATAATAAAGTGGTTTTATTTACCTTTGTGATGGTAGTTGATGGCTTGATGGAATGGAGTGGGAGGAGGAGGGAGGGAGGGACTTACTGTTTGGAAGGCGTGTTTGGAAACGCCTACTGTTTGGAAACACCCTGAGCCACACACGCACCCTTAATAGCTTCCTTGTTCTTAAGGATGGGAGCAATGGTAGACTTAGCGTACTGGTACTGGGACGCTGAGTCACACAAACGCACACCTCGTTCGTGTTTTTCAATGATCTCCGCCTGTGGTGGGTCTTTTTCGGTCCCATAATAGCAAAAGTACACTCAATATGGTCCAAAATGTCTAGCAAACACAAACCACTTCCGCACTCAAAGAAAGGGGGTGACGAACTGTGACGCCGTGAGCGTGCGTCAGCTTCTCGTGGCCGCCACCGTGGCGCTGTTCGACCGCGTGGTTTGATTCGTCCGCCGAAAACTAGTTCGTCAGCAGAGACTATATGCTCGCAAATTTAATGTTCTTGAGGCGAAAAGTTCGTGAGCTTAAGCGTTCGTCAGCGGAGGTTTTACTGTATTACGATCTTAGTTACTGAAGACAAGTATAAAGACAGAAAGTTCTTGCAACAAGTAGGAACATAACTACAACATGGCAGATCTGTGTTGAGCATGAATGGATTATAAATTAAAAAAATAAATTCAATAATTTTAATTAAACTTATGTATCTTTTGTACAATCATTTGTCTAAACTATTCACCAACTGTGAAAATTATCCTCCTTGTGCAACAAATATTTCTTTAAATAATTAAAATGATAGATAATTTGCTGCCATTTACTTGGATAGTCATTTAACTCGCTGAAGTTGGTGGCAAAACCATAAAAAGTGTGCAATTACATAATTAACTAAGAACTGCACCCGCTTATACATAAATCCTTGTTCATTGTTCTTGTTTCATAAGAATGTTACAAAATGGGAAAAAATGCTATGCTAAATTACACTTCTATACCGTCACACAAATACTGCTGTACCGTCACACAAATAATACTGCTATACCTGTGCAAAAATAAAAACTGCTATATCTTCACATAAACCTAAGCATAACATCAATAAACTACACAATGCTTTGTATTTGTGGAGGCTGAATTATTGTTAGGAGCATCATTGTAAGAAAGCTTTCACTGTTTATGCACAGTCAACAGAACCAAATATGTTTGTGTGCACACACACACACACACTCACACACACACACACACACAAACCCTTTAGCATGATTTGTTCATTCGTGACAGTTGCTATGGGCACCAACACCTCATGTCAATTGGAGTTACTTTCTCACAGCATCCCTCTTTGCCCTGTTTTTATTCCATGTAGCCTATTGCAAATTCACTGATCTTCAGGTCTTATAATGTCACCTATAGATGCACAGATACCATGAGAGAACAAATGTAATGTACATTTAGAAGAAATTGTCTGGAGATAACACTCCACCGCAGCTAGTGGACAAGTATAGACAATAGCATTGCTTAATTGGATAGAGTACACAGCACAGGCTGGAATTAAATCCACTTCACGAGTAGATTACAACATGAAACTGATTTCACATTGTACGTGACATCTTGTAAGATATTCTGCACTATTCATTACAGTGGATTCTGACAAATGAAATCATTAGCTGTAAAATATATTTTTTTTCCTAATCTCCTCACACAAGTGTTTTAATTGTCACAATCAGGTTAAAAAAAAAAGTAGTAAAATCACACATTACGAGAGGCAACAAATCCTGGTTACAAAAATCATAGAAATGTTATATGACACTATCTATAGTTTGGAAGCATCATTGTTCTTCCTGTTCATGTTTCACATGTTCTAATTCAAGAGTGAATTTTATAACACCAAAATGCTTTGAAGTTACCAAAAAAAAAAAATTATATATATATATATATATATATATATATATATATATATATATATATATATATATATATATATAAAATCCCAGATGGCTGTTCAGGTGCAACCTACCTTTACACCACGGATGCGAAACTCTGCCAAGGCCCGGAGCATCTTACTCGCCGCAGTTGGCAGATCCTTTCCACTTGAGATGACTTTAACCAATAGGGAGTCATAGTGTGGTGATATAACTGCTCCCTGAAACGCAGATGCGCTGTCTAAGCGAATACCCATTCCTTCTGCACTCCTGAACACCTGCAAACATTTTTAATATAGAAAAGCTAAAGTTAATGATGTCAGCAAGATTATAAAGTTTCATATTACGGAGGATAGTATAACAGTAAAAAAAAAAAAAAAAAAAAAGTGGAAGCATTATGAGGTGGGGGTATGGTGTAGACTAATGTATATGCATTATAGTACAAATACAGTGTGTATGTGCAAATTCTGCATATGGACGTACACCACTGGGAATTCTACTGAGAGCATACTGCATCAGCGCGTCTGCCTTGCATGAGATTATCAGACATCTGTTTGCATT
>CM045745.1:20252781-20312781 GCA_024760905.1 Plotosus lineatus | reverse complement strand
ACTAGTTCGTCAGCAGAGACTATATGCTCGCAAATTTAATGTTCTTGAGGCGAAAACTTCGTGAGCTTAAGCGTTCGTCAGCGGAGGTTTTACTGTATACCTTTTCTATGAGCCATGTACTATGATGTATACCAGGGTGCTGTAAATTGCACAACATGTAAATATAACTTACTCAACATATGGCAGCATACTCGCCAAATTTTTCATACATCGCGCTGGCAAAATCGTCAATTTGTGACAAGGCTTAGATTACAGCTAGTATATTATGGGCATATTGGCAGTGTTTAGGGCAAAAGTCAGCAACCCACAGCTCCGAAGCCACATGCAGCACTTTGATCCCTGTGCTGTGCCTCCCGTAGCTTATGTTGCCACTAGTCAAGTGACTCATTTTGATCCTTGCGAAGGTTGGAATGAATAAATCCAAGACGGGAAAAGTTTCTGATGAAAAAAGAATGTTTAATGCATCATTGACCGCTTCCTTTGCCTTCACTGCTAACAAAGTGATTTTCTGGCATGTTGAATATGTGGTGTGAAATTAGCAAACAACCAAAAAATTATACATTTTTTTTTTTTAATCAAAGCTGAAAAATGTTTCCATAATAAAAGTTCCTTTCATTATCGGATGAAGTAGACAGCACATATTGCAATCTTTGGCTGCGCAGTAAAATCCAGTTGTTGTCCAGAGAGGAGGCACTGAAACAGTTTGCAATTTGTCAGGGGCACAAAAAAAAAAACAAAAAAAAACAACTTGTTTTTGGGGGAAAAAAACAAGTCTGCAAGGGAAAGGAAGCGCAGGCCTGCAGACGCTGGAGGAAGTTTTGACATTTTAGCGCAAAATGACATTGCCAGAGATGTACAGTGCTTCACTTTTTCTCTTTGAAAGAATGTAAAGAAGCACACAATCAGATAAATTGAGTACTTAGCATGCCAGCATCACAAATCAAACTGTCCCTCAGGAAAGACTCAGTTTCTGGAAAAAAAAACAAAACAAAACAATAAAACAAAAAGTCTATTCAGAAGGCTATTCTTGCTCAGAAGCAGAAACAGAGTGACTTCCCAAACCTGGACAAACTTTCAATTCTTTGTGTTCGATACATGGAGCGCCATTTCCACACTTATATAAACATGACAAGGTATGCAGGTGGAGTCCTTCTGATCATTGGAACACTCCACATACTTGTGCGAGCAGGTTTTATCATCAACATGAACTACATCAAACAAACATCACATACGATTCACAGATCAGGGCTTGCGATCCTGCATGTAAATGAAAGAGATGTCTTTCATACCTGATATGGAGAAACTGTGAAATTCTGGAGCAAAAAAAAAAATCACATTAACCAGGAAAAATAAATAATTTAACAAAAACTTGTTTTTTGGGGGTTAGGGAAGAAACTGGAGTACTTGGAGGAAACCCACACAAGTACAGATACAACATGCAAACTCCACACAGAAACCCTCAAGGTTGGGACTTGAACCCATGACCTTCTTGCATTGAGATTCACTTGCATTACACCACTGTGCTGACCACAACAGACATTCAACACATTTTATATGTGAATGCAATTATACAGCTTTCAATCCACCTGAACCAAATCACTTAGTCCTTTCCGTTAGTAGAACCAAACAACAACAAAACTTCTTATTGAAGGTTGTTTATGTGAGCTGCTTTCCAAGCATTTTATTTATTATTCTAGTGCTTTAAGGCGTATGTAATAAAAAAAAAAAAAAAAAAAGGGTACAGGGATCCCTCACTTTCCACGGTTAATTGGAACGATCGCCACTCGACTATCAAAATCCGCGAATCATCATCACCCCCCCAACCCCCCCTGATTGGCGTATGCGTATATTATATATATATATTATATACATTATATTATATATAAAATAACAATACTTATTGTTATTTGCTCTACCAAAAAGTATTGAGTACTCTCCTACGGAAGGATCTACTCAGAAAATCATATTATATTTTATATATATATATATATCTTCTTCTTCTTCTTCTTTTACTTTCGGCTGCTCCCTTCAGGGGTCGCCACAGCAAATCATCCGCCTCCACCTCACCCTGTCCTCCGCATCTTCTTTTCTGACTCCAACGACCTTCATGTCTTCCTTCACCACATCCATAAATCTCTTCTTTGGTCTTCCTCGAGGCCTTCTGCCTGGTAGTTCCAACCTCAGCATCCTACTACCAATATACTCACTCTCCCTCCTCTGTACATGTCCAAACCATCTCAATCTAGCCTCTCTGACTTTGTCTCCAAAACATCTTACGTGGGCTGTCCCTCTGATATACTCATTTCTGATCCTATCCATCTTCGTTACTCCCAGAGAGAACCTCAACATTTTCATCTCCGCTACCTCCAGCTCTGCCTCCTGCCTTTTCCTCAGCGCCACTGTTTCTAAGCCATACAACATCGCTGGCCTCACCACCGTCTTGTACACTTTTCCTTTCATTCTTGCTGACACTCTCCTATCGCACATCACACCGGACACTTTTCTCCAACCATTCCAGCCTGCCTGCACACGCTTCTTCACCTCTTTTCTACACTCTCCATTGCTCTGGATTGTTGAGCCTAAGTACTTAAAATCCTCCACCTTCGTTATCTCTGCTCCCTGTAACCTCAAAGTTCCTCCTGGGTCCTTCTCATTCACACACATGTATTCTGATTTTCTGAGGCTAAGCTTCATTCCTCTCCTTTCCAGGGCATACCTCCACCTCTCTAGATTTTCCTGCACTTGTTCTCTGCTCTCACTACAGATCACAATGTCATCTGCAAACATCATAGTCCATGGAGATTCTTGTCTAACCTTGTCTGTTAGCCTGTCCATCACCATAGCAAACAAGAAGGGGCTCAGAGCTGACCCTTGATGCAGTCCCACCTCCACCTTGAATTCGTTCGTCACACCGACAGCACATCTCACCACTGTCTTACATCTCTCATACATGTCCTGCACCACTCTAACATATATATATGTAATATAAATATATATTCAATTCTATAAATGCTTATAATAACAATTAAACATTAAAAAAATAATGCATAAGATGTAAATAAAATTATAAATACACACACACACACACACAAGATGGTATTGCATGAGAAGACGATGACACACGTACATACACGCAGATGCGCATGCACACACAGATGCAACAATATAAGAGGTGTTGATGGGAGATTTTGGATATTTTTTTTGTTTTGCGTTGGTTGAGGGGCTCATTATTACTATTATTATTATTATTATTTGCCATAATTGGCCTTGTTTTTGTTGCATTTTCCTTAACTTTTCTGCCTATTCTTCCTTACTTTCCTTATCTTATATATTTTTAATATTTATTTATTTATTTTAAAAAACCCCGCGATGCACTGATGCCGCAACAATTGAAGCGCAGAGTAGAGAGGGATCCCTGTATTTATCATTTTTGCATTGGCAGCACCCATGTTATGCTAAAACTCAGACTGACAGGTTACAGGTTATGCCATGTCTCTTCCGTCTAATTCTCAATCAGCCAAAAGCCATGTCTCCCACAGACCATATTGAGATCTTTTCTAAAAAGCATCCATTCTTTCCATCCTTTTAAATACCTTCCATCTTTATAAGATGATATTTTCTTCCAAGTACGATCGATGAAAGAATCTTATTACGAGCTCAATGAATTGAGCTTATTGATCAGTGATGATACAATTATCCATCCTTCAGCTAATTATCCAAGCCTCAAGTCATTCCTCTGGTCTTCATAATCAAACGTGACTATGTGGAAAGGGACAAGTAATGTTAGAATGTCACCTCATTCAGAAAATCAGCAGGGATCCAGTTATGTTCATTATTCCATTACCATATTCATACGCTCTCTCACAGCCTTCCTTCAAATGCTTCTCTCAGCATGCTGTCAGTATTTTGTTGAAATATACCTCGGTCCTCATGTCATTTGTCCCAAATATTCCTTTATCACACCAGTTATGACCTTTTTATCTATTTTGTCAAAAGATCTTGCTCTCCTTTCCTCCTTTGACTATTATTGTCTCTGTCTGCCTGTCTGGTCTCCAACTGTTTGAGCAATTGGGTAAAACTTGCCACTGGACACAATTCACACTTTCCACTGCCTCCTGTCGATTTAAAACCAATTACACCTGTACAAAAGGTCCGAATAACATACAGACACTCTGCTGACAGCCTTCCACTCTCTCAATCTAGGCCGCTTTATATTGATCTTCATTAAAGGCTTGGGAAGGACTTTGTGGACTGAACACAAAAGAACATATACAGATAGAAAGAGTGCTCGTCCAAAAGCCCTTGGAGGCACTTAAGGTTTGAGCATCTCAGAAGTACTGTATAAGACTTCAATTATAAAAGCAGTTTTCAAGTAAATCCCAAAGGCATACGATTTCTTCTGTACAGAAAACCCTGCAATGAGGCAGCTGAATTTTTATTTTATTTTTTTTTTGTCTGATTGCTGACCTTTTGAATTAATTAGCTTGGCCGATTAAGTGAGAAAAAAAACACAGTCACAGAACTGTCCGTCACATTCCAGAAAAAAATAAAAATACCCAAGTAATCACATATTCCTTATTCAGGTAAAATTCCAGCAATAGATCCACTGAGAATGAAATACTGTATATCCATGCTCCACACACAAAGCATCAGGCTCGACTATTTTTGCAAAATAAATTACCTCAGTTGCATCAGATCAGTTGTTTCTGTTAAAAGTTTCTTTAAAGAACTCTGTGTTGCTCTTAGGAATCTCCCTCAGCGGTAACTCACAAATATGATGTTCAAAGGAGGAGGAAAGACCTTTGAAGACACATATCTCGCTCGCTGTATTCTTCTTAGTCAATTAAGTAAAATGTCCAGAAAATACTGATCTGGCAGCACATTACAAGCGTTACGGATAGGGAAATTTATTAATAATTCTTAGTCACCCTTTGAATTAAAACCCTGCTCCGCAACAACAAGTTAAATTAAATGATCGGTAGAGAGAGAGACAGACACAAAGGTATTATTTAAGAACAACTTGTATTATTAAAAATAAATAAATAATTAAAGTCACAACAATAATTATAAATATGTACATGAATAAAAATGCTAAATTACAACGTCAGGTAGCAACATAGTCCAAACACAATTCAAATACAAAATTCAAGCGGTTAAACTCACAACAAGTCCCAATGATAATATGCACGGAGAGTCCTGTCCGGCAAGCTGGCATGAAGCGAATCCCAGTGTCGACGCCGTCCCAGAATAGGTGCCTGGATCCAGGAATGTCACGGTCCACTCTAAATGCTCCGCGCAGGGTCACCCTCGCAATTCCTTTTTCCTCACAATTCTTTTCCTCGCAGTCTTCCATGTCCAAGGTGCAGAGGGTTTAAATAGTGTGGATTCAGCTTCTCGAAAGTTCTAATCACGTGTTTATGCATGTTCGAGAAGTATCTGGCATCCTCCGTCAGTGAGGTAACGCTTACGCCAGTCCTTTTATAGTCCTTCCAGAAGGATTCACCAGATTCGATTTAAGTCCCGTGCATTCTTAACATCCATGTGTTACATTGTTTAAGCTGCCATTCAATTGTGTTATCTTTACCATTGACTTCAATTATCTGCCTGCAAATTAACATTAGTAAAGTACAGATATACAGAACAAAATTAAGATTAACAATTTACATATATACATAACACAAATAATGAGTTAACAGGTACAGGGATCCCTCACTTTCCGCAGTTAATTGGGACCGAGATCCCCACGTGACCACCGAAATCCGTGAAGTAGGTTCACCCCCAAAAACCCCCTGAATGATGTATACTACATGTATATGTGAATATGATATCAATAAATATATACTCAATGCTATAAATGCTTATAATAAATATTCAAAAATAATGCATAAGATGTAAATAAAATATAAATACACATACATACAGGCATGCGGGCACGCATACAGATGTGTGTGCACGCACTCAGATGCACACCTCACAACAATGTATCTACTTTTGTTGGGAGGTTTTGGGTTGTTTTTTGTTGTGTTTGTTGAGGGTTTTTTTTTTTTGCATAATTGGCCTTGTTTTTGTGGCATTTCCCTTAATTTTCCCCCCTATTCTCCCTTAATTTCCTCATTTTTTAATTTGATGAATATTTAAAAAACAAAACAACAACAACAAAAACTGCGATCCACTGAAGCCGCATGAATTGAAGCGCAAAGTCGCGAGGGGGTTCCATGTATATCATTGGATCATTAACATCAAGTTAAATATTGGTGAGATTTTATGGAAATTTACTGGTAAAAGATCAATAAACCACACCTACATTTACCTTTTGTTTTTATTCATTTATTAAAAAAAAAAAAAAAAAAAAAAAAAAGGCGCTATTTCCCATCCCACCCACAGCTCTGTGGTGATACTGTCATTTCACGGCAGCAGTTTGAAGCTTAAAATTGTGTTTAATCAAATTCACACAAAAAATAATTCAATTTAATTACCTGATAATTTCTTCTTGAGACCACCAACTACACACTTTATAACAAAGCACACTTTGTCTTCATTTTCATAATATAAATCATAACATTAAAAAAAAAAAAAAAAAAACTTGACCACCTCCTGCCATGAACACAGAAACCCAATATTCAGTGTAATAACAAAAACAGACCATTACTCAAAACCTCACTTTCACACAAGATTTATTTTTCCCCACAAGTGGAAAACAGCCGAAGTAATTTACATGGTAACACTGACAGTCACCTCACGTGCCCAGTGACACTTGTCTGAAAGTGCTCAGCATTCGGAAAGTAATGCCTCGCTCAAATGCGTGAAATGTCACAGCTCATAGTGTGAATGTGTGTATGAGAGAGAGAGAGAGAGAGAGAGAGAGAAGATCCATTTAAATTTTAATAAAATAATAACAATCAATCCTAATTCAATCTTAATTTCTCTGTTATGGGATCAGATTCAATTAACTTTTTTCTTTCCTTCTTACCAATAACTGTTCCAGAATTTTTTTCCCCTTGAGCATTTCATTCCAGATTTATTCCCTTTTTGTAGGTAAAAAAATTGCAGTATTTAGGAAAGGATTTGGGCCTTGATACGAGTTATAGATACCTGGGTTATGTGTCAGGAGCTCAATTTAACCTATACAGTAAGTGAATAGGTGATCAGTGGGGTTGATGTCAGGGTTCTGTGTCGGTCACGTTATGTTTTTCCACTTCAACCTCTGAAAAAGACATCTCCATAAACCTCGCTTTGCACATACAGTCAGTGTCATAAAGAAACAGTTTGATTCAGTACAGAAAAATATAAACGCAACAGCTTACAAAGTCATCTTGTACAATTATGAACGTCTATATACTAAGCACACTGAGTTCCAGTGACCCGACAGTTAGGACTGCACACAGCTTTCATTCAAAAATGATCATCTGTATCTGTATAACATCATAAAAAGTAGATCATTTTAAAATGGCCCTGCCGTATGATATGTCACAGATGTAGCAGTGGTGGCCCGGTGTAAAAGGTGTTGGATCGTTGATCCTAGGGTTGGGGGTTCGAGTCCCACTCTCCACAAGGTTGTCACTGTCCCCCCCAGTGCAGCTAACTAGGTTATCAAAGGCCGGCCATGTCTCTCACTGTCTATGGTGAGAGGTTCATGTAAAAGAACCATTGCTGACTTTCGTAAAGAGTAGCTACATAGCCATCAGCACGTTTCTGTCCCTTGCTAAAGGATTGTGTCAGGAAGGGAATCCGACGTAAAAACCTATGCCAAATCAAACATGCGAATCATTAATACTAGTCCTTCTCAAAAATTAGCATATTGTGATAAAGTTCATTATTTTCTGTAATGTACTGACAAAAATTAAACTTTCATATATTTTAGATTCGTTGCACACCAACTGAAATATTTCAGGTCTTTTATTGTTTTAATACTGATGAGTTTGACATACAGATCATGAAAACCCAAAATTCCTGTCTCAAAAAATGAGCATATCATGTTCAGGTAGTCTAAACGAGCTATTAAGCTAATCATCTCAATCAACCAATTAACTCTAAACACCTGCAAAAGATTCCTGAGGCTTTTAAAAACTCCCAGCCTGGTTCATTACTCAAAACCGCAATCATGGGTAAGACTGCCGACCTGACTGCTGTCCAGAAGGCCATCATTGACACCCTCAAGCAAGAGGGTAAGACACACAAAGAAATCTCTGAGCGAATAGGCTGTTCCCAGAGTGCTGTATCAAGGCACCTCAGTGGGACGTCTGTGGGAAGGAAAAAGTGTGGCAGAAAACGCTGCACAACCAGAAGAGGTGACCAGACGCTGAGGAAGATTGTAGAGAAGGGCCGATTCCGGACCTTGGGGGACCTGTGGAAGCAGTGGACTGGGCTACAGGTGCCGCATTAGCCAGGTCAAGCCACTTTTGAACCAGAAACAGCGGCAGAAGCGCCTGACCTGGGATACAGAGAAGCAGCACTGGACTGTTGCTCAGTGGTCCAAAGTACTTTTTTCGGATGAAAGCAAATTTTGCACGTCATTCGGAAATCAAGGTGCCAGAGTCTGGAGGAAGACTGGGGAGAAGAAAATGCCAAAATGCCTGAAGTCCAGTGTCAAGTACCCACAGTCAGTGATGGTCTGGGGTGCCATGTCAGCTGCTGGTGTTGGTCCACTGTGTTTTATCAAGGGCAGGGTCAATGCACCCCAGCAGTGCCACAGGCTGATTGCCTCCATGCCACGCCGCATTGAAGCAGTCATTTCTGCAAAGTATTGAGTGCATAACTGAACATAATTATTTGAAGGTTGACTTTTTTTTTTGTTTGCATTAAAAACTCTTTTTATTGGTCGGATGAAATATGCTAATTTTTTGAGATAGGAATTTTGGATTTTCATGAGCTATATGCCAAAATCATCAGTATTAAAACAATAAAAGACCTGAAATATTTCAGTTGGTGTGTAATGAATCTAAAATATATGAAAGTTTCATTTTTATCAGTACATTACAGAAAATAATGAACTTTATCACAATATGCTAATTTTTTGAGAAGGACTAGTATGACTTCCATGAAGATGGAGGCAGATAATTCGCTGTGGCGACCCCTGATAAGGGAACAGCCGAAAGGAAGGAAAAAAAAAAAAAAAAAAAAAGATATGATATGTAATAGATCTCTAGGGGCTCTCGAGCATATAACAGCATGTGGTCTCTTTGTCAGCTTGGGGGGAAAAAACAAAAACAAAACCCCTGATAAACATTTGAAATGTAAAGACATAAAATCATCTACTGTGTAAATACTATGACGAAGGAAATGTAGCTACATCAAACTAAAGCTAATGATACTAAGTTGGTTAAGTGTGTGTGTGTGTGTGTGTGTGTGTGTGTGTCTGTGCCCAAGAATAGCAGCATGCACCAGTAACCATTCATCCAATGAGGCCATCTCTTTCTCTGTCTCCATGGAAACCAGACTATCCAACATGGCCGACTGCCAGCGTAAGCAGGCTTGTTCTCACCCTCTCTCAACCATTACACACATTCTTTCCCTGTTCTTAAACTAGGTCACTATACCTACAGTGACCTTTTCCTCCCTCTTCCCCTTGTGCTCTCTCTCTCGTTCTGCTCAGTGGAATCTCTTTTACACTGCTCATTCCCTTCCTTCATGTAGTTACTATTCTCACTGTATCTTCCTATGTTGTAAAGTAGAATATTCGTGACTTGCCAAGATAAGCAGGCGTATCAAAGGCTCCCAGGAGTGAAAAATACATAATTGGGAAAGTCAGAAAGATAAGCAGTGAAGACAGGCCTAAACTGAGCTCTGTTTCAGGAGTCTACTACGCCATCATCAAGCCTGAAGCCCTAGTCTTTCCCTTCATTCCCAACTTTCAACCCATCTCTGTTTTTTCGATCTGGACTTTTTAGTTCCTCTCCGGTATAATCATATCCTTCTCAATCCACTTTCTTATCCAGCCTTTCTTTTTCTCTTGGAAATATCTTCTACAATAATCAGGCTTATACAACACTCTTCTACAATGTCCAGGCTTGTAGTCTGTTATTTCAAACCACCATGTTTCTTAATCTACCACTTAGTCTCCTGTAAAGACTTCTATTCTATTTCCTGGCCAAATAAATCGATCAATCAATCAAAAAATAAATCCCACACTCATATTTTGTTGACCCATCCTTAGTCTCGATTAAAGCATGTAATCACCATGACATTGTTGCTCCATTGTTGGTCTGGTCAAGGCTCAGCAACATGAATGTGGCAGTAAAATTAAGTCAGTTGCTGACCTGAATGGACAGAATGAGCAGGTTATCACATACATTCTCTTTTTCTTCCTTTGGACTTTCCTCCCCTCCCTGAATCGCCACCTTATCGTGGTGGAGGGGTTTGCGTGACCTAATGATCCTAGGAGCTATGTTGTCGGGGGCAAATGCGCCTGGTAGGGTCACCCAAGGCAAACAGGTCCGGGGTGAAGGTCCAGACGAAGTGCGATTCAAAAAAACCCCAATAACACGAGAGAGAGCACAGGAAGCAGTCTCCCTTGCCTGGACACGGGTCACTGGTGTTCCCTCCTGGAGCCAGGCCCAGGGGAGGGGCTTGAAGGCAAGCGCCTGGTGGTCAGGCTTATGCCCATGGAGCCTGGCCGGGCTTAGCCCGAAAAGGAGACATGGGTCCGCCCTCCCATGGACCCACCACCCGTGGGAGGAGTTTTAGGGGTCGGGTGCAGTGTGAGTTCGGTGGCAGCCAAAGGCATGGGTTCTGTCGGACCGATCCTCGGCTACTTACTCTGACCCTCGGGACATGAAATGTCACCTCTCTGGCGGGAAAGGAGCCTGATTTGGTGTGTGAGGTGGAGAGATACCGACTAGATATAGTCGGGCTCACCTCAACGCATAGCTTGGGCTCTGGAACCATCCATCTCGAAAGAGGCTGGACCTTCTTCTATTCTGGAGTTGCTCATGGGGAGAGGCGGCGAGCCGGTGTGGGTTTTCTTGTTGCCCCCGGACTCGGTGCCCAATTGTTGGGGTTCCCCCCGGTTGACGAAAGGGTAGTTTCCCTCCGTCTTCGGGTGGGGGGATGGGTCCTGACTGTTATTTGTGCTTATGCACCAAATGACAGTTCAGAGTACCCACCCTTTTTGGAGTCTTTGGGGTGTTGGAGAACGCTCCCTCGGGAGACTCGCTCGTTGTCTTGGGAGACTTCAACGCCCATGTGGGCAACGATAGTGTGACCTGGAAGGGTGTGATCGGTAAGTACGGCCTCTCCAGTCTGAATCTGAATGGTGTTTCGTTGTTCGACTTCTGTGCTCATCATAGTTTGTCTATCACGAACACCATGTTCGAACATAAGGGTGTCCATAAGTGCACTTGGCACCAGGACACCCAAGGTCGCAGTTCACTGATTGACTTTGTAGTCGTGTCATCGGACTTGCGACCATATGTTCTGGACACTTGGGTGAAGAGAGGAGCTGAGCTGTCTCCCGATCACTACCTGGTGGTGAGTTGGCTTCAGTGGTGTGGGAGGTTGCCTTCCAGACCTGGCAGGCCCAAGCGTGTAATCAGGGTCTGCTGGGAACGTTTGGCGGAGTCCCCTGTCCAAGAGGCCTTTAACTCCCACCTCCGGCAGAGCTACAACCACGTTCCGAAGGAGGCGGGGCACATGGAATCCGAATGGGCCATGTTTCGTCCCTCCATTGCTGAGGCGACAGCCCATAGCTGTGGCCGTAAGGTCGTCGGTGCTTGTCGTGGCGGTAATCCCCGAACCCGGTGGTGGACACCTGCGGTGAAGGGGGCCGTCCAGCTGAAGAAGGAGGCCTATCGGGTTTTGTTAGCCTGTGGGACTCCTAAGGCAGCAAACGGGTACCGGCAGGCAAAACGTGCTGCAGCCGAGGCCGTCGCAGATGCAAAATCTCGGGCGTGGGAGGAGTTCGGTGAGGGCCTGGAGAGTGATTATAGGTTGGCCTCAAAAAGGTTCTGGGCCACCATCTGACGCCTCAGGAGGGGGAAGCAGTTCTTCACAAACACTGTTTACAGTGGAGGTGGGGAGCTGATTACCTTGACTGGGGATGTTGTCGAGAGGTGGAGGGAATACTTTGAGGACCTCCTCAATCCCACCAACACGCCCTCCGTGGAGGAGGAAGACCCTGGGGGTTCAGGTGAGGGTCCGCCCATCACTGGAGTGGAGGTCACTGAGGTTGTCAGAAAACTCCTCGGTGGTCGAGCTCCGGGGTTGGCCGAGATCCGCCCGGAATATCTCAGGGCTCTGGATGTTGTAGGACTGTCTTGGTTGACACGTCTCTGCAACAGCGCGTTGCCTCTGGATTGGCAAACTGGGGTGGTGGTCCCAATTTTTAAGAAGGGGGACTGGAGGGTGTGTTCCAATTATCGGGGAATTACACTCCTCAGCCTACCTGGGAAAGTCTATGCAGGGGTACTAGAGAGGAGGATCCGACCGATAGTCGAACATCGGATTCAGGAGGAACAATGTGGTTTTCGTCCTGGCCGCAGCACTCTTGACCAACTCTATACGCTCCACAGGATTCTGGAGGGGGCATGGGAGTTTGCCCAATCTGTCCACATGTGCTTTGTGGATTTGGAGAAGGCTTCCGACCGTGTCCCTCGAACGATCTTCTGGGGCGTGCGCCGAGAGTACGGCGTTCCGGATCCGTTGCTATGAGCTATTCGGTCGCTGTATCACCGGAGCCAGAGTTTGGTCCGTATTGGTAACAGCAGGTCGGTTTCGTTTCCAGTGGGAGTTGGAGTCCGCCAAGGCTGTCCTTTGTCACCGATTCTGTTCATAATTTTTATGGATAGAATTTCTAGGCACAGTCGAGGCAATGAGGGGTTCTGGTTTGGTGGCCATCGGATATCGTCTCTGCTTTTTGCGGATGATGTTGTCCTTTTGGCTTCATCAACTCGGGCCCTCCAGCTCTCACTGGAGCGATTCTCAGCTGAGTGCGAAGCAGCCGGGATGAAGATCAGTACCTCCAAGTCCGAGGCCATGGTTCTCAGTCGGACAATGGTGGAATGCGCCCTCCGGGTCGGGAATGAGGTCCTGCCCCAAGTGGAGGAGTTTAAGTATCTTGGGGTCTTGTTTACGAGTGAGGGAAGGATGGAGCGAGAGATCGACAGATGGATCGCTGCAGCCTCTGCTGTTAAGCGGTGCCTGTACCGGTCCGTCGTGGTGAAGAAGGAGCTGAGCCGCAAGGCGAAGCTCTCAATTTACCAGTCAATCTACGTTCCAACCCTCACCTTTGGTCACGAGCTTTGGGTAATGACCGAAAGAACAAGATCACGGATACAAGCGGCTGAAATGAGCTTCCTTCGCCGGGTGGCGGGGTTCTCCCTTAGAGATAAGGTGAGAAGCGCCGCCATCCGGGGAGAGCTCGGAGTAGATCCGCTGCTCCTCCGCATTGAGAGGGGCCAGTTGAGGTGGCTCGGGCATCTGGTCAGAATGTCCCCCGGACGCCTCCCTGGTGTGGTGTTTCGGGCATGTCCAACCGGGAAAAGACCCCGGGGTCGACCTAGAACACGCTGGAGGGACTATGTCTCTCGGCTTGTCTGGGACCGCCTCGGTGTCCCCCCGGGAGAGTTGGAGGAAGTGGCTCGGAGAGGGACGTCTGGACCTCTTTGCTTAGGTTGCTGCCCCCGCGACCCGACCCTGGACTAAGCGGAAGATGATGATGATGATGATGAGCTGAAATAGTGTAAGAATGATTCAGGGAGCATGAAACATCTGTTCCATATTCAATTGCTTGAATACTGATCCGAAGGTCGAGAGTTCAAGACCGACTATCACCAGGTTTTCATTGCCCCCCCCCCCCCCCAATGCAGCTAAATGGGTTATCAAAGACCAGCCATGCCTCTCACTGTGTATGGTATGAGGGATGTGAAAGAACCATTGCTGACTTTTGTCAAGCGTTATACTCCCATTTCACTGGAGCACAGCAGACTTACGGAAGCAAAAATGTTGTCATCCGCAAACGTTCCACAATTATTCCCTCATCTTCCGTGTCATTCTGTGTGATTCTGTAGTTATTCCTCAAGTCGCCCTCCACTCCATATGCTTCCGGCAGGCTAACATACTCCGTGAAAAAAATTCCGTGAGTGTTCCGTGGGGTCACTCTGGCATACTTTGCCATACCTGGTCCGCACATGATGTGAACGAGAGAGTGCAAGAATTTCCACTTTTCGGTAGGATTTTCACCCGTTTTCCATGTAAAAATGCCAAAACTCTTCTGTCGACTGTGTTCCGTGCTTTTCCGTGACATGATCCTTGCATGCTGTAGTCCATTGAAATGGGGGTAGAAGAATTTCTACTTTTCCGTAGGATTTTCACCCATTTTCCATGTAAAAATGCCAAAGCTCTTCTGGAAACTGCGTTCCACACCTTTCCGCTATGATCCTTGCATGCCGTAGTACAGTGAAATTGGGGTATAAGGTTCATAGCAGTCAATGTGTTTCTGCCCCGTGATGACCTGGAAAGCTGTCAGGGTGTATCCAAATGGGCACCAATCTCCCCATGACCTAATTAGGATTACGCGGTTCAGGATATGAACGAACTGGCACTACAGTTTTGACTTTAACACTCCTGAAAATCTTTGGGATGTGCTGGAGAAGACTTTATAGGGTGGTTAAATTTTCCCTCACCAATTCAGAATGTTGGTGAAAAATTCTGAAAGGAAATAAATGTAATGTTGCTCATGTTTGTCAAAACACCACCATGAGAACTCAGTCTGTAACCAAGGCCAAATACGGACCAACAAAATATATTCCAGTGGAGGACTTTTTTGCTGCCCAACCCCAAATCTCCCCTCCCTCCATTTTGGTTCCTTTCCCACTTCATAGTACTTCAATTCCTAATTTCTGTTTAAGTTTTGCTCCATTTCAGACTGAACACATTAATCAGCTACTACTGAGAAGGAAGGTAAAACTGATGTCATTTCAGGCCTTTTGGCCAGCTTTCTATGTATTTCGTGTAAATAACTACTGTAATGTTTTCTGACTATTTTGATCTCATTACTTTAATAAATTAAGCACTTCAAACAAATCATTGGTATTTACCCCCCACCTCACCGTATTCATTACTGAAACTAATTAATGCACATTTGTTCAACTGAACATTTTTACAGAGGCAGGAAACCTTATCCCCCACACTTGTGGATTGATCACTGACAAGATATCTCAGCATTTTCCCCTCTACCTTCTGCGGTCGGATTTCTGCTTCCTGTCCTTACTGCCCTTTCTCTTCTCTTTGCTCATTACCTATAAGCTCAAGTCAGCTCTTACCTGCCTCATGGTACCACAAGCAGCCTTTTATTCCCCCTGCAGTTAAATACTAGTCATTTTGCTAATTCGAAAAGGATCCCATCAGTTTGTTATTTACATTTGTGTTCACCATTTTGAGGGGGGGGGGGGGGGGGGGTTGAAGGTATTCACAGAGCTACGATGTTACAGGACTGATCTTTCACCTCACGTCTTTATACTTCTCTCACTGTTTATTTCCGCTTTTCAGACCCCTGATGAAGCTAAAAAATAAAGTGTTTGAGTTTAAATGAGTTTGGCTTTCCACCTAATGTTTTTCTTGACCTTTTCATTTTCATCTTTTTCTTGTAATATACTGTATATATATATTTCATCTTTTTTTTTTTTCCAGCAGTTCTGTTTACTTGCCATTTTATCAAAACGTTCTCTTTTTTTTGCCATTTTTTCCATTCACGGGAAATATTTCTGTGCAAGACACAGGATGATTCTATTATATTTCCTGTTTTTCAGTGTTGACCTTCAGCCTCACTTATTGACCTCAGATGGATATCCTCATGTAGGCTGCTGTTGATTTTTCAGTTTCCCATCTCCGTCAAACACTTCATCCCACCCTATCTTTTTCTCTTGAAAGATACACATAGTTTTCCTCCGCCTAAAGCCCCTGTGAGGAATGTGGAGTGCACAGAGCATGTCTGGAGTGGGTGGATAACACGCCGTTTCAAATATGCAATTCCAATGCCATGACATCTGATATTCTCTCGCTCAACATCTCACTTTTGTTTGCTTCCCCTTCTGCCATGTTATTGTTTCCCATCTGTGAATGTTTAGCAGTGTCCACTGCAGATTCATGTATTTAAAAACACACACACACACACACACACACACACACACACACACCACACACACTCCCCGACTTACGTTTTTGTTTGGTTCCGGACGGCCGAACGCAAGTTGAAAAAAAGGGTAAGTTGTTACTGTATGTTCCAGTGACGTATTACGCTCATACTGTACTATACATCCATAAATACCATTACCATATCTCATAAAAAAAAACACTAAATCAATTATTATAAACATAACATTGTAAAATAATATCAAATATATCAGACTTTCAACATTAATTTCAAATAAATTAAATTCAAGCAAAATAATTTCAAATAGATAAATTTTAATTTGACTTATCAAATATCAAATATAATATCAAATATAACCTTTACCATTCTCTATGATGCGATCTTTCTGCCTGTAAACGGTTCCGATGGTCGACGTACTTTACATGAAGCCGAGCAAAGTCACTTTACATGAAGCCGAGCCGAGTCACTTTTGAACCAGAAACAGCGGCAAAAGCACCTGACCTGGGCTACAGAGAAGCATCACTGGACTGTTGCTCAGTGATCCAAAGTACTTTTTTCGGATGAAAGCAAATTTTGCATGTCATTCGGAAATCAAGGTGCCAGAGTCTGGAGGCAAAAAGGAAATGCCAAAATGCCTGAAGTCCAGTGTCAAGTACCCACAGTCAGTGATGGTCTTGGTTGGTGTTGGTCCACTGTGTTTTATGAAGGGCAGGGTCAATGCAGCTAGCTATCAGGAGATTTTGGAGCACTTCATGCTTCCATCTGCTGAAAAGCTTTATGGAGATGCAGATTTCATTTTTCAGCACGACCTGGCACCTGCTCACAGTGCCAAAACCACTGCTAAATGGTTTACTGACCATGGTATTACTGTGCTCAATTGACCTGCCAAGTCTCCTGACCTGAACCCCATAGAGAATCTGTGGGATATTGTGAAGAGAAAGTTGAGAGACACCAGACCCAACCCTGTGGATGAGCTTAAGGCCGCTATCGAAGCATCCTGGGCCTCCATAACACCTCAGCAGTGCCACAGGCTGATTGCCTCCATGCCACGCCGCACTGAAGCAGTCATTTCTGCAAAAGGATTCCCGACCAAGTATTGAGTGCATAATTGAAAATAATTATTTGAAGGTTGACTTTTTTTGTATGAAAAACACTTTTTTTTAATTGGTCGGATGAAATATGCTAATTTTTTTTTTATATATAATAAAAGGATTCATGCCAGACATCCCAGAAATCTGACTGAACTGCAGCAGTTTTGTAAAGAAGAATGGGCCAAGATTAGTCCTGATCGATGTGCCAGACTGATCTGCAGCTACAGGAAGCGTCTGGTTGAAGTGGGGGGCAACTAGGGGGGCACCTATAAATGTTTGGGTGGTTTGAGTTAAAGCAGACACTGCTTTTTCATGTGTGATTTTGACAAAGATCAGATCACATTTGATGGTGATTTTATGCAGAAATGTGAGAAATTCCAAAAGGTTCAGATACTTTTTTATACCTATATATATATACCTATATATATATATATATATATATATACCTATATATATATATATATATATATATATATATATATATATATATATATATATATATATATATATATATATATATATATATATATATATATATATATATATATATATATATATATATATATATATATATATATATATATATATATATATATATATATATATATATATATATATATATATATATATATATATATATATATATATATATATATATATATATATATATATATATATATATATATATATATATATATATATATATATATATATATATATATATATATATATATATATATATATATATATATATATATATATATATATATCTACATGTGTGTGTGTGTGTGTGTGTGTATATATATATATATATATATATATGTGTGTGTGTGTGTGTGAGAAATTTACTGCGCCATTTCAGAGAGCAAAAGTGAAGGTCACACTTGTCTCTTTTTGATAGTAGTTATGCACTTTCATATCAACAGTAGTGACAGCCTGCTGATGCTCGCAGGATGATATTTTAGGACTTTTGATGACTTCTTTTAGCATCTCGTGGTCTGTTCTGGGGGTGAACTTGCTTGGATGGCCAGACCTGAGCATGGTGACAGTTGTTTTGAGTGTCCTCCACTTGTAAACACTTTTCCTGATGGTGGAACGGTTAATTCTTTTTTGATACCTTTTAAAATCCCTTATCAGACTCATAAGCTGCCACAAACTTCTTTCATGGTGCTCAAACCTCACTTCAACATACAGGAGCACACCAAACTAAATGCGTGAGGTTTAAATAGGGCAAAACTTCAAAATGCTGGGTAACCATGTTTGGATCATGTGCACGAGATCTGATTCCCCCATGTGTGATTATAGTCATTTTAAGTGGGAAAATATGTAGTGACATCCTAATTTTTTCTACATTGAAACACACGTTGTTCGCATATTTAGTTTTATGAGTAAAACTATGTTAATTTATGTTGTTTAATTACAATTAAATCACTTTCTTTTCAAGAAATAAATAAAAACAAGATTGGACATTGTTAAGAGAACATTTCATTATGAAGAGTCGACTATTTAATGGGGTGTGGAAGTCAATGGGAGCAAATTGGCCGCACTCTCGTGGGAGGAGGGATGACATAGGCTCACTTCCCTGTCACTCACAGATGTCTGTTAGCTCATCAGTATGAGTGGGCAGATAGAGTACTTTTTCTTCGAGTGTGTTTGACCTCAACCAAATTTGCATGCGCTGCAATTAGAAAAGAAACAGTTGGTTAAAAAAAAATGTGGCGGTGGGGGAAGCAGCTGCACCTACCCTTCCTCCACGTTCTTGGCTGAAATGCCATAGAGCAATCCATCTACCCCAACTGCTCTCCAGGCTCCCCCCCCCCCCATGTCTGTAGCAGCCTACTGCACCAAGTGTGTGTGCTCACTTTGGATGGGTTATATCAGTGCTTCTCAATTATTTTCTGTGACGCCCCCTCTAGGACGGAAGGAAAAAAAAAAAAAATACGCCCCACACACACACACACACACACGCACGACTATAAATAGTATTATTTGTCTATAAAATTATTATTAGTACACCTCTGCAAAACATGGTATCTTTATTAACATTAAAAACAAACAAAAATCGTTCAACTTACAATAAAGAAAAATTATTATAGGATGGCAAAAAAAGCATGTTCCCCCGGGTCATACATGGCCCCCTGACATCACACCGCGCACCACACTATTTGAGAAGCTCTGGGTTAAATGCAGAAGCAATAATTTCCCTTGCGAGATTAATACAGTACAGGATCCTTTGCTACTTCGCACTTCAATTCATGCGGCTTCAGTGCATCGTTTTTTTTTTTTTCTAAAAATATACATTGAATTTAAAAATAGGGGAAACATTATGGAAAATGCCACAAAAACAACGCAAATTATGCAAAAAAACCCCAAAAAACCCCCGAAACAAACAAAACTAAAAAACAACCCAAAACATCCCATCAAAACTAGTTACGTACATTGTTGTGAGGTACACATCTCAGTGAGTGCACGCACATCTGCATTATATTTTAACGTTTAATTGTTATTATAAGCATTTATAGCATTGAATATGTACTTATTGATATTATATACACATATACGTCAGTCAGGGGGGTTGGGGGGGGTGATCCTACTTCGCGGAATTTGGTGGTCACATGGGGGGAGGGGTCTCGGTCCCAATTAACCACGGAAAGTAAGGAAAGTAAGGGATCCCTGTATATCAAGAGAAATAACAAATAAAAATTTTAAATGTCACAGATGGGGATGTATGCATGCTCTCGCCCCTCTTTGGTTGTTGTTGGTGTGATAGGAACGTGCTAGTTGAAGAGTGGGAAATAGATACGACAAAATTAGGGGGGGGGGGGGATATGATGAAAAAAAGATGCATACAGATATTTATCTTTATCTCATTCTTTATGTGTCATGAAGCCCTGGTATTCTGATAAACTTGCACATAGTCTACAGATTCTGTAATAATGTACCTGTTATTAAAACAAAATCTTTTTTTTTTAATCTCACACTATCTCCACGTAGCACTGCACTCTGGATATTCTTTACATCTGTTAAAATCAAAGTAATATGTCATTTTCTTCTTTGTATGCTGAAAAGTGGAAACTATTTTTTTCATTGTGAATCCCCCTGTAATCTTTGTCTCTTTCCAGCCATATTGTATGTGCACAGCTTGTGATTTTCAGTCTTATTTTTTTAGACAGCCTTATAACTGTCAGGGGGAAAAGAAAAAAAAAAAAAAAAGAATGTAACGGGTACCCTGCTGAATAAACCTGAACTTTTGAAGATGAATAAATCTAAGAAATTGTTAGTCGTTTAAATACTAATAATAAACTAAACAACTTGACCAAATCAATGTTTAATAAATGATTCATTACACCATCAAACACAGGTTTCAAAATATATAAATATTAATTTCATGATGTGGATATCAACTAAGACAAAAAGCTAATTACGGAAGTATTGATTACTTCTTTTTGATACAGAATTTTATCCATAAAATTAGTCGCACAGTCTACGGTGTGTTTTTTCGGCAGAGGAATAGAACGGTGACGTACAACAACCACTGGGTGGAGTAGAAGTCACCCCGTCCTCTCCGTATTGGTGAGTGAGTAGACATGTTTTTGCATCATTGTTGACCCTTACATACACCACCACTTTTTTCATTAACATTATCAGTGGTTTGAGATGCTGTGGCGACGGGAGTGGCATGGTAAGATCTGATCATCTTGTCCGAGTGTGTCAGGATGATGAATCACTCAGAACAGAAACAGCAGAAACAAGAGTGATGGAGAGGGGCCTTCTGCTGCCTGACCTCCAGCTTCTGCTATCTCTCTGTCGCAATCCTTTATTTTTTTCAATCTATCTTTTGTTTTTTAAATGTTTATGTCTATTTCCTCTTTCTACACAGCCCAAATCCAAGGCATGAAACACTATTTAATTTTTTTTTTTTTTGGTTTACCTCTCAGAGATGTTCATAAATCACATTTTATCTGGATCTGGCTTATATTACAACTTTCTTTTGCCATCTTTCCTTTTTTCTCTAAAATTTCCATTTGCATTCATTTCTTCTCTAGGCTCCATTCTTGTAGTCTATTATTTTATACTTAGTTTATGCATTGTTTTGTGCCTTATATTATTTTATGTCGAGTTATTTTATTTTGGACATTATTTACCCCTCAAGATGTTAGCAACAGGTTTTTCTGAGTGGAGTGCCCGAATAGAGCACCACAGGCATGAAAAATGACTTCGATGGTTTCCTATTCTATGTCTTGTCTGGTGAACGTGTGTGCCAACCACAAGAAACCCTCAAAGGCTGAAGTGATGTTGATTTAGTGTATTTAGTGATGTTAGTATTATGTATTGCTGTGATGGATGTGGTGAAGTAGGACATGAAGGTAGTTGGTGTAAGAGAAGAAGGATGCTGAGGATAGGGTGAGATGCAGGCAGATGATTTGCTGTGGCGACCCCTGAAGGGAACAGTTGAAAGGAAAAGTAGTTCGTATTATGTACTGCTGACTTACAGGATGATGGGTGGCAATTTATGAAAAAACAAAAAATAAATGAATAATGAAACTAAAATCCAAAAACTAGACACTCCACCACTCAAACTCACAAAAACAAACAACAAAAACACCATATACAGGTAATTCCACTAAGCAGGCAAAACTTTCATTGAGCAAAGCAACAAAAAACATTAAAAAACATCAACAAGAACACGGAACATGAACTTGTTATATGGATAATTTAACTCAACACAGGTTATGTAAATGAACATACTAGTACAAGGCTAGTGAAAGGAGTGAAACGAAACCCCACCCTGCATTTTACACTTAACACCCTTGAGTTCACTATATAGTGTCTTCATTGAACTCCTATATAGTAAATAGGGTGGAGTCAATGAGTGAGAAATTTCAGGACAAAGGGCCATACGCTGTTCTCTCTCTGAACAGGAGTCAGGAAACACAGATTTTATTTGCTTCCTTCAGGTTTTTTACTTTTGATGTACTGTAACAATCCCCCAAAGGAAATTACAGCCTCTGCATTTAACCCATCCAACATAAGCGCGCGCGCACGCACACACACACACACACACACACACACAGTGAGCGCACACAGTTAGAGCAGTGGGCTGCCACACTTTTGGGGCACCCGGAGAGCAGTTAGGTGTTTTGCTCAAGGGCAATGAAGGTAGAGGAAGAGAAGGTGCAACTCACTCCTCCACCACCACCTCCTGGATCAGGAATCAAATCGGGCCTACAGCTGCTTCTCTAAACATTAGGTTATGGCGACCCAAATTGAAGTTGATACTGATGCAATTGCAATCCCAAGCTGCTCAGCCCTTAAAAAGTACCACACCTACTGCTTCAGATCTATCTATCACCAATGCCCAAACCAATATATTATTTCACACATAGTCTGGTTTCTATAACTTCAGGGGACAACACAGACACAAACAGAAACAATTTCCTGTGCACTTATCCTAACCACTACTAACCGTCATCATGAGCTTTACTGAACCCTAACTCAGTGCTTCTCAAATAGTGGGGCACGCGGTATGATGCCGGGGGAGTGCATATGACTCTGAGGAACATGCTTTTCTGGAATTGTGTACGAGAATTAAGTGTAATTGCACTTCCACTCCACTAGTTGGCAGTGGCGCCCTCATTGTCATGCTATGGTGTAGCAGTTTTTCGCACGAGCAAACGATATGAAGTGCAGTAAACAACCCCTCAAGAAACGAAACGGAAACATTTCAAACAGGAATGAAGAGAAAGGTGGAGAGAGAGACGGAGATATTAAAACATAAATAAGGTGAATGAGTTTAAATAAGGATGTATTTTTTTAATTTCAGGCACATTGGTGCACTTTAAATATTTTCAATTGCAGCTTAAAACTCAACGTTAATGAAGTTTTTCTTTATTGTAAGTTGAACTATATTTCTTTTTGCTTTTAATGTTAATAAAAACACAATGCTATGCAGAGGTGTACTAGTACTAATAATTTCATAGGCAAATAACACTATTTAAAGGTCACTCACTGCGGGTGTAAAATGTTTTTTTTTTTAGGGGGGAGGGGCGCCACAGAAAATAATTGAGAAGCACTTTAAAATATGTCTTCATCTCAAAAACTTTCAATTCTTACCCCTCGGGTTTTATCCCCATAAGGAAGACAAGTCCAAAGTCCCATAGGATGTTAACAGAAGTACAGAGAAGGTCAGAAGGAGCTGCACTGTGCATTTGTGGATCTGGAGAAAGCACATGACAGGGTGCTGAGAGAGGAACTGTAGTATTATATGAGGAAGTCTGGAGTGGCAGAGAAGTATGTTAGAGTGGTGCAGGACATGTATGAGAGATGTAATACAGTGGTGAGGTGTGTTGTCGGTGTGACCGACGAATTCAAGGTGGAGGTGGGACTGCATCAAGGGTCAGCTCTGAGCCCGTTTTTGTTTGCTATGGTGATGGACAGGCTGACAGACGAGGTTAGACAAGAATCCATGGACTATGATGTTTGCAGATGACATTGTGAGTTGTAGTGAGAGCAGAGTACAAGTGCAGGAAAATCTAGAGAGGTGGAAGTATGCCCTGTAAAGGAGAGGAATGAAGGTTAGCTGCAGTAAAACAGAATACATGTGTGTGAACGACTAGGACCCAAGAGGAACGGTGAGGTTACAGAGGGCATAGATAAAGAAGGTGGAGGATTTTAAGTACTTAGGCTCAACAATCCAGAGCAATGGAGAGTGTGGAAAAGAGGTAAAGAAGCACGTGCAGGCAGGTTGGAATGGTTGGAGAAAAGTATCCGGTATGGTGTGATAGGAAGGTGTCGGCAGGAACAAAAGAAACAGTGTACAAGACAGTGTTGAGGCCAGCGATGTTGTATGGTTTAGAAACAGTGGCCCTGGGGAAAAGACAGGAGGCAGAGCTGGAGGTAGCAGAGATGAAAACGTTGAGGTTCTCTTTGGCAGTACCGAGGATGGATAGGGTCAGGAATGAGGACATCAGAGGGACAGCACATGTTGGAGGTTTTGGAGACAAAGTCAGAGAGGCTAGATTGAGATGGTTTGGACATGAACAGAGGAGGGATAGTGAATACAGTCTTCCCCCTACTTACGAAATTAATCCGTTCCAGAGCCTCTTTCGTAACGCGGGAGTCTCGTAAGTAGGGGGCACATTTTACATGTAAATACGTACGTAGATACGTTCCAAGGCTTCCAAGACTACCACATAAACCCTTTAAAAATGATAAAAGTACACCAATTTTGTATGAAATATGTGTTAAAAGTAAAAGAAAATTATTTATTAAACCATTTAAACATTTCATTAACATATTTATTAATTAAACCATTATTAAACATTTTTTATTAACACACACACACACACACACACACACACACACACACACACACACACCTGTCTCTCTCTATCTCTCTCACACACACACACACACACACACACACACACACACACACAATACAGTACGCATTAAATGTGTATTGTATACACATTAAATGTTGATTGTGACACTGCGGGCCACGCCCACAAGCAGGATGCCTGAGCATTTTAAGATGTGGAATTCGAAGCGCATTACCTGCACTTATATTAAACCATTTTATTCACATATTTATTAATTAATCCATTATTAAACATTTTTTAACAACACATACACAAACACACACACACACCTGTCTCTCTCTCTCTCTCTCCCTCTCTCACACACACACAAAACTGGGGCAGCTGACGGAACAATTCTATTTAAATGTTTAAATGGGCGGGGTGTTTTATTTAAAGTGGAATTACAGTACCTGTTTGAAAGGTCAGAGGTCCTCATTCAATATTAACTTGCTTCTTTGTGAGATCGGCGGTCTTCTCCCACAAAGCACTCTGTTTTAATATCATGCCGAAATAACCGCTCCGTCACTGTATTTCCGCTTTAAGGTCTCCTTCTGGTTCAATATCGTCCCGATTCTAGAGGGGCCTCGGCGATAACGAAATATAACGCTGCATGATCAATCTCAAAACAAACCAACAGTCAACTCTCCTTCACGTGTGTGACAAACAGGATGTATGGGTACAGGAAGTATGGAAACAGCTGCGCCATCCCTCCTAGCCAATGGGAGGCCAGCGGGGCGGGATGTTGTGAGACAGCCAATGAAAGAGCAACTCGCGCATTGTGTGAAATTTTGATTGGCGCACTTGGCGCTTTTCGTAAGAGGAGGTTGTTTTCGTATCCCGGGGACGAAAACTTAGGAAAATGTTTTTCGTAACCTGGAATTTTCGTACCCAAGGGGTTTCGAAAGTAGGGGGCCGACTGTATATTGGTAGGATGCTGAGGTTGGAACTACCAGGCAGAAGGTCGAGAGGAAGACCAAAGAGAAGGTTTATGGATGTGGTGAAGGAGGACATGAAGGTAGTTGGAGTAAGAGTAGAAGATACAGAGGATAGGGTGAGATGGAGGCGGATGGTTTGCTGTGGCGACCCCTGAAGGGAAAAGTAGAAAGGAAAAGAAGAAGAAGGAAGACAAGTCCCATAATGTGACAGAACGTGTAAGCAGATTTACTAGACCCCAATGTAATGAATCTCTCTCTCTCTCTCTTTCTCTCACACCTGTTATTTCTCAGAAAAAACAAAACAGGATACAGTCTTCCTGCTATTAAATGTGAGAAACTATAAAAGGTATGTGAAATAAAATAAAATATTTGCGTGCATGTACTAAAAATACAAAACAAATGCATCATAACATTACAGCAGCCTTTGCTAACCACTGGAGAAATATTGAGGGTGTAACTTGGTTACCCCGTTATTTTGGTTCTGTGCTTTCCGCCGTATCCATCATACTGGAGGTGTTTGTCACCAAACAGTATATCAATGTCACACATGAATTACAAGTATATCCTAAATTCAAAACGAAAACAAAATAGAACACACAGGGGATAATGACGACGATGATTATGATGAGAGGTGGAGGGGAAATCGATTCAGTTATGTATGTCGAAGTTTTTTAGCGTGCAGTTACTCATGTTTCCAAAATCCATTTTTTAAATTGATTTTTAATTTATAGATGTGAATGTAGGTGGTGAAACATTTCCATTTCACTAAAATCCTACAGGTGGTACACACTAAACTATTTACACATTGGCATGTATTGGTGTTGAATTAGCTTAATTTATGTGTGTGTGTGTGTGTGTGTGTGTGTGGATTATAAACTTTGTTAGGTGGTCTGCGGCTTTTGAATTGGAAGAGATTGAAATGGAAACTTGTAATAGTAAATCAGGATATTTATAGAATACAGGGATCCCTCACTTTCCGTGGTTAATTGGGACCGAGATCCCCACGCGACCATCGGAATCCGCGAAGTAGGATCACCCCCCCCCCCCCCCGACTGACATATACATACATGTATAGGTGTATATAATATCAATACATAATTAATGCTATAAATGCTTATAATAACAATTAAACAAAAAAAAAATCACATAAGATGTAAATAAAATAAATATACACATACAAATGGTATTGCACGAGAAGATGACACATACATATGTGCGCAGATGTGCGTGCACACACAGATGCAACAATGTAAGTAGTTTTGATGGGAGATTTTGGATTGTTCTTTGTTTTGTGTTTGTTTCAGGTTTGTTTGTTTTTTTTTTTTTTGCATCTCTGGCCTCGACCCCCTCCCTCCTTAATTTCATTATTTTTTTAATTCGATGATTATTTATTTATTTATTTAAAAAAACCGCACACTGAAGCCACATGAATTGAAGCGCGAAGTAGCGAGGGATCCCTGTAGTGACACAATCATCATTGCAAAACAAATCAATTCGACACTCAGGTGTCCGGTTGTCACCTTGTGCTTCCCATACTTAATAATGATGATGATGATGATTGTTAAAATAATAATAATAATAATAATAATAATAATAAATCCATTAGAAATTCATTAGCAAGATCCTACAATGAAAACAGACCAATTTGCCAGTTTGCTTATGACAAAGCAATGCTTTTTAGGCACAACTATAATTTGATTAATTACGCCCATCTCTTACACGGCTGTTCCTTTGGATCTTTTCACAAACCCAGTTTCTGAAAGACGCCTCCTATGACTGTAATAATATAAATTCACACTGCATTAGGGAAATATATATATATATTGTTCATTTCTTTGTTTTAGTTATTGCGTTCTTCAAAATATGCAACTATGATTCAGTTAGTTTAATTGTTTACAATAGAAAAGTTTACTGCCAATGCTCAACAGTGTTTCATGCCTATCTGTTGTACAGTAAACAAGAATTAACACCCGGTTACCTTATTAGCTGTATTAATGTCCGAATAAAGCATGCACTATTTCCATCATATCATGACAATAATAAACTGTTGCAAGACTGTGTGTTTTTTAATTTGGATTTAAATACATTGGTTTTCTAATCCACTTCGTCTTAATTAGAATCGCAGGGAGGCTTGCGCCCCATACTGGACAAGGGTGGAGTACATCATGGACAGCTCGTCATGCCATCGCTGTGCCAACGCTCATACAACCCATTCGCACTCACACCTAGAGGTGACTTGGAACACTGTGTATGTTTTTGGAAGGAACCCGTGGGAGAAAACTGGAGTAACCCAAAGGAAACCCATGAAGCGCATGAAGAACATTCAACTACACACAAAAATGCTCCTTTTCGCTGTGAGGCGGATGTGCTCACCGCTACCCTAGTTTTAAATGCAGCTTTAGAAAATGGACATTTTCATGACATTATTTTATCATTTATAATCAAATATCATTGCTTTTAAATCTGCATTATGGTGGCTTCAGCTGTGCTGTGAAAATAGATCTGCTTGCAAAACTGCGGCACGCCACAGCCCCCCTATAGCACTTCAGGGATAGTTCTGCAATATGTAACAGGAACAGGTGACATTTATGGAACTGACAGACAAAACAGCACACAGAAGGTGAAATATGAAGAGTTTTGTAATTTTGTGAAGTTATTTCCGTTTATAATTCAATATACATTTCTATAACGGCTTAATCCTAATTAGGGTCATGGGGAGGCTGGCGCCCATCCCAGCCGACTCTGGGTGAGAGCAGAGTACACCCTGAACAGCGCCAATATGCATTTATCTGAATTTTTGAAGAAGAAAAGTCAGTGTGTGTGATTAAGTCCGATTCCTACGTGTGTACTTGTATGTGCACAACCAAAATTTAAAGGAAGGAAAATATTGATTCATAAATTTTTAAAATGGATTTTTTTCTGTCTGGCTTTCTTAGAAATGCTACGGCATTTCTGTTTGAAGTTTTCTTATGTTGGTTTCCTCGAGGTACTCTCAGTTTAATCTCACAGTTTAGAAACATGTACAGTAGGCTAACTGGCAGTCCCAAATTGCCACTCAATAGGAGTTGTATGTGGATTGGCCATGCAATGGCCTGGTGAGCTGTTCAGGGTGCACCCTGCATTTACCCCAGAGTCAGCCAAGACAGGTACCAGCCTCCCTGTGACCCTAACGAAGACTAAAACACTTAGAACATTAATAAGTCATGAATGACTTTGATCAGGGCAGTGGTAGCCTGGTGGTCAGGTGCTGTATAGTTGATCCCAAGGTTGGGGGTTCAAGCCCCACTATCAGCAGGTTGTCACTGCTTTCCCTCAGTCCAGCTAACTGGGTTATCAAAGGCCGGCCATGTCTCTCGCTGTCTGTCTATGGTTTGAGGTTCATGTAAAAGAACCATTGCTGACTTTCGTCAAGAGTAGCTGCATAGCCGTCAGTGTGGTTCTGCCCTGTGATAAACTGGTGAGCTGTTCATTGTATACTCTGCTCTCACCCCAAATCGGCTGAGAAGGACACCAGCCTCCCTGCGACTTACTTTGATATAAAGGGATATAGAACATGAACAAATTTGACCATATTTGATTTGATTTGATTTTGAACAGTTTGCAAATAATAACTTGGATCAGTAAAGCATTTCACATTTGGTTCTGTTGCCATTCCTGCTGAAGATTAAAGCCACCAAGTAAATTAATTTATTTATCTTCTTCTATCCTTCCAGAAAACAGGTCTGATGTTTTCAAAAATAGATGGTAATTGATTAATTTTTCTTGGAAATTCTCACTTTCCCAAGCGCGCCAGTTCATTACTGCAGGCAGACCACTGTTGCATATGTACCATCTTCTGCAGTCATGCCTTTATAATGTGTGCAGAATGTTGGTTTCTATTGTTTTGTGGAAGAATGCATGGGCAACCCTGGAAAATATGCTGTTCCAAAATATCACTTCACACCTTCCTGCATTAATGCTGCCGACACAGAAGTGTAAGCTACATTTGCCAAGGGCACTGACACAACCCCATACCATCAAAGTCAAGATGTTCCTTTTTATCTTTTGTCTGGGGGTACATGGCATCCATTCCTCCCAAGACGAAACTGGAATACTGATTTTTTTTGACCACAGAACATGTTATCAGTGGGTCCATCCCATATTTCTCAGAACCTAGAGAAACTGACAGTGCTTTTGGACACAGGTCAACATAAAGTATTTTTTTAAACCTCGTAAAGCCTCAACAGGCATTTGTAGGCTTAACTCTGTATTGCGAGTCCTGAAAAAAGTTTTTTAAATTAACTCTCAGCCTATATGGTTATATCGGCTATAGATGAATGACAGTTCTTGATGCAGTGTCATCTGAGGTATCAGACATCTGACGCATAAAAGCATACGCCCTTGCCCTTGACACACAGAATCTCAAAAGATTTCTCAAACTGTTTCTTGTTATTTGGTACCATAGTTTGTGAAATGTGCAAATCCCTTCCCATATCTCTTTGAGGAAAATTGTACTTAAACATTTCACTCATTTTCTCACAAACTGCAGATCCCTGGTCCATCTCTGTTGAAAAAAGGTCTTTCCTGTCTATGGCCTTTGTAACGGTCACCTGTTAATAATCACACTATTATTTTTCCGTTTCTCTGACATAACTTTAACCTTACATATTAGCCTAACATAACTTGTTCCTGAACCCAAAAAGGTGGGGGGTGGGGGGGAGGCGTTTTAAAATTGGAGTGGGTGGGTGCTTAGCAGCAAAGTGGAACGGTAAGGATTTATTCACATCGAGGTGGAAAACATGAATATTAACAGAACAAAAGAGTTTTACTGGTATTTGTGTTATTCATTTTGTGCTATCAAACAAACTACTTACATGAAAGCTGAAAATAAACAGAAAACAGAATAAATTTTTAATAAAAAGACCCCTGACTTTTCCCTCCCGATGCTGTTCCTTTAAATATTTTCCCGGAAGTAAAATCGAGCCAAATCAAAATGAATGTCAACTTTAGCATAAGACACGTTGAACCACGAACATAAACAAAAGCACATGGCTAGGAACGTGCTTAAATTTATGAGGTTAGTGAGCAGGAAAATCAGGTGAAAAATACTCAATCACTTTCTGATAGGTCCATATCTGGCTCATTGTTCCATTCACATTCCTTCCTGTCACAACCCTTTTAGCAAGGGACAGAAACACGCTGACGACTTTGCAGCTACTCTTTACGAAAGTCAGCAATGGTTCTTTTACATGCCTCACACCATAGACAGTGAGAGAAATGGCCCGCCTTTGATAACCCAGTTAGCTGCACTGGGGAGGACAGTGACAACCTTGTGGAGAGTGGAACTCGAACCCCCAACCATCGGATCAGCGATCCAGCGCCCTATACCACTAGACCACCACTGCCCCATTGTGAACAGTAAATAAACTGCCTAAATGTGTAAATATGTACCTTGTTTTGCTTCTTGCACATTCAAATTAAAATCCAGTAACACACACAGTCATAGGCATGCTGACACACAATCATACTCGGCATGCACACACAGTGACACAGTATAAGAGTATATAATGACTCACACTCACTCTGTGCAACTCTTCGGCATACAAACACTTAAGTGTGTACACCCACATACACCGTCACACATGAACACACAGCCAGTTGAAAAAGACAGAAGAAATTAGAACTCTGATGATTGTCTCTAGATATTCTCTCAAAAGGCTGGACACCAGCAATGCTTCTGAAGACAAAGACAGGACTTATAAGTAGTATACATACACATTATGCACAAAGAAAAGTGTATTTTACTCATACACTACAAATAATTACACTACTGTGTTTAGATATGAGATTTCAATCCAGGATCTCAAACACTCAATAGTAGAGATGTATTGTATTCTAGTACGCAGACTTGGTAGTATAAATCCCACACGCATACAGATTTTTTAATATGCATACACACACACATCCATACAAACACAGTGAGATCCCTCGCTACTTTGAGCTTCACTTTCTGCGGTTTCAGTGCATTGTGGGTTTTTCCAAAATATTTATCGAAAAATTAAAAAATAAGGAAATTATGTGTCATAGTAGGGCTAGAAGATTCAGAAACACAAATCACTAAACTAAAGCAGGAACTGGTGGAGCACGGAGCAAAGAGCCAGAGAGATCACGAGGAAAAGGGATAATCTTCTTGCACCGGGAGCAGCGCGCTGCTAGTATTTATAGCCCATGATTAAGTGGAATCAGGGGTGTGTGTTTAGCGCTCCACCTGTGTCTGATAGCCACGCCCCTCTCCAACGTGCACAGAGAGAGAGAGAGAGAGAGAGAGAGAGAGAGCTGCCAAAACCAGAGTCTCTCACAACACAGACGATAACATAGTGTACTGTATTCAATACTTTTTTCACTTAATTTGAGGACCTATGGAACGAGTTACAGTACTGTAAAATTCTTTTCAAAAGACGACGGAACAGATCAAGACAACTTACATTATTTGTAATGGAGAAAAGCGGATTCAGAATTCAACCAATTTGGAATTCGACCAGCCTTCTGGAATGAATTATGGTCGAGTACCAAGGTACCACTGTATACAGGGATCCCTCGCTAATTCGCACTTCAATTAATGCGGCTTCAGTGCATCAATTTAAAAAAACAAGGAGTTAAGTAAGAATGGGGGGGGGGGGGGTTAAGGAAAATGCCACAAAAACAAGGCTAATTATGCAAAAAACAAAAACAAAAAATAAACCAACACAAAACAAAAAGCAACCCAAAATTTCCCATCAAAACTGGATACATTATTGCATCCGTGTGTGCGCGCATCTGTGCAGCCACACCCCCCTCTGCCAGAGCCTAGTACTAAGTGTACCGCAGGATAAGGTTTAATCATATTTCACACTTATATTTGTGATCCATCTTTTGGTAGATTTTATTTCATTTTTATTTCTACTTGTTCTTCAATTTCATTTCACTTTCACTTTCGACCTTGGACATGTTGGTATCTCCGGATGTTTGCAAAACGAATGTAGGTGAGTTCGAGAGTGTCTGTATTTATATTTTATTTCCATCTTATGTTTTTTTTCAATGTTTAATTGTCATTATAATCATTTATAGCATTGGGTATGTAATTATTGATATGTATATACACATACGTATACGTCGGTCGGAGGTGGGGAGGTGGCGAGTGATCCTACTTTCATGGATTTCAATGGTCGCGTGGGGATCTCGGTCCCAATTAACCACGGAAAGTGAGGGATCCCTGTATATTCCACACACACACACACACACACACGCAGCCCTACATATTTATTGTCACCCCTAGTTAAGATGTTTTCTTTAGCTTCTAATAAATTCAGCCCCCCCCCCGCCCCCAAATAATATCGGACCACAATTGGGGGGAGGGGAGTAACCTTGAATTCAACTGCATTTATTGGGATAATTCAAGTGGGGAAAAAAATTCAACATTAAGAAATAATTCTTGAACATCAAATCAGTGAAGCATAATGGCGCAAGCATCATGATATGGGGAAGTTTCACATACTATGATGTCGGGCCTATTTACAGTATCCTAGGGATTATGGGTCAGTTTGATCAGAATATCAGAATACTTGAGGAGGTCATGCTGGGTTATGCTAAAGAGGAAATGTTCTTAAAATGGGTGTTCCAAACAAGGCAATGTCCTCAAACACACCAGTAATCGGGCAACATCTTGGTACCTGACCAAAAGATTGATGCTATGGAGCACAAATTTGATATTCTTCCAAACACACACACTGGACAGTGTACCTTGTCATTACGGATCAGGAACGTTCATTCATTTATTTTCTGAACTGTTTACCCTTAATTAGGGCTGCAGAGAGGCTGGAGCCTATCTCTATCTAACTCTATCTGCCGGCTACGAGCAAGGGCGGAATACACCCTGGAAACATGCTAACAGCAATGCAGCCTGCTCTTGGTGAAAGTTATCAATGATTCTTTAACACCATAGACAGCGAGAGCCATGGCTGACCTTTGATAACCCAGTTAGCTGTTCTGCAGAGACAATGGTGAGAACTTGGTGATAGTGGGGCTTGAACCCCCAACATTCTGATTTGTAAGCAGCACACACCCAATGGGCCACATTTAACATCACGACTATTCTCATTTTTTGCTCCATGACCCCAATGAGATCCATCTTATAAAATGGAAAAACCCCGCTATTATGTACGTCTCCATGGTGAAAATCTAAGCTGTGTGTCTATTGAAAAATTTAGTATCAATGTTTTTATTCTGTTTGAATTAAAAAAGTTTGCAATAAATTCTTGATGAAATGACATGCATGAATGTGCCAACTGGAGCTGTGGCAGGATAACTGCCATAAAATGTTCTAAATGCTTTTTTGCCGGTTTCTTTGCCTTCTGCCCACATCCTCTGCTCATGGAAGAGGACGTGAAAGCATATGTGTCTCACAATAAACACGTGTGTGTGTGTGTGTGCCACTATTGTATAATGAAACTTAATACATGCCAGCACATGCTGTACGAGCCAGCTCAGTGCCCCGGTCTCATCTCTTCCTCCCTCCTCTTTTTTTCTTATCCCATCACTTGACCAGTTTGTTTGCCGAGTTTTCTGCATCTCTGAACCAGAACCTCACAAACTCTACTGCCATGTCTATCATAGAGACACACACACTGACAGTTTGTATACAGTATTTTTTTTTCTTTCCCCGTTTTGACACATTTTGAAGACATGAAGGCATGACAATCTCGCCACACAGATACACCAACACACTGATTTTACATGAAAATAGTAGACGTTGTGCATTCTGTGCTCTTAGAAAGCACCCATAACACACACACACACACACACACAAACACACACACACACACACACACACACAGAGAGAGCCAGGAAATCCCATGCATACTTCATACCACTTTTTCAAGGCCCTTTGATACACCTACACACACACTCATATTTCTACTCTTTTTCTACATTTTTCTTCACCTTCTGCCTCCATCACTCCCACACTCCTCACACTTCCCTGTGCTCACAACATTCCAGTCTTTCAGTCGTCCAGAGCTCTCCATTCCTCTCATCTGGTTGTTCTGATAAACCCCCCCCCCCTCTCAACCACTTTCTTTCACTCTCTCGATAGATGTAGACATTCTTACAACAGAAACTGCAGTTCAGCACCATATGGCAAGAAACACACTAACAAATAAAAACATTCACACACAACGGCACAGCCCCACATTCTTAGGGATGCAGTAAGGCAGGGGTCGGGAACTTTTTTGACTAAGAGAGACAAAAAAAAAAAAAAAAAAAAAAAAGAAGGAGAGTGCGCAATACTTTTTGGTAGAGCAAATTCTTCTTCTTCTTCTTTTACTTTCAGCTGCTCCCTTCAGGGGTCGCCACAGCAAATCATCCATCTCCACCTCACCCTGTCCTCCACATCTTCTTTTCTGACTCCAACGACGTGAAGGAAGACATGAGGCCTTCTGCCTGGTAGTTCCAACCTCAGCATCCTACTGCCAATATACTCACTATCCCTCCTCTGTACATGTCCAAACCATCTCAATCTAGCCTCTCTGACTTTGTCTCCAAAACATCTTACGTGGGCTGTCCCTCTGATATACTCATTTCTGATCCTATCCATCCTCATTACTCCCAGAGAGAACCTCAACATTTTCATCTCCGCTACCTCCAGCTCTGCCTCCTGCCTTTTCCTCAGTGCCACTGTTTCTAAGCCATACAACATCGCTGGCCTCACCACCGTCTTGTACACTTTTCCCTTCATTCTCGCTGAGACTCTCCTATCGCACATCACACCGGACACTTTTCTCCAACCATTCCAGCCTGCCTGCACACGCTTCTTCACCTCTTTTCCACACTCCCCATTGCTCTGGATTGTTGAGCCTAAGTACTTAAAATCCTCCACCGTCGTTATCTCTGCTCCCTGTAACATCACCGTTCCTCCTGGGTCCTTCTCATTCACACACATGTATTCTGATTTTCTGAGGCCAACCTTCATTCCTCTCCTTTCCAGGGCATACCTCCCACCTCCCTAGATTTTCCTGCACTTGTTCTCTGCTCTCACTACAGATCACAATGTCATCTGCAAACATCATAGTCCATGGAGTTCTTGTCTAACCTCACCTGTCAGCCTGTCCATCACCATAGCAAACAAGAAGGGGCTCAGAGCTGACCCTTGATGCAGTCCCACCTCCACCTTGAATTCGTCAGTCACACCGACAGCACACCTCACCACTGTCTTACATCTCTCATACATGTCCTGCACCACTCTAACATACTTCTCTGCCAATCCAGACTTCCTCATGCAATACCACAGTTCTTCTCTTGGCACCCTGTCATATGCTTTTTCCAGATCCACAAAGGCACAATGTAGCTCCCTCTGACCTTCTCTGTACTTCTCCATTAACATCCTCAAAGCAAACATTGCATCTGTGGTGCTCTTTCTTGGCATGAAACCAAACTGTTGTTCACAAATGCTGACCTCTGCCCTTAGTCTAGCTTCCACTATTCTGTCCCATAACTTCATCGTATGGCTCATCAACTTTATCCCTCTGTAGTTGCTGCAACTCTGCACGTCTCCCTTGTTCTTAAAAATGGGCACCAGCACACTTCTCCTCCACTCCTCCGGCATCTGCTCACTCTCTAGTACCTTGTTGAATGTTCTTGTCAGAAAATCTACTGCTACCTCTCCTAGACACTTCCATACCTCCACAGGTATATCATCAGGACCAACTGCCTTTCCATTCTTCATCCTCTTCAATGCCCTTCTCACTTCACCCTTACTGATCTTTGCTACATCCTGCTCCTCAATGGTTACCTCTTCTACTCTTTTTTCTCTCTCATTTTCCTCATTCATCAGCTCTTCAAAATACTCTTTCCATCTTCCCAGCACACTTCTGTCATCAGTCAATACATTTCCCTCTCTGTCCTTTATCAATCTAACTTGCTGCACGTCCTTCCCATCTCTATTTCTCTGCTGTGCCAACCTGTATAGATCATTTTCTCCCTCTTTACTATCCAACCTATCATACAAGTCATCATACGCCCTCTGTTTGGCCTTAGCCACTGCTACTTTCGCCTTACGCTGTGTCTCCCTGTACTCCTGTTTACTCTCTTCGGTCCTCTCAATGTCCCACTTCTTCTTGGCTAACCTCTTCCTTTGTACACACTCCTGCACGTCCTCATTCCACCACCAAGTCTCTTTCTACTTTCCTTTCAGAGGACACACCAAGTACCTGTGTCCCTGATCACATTTGCTGTGGTTGTCCAGTCATTTGGAAGCACTTCTTGGCCACCCAAAGCCTGTTTCAACTCCACCTTGAAGACAACACGACACTCTTCCTTTTTCAGCTTCCACCACTTTGTCTTCTGCTCTGCCTTTGCCTTTTTCACCTTTCTCACCATCAGAGTCATCCTGCACACCACCATCCTATGCTGTTTGGCAACACTCTCACCTTCTATGACTTTGCAGTCACTGACTTCCTTCAAATTACATCGCCTGCACAAGATGTAGTCTACCTGTGTGCTCCTACCTCCGCTTTTATAAGTCACCCTATGCTCCTGTTTCTTCTGGAAGAAAGTATTCACCACAGCCATTTCCATCCTTTTTGCAAAATCGATCAACATCTGTCCTTCTGCGTTCCTGTCCTGGATACCAAACCTGCCCATCACTTCCTCGTCCCCTCTGTTGCCTGCACCAACATGTCCATTGAAGTCTGCACCAATGACCACTCTTTCACCTATGGCGGTACTCTGCATCACTTCATCTAAGTCACTCCAGAATCTCTCCTTCTCTTCTAGCTCACATCCTGCCTGTGCAGCATAAGCACTAACAACATTGAGCAATACACCTTCAATTTCTAACTTGAGACTCATCACTCTGTCTGACACTCTTTTCACTTTTAGAACATTCCTGACAAACTCCTCCTTCAAGATGACTCCTACTCCATTTCTCTTCCCATCCACACCATGATAAAACAGCTTAAAGCCTGCTCCTAAGCTTTTAGCTTTGCTACCTTTCCACCTGGTCTCCTGAACACACAGTATGTCCACCTTCCTCCTCTGCATCATGTCAGCCTGCTCCCTACCTTTTCTTTGCATAGTTCCAACATTCAAAGTCCCCACTCTCAGTCCTAGACTCATGCCTTTCCTCTTCTCTCTCTGCCTACGGACACGCCTCCCACCTCTCCTTCTTCGACCAACAGTAGTCCAATTTCCATCAGCACCCTGTTGATTGACAGCACTGATGGTGGTCGTTGTTAACCCGGGCCTCGACCGATCCGATATGGGGGTAATACTTCTGATTTGCATCATAAATGTTTGGCATTGGTTTTACGTCAGATGCCCTTCCTGACACAACCCTCTGCATTTCTCCGGGCTTGGGACCGGCATGAGGGGGAGAGACACTGGTTAGTGCCCCCCCCACCTCATGGCTGCATTTTTTTGGTAGAGCAAATAACAATAAAACTAAAAGGACAGGACAAAGACTTTCTATTGAAACTCCATTTATCACTACAGATCTGTTTCGAGCGGTGGTGAAACCATCCTCTCTCTTCAGGTGATTATAGAAGATCTTTTTTAATGTTTAATTGTTATTATAAACATTTATATTTCACTTCGTGGAAATCGGCAGTTTCGGGGAGTCTCGGTCCCCATATGTGTGTGTGTGTGCACGTGTATGTGTGTGTGTGTAAATTAAGATAGCAAACCAATCAGATCACATTCCTGTGTCACATGTATTATGCACTTTTTAAATGTCAGTAAGCTTCCTGATCACAGAATATCATATTACTTGAGGAGGCAGAAACCGCAAACACCTACAGTCTGTCCTGAAGTCTTAAAGGAATTCAATAGCATTATCATATCTCTGAAAAAGAACATATTCAGGTTTTAAAAAGAACAATGATCTGGAACTACAAGCCAAATTGAAAAAGGATATCTAGCATGAATCACGTTTCTGAAAAGTGTAACCACTGATGAAACACCCCGGAGAGATCTTTCAAGGTTCGCAAAGAGTAAAAGCTTTTCAACTAATACAGACAGCATGGAGATCTTCAGTGCATTCTTAGCTTAGAAAAATTTCCTAAATGGTTCTTCTTGCCTGTAAGGGATAATCTTTTTTTATGTGATTCTTTGGAGAAATGTATACACTCCCAGAACCAAACAGCACACCGTTCCACACTGGTTCTAGCAGCGAAATGCACTTGATGGTTAATAAATTTCCATTCCTGGAAGATTTTTTTTACTCTTCCTGAATGTACACCCTTTGGATTATAAATACACCCTTTAAAATTGATTCTACAGGGAAGAAAACAACAACAACCGAATGAAGTTTTTATTATGCTATGGTTCTAGAGATTTTGTGTGGGCCATTCAGATGATGTAAATCATGCTCTTCACTTCTCCAAAGCGGCATAATTTGTCTTGAGTGGATATCAACGACATGTCTAGATCACTGTCTTTATACATGCACTTGCATTTAAGCCTGAGCAGATCTGTTGAGCAAAACCATCAGAGTTAAATTTGGACCGAAAAAATATTTCCCCTTCTTTGCAATACAAAGTAAATTAAAGCAAGAAACAAAATAAAACCACGAAACCACCACTGCCCCACAGGTTATGAAAAACATCTTCCTAAATTTCCATCCTCTTTTTATGGAAACAACCTCTTTTTACGAAAAGTGCCAAATGCGCCATTCAAAAATTCAAACGCACCATTTAATCATTCAAACATTGCGCGAGTAGCTCTCTCCTTGGCTGTCTCCCAACATCCCTCCCCGCTGGCCTCCCATTGGCCAGGAGGGGGCTGAACCGTACCCATACTTCCTGTACCCATACTTCCTGTTTGTCACACGTGTGAAGGAGAGTAGAACAGGACTGTTGGCTTGTGAGTTTTTTGAGAGTGATCATTGCAGCGTTATATTTCGTTATCCATCATGGACCCCAAGAAAGAGATTCCCGGTGACACAGAAAAGAAGAAGCGTGCTCCGTTATCAATCGAAGTGAAGCAGGAGATAATAAAAAAATACGAAATCGCAAAGTAGTATGGCCGCAACCCCTCGACAATCGGGACGATATTGAAGCAGAAGAAAACTGTAAAGCGGAGATACAGTGACAGAAGCGATTATTTTGGAACGATATTAAAACAGAAGGAGGAATTAAAAACAGAGATACAATGACGGAGGCAATAATTTCGGAAAAATCAACCGCCATATTTAAGGACCTCATGAAGGAGGGTGGGGGTGGGGGTTCTTCAGACCAGCAACCCCGGGACTTTAAAGTGTTGCATGGGTGGTTTAAAAAAAGGTAAATAATTTTCTTTAACTTTTAACACATATTTCATACAAAATCGGTGTACTTTTATTATTCTTAAAGGGTTTATGGGGTAGTTAAGGGAGCCATGGAACGAATCACGTGTTTTCCATGTAAAATGCCCCCCTACTTAAGAAAACTCCAGTTTCTATGAAAAAGGCACTGGAACAGATTAATTTCATAAGTAGAGGGCTGACTGTACTACATTAAATAAGAAGGATACACTGGAAGTAAACTATACATTAACACATTGCTTCATCAGTAATCCAGGTAGGAGTTATAACAGTGACTAAAATTTAACCAAATTCATTTTTCCACTCGGTATTAAATAGATTATAGTAGCACTTGTTATTCTATTTACAGGGTGTTCTATTTTTCAAGATGAACTACTGCATATGTATTGCAACCGATCGAATGAAGCTGAAGTATGGATGGAAATTGTTGTTTTTAGCTCAGGCACCAATGAATTGTGTGCAGAATTATTTAGCTCAGCCATGAGACACTATATAACACGTAATAAAAGCATGCAGTTGATATATTTTTATCAGTTCTAATATGCTTTTTGAAGTTGCTGAATTAATATAATTATGGCTCTGTTTTTTTTTTATTTGTGTGCTCTCCTGTACAGAGTGAAATTTAAGCGAGATAATTATATTTGCTATCCTTACACCTGACATTATGGTAAATATTCATTTTATTTATATAAAAATTGCCATTGAGATAGGAATGTTTCTAAATAAAATCTGTCTTTTAAAATGTCATTACAAATCCGCTCATCTATGATCTATGCTTCTCATCAGTCAAGGTTAAAAAGGGAAGCTAAAACCATTCCCAGCATATTTCGATATATTTTACGGTTCTTAATAAACTCAACTATCATTGAGTTCTGCATCTGCGTCATCTCCTAAACCCAGCACAATGGCAAGTTACAAAAATAGGTAGGCACAGTGCTACATTACATGTATTTGCAAATAAAAAGGCTGTACATTGCTAATGTGAATGCTAAACAAATTACCTTTTAGCACAGACACACTCAAAATAAAGAGCTGAAAGCAATCACAGGACATACAGTACAGTGGTACCTCACCTTACGATAGTCCCAGCAAATGAAAAATCCAGCTTATAAAAAACATTTTCCAAAATTTTTTGTCACTGTATACGAAACAAGTTCTCCTTACGAAACGCATCAAACGTGCCACTCAAACACTAAAGAGCCCCATTCAAACAATGCACGAGTTGATCTCCCATTGACTATCTCCCAACATCCCGCTCCGCTGGCCTCCCATTGGTTTGGAGGGATGACGTAGCTCCCTCCCACTGGCTATCTCCCACCATCCCGCCACACTGGCCTCCCATTGGCTAGGAGGGATGATGCAGCTCCCTTGAGCAGCAGCTTGTTTCATGAGTTTTTCCGAGTGTGCTCATTGCAACTTTATTTTTTGGCTCAGGCTTGAAAGCTTGCATAAACATTTGTAAGATTATAACTCTGCTAAGAAGACATGATCAATATGAAGTATGTACCTTAAAAGGTATGCTTTTATAATTTTTAAAGGGTTTAGAGGGTAGTATTGGGGGCCTTGGAACGAATCATGCGTTTTACATGTAAAATGCGGTTCTACTTATGAAAAATCCAGGATACAAAACCGCCTCTGGAATGGATTAATTTCGTTAGGTGAGGTACCACTCTATATGGCGACCTGCAGATAATTATTTGCTATATTTATGGATATGTGCCATGTAAAAATGGGGAAAACTCGTTGAGAAAAGAAAGAAAAAAAAACAAAAAACAATGTAATATCATCATCACTATCGATCATTATTAGTTTTATAGTATTTACTATTATCAGTACTAGTATTAAATGTTATTAATAGTTTAATATATTTAATAACTATTGTTTTTTTGTGTGTGTGTGTGTATAAGGAAATTCACTCCTGAATAAGATCTTGTGGGGAAAAAAAATGATGGAAATGCAGGGATTCTATGTTAAAAGGTTTGCTGAGTCAGCACTGTCACTGCCTCCACTGGAAAATCGGGACTGCAGGGGATATAAAACCAGAGTTCGAGTGTGATTAAGAAGTGAAGTATGAGGAATGCAGGAGCCAAGGTGACATTTGGAAGAAATGCAGAGAGCAATGATGGGTAAATAGATAGATGGGCAAGGCGAATAAGAAAGAGAGGAGAGTTTACAGAAAGAGGAGCTAGCCTAGCCTCGGGTTTAGAGCTCGGAGAGTTGAGATCAGACTAAGAGTGAGTAATTTTATTACTGAATAAAGATGAATAAATTAGGAAGCACAGAGACGAGACTGAAAGAGCTGTGTGCTATTGCGAGACTGGAAGAGTAAGTCTGAGTCAGAGATATCTTGCAGAGCAAGAGAAACATGAGACAGGAAGAGAGAGAGAGAGAGAGAGAGAGAGAGAGAGCGAGCGAGAGAGAGAGAGAGAGAGAGAAAGAAAGCAACCTACCGACAGATTTCTTTTTTTATTTACATTTAAAACATCAAGGTGAACATGTGCGCGCGCTCTCTCTCACACACACACACACACACACACACACAAACAGTAAGCCTGCCTCAGAAGCACTTCAGCCATGAGAGTGGAGGAGGAAGAAGCTGCTGCTCACCCCTGCTCGCTGACACATATTTTCCTCCACTGGTCAAGGAATCAAACCAGCGACCTTTTGGTCCTAAACCCACTTCACTGACCATTACGCCACTGGCTGCCCCAGCAAACAGACAGATAAAATATTTCATTGAATAAGCTCAGTCATTTTTGCAGAGCAAGAATTTTTTTTTTTTGCAGACTGATGTGTTGATTTAAAACATTACCCCAGAACTGCGTCAGAGATTACCATACCGAATGGAACAAAATCAGTCTAAAGTAGCTCAAATGATTTTTGAATAAAACTGCCAAGTAATAAATTGAAGTTGTCACTGAATCACTGTTAAGCTGAAGATTCACCCCTCCTAATGGACAGATATATTACAAAAGAAAGTGAGGCAGAAATAAAGCAAAAACCGCTGCTCACTGGGGTTAGCTGGTGCTTCAGGGAAAGTGTGTGTGTGTGTGTGTGTGTGTGCGTGTGTGAGAGAGAGAGGCGGAAATGAGTACTGAGAGGAAAAATATACTGAAAGAAGCAGAACGAGGGATGCTATGAGAAGGGAAGAGAAATTTCCCCATAATAAATGTTCTGGAGAGGAGACAGCCTGAAAATAGAAGGTGGAATAAAATGAGCAGTGACATCCCAGTCTATGCAGTACACACGCGCACGCACACGCACGCACGCACACGCACACACATTGAAAATAAGTGAAACAGAAATGTTGGTTATGTAAAAGATGTGAATGGTTTAAAAAATAAAAGGAAAATAAGTACTAAATGCTAAACAACTATAAGGTAAGCCTTGGGACGAAGGGAAATAAAGAATGTATAAAGACAAAAGGGAAAACCTTTTATCCAGAAGGGAGATGGATGTGTTTTTTGACTGTACAAGAAATGTAATAGGAAAATGTAGTGTACAGGGCAGGACGAGAGAGGTGGGGCAGAGGAAGAGGAAAGAGGGGCGTAGATGTAATACAGTATATACAGTAGTGTGGAAAACAATAGCAGTTTAAAAAGTGAATAAACCTCAAAATCCTTATAATATTTTATTTCCAGACAGAAAAATGCATTGTGAACACAACGCATTCTACTCCAAATAAAACACGAAGAAAAAGATAGCAAATGTGTTATTCCTTTAAAGAAATTGAAGAAAAGTGAATATTAGACTGTTCTGAACAAAATCAGTGGGGCCGGTGGCGTAGTGGTTAGGGTGCTGGGCTCATGATCAGGAGGTTGTGTGTTCGAATCTCACTGAGACCCTCACTGTGCTACGATCCCTGGTCAAGGTCTCAACCACAAGTGTGCCTCTGTTCACCCAGCAGTATAAATGGGTACCAGTAAAAATATACTGGGAAAGCAACCTGCGATGGACGAGCATCCCATCCAGGAGGAGCTGAACTCCTGGTCACTTCACGCTACAGAAACCGGGGACAAGCAGCGGCCTGATGAGCTGCTAGGCTCCGGTGTAAAAACCCAACAGACTTTACCTTACCTTTTTACCTAAACAAAATCAGTGTCTGCTTTCTTTTTTACAATCTCAAACATTCTCTGTGCAAGTTCTCTCTCAGTTCTTCTGTATTTCTTGGTTTTGACTCCGAAGCGGCATTTTTGATGTCACCCCACAAGTTTTCTATTGGAATAAGGTCCGGGGATCGAGCCGCCGCTCCATAAAATGTCAATCATGTTGGTCTGCAACTAAGATGTTGCCCGTTTACTGGTGTATTTGGGGTCGTTGCCTTGTTGGAACACCCATTTTAAGAACATTTCCTATTCAGTATAAGGCAGCACGACCTCTTCAAGTATTCTGATGTAATTGTAGCCCTTGGTTGTGTTTCCTGGAGCTGATTGCTGGTTGAGTCCTGGCCATTTTCGCTGTTCTTTGATCCATTTGAATGGTCATTTTTCCACTTTCTTCCACGTTGTTCAGGTTTTGGTTGCCATTATAAAGCATTTGGAATAATTTATCTGGGCAGCCTCTCATTTTCTGCACTTTTTATGTTTTTCACTCTCCAATCAATTTTTTAATCAAGGTAGGCTGTTCTTCTGAATGTCTGGAACGATCCGTTTTCCTCAGAACTTCAGAGCGAAAAATCTATTGTTCTATAACCAGCAAGTACAACATTTACTGCTGCCCTTCCTTAAATAAGCACAATAATTGGCACCTGCTTTTCAAAGAATGAATGATATCACTAACTGAAGTCCACACTGCTACTATTTTGACAAGACCCCTTTCAATTCGTGATTCAATTACACAGAATCAGCAGCATGCCCGTCATAACTGTTGGGTCTGTTGGATTCTATTACTCTACTACACCTGATTGTAAATTACTTGCCATGTAGAAATATAATTTCTACCAAAAAAAAAATAGCAGTAACACCAAGAAAGTCCTCATGCAAAGTCATTTATATTCATCTCCTTGACAACTACCTGGACGTGGAGACACAACTGCACTGTTGACAAGCCTCTCCCTGATGCACATTGCTCAAACCCCATTGTGTGAATTTCTTCTTCTAGCTGTGACCATCTAGCTTTTAGCCTGTGATTAGCTTTTTTGCTTTCTTCATTGCAGTAATAGTAATCTCTGATTTTCTCCAGTCCCTCATCAGTTTCTTGTTCACTATAAACTTTCTTCCTGCTGCTCAATTACCATTTTATACTGTATATTTCAATACTTGCAGCTTGTAATGCGCAGAATAGGATTTTCTTTTTGTGGACATTTCTTCAGTGGTGGATGAGCAGGTACTGGTACCCAAGCCTCGAGTGCCCTCTTGTGGTTGCGAGTGCAAAAATAACAAACATGTGAAATTATGTTTGTTATGATGATGAACAGAATTATATTTAATAATTTCTCATACAAGTTGCGCCTTCAGCCAAAGTATGAAAAACGTGCGACTTCTAGTTCCGAAAATACAATATATTAAAAAGACATCTACAAATTATTTTCAAGAAAATATTAAGGTAATTACAGCTTGGAACTATCACTTCCTGGAACACAATGTCTTAAACAAAGCAAAGCTCAAAAAGTATCTAAAAATTAAGACCACATTAATGTGCCGAGATCAGCAATTCATCGAGGAACAACAAACTTCTAAAAGTTTTTTCGGAATGAATATCCGCTCCATCCATTTTCAGTTAGAATCACTACAGAAAAAGAGGTGGAGAGAGATAAAATATTTACAGAAAATCAGCATTGAAACCCTTCTCTTGGCTAACTCAAAGCTCACAATGCCATGCCTATTTCTGTGCACGTGCACATGCATGCACACACACACACACACACTAAGCTGGTGAGTCAAAGCAACCATGATATCACCTAGAGACAAACTAGACCAGGAAACACAAGCAAACTCTGCTGATTTCTTTCTCTTCACCTCATTTCATCCCCATGACAATTTTCCTTTTACTGAGGGTGTAATATATCACTGACTCGTTCTGTCTTTGCGGAACTCTTCAAACAATTAAAAATGCATGCTGCTTCAACAAAACATTCGGGCAGTAACTGATGACTTTGCTGTCTCAGGTGATCAATTCAAGTGTCTCTTTCAACTGCATTTCTTTCTAAATAAAATTAGTTTAATAGACAAAAATGTAGCTTCTTATTTTTCTGTTGGCACTTGCTCTTTCTTCATATACACTGCCTATCAAAACTTTACAGTCACCTTGTCATCTTTTTGAAAATGTCACAAAATGTTTGACTTTGAACAACCCCAAACACATGAGCAGAATATATTTATATAAAGATTAAACAGCACTGTCTGCAATGGAACAACCTGACCTTAACGTGATATAGAGCCTAGGAGTCCCCGTGAATATTCAGTAATTCTATGATCTTAGGAAGAGGATTCGCTGCCAATCTCAGAGTTAAATCATCAGTTTGGTGAGGGCCTAGAAAGTGACTGTCGGTTGACCTCAAAAAAGTTCTACCATCCGACACATCAGGAGGGGGAAGCAGTTGTCCACAAATACTGTTTATAGTGGAAGTGGGGAGCTGCTCACCTCGACTGGGGATGTTGTCGGAAGGTGGAAGGAATACTTCAAGGACCTCCTCACTCCCACCAACACGAACTCCATGGAGGAGGAAGATCATGGGGGTCGAGGTGGGGGGGTCCACCCATTGCTGGTGCTGAGATCACTGAAGTGGTCGCTGTAGCATCGGGGTGGTACCTCTGGATTAGCAAACCATGGTGGAAGTAGCCCTTTTTAAAACTGGGGACCAGAGTGTGTTCCAATTATCGTGGAATCACACTCCTCCATCTATCAAGAAAAGTGTATTCAAGAGTACCGGGGAGCTGTATCTGACAAATGGTTGAACTTCGGATTGAGGAGGAACAATGTGGTTTTCTTCCAGGCTGCAGCACCTTCGACCAGCTCGGTACACTCTACTAGTACAAGTTCCTGGAGGGAGCATGGGATTTTGTCTAATCTGTCCACATGTGCTTTATAGATTTAAAGAAGGCTTTCGACCATGTCCCTCGGGTTACCCTGTGGTACAGTCTTCCTGATGGGCAGAGATGTATACAGTAGCATAGAGCTACACAATAAATGACAGTGTAAGCTGTCTCGAGCCTAATGGTAGCATTTAGGAGTTTTTGAACCTTTCATTTTCACCTAATGGAAAAGTCACAGAAGATGAAAAAAAAATTTGGTTAATTCCACTTCCTCTGATATGCCATCTATCTGAACTTTGACCTGTGAATATATGAGCCTTGATTTTATTAATTTCGCACAAAATAAGAGTGTAAGACTATATATCCTTCATATACATGCCTCAGCTTGAAACAAAATTCAATGATATGTGAGGAAGATATACATCAATACATTTCTCTAGTTGGATAATGGAACTCCTCTGGTTGTCTTTTGCAGGGTACGGCTCTTGCTGGGTCACTGCTTGTCTTCAATTGAATTGTCTTCAAATGAAGTACAACACACAGCATTGGATCAAAAGTATTCGTGAAATCGCTTCAACGCCTGAATTTTAGAAGCAAACACACACAAAAAAAAATCAAATAATAGATTAAAACATTTACCGTTGACGAAACTTCGTGAAATTTTAACCATTGACGCGCATGGTATTGTACTTCTGGCATGACATCACAGTTTTGTCATCTGTCAAGAAGGTTAGAACAGACAAACCCAAACACACAATGGGTCCCAGATTGACGGAGATTGACAGTGCCACGGAACAATTGATCGTAGATCTAAAACAACAAGGCACAGATGGACCGTTGATCAACACTGGAAAACTGTTATAGTCGGTTATGAATCTCAAGTCGTCACTGGGAAAAAATAATCATGTATTTGTGTTGCGATTAGCAAATGAAGCATACCGACCCGAGTGCATGCGTGTTCCGAGCCAGCGGAAGTTGTCTGTTATGGTGTGGGGGTTGTATCACTTGGTACGGTGTGGGGACTTTGTGCCAGGTTGAGGGTAACATAAGTGCTATCAAACACATTGACATCCTGGAAAACAATCTGTGGCCAGTTGGAGCCCATCATTTCACGGATAGACCATACAGGTTCCAAGATGACAACGCCCCTGTCCATCGGGCTTGTATTACAGAGGAGTACAAAATTCAAAATAATATTCATGGTATGCTATCGCTGGCCCAGTCTCCCGATGTCAACATCATAGAAAATATTTGGCTGAAAATAAAATAAAATAAAGCATGCACTGAAAAACAGAGCCGCGAACAGAAAGCACAAAATGAACTGTTTCATGAAATTCACAACATCTGGACAAATAGCACATTGGCTTACATGGGGAATCTTTAGTCATCCCTTCGGAACAAATGCTGGTCTGTGTTCGAAGGACAGCTGACCAAGTATTGAGGTGGGAATTTTAAAGTTTTCTGTGATAATTACTCATCCGAGTCGATTGTTTGTTTACATCCGCCATCTTGGAAAATCACGAATACTTTTGATCCGATGCTGAATTTTTGTAAGTCACCCTGAATAAGTTAATGTAAGTCTGTTGTGCTATTAACGCCCAAGCCAGCTGGTTCATCAGGATGGAGAGTATCTCCTTTTTTCTGGTGCAATTGCTCCTGGACAGAACACTAGTCCATTATAGGTAACCTTCCCAGTATTTTTCTTTTTTTAAACCTGTACCCATACCTGTGACCGTTTGCTGGATGGACAGAGGAACACTTGTTGATATGTGCCTAGGGGTCTTACCATGATGGGAGTCTAACAAGGATTCAAACCCACAACCTCTCAACCAAGCACCCTAATCAACGACACCAACGGCCTTGACCCAGAATAAGGGTGTCCGTTAAATAATAGAAATTTAAATATAAATGACTGTGGTCTCTGAAATAATGTTGACATTAATAATAATAATAATAATATCAAAGAGCACCTTAACAGGTTTATCACACTTTTACCTCCCTATATTTTTTACAGTTACTGTATTTGAAGTATGTCTGAAAAACATCCATCATATCATATGGATATACTGCATGCCCTTTTTTTTGGGATCAAAGATCTCTCTCTCTCTCTCTCTCTCTCTCATTAATGATGTTGGTAGCTATAAAAATACAAAAATACACAGGACAGTCCATGGTACACTGCACGCTAACTACAAAGGCCAACAAAACCATATTGTATTATTATATGGCACTGAAGTGTTAAAGAGCTGTGTTGTTGTACATTCTCAGCAGTATATGGTTAGAACTCTACATCTGTATGATGGAATACAAGTTGAAAAGCTGAAGCTGTCCAAGTAGTCATGATACACAAGAGAAAAAAAAAAAACTTCAGTAGGAGCAGAACGTAGAAACGTCAAACAAGAAGAAACTAAGCTGAAATCTGGAAAAAGGCGAGACAATGTTTTTCCAAACTTCTTTCCCATGTTTTGCTCATTGTGGCCTGGAAAATTTGTCTGACAGTCATAGAACCTAATGTGATCTGCTGTTGTAGTTGACTGTATTCGCCTCAAGCTTCAACATGTCTTCCATTCTGAGATGTTTTTCGCCAGTTCTTGTAAGCTCAAACAAATTTGAGTATTCTTCTCTGTCCTCTCTCATCAACAAGGCACGTCCAGAGAATGTAGTTGTTTGAATTGTTCTTTGTAAACTCTTAAAAACACTAAAATCATCCATTTTTTGAATATATATATATATTAATACTGAATACAACTGAATTGAAAAAGAAGACCAACAATTTTTAGAGTATAATAAGACTCTGAATTTATTTTAAATGACATTGTCATAAATAAGTTATTTATTAATAAGAAATGTACTTCTTACTATTAATGCGACTTCTGGTGCTGCATGGTTTGGCTGGGGTTGAGGTTCAGCTTCATGCAGGTGTTTAGGCTTCCATCTATTAAACGTGCCCGCAGCTTGATGTTTTTCAGGTGAGAAGGACTGCTCGTGTGCATATCCAAACATGGTCGATACGACAGGACTCACACGCTGCAGTGTTTATGTGACAGGAAGCGCATCACAAGTTTTGGCAATCAGCTGGTCTGCGGGTTGAAGTTTTTCATGTCTGTCCATTTGTGTTTTGCTTGCCAGCTGTGCTTGGCTTCGTGCAAATGAGCTTATCAAAAACAAGGAAATTTACCTGTTTACTCAAAAACAACACACACAGTCTGTGGCTGTTGTTATAATCCAACAAAATTAATTTCAAGGTATCAGACCCGCCCACACACTGGCATACAGAAAGGATTGGTTCTCCCCTGCACGCCACAGTGACCAGTTGCATTGAAAATAGATGTATAGATTTAAATTCACGAGATTTATTCATCTGTTTTATTTGATGGCCTTTTTTGTATTTTTATTTAAATGACAGTGAAATTATGTATTCGTTATTCTGTTAAGAAAGGCCACCTGATTTATGAGAGCCAGATACAGTCATCAAAAGAGCCACATCTGGCTCGCGAGCCATAGGTTCCTGACCTCTGCTGTAGATACAGTGGTATGAAAAAGTATCTGAACCTTCTGGAAATCTTTTGGAATTTCTCACATTTCTGCATAAAATCACCATCAAATGTAATTTGATCTTTGTCAAAATCACACAGATGAAAAAACAGTGTCTGCTTTAACTAAAACCACCCAAACATTTATAGGTTTTCATATTTTAATGAGGATAGCATGCAAACAATGACAGAAGAGTGAGGAATAAGTAACCGAACCATCACATTTAATATTTTGTACCCCCAAACCCCCTTTGGCAGCAATAACTTCAACCAGACGATTCCTGTAGCTGCAGTCTGGCACATCGATCGGGACTAATCTTGGTCCATTGTTCTTTACAAAACTGCTGTAGTTCAGTCAGATTCCTGGGATGTCTGGCATGAATCGCTGTCTTGAGGTCATGCCACAGCATCTCAATGGGGTTCAAGTCTGGACTTTGACTTGGCCACTCCAGAACGTGCATTTTGTTTTTCTGAAACCATTCTGAAGTTGATTTACTTCTGTGTTTTGGATCATTGTCTTGTTGCAGCATCCATCCTCTTTTTAGCTTCAGCTGTCTGACAGACGGCCTCAGGGATTCCTGCAAAACATCCTGATAAACTTTTGAATTCATTTTTTTCATTAATGATTGCAAGTTGTCCAGGCCCAGAGGCAGCAAAACAGCCCCAAACCATGATGCACCCTCCATCGTGCTTCACGGTGGGGATGAGGTGTTGATGTTGGTGAGCTGTTCCATTTTTCCTCCACACATGACATTGCGTGTTCCTCCCAAACAATTCAACTTTGGTTTCATCAGTCCACAAAATATTTTGCCAAAACTTCTGTGGAGTGTCCAAGTGCCTTTTTGCGAACACTAAACAAGCAACAATGTTTTTTTTAGTTCCAAACTCTATTTGTAGACAACTTCTCTGACTGTCGATTGATGAACATCCAGACTTTTAGAGATGGTTTTGTATCCTTTCCCAGCTTTATACAAATCAACAATTCTTGATCGCAGGTCTTCAGACAGCTCTTTTGAGCGAGCCATGGTGCACATCAGACAATGCTTCTCATCAAGACAATTCTTACCAGGTGTGTGTTTTATAGTGGGCAGGGCAGCTTTAAGCCACTCATCAGTGATTGGACACACACCTGACTTAAATTGTTTGGTAAAAATTGGTTTCAATTGCTCTTTAAGTCTCCTTAGGCAGAGGCTTCAGTTACTCATTCCTCCCCCTTCTGTCATTGTTTGCATGCTATCCTCATTAAAATATGAAAACCTATAAATGTTTGGGTGGTTTTAGTTAAAGCATACACTGTTTTTCATCTGTGTGATTTTGACAAAGATCAGATCACATTTGATGGTGATTTTATGTAGAAATGTGAGAAATTCCAAAAGGTTCTTATACTTTTTCATACCACTGTGATTGATCAGTTCAATACAAGTGACTATAAATAGTTTTAACTGTCGATAAAATTATTAGTACACAACTGCATTACATTGTATCTTTATTAGCATTAAAAACAAAAAAGAGAAAGAAATATGGTTCAACTTGCAATAAAGAAAAACTTCATTAATCTTGTTTTTTAATCTGTAACAGAAAAGATTTAAAGTGCACCAATGTCCCTGAAATAAAAAAAAAAATCCTTATTTAAACTCATTCAACTTATTTGTGTCTTAATATCTCCGTCTCTCTCCACATTTCTCTTCATTCCTGTTAGAAATGTTTCCATGTTGTTTCTCGAGGGGTTGTTTACTGCGGTTCACATCGTTTGCTGCACCATAGCGAGACAAAGAGAGCACCACTGACAACTAGTGGAGTGGAGGTTCAATTACACTTAATTCTCATACACAATTCCAGAAAAGCATGTTCCCCAGGGTCATACGTGCTCCCCCCCTCCGGCATCACACCGCGCTCCCCTGGCATCATACCGCACAACTATTTGAGAAGCGCTGCTGTATGTTGAACTTTGATATACTACATTTGTCTTTATTTCTCAGTGGGGATGTAGACACATTTTGGACCCAGTAATCATGCAACATTGTGTATATATGCATTACTGTATATTTGAGTGTGATTAAAGAGGAGGCGTGTTAAACACACAGGAACATCATGCATGTTTTATGCTTACAAGACTGTGCACAGTCGTTCATGTGTAATATTATCTGATCTCCTTTAAATCATTTATCACAAATTTGTTCAGTGAGGCAGGTTAGTCTATATGAATGGATGAATGAGACAAACCGGCATGTTCGTTGTGCTCCTGGATTTTGGTGGGACATTGGTCAGAGACAACATAGATGAGGTGTGAAGATAAATTATTAACCTGTAAATTGATTGTGCAAAGTTCTGTTTCACTCTCTCTATTAGATAGATGAGCAATGGAAAATGTTACCTTTCCTACTGATTCAGTACACTACATGAGACTTGCATAGAGGGGATTAGAATCTGCAGTAGATGAACCTAACAATATTACTCATGGTTGTATTCTAGCTCATGTAAATGTCCTCACTATTCAAAATATATAAATTCAGGCTTCTGTGTGTGTGGGTGTGTATATATGCGCGTGTGTGTGTGTGTGGTCTAAGTAAGAATTTAGTATAATGAATGATTTAGTCCTGACCCTGAACCTTAGCCGACGGCCACTCTTCGTTGTGGGCATGTGTGTTCCTGAGATAATGCATTCCGGGGATAATGATACAACCACTAATAAATGAGCTTTTTTTTACTCCGTTTTCACGCATAAATTTACAATGCAGCAGAGAAATGCTGTAAAGAACAGTGTTGCATTCTCTCAGCTTGTTTCAGATGAAATATTACAAATAAAACAGAATTTATTGCTGATCTATCATCAGAGACACAGTGAATTTTTCATGACAGCTTTAAATGCTTTACTTCTGTTGAAAATTACAGAACAGTATCCTGTATGCATATGACAAAAAAAAATGGTCTACGGTCTGCTATAATTTACTCTATAAGCTGCACAAGCCACATATGTGGTTTGTCAGCCAATATAAATGCAATTAACAAATACCCAATAACGATATTCAAATAAATTAACGAACTGGATCACCTTCACATTTAAGTGACATGAATGCCAAAAAGAACTGTTGTTTATTATATCACAGCATAATAGTAATAATAAAACACAAGATTCCAAGGATAATAAATATACCGAAAGATAAATTCAGATTTAATTATAATAGGGTATAAAATAAGTACTACTGTTAATACACTGAGCTTGTGGCACTCATGAAAGATGAACAAGGTAACGCATCCCACACCGACATTTTAAAAATAAGGTTTAATTCCTCTGCCCCCACAATGTTCTCTAACTGTCTTACAATAGACACATGAATATGCTTTTTGGGTCATCTGATGCACTCTGCTGGTTTTCCTACAATAGTACTATAATTGCCTTACCCACAGAATTTTTATCAGAAGTATTTCATACAAAGATTTTTGTCTAGCAACAACTGTGACTTTTGTATAATAATTGTAAGATCTGAATTGGAGCTCTGGCCTATTTTTGCCACAAAAGATAGACAACACATTTTATATATAAATGTAACTATACAACTTTTAATTCCATGGCACCCAAAGCCACGTTAATTGTACTAGTTAGCAGCTTCACTAAACGTGTATGGAAAACAAATGGCGGGGGGTTAAGCTATTCCAATTTCTTTACTGATCAGTTTAATTATCGAGTTGATGATGTCTTGCTAAGAATTTGACTGTACATTTGCAAGATGTGGGCAGGACAATGGCATAGTGGTTAGCATGCTGCCTCACAGCAGGAAGGTCCTGGGTTTGAGTCCATGGCTCTGCAAGTGCGTTTCTGGGTATAGAGTTTTCATGCTTGCATGAGTTTCCTCCAGATATTACAGTTTCCTCTCACAGTCCAAAGACATGCACATTAGGTCAACTAGTAAGGTAAAGTCTATTGGGATTTTTACACCTGAGCCATAGTGGCTCATCAGGCCGGTGCTTATCCCCGGTTTCCATAGCATGAAGTGACTAGGAGTTCAACTCCTCCTGGATGGGACGCTAGTCCATCGCAGGTTACCTTCCCAGTATATTTTTACTGGTACCCATTTATACTGCTGGGTGAACAGAGGCACACTTGTGGTTGAGACCTTGCCCATGGATCTTAGCACAGTGGGAGTCTAACTGGGATTCGAACACACAATTTCCTGATCATGAGCCCAGAACCCTAACTACTACGCCACCAGCCCCACTATTAGGTCAACTGGCTGTTTCAAATTCCCCTTAGGTGTGAGTGCTAGGGTAAAATGGTTAGTTTGTGTGTTGGACTGGCAAGCTATTCAGGGTGTACCCTGCCTCCTCCTAGAGTAGGCTGGAATATACTCCAGCTCTCTTGTGACCCTAGTCAGAAAAGGTGATTCAGCAAATGAATGAAAGAGGTTTTAGAGCAAACATTCTGCAGATTTTCAAATTCATTTATTTATGTAAATTTTTCAGATATTAAACTTTTTTTTTTATAATTTGCAATTACAGTCGGCCCTCTACTTACGAAATTAATCCATTCCAGAGCCTTTTTCGTAACGTGGAGGTTTCGTAAGCAGAGGCGCATTTTACATGTAAAACGCCCGATTCGTTCCAAGGCTCCCAAGACTACCCCATAAACCCTTTAAAAATGATAAAAGTACACCAATTTTGTATGAAATATGAATGTGTTAAAAGTAAAAGAAAATTACTTACTAAGCCATTTAAACATTTTATTAACATATTAAACCATTATTAAACATTTTTTATTATTGCACACACACTCACACACACACACACACACACACACGGCGGGCTCCGCCCACACACAGGACGCCAGAGCATTTTAAAACGGGGAATTCAGAGCACACTCCCTGCTTGACAGAGCACCACATTTATTAAACATTTACTGAATTAAACAACTTTAAAAATGAAAAATAAGCTGCAATGTACTCTCTCGAAAGAGAGTTAAAATAACCTTTCCTTTCATCTCTGACTGACTCTGTACGCAGTCTCTCTCTCTCTCTCTCTCTCTCTCTTACACACACAAAACTCTAAACGGGATGTTGTATTTAAAGCGGGATTACGGTACCTGTTTGAAAGATCAGAGGTCTTGATTCAATATTAACTTGCTTCCTTGCGAGATCGGAGGTCTTGTCTCACGGAGCACTCTGCTCATTCTCCTTCTGCTTCAATATCGTCCCAATTGTAGAGGGGTTTCGGCGATAACGAAATACAACACTGCATGACCAATCTCAAAACAAACCAACGGTCCTGTTCAACTCTCCTTCATGCGTGTGACAAACAGAAAGTATGGGTACAGGGCAGCTTCGTCCTTGTCAATGGGGGAGGCCAGCGGGGCAGGATATTGGGAGACAGCCAATGAAAGAGCAACTCGCGCATTGTTTGAATTTTGAATGGCACATTTGGCATTTTTCGTAAAAAGAGGGCGTTTTTGTAAAAAGAGGACGAAAACTTAGGAAGATGTTTTTCGTAACCTGAAGTTTTTGTACCCAGAGGGTTTCGTAAGTAGAGGGCCGACTGTATGTCTAAGACCTCCTAGCGCAACATATGTGGCATGCTACAAACAAAAATAAGCATTATATTGATCCTTATTCTAAAAAACCATACAGTAGATGTCAGTTATTAAAACATATATAGTTTTAGCGATTCCTGAAGCCTCTCTTAATGTGTTCTTTACTCATTTCTTTCTTTCTATTCTACTGCCATTTTAAAAAGCAACTGCTTTTGTTGTTTCAAATGAGTGCATAAGTTTGAGCTATTATGGCCTGGATGTGAATGAAAACTAAAACATGATCACAGCTGATATTTGCATATATCACACATTGTAACTGATGACTTCGGGTGTGTATTTGTGGTGCTGAAACGTCAGAGTTTTATAACTGTTTGCATAATTTCATTGAGTAATGTGAATACATAAGTACACTATGGGTACATAAATTAGGTAAATTGCAGTGTGTGTGTGTGTGTGTGTGTGTGTGTGTGTGTGTGTGTGTGGTTACAGCTAATGTTATACATTTGGGAAACCATTTCTACAGATTTGGATTTTGAGTCTTTTATATACTATGCGTTGGTGTGTATTTTGTAAATAATTCACAGTCAATTTTTTGGAATGAAAATGGAATAAGAATAGATGAAAGTGATGTGTGAAAGATGGAGCGAGGAAGGAAAAAGAGAGAAAAGATTAAAGCATTCACTGAGATGGAAGAAAATGTAAATGCTGTCACAAATACTATAAATGGACAAGGGATCAGAAGGGGTAGTCTTCTAGAGAGGGAGGAATAGAAGGTGAAAGGTGTGTGTGTGTGTGTGTGTGTGTGAGTTATAAGCAGCACTTCACTGCATTGTATCCATCTATCTATCAACATGTCCCAAATACATCACTGTTTGTAGCTGCCTATCTCTCCTCTGCTATCCATCTATTCACCACACATCTCTCCAGTTTGTATACCTGCATATCGTCTACCTTCATAATACATAAATACGATTTTGACATACAACATTCCTGACTGTCTAGTCCTCTTCCTTTATGCCCATGTGTGTCATTTTATTAGAATAAGGACATCTGTAAAACCAAATGAGGAAATGGCCTTTCGAACAACAGAGGCTCAAAGCATTTTACGAGATTTTTTTTATTTTGGGAAGAAGAAAAAAAAAAAAGAAAATGTTTTTGCTCCCTTTTCCAAGACCTAGTTCATCTGTTTCTCAGTCTATCCATGTCATCCCTTGACTAGCTCCTCTCTCCACCTCTTTCACCTCCCAAGAGCACTCCTACAATAACTGAAAAATGCATGACCACACAGAATAAATTGATCAGTGAATAAATCAAATTTGTCTCCATTTTTTCTTCGATACACAATCCATGGTCAGTTTCTCTCTGCACAATTCAATCTCTACAGGGTTGACATGCTTTCCTGTGAGGTGAGAAATGAAAGACGGCTTGGAGAAGGAGTGCAGTTGATGAAGTGCTAGGAGGAAAGCAAGAAATGGGGGGGGGGGGGGGATAGTCCAAGGCCAACTGGGAATGGAGTCAAATTTGTCACATTTTAATTGGAGAATGGAAGGAAGGGTAATGAAAGAATGACCTTACTTGGTCCTATAACAGAAGTGGAATTATGCTTAATCAAACACAACTTATGGTCAAGTTAGACTTGACTAATTAGCAACGATCAAAGTGTACCTCATCAACAGCTGCTTGATAATGTGGGGTTTTAAACGCGAGTACACTGGTTCAAGCGTGGTAATACTGCTACACAATCATTTCCTTCAGTGAACGATGGTACAGGGATCCCTCACTTTTCGTGGATGATTGGGACCGAGATCCCCCCCCCCAGACGACTGACATATACATACATATGATCTATAAAAACATATTCAATCCTATAAGTGCTTATAATAACAATTAAACATTCAAAAATATTACATAAGATGTAAATAAAATATAAATACAGACACGTGCGCATACACTCACAGATGCACACTGCCCATAAAAATGTAAGTAGTTTTGGGTTGTTTTTTGTGTGTGGGTTTTTTTTTTTTTTTGCATAATTGGCTTTGTTTTTGTGGCATTATCCTTAACCTTTTCCCATATTCTTCCTTAATTTCCTTATTTTTTAATTCGATGAATATTAAAACAAAAAAACCCCCAAAAAACCCGCAATACACTGAAGTGGCATGAATTGAAGCGCGAAGTAGCGAGGGATCCATGTATATTGGTAGTAGGATGCTGAGGCTAGAACTACCAGGCAGAAGGCCAAGAGGAAAACCAAAAAGAAGATTTATGGATGTGGTGAAAGAGGACATGAAGATAGTTCGCGTAAGGGAAGATGCAGAGGATAGGGTGAGATAGAGGCAGAGGATTCGTTGTGGTGACCCCTGAAGGGAACAGCCGAAAGGAAAAGAACACACACACACACACATACACACACACACACACACACACACACGCACTCTCTCTCTCTCTCTCCAATCTCCCTATGACTAATTAGGATTAAGCACTTCAGGAAATGAAAAAGTATATAAACAAGATCTCATAGCCTCACAAGGGATGAGCTAAACAGTCTACGAGTCATATTCAATAAGACTGAGTTGAATACCAACGTCACAAGCATAACTTTTCCTGTCCATGTTACATTCTGTATCTTGTGCTCTCACCGATCACTGATGGATTGGCATTTATTGACTTCAGATAATAAATCAATGTTGAACCTGTCAAGCTCTATCAATTGGCATAGTGTAAGTAATTATACAATATTATCTAAAGCTATTATCTAAATACCTAATACATAAAGCTAATATTAGTGAATAGAAGGTTATTCATTCTGTCGATGTTACCGACTGACATTTTGAGTCATCCTACTGATAATTTTATTATATTATGCTGCTCCCCCAAGGAATATTATCCTGCATCTACAAGGTTTTGGCATATTGGCCAAATGCATATTTAAAAAAATAAATAAATAAATAAAAAAAAAAAAAAAAAAAAAAAAGGGGAAACTATTCTAAATCAGCAGAAAATGGAATGTAAAAAGGTCAGTGTCACACATTTCAGCACTAGTTTCGTGATCGATTGATAGATTTTATATATATATATATATATATATATATATATATATATATATATATATATTTATATATATATATATATATATATATTTATTCTTCTTCTTTTACTTACATTAGGCTGCTCCCTTCAGGGGTCGCCACAACAAATCATCCGCCTCCACCTCACCCTGTCCTCCGCATCTTCTTTTCTGACTCCAACGACCTTCATGTCTTCCTTCACCACATCCATAAATCTCTTTGGTCTTCCTCGAGGCCTTCTGCCTGGTAGTTCCAACCTCAGCATCCTACTGCCAATATACTCACTATCCCTCCTCTGTACATGTCCAAACCATCTCAATCTAGCCTCTCTGACTTTGTCTCCAAAACATCTTACGTGGGCTGTCCCTCTGATGCACTCATTTCTGATCCTGTCCATCCTCGTTACTCCCAGAGAGAACCTCAACATTTTCATCTCCGCTACCTCCAGCTCTGCCTCCTGCCTTTTCCTCAGCGCCACTGTTTCTAAGCCATACAACATCGCTGGCCTCACCACCGTCTTGTACACTTTTCCCTTCATTCTTGCTGACACTCTCCTATCGCACATCACACCGGACACTTTTCTCCAACCATTCCAGCCTGCCTGCACACGCTTCTTCACCTCTTTTCCACACTCTCCATTGCTCTGGATTGTTGAGCCTAAGTACTTAAAATCCTCCACCTTCGTTATCTCTGCTCCCTGTAACATCACCGTTCCTCCTGGGTCCTTCTCATTCACACACATGTATTCTGATTTTCTGAGGCTAACCTTCATTCCTCTCCTTTCCAGGGCATACCTCCACCTCTCTAGATTTTCCTGCACTTGCATATATTTATATATATATATATTTAAATAATATAGAACCACAATGGGGAGAGGAGATCCAGCCTTTAATTTAAATTTATTTATTTGGGGGGGCGGTGTCCCACATTAAGAAATATCGTATTACGCTTAAAAAAATTGGAGTGGGTGGGCATTTATTAAAATGTTACCAGCAGAGTGGAATGGTAAGTGCTTATTACCTTCGAGGTGGAAAACATGAAGAATAACAGAACAAAAGAGTTTTACTGGTATTTGTATTATTCATCTTGTGGTATCAATCAAACTGCTTATATGCAAGC
>CM045745.1:20130281-20247781 GCA_024760905.1 Plotosus lineatus | reverse complement strand
GACATGTGCTGCTGAAGAGGTTACAATTTGCTAAAGAGCACAATGATTGGCCTAAAGAGAAATAGTGCAACATTTTGTGGACTGATGAAAGTAAGATTGTTCTTTTTGGCTCTCATGGCCCCCCAGATGGCCCACATACAATGAATTCAAGCCACGGTACATTGTGCGGACAGTGAAACATGGTGGTGCAAAGCATCATGGCATGGGGGATGTTTCTCATTCTACAGTGCCAGGTCTTTTTATCGCTTACCAGGTATCATGGATTAGTTTGAATACATCAGAATATTTGAAGAGGTCATGCTGCCTTATGCTAAAGAGGAAATGTACTTGAAATGGATGTTCCAACAAGACAATGACTCCAAACACACCGGTAAACAGGCAACATCTTGCTTCCAACCAGACTGGCGGCGGCCTGATCCCCGGACCTTAATCCAGTAGAAAACTTGTGGGGTGGCATCAAAAATTCAGTTTCTGAGGCAAAACCAAAAAGTACAGAAGAGCTATGGAATACAGTCCAATCATCATATATTTTAAATTTCTTCATGTTTTGATTTGGAATAGAATGTGCGGTGTTCCCAATGTGTTTGTGTGTATGGGGAAAAAAAAAAAAGATATTACTGTATACACTGTTTTAAACAAGTTACTTATTCATGCCTCAGACAGAGCAATCTTAGACTAAAATGAAGATTTGTAAAGTAGGATTCGATGAGCCAACTTCCAGAAATATTGTACTGATTAGATAGACAATTATAAACTTCATTCATTTTCTCCACCCCTTAATCCCAATTACAGTTGTGGGAAGGCTGGCGCCGATCTCAGCTGATACTAGGTGAGGGCGGATTACACCCTAGACACCTCGCCAGTCCATCGCAAGGATAACACTCACACCAACATACACTCACTTTTCAGCATTTTGGAACACCGAATTGGCCTGCTGTGCATGTTTTTTGACTGTAGGAGGAAATCCAAGCAAGTACAGGGAAAACTTTTGCACAGAAATGCCCAAGCTATGAATCAAACCTATACCTTACTGCTGTGAGGTGGATGTGCTCACCACCATGCCACCCTTAAGTACAAAGCTACACAACAATTTTAAAAAACAATAAACAAAAAAACACACTCCAAGGTTCCATGTATTTTCTGTGACTGAATATCAAAAGACATTCCACTTACAATACTGCCATGTTATCACCTACAGGTAATGAAAGACACAAAAAGAAGAAACTAGCTGGGATTCTGATTAACTTGAAGATGGTTGATCGTACATGGCTTACCAGGTAATAAATTTAAAAATAATATCACCACCAGGAAAACATCAACACAGAAAACACCTGGGCACTTTATTAAGGAAAGCATTGGCTAGAAATACTAGACTTGATCAGCTTCACTTTTAGGACAGCCACAAGTGAACACAGCATGAATTCCAAAAGATGATGGAAAATACCTTTGAGATTCTGGTCCATTTTGACATGATTGCATCACTTAACTCTGGCAGATTTGTCAGCTACACATTCTTGCTGTAAATTTCCTGTTCTACCACATCCCAAGGGTGCAGTATTGAATTCAGATCTGGTGACTAGAGAGGCTAATGATGTGCACTAAACTCATAATCATGTTTATGGAACTACTTTATGACAGTTGTTGTGATGAGACGCTATTATGCTCGAGTAAGGCATTATTCAAGATATCATTTGTGATGACTGAGGAATATAAATGGTACGAAAATGGACTACAGTGTTCAAGTGGTATTAAGGGGACTATGTGTGCCGAAACAATTCCCACACGATTCCAAACTGAACCGTTGACACAAGGAAGAATTGATATGTGGGTTTATAATATTGATCCCTAATTCTAATCCTACCATCTGTGTGTCAAACATTTCGATCTTCAAATATTGAGTTTTGGTGAGTTTGTGCCCACTGCAGCCTCAGCTTTCTGTTCCCGGCTGATTAAACTGGAACCCCACACGGTCTTCTGCTGTTGCATCAACTTCATCGTTTTGATGTACTCTGCATTCTTCATTGCTTTTCTACTCAGCACTATCACAAAGAGTAATTAATTTCGCAATGCTGTCAGTTTAGCCACTCATCATTCTCCTGGTCATTTTTAACCATAGAATTGTCACCAACTGTTTTGTTCTGTCTAACTGTACTGACTGTTACGCATTAAAATACCCCGAGATCAGCAGTTCCTGTATATAAATACTCACACCAGCCCATGAGCCACCAACAGTTCTAATCACCCTTTCTTTCATGTTTAATATGAATTAACATTAACTGAAGAATTAACTTGACCTGTAGCTGCATAATTTTCTGCTTTGCACTGCTGTTGCCTGATTAGCTGGCTGGATAATTACATGAATGAGCAGGTGTATAAACATGCCTAATAACGAGGCCCATGAGGGTATATGACGTAGGTAATTGGAAACATTACCTTTAATTATAAAATCATGATACTGCTTCTCGATAGGAAAATTTGACATGAGCAAAGAGAACCATGTAAAGCGTACTGTACGTAGGCAGAGGTGGCCTATTGATGACTGGTTTGACCAGTAAATCGACTGCACTATTTCTAGATCTGTGTCTCTGTGCTTCTCTGTGCTCTTTGTAAGGATAAAGGTAAAGAAGGATAAACGATATGGGTTCTTAGTGGGTACTTGTAATGGAAACAAAAACTAAAAATGTACACAACTATGAAACACTAACATTTTACAAAAGGCACATAGAGAATAATCAGACATAACATAAAAACACATGGTCATTTACACCAGGGGTCCCCAACCACCAGTCCGCGGCTCAATTGGTACCGGTCCGCAAAATAAATAACTCATTTCGGTAAGTCTGTTGGGCTTTTTACAGCCGAGCCTAGTGGCTCATCAGGCCGGTGCTTATCCCCGGTTTCTGTAGCGTGAAGCGACCAGGAATACAACTCCTCCTGGATGGGATGCTCATCCATCGCAGGTTACTTTCCCAGTATATTTTCACTGTTACCCATTTATACTGCTGGATGAACAGAGGCACACTTGTGGTTGAGACCTTGCCCAGGGGTCTTAGCACAGTGGGGGGGTCTAACTGGGATTCGAACACACAACCACCTGATCATGAGCGCAGCACCCGAACCACTACATCACTGGCCCCACGAAATAATTCATTATTTCCGTTGTATTCATTATCCAAGTCTGAAAAATCTTTATTTTTGAAATACCTTTTATTTTGAAAAATTACCGGATTCTCTCGGTTACATGTTGGTCATTTGAGCGCTAAAATGTAACTCACAAGGGGACGGCACATGAATAGAGGTGAGTTGGACATGTCTCAAACAATAGCAGGGATTTTGTGTGAGACGGAGCCTGAGCCTTCATTCTCCCCGCTGCTTCACCATCACCTGTGTTTTTTTTGTTTGTTTGTTTTTTTGTTTTTAGAAAAATTCAAGCTCTACGCCCAACCAACTTTATTTCAGCTGTTAAAAAATAACATTCATGGAGTGCTTATTATTATTATTATTATTATGTTTTATATAAAAAAATTATATTTACAACAATCTATGACCCCCCCCAGTAAAATTACCAAGCGTTGACCGGTCCGTGGTGATAAAAAAGTTGGGGACCCCTGATTTACACCATTTGGGAGGCACCGTCATCCAGAACAACATACATTTGATCTCATCTACACGAGTGAGCAGTTGTATGCTAAGGATGGCAGCTCAGTGGTACTGGGGTTTGAACTAGAACTTTGTGATTAGTGACTCAGAGTCTTAGCCACTGATTATCCCGCTATATTTACACTTGCCAAGGAGTAGGCTGTATTACACAGAATGAACAGTCAGTTCCTGAAGCTGATGTGTTGGAAGGAGGGGAATGTGAGTAAGAGTAAAGATCTGGGCGAGTTTAACAAGGACTACGTTATCAAGTAATTGGGTCAATTCAAACTGGTAGGTCTTGTAGGAATGCAGAGGTAGAAGTACTTACTGATATGGGCATGTAAATAAATGTGACGGGATAAACATAGTATATAATTATATTCAGTCAGTGTGCTGTAAACAGTGACACATGGTATTACTCAGATGTTTTTGGGTCACTGTTGTTTTTGCCTGCGTAGTCTACCAGCATGTTAGGGAAACTTCGAGTTGCGCATGCGCCCTGGTGACGGGTTAGGTGATTTAGAATACTGTATTCCAGAATGGAACTTTCCCGAACTTTAAGGAATCTACTCGTATATTAAGGACGACTGGCTTGCAGCGGATCATCTAGGGAGAACCATTCAAAGCGGATCATGTAACGCGGTCACCCAAGTTTCGTCGTTCAAGACTTCTTCACCCAAGTCCATCATCCACGTTCATCCACAGCCAACACGAGGATTTTAATTTTTTGTTTCTTTCTAATGCGGGATTCCAAGACTTTTACCGCCGACGCGCGCCGCCTCTAAATTTGCCATGCTGCAGCTGCTTGGTGACTATCTTAATTTTGGGACCCTTGTTCAATTTGTATTTTGTTTATCTCTAAGCTGCAAGTTATTATTTTGCCTTACTTTGTTGATATTAAATTGTATATAGTTTATGTTGTGGTTTGTCGTGCTTTGCTGGTTTCACAGGGCAATTTACATCTTCTAAATTCCATACGTAACACGACTAAAAGGTGGTCCAAGGAAGGACAACCAGTGAACTAGCAAGCGTGTCAATGATGCTCAAGACTCACTGATGCATCTGGGGAGCAAAGGCTAGTTTCTTCTTGCTCTGTATGGGCCTGCCTAGCCAGAGACCAATCAGCTCATATTAACACTATGGCTGATTGTTGCATGCTGTTATGTGTGTTTTGTAACTGCGTTCTGGGTGTGGTACTCCATAGTGTAATATCTATTTGCTAATATTTCACAGAAGTATTGCCATCAGTGAATTTCTTCAGATGTTATAGTGTCATCATTAAAGCTTACTGTTAGATATTTCAATCAGTATGATGTATTTACTTTTTTTTTTTTTAATAATTCACATGGTGTTGCTTAGCAGCCATATTTATTTGCTATTAGACTTCATTGTGTCACATGAATGTTAATGAATCCACCCTAAACCTTGCTGACCCTTGGACAATCCATTTTATATAACATTATTTATTTGCATTGGATAAATATAGTGATTATCCTAGAAATTCCTGGAAGGAAAAAAAAATATGCCTCCGGTAGATTGCCCAAATATAATTGCGTACATTTTAATGACGGCCATAATATTTGTAAGTTTAAGTTGGATTATGCTCATAAATCTTTGCTGAGCAATGAAATTTATTTGACGGTTAAACGAGTTGTAAAATGTCTGCAAAACCTTTTTAGAATCCCTGCATTTGGTGTTTAAAATGAGCACAGAATAAACACTCACCAGTCAATGCACCTAAATAAAGTATCTTGATAAATGACTGATGAGTGTTTAATGATGACTGCAAAGATAACTCTACCTTTTCATGTGGATTCACATTTAAACGACCTACCTCTATTCGTCCCGTGTCAGGCTGGAATCCACGGGATGGGTCCTCTGTAGTGACACGGCATTGGATGGCACAACCATTGATCTTGATATTATCCTGTTTGAGGCCAAGCTCTGATAGACTGCGGCCCTCACACACACGCAGCTGTGCGTGGACAAGATCCACACTGAAAGACAGAAAGATAGACAGAAGAATTATTCATTCTTAACTCAATACAGTTGTGTTCAAAATAATATCAGTTAGACATCACTAACCATCTATCACTAACCAATCATTGTTTTTTGTTTTTTTTGGTAGAAATTATATTTGTACATGGCAAATAATTTACTATCAGGTTTAGCAGAGTTATAGAATCCAACAGACCCAATTCTGTGTAATTGAATCACTAATTGAAAGGGGTGTTCAAAATAGTAGCAGTGTGGACTTCAATTAGTGATGTCATTCATTCTTTGAAAAACAGGTGCCAGTTATTGTGCGTATTCAAGGAAGGAAGGCAGTAAATGTTGTACATGCCGGTTATAGAGCATTTCTCTCTGAAATCCTGAGGAAAACGGGTCATTCCAGACATTGTTTAGAACAGTGTACAGTATCTTGAGTAAAAAGTTGATTGGAGAGGGAAAACATAAGTGCAGAAAATGACAGGCTACTCAGCTAAAATATTCCCAAATGTTACATAATGGAAACCAAAAGCTGAAAGACGTGATAGATACTGAAAAACTACCATCGAATGGATCGAAGAAGAGCAGAAATGGCAAACACTCAGCCGGCAATCAGCTCCAGGAAACTCAAATAAGGTCTACAGTTACCTGTGAGATAAGGTAGGTAAGGTAAGTCTGTTGGGTTTTTACACCCGAGCCTAGTGGCTTAGCCTCGTGGCTCATCAGGCCGGTACTTATCCCCGGTTTCCATAGCGTGAAGCGACCAGGAGTTCAACTCCCCCTGGATGGGACGCTAGTCCATCGCAGGTTCTGGGGGGGGAAACAAAACAAAAAAGCCCAACAACCCAAAACCCCCCATCAAAACTACTCACATTTTTATGTGAGGTGCGCATCAGCGTGCTCGCGCGCACCCGTGCCTGTATGTGTGTGTATTTATATTTTATTTACATCTTATGCATTAGTTTTGGATGTTTAATGGTTATAAGCATTTATAGCATTGAATATGCATTTGTTGATATTATATACACATATACATGTACGTCTATGTCAGTCGGGTGGGATGATCCTACTTCGGGGAATTCGGCGGTCGCGGGGTGATCTCAGTCTCAATTAACCATGGAAAGTGCGGGATCCCATGTATTCCCAATACATGTGTGTGTGTGTGTGTGTGTGTGTGTGTGTGTGTAAATAAAAATCTATTATAAGGATTTGAGTTTTATTCACTTTTTAAACACAAATGTACAAGATATTTAACAAAAATATTAACGAAGGATTGGTTCTTCCTAAGTCCTTCATCAAACTTCATATATTGCCATAGTAGATCAAGAGGGGATAATTCTCTACCATAAACTGCACTCTAATTACATCATAGTCTAGACATAGAAAAGAAAAGACAATTATAATGAATAATTCTGTAAGTCATCCCCTTAAACTATTTCAGACCTTATAACTGGTGTTTATTTGTTCTAAATTACATTAGAAAACTCTAAGTGGGAAGAAAAATTAACTTCTACCACAGGAAATTACTCACAACACAACATGTGAGATTCAAATGACAGCTACAGTAATTCCCTGCCAAAGAATTTTTGGATGATGATGCATTTAAAGTGCCGGCCCATGGGAAAAGTTTGTATGTGGCTATAGCAGCAAAGCGGGAACAAAAGAAAAAGTTGAGGATGCTAAAAAGATTTTAAAAATGCATGCACTTTCATATTCATGGATAAGACATACGGTGCTTCAGTTTGTTTTGTAACACGACAGTAAAAGTCAGCAGTCGAGTTAATGATTTGGCTCGTATGCATCTGTTAAAATGTCTTTTGTCTTTGTGCAGCAGTTAGGATACTATTAATATCTGTACCCAACTTCCAAATGTGAATGTGATTATAGCTGCGTTGTATATAATTTTATGTTTTGGCTGCTTACCAAATTAGGTGACCTTTATAGAAACTGCTGCATTTAGCAGTACAGTTCCAGTGTAGTGTAATGGCCACTGCGTAATGTTTTATGAGGATTCAGAAAGGAAAAGACGTCTAACATCAAAGACATTAAGAAAGTAATTTGAGTACTGACCCAGCCAAAATCAATACAACACTATATTTTCAAGTGTATAGGCCATCTGAGCATATATTTCTTGAGGTTACATCAAACACTGCAGAACACGCAAGAGTAAGTGTAGTGTTGTGTGCAGAATCTCAGCATCTAGCTATTGCTGTGGAAACATTTACATTTACATATGCCATCAACGTAAAACTACAACGACACAGGCTATATAGAGTGTTTTGTCATGCAGCTACTGTGCTATGAGATAATGAAATGCACCACTAGAATAAATCAAGCATACATACTGTATGCAGGACAGCACAGAAAAGAAGACGGTGCATTAGTACTGCACATTATTTTGTGGAGAGTTATTAATGCAGGAGTGGACTAATGGAGAGCAGTTTCATTACAGCTATGTTCTTTTGTCCTGCCCTGATTAAGTTTACAAATAGATGTTTATTAAAAAAAAAAAAAAAAAAAAAAAAAAAAAAAGGTGGTTCACAGATTCACACTTTGCATGGATCTTGCAAATATACCAGCACAAGTCAACAAATCAAACAGCTTTGTAAGCCCTAAAATGTAACACAGCATAGTGTATACAAGACATAAACACAATTAACTGACTGCATTATATTCTAAATCAAAATATTCACTGAAAATAGTTGTGGCATACTTTATTGATAGTTCATACATATTTCGTTTTCACTAATAAAACAGCAGTACGTCTTCTCCAGCAACATTTCATTAGATTGGCGAACACAGAACAGAGTACAGGGATCCCTCGCTACTTAGCGCTTGAATTGATGCGGCTTCAGTGCATCGCATTTTATTTTATTTTTTTAAATATTCAACGAATTAAAAAATAAGGAAGTTAAAGAAATGCCACAAAAACGAGGCTAATTATGCAAAAAAAAAAACAAAAAAAACCAAAACAACACAAAACAAAAAAACAACCCAAACCCCCCCATCAAAACTAGTTACGTTGTTCATCTGAGTGCGTGCACGTGTGTCTGTATGTGTGTATTTATATTTTATTTACATCTTATGCATTATTTTTTTTAATGTTTTATTGTTATAAGCATTTATAGCATTGCATATGTATTTGTTGATATTATATACACATATACATTCACGTACACGGAAGGTGGGGGTGGGGTTGGGTTGTGATACTACTTCATGGATTTTGGTGGTCACGTGGGGATCTCCGTCTCAGTTAACCGCGGAAAGTTAGGGATCCCTGTATTAGAGACCACACACAGAACATCTCCACATCATCCAGTGTCCCAGAGCCTCATTTTGTGTACTCTTCTCTTCAGTTCATCCCACAGGTTCTAAGTAGAGTTTAGTTCATGATGGCTATGGCATATTCTTGAATTCCACGGTTAGCCAACAATACTTGGGTTGTTTTAAATATATATTTATAATCATTGTCCTCTTGGAACATCCATTGATGAACCATTTTTAATTTGAACTTCAATTTCCTTGTACTTTATGAAAGTCCATCTAACCTAACAAGATTTCCAGGCACTTTCGGGAACCAGCCCCGCATCAACCATACATATAGCTTCACTATACTGAGGTTAAGGGATATTGTTCTCATTACCATTGATGTTTAATTTGTATACATTTTAATAGTACACAGGGGCAGTGGTGGCCTGGTGGTAAAGGGTGCTGGATCGCTGATCCTAAGGTTAGGGGTTCGAGTCCCACTCTCCAAGGTTGTCACTGTCCCCCCCCAGTGCAGTTAACTGGTCATCAAAGGCCAACCATGTCTCTCACTGTCTATGGTGAGAGGTTCATGTAAAAGAACCATTGCTGACTTTCGTAAAGAGGAGCTGAGTAGCTGCATAGCAGTCATCGTGTTTCTGTCCCTTGCTAAAGGGTTGAGTCAGGAAGGGAATCCAACGTAAAAACCTATGCCAAATCAAACATGCGAATCAGATGATTTGATGTGGTGACCCCTGAAAAAAGAAAAAGCCGAAAGGAAAACAAGTTATTTTAATAGAACATGCGACCCTCAATTTAATTGACCACAAGGGGAGCATCTGTCCGTTTTGCTGATTGTCCATAGCTTCCGAGAATGGTTCGGAAGTTTGTAATAACGATTTAATTATGAAAAAAATGCTACATATGTATATACAACCAAATTAACCAATGTAAATGTAAATCAGACCTTCTTCTTCTTCTTTTCCTTTCGGCTTTTCCCTTCAGGGGTCGCCACAGCGAATCATCCGTCTTCCTCTCACCCTGTCCTTTGCATCTTCTTCACTTACACCAACGACCTTCATGTCCTCCGTCACCACATCCATGAATCGTCTCTTTGGTCTTCCTCTAGGCCTTCTGCCTGGTAGTTCCAGCCTCAGCATCCTACTACCAATATACTCACTATCCCTCCTCTGTACATGTCCAAACCATCTCAATCTAGCCTCTCTGACTTTGTCTCCAAAACATCTTACGTGGGCTGTCCCTCTGATGCACTCATTTCTGATCCTATCCATCCTCGTTACTCCCAAAGAGAACCTCAACATTTTCATCTCTGCTACCTCCAGCTCTGCCTCCTGTCTTTTCCCCAGGGCCACTGTTGGCCTCAACACCGTCTTGTACACTTTTCCTTTCATTCTTGCCGATACCCTCCTATCACACCGGACACTTTTCTCCAACCATTCCAACCTGCCTGCACACGCTTCTTCACCTCCTTTCCACACTCTCCATTGCTCTGGATTGTTGTGCCCAAGTACTTAAAATCCTCCACCTTTCTTATCTCTGCTCCCAATAATCTCACCGTTCCTCTTGGGTCCTTGTCATTCATGCACATGTATTCTGTCTTACTGAGGCTAATCTTCATTCCCCTCCTTTCCAGGGCATACCTCCACCTCTCTAGATTTTCCTGCACTTGTTCTCTGCTCTCACTACAGATCACAATGTCATCTGCAAACATCATAGTCCATGGAGATTCTTGTCTAACCTCGTCTGTCAGCCTATCCATCACCATAGCAAACAAGAAAGGGCTGAGAGCTGACCCTTGATGCAGTCCCACCTTGAACTCTTCTGTCACACCGACAGCACACCTCACCACTGTCTTACATCTCTCATACGTGTCCTGCACCACTCTAACATACTTCCTCATGCAATACCACAGTTCTTCTCTCGGCACCCTGTCATATGCTTTCTCCAGATCCACAAAGGCACAATGCAGCTCCGTCTGACCTTCTCTGTACTTCTCCATTAACATCCTCAAGGCAAACACTGCATCTGTGGTGCTCTTTCTTGGCATGAAACCAAACTGTTGTTCACAAATGCTGACCTCTGCCCTTAGTCTAACTTCCACTATTCTTTCCCATAACTTCATCGTATGGCTCATCAACTTTATCCCTCTGTAGTTGCCACAACTCTGCACATCTCCCTTGTTCTTAAAAATGGGCACCAGCACACTTCTCCTCCATTCCTCTGGCATCCTCTCACTCTCTAAAACCTTGTTAAATGTTCTTGTCAGAAAATCTACTGCTACCTCTCCTAGACACTTCCATACCTCCACCAGTATGTCATCAGGACCTAACTGCCTTTCCATTCTTCATCCTCTTCAATGCCCTCCTCACTTCACCCTTACTAATCTTTGCTACTTCCTGGTCCTCAACAGTCACCTCTTCTACTCTTTTTTTCTCTCTCATTTTCCTCATTCATCAGCTCTTCAAAGTACTCTTTCCATCTTCCCAGCACACTTCTGTCATCAGTCAATACATTTCCCTCTCTGTCCTTTATCAATCTAACTTGCTGCACGTCCTTCCCATCCCTATTTCTCTGCTGTGCTAACCTGTATAAATAATTTTCTCCCTCTTTACTTTCCAACCGAGCATACAAGTCATCATACGCCCTCTGTTTGGCCTTTGACACCGCTACCTTCGCCTTACGCTGTGTCTCCCTGTACTCCTGTTTACTCTCTTCGGTCCTCTCAATGTCCCACTTCTTCTTAGCTAACCTCTTCCTTTGTACACACTCCTGCACTTCCTCATTCCACCACCAAGTATCCTTATCTACTTTCCTTCCAGATGACACACCAAGTATTCTCCTACCTGTCTCCCTGATCGCATTAGCTGTAGTCTTGGGATCCTTGGAACGAAACAGGTGTTTTATATGTAAAATGCGCCTCTACTTACGAAAACTCCAGGCTACTAAAAAGGTGCGCAAGAAGAAAAATTTCGTAAGAAGGGGGCCGACTGTACTTCTGAAATACAGTTAAACTTTCCTTATTTTTGGCAACTTGGATTTAAACTGATGTTTAAAATTGCTGACTGGGTCTAGTATTTGGGAAATGTTACTGGGTCAGAATACATGACACTGATTTAGGAATAATGAAGGATGGATGAGTTATAAAGGGAAGGGATTGGAATTTAAATTAAAATACATGGCTGGTGGCATAGTGCTTAGGGTGCTGCATTCATGATCAGGAGGTTGTGTGTTCAAATTCCAGTTGGACCCCCACTATGCTAAGATGGGCAAGGTCTTAACCCAGTGCTTCTGAATTATTTTCTGTCACCCCCCCCCCCCCCAGAAAGAGGCAAACCCCCAATAAATAGTGTTATTTGTCTAAAAATTGTTATAAGTAATCCTCTGCATAACACATATCCTTATTAACATTATGGAATACAAGAAAAGGAAGAAATATAGATCAACTTTCAACAAAAAAAAACCCAAACCCAAACACGGTAAGAGTTTGACATGCACCAAATATTCCACCTAAAATTAGTGTTTAATTAATAACTATTATTTAATATCTTACATAAATATTGTAATAAACAATGATTGGATTTGAAAATACTTTTATTTTTAGTTTTAGGCAAATCATGCAATCCAAAGATTGGATTGCATCATGCTGTCCCTGTAGGTCATGAATGATACAGTGTTAACTCCATTAACTCAAATCCCATCACTTTTCTACTCGAGAAACCCTGCACACATACTTTCACGTTCAACATAATTATGTACACGTCAAATCAAAAAAATTAAATATTTTGGAAACAGTAGCCAATTAGCCATTCATTCATTTTCTAAACCACTTAATCTTAATTAGGGTTGCGGGGAGGCTGGTGCCCATCTAAGCCGATTCGGGGCAAGGGCAGAGTGCACCCTGGACAGCTCACCAGGCCTTTGCAGGGCAGAAACACACTCACGACTATGCAGCTACTCTTGTCGAAAGTCAGCAATGGTTATTTTACATGCCTCACACCATAGTGAGAGCCATGGCCGGCCTTTAATAACCGAGTTAGCTGCACTAGGTGACAGCAATAACAACTGTTGACAGCAATAACAACTGTTGACAGCGGGGCATGTATCCCCAACCCTGTGATTGATAATCCAGCACCTTACCACCGGGCCACCACTGCCCCATGCCAATTAGCCATTTTTGTCGTATTTAATTCAGCATACCAAAATCCATAGTAATTACAAGTTTGTTTATGAAACGGACCACGAAAAAAAAAAAAAGTATACCAAGGTTATCAGCAGGGTATCAGAAACACTGACTTCGAGCTGTGAATAATTATGAACCTTGTAAGTGAAGAAAATCTGTTGTATTTTGATGTAATCACACAGGTTATGACATTGTGATGAAGATTTGCCTCAATACTTACTAATATTTTACTGTTATGGGGGGTTAATGCTTAATTAAGCCTGAATCTACATTTCAATTTTATAAGCTACACAGACACATACTTATTTCATTTAAAGCTAAAACCCAATGCAACTCATTTAAACGCTACCCTATGTCCTTTTAGTATTTCTCGGCAGCACCCATACAAATCGAAAAATGCTCACCATATTCACAGAAACCCCCCCAATAGAATAGTGTGTGTATAACACACACACACACACACACACACACACACACACATACACTCTTCCCTTGTGCTGGTCCCAGTGTCCCCGTGGCATAAATATTCTATTTTCAACTGAAGATTAGTAATTAATTTCGGCTTCTGTTAGGCGGGAGAAGTGCATTATAGGAAAGGGAGTATGGGTGGGAGAGGTGTAGAATATCTAATCACTTCTATGCCAGGAAGAAGGGCTGTGACTCGGGGGGGGGGGGGGAATGAACAAACAGATAATCATTATAAAAGAGGGCTGTTTATACGTGTTGTTTTTACACTCTGGGTCTGAGGAGGAACTGATCGTGTTGCGATTTTGAGGGTCACGCTAAGGAAACAGAAATCACAGAGGAACCGTGTCGTTTAATGCTGACAAACTCAACCACAAATGTATTTGTGATGGCTGTGCCAACAGCCACACAAAAGGTTGTAGTACCTACACACTCACAGCTAGTATCACATGTTTAGTTATTGAGTTGTGTATATAATCTAAATAACCACAACAGTATATGTTACAGAATTGGTTTGCGAGCACTCTGGTACTACTCTGTTCCTGGATGGAGCATGCACATCTAGTCTACTTGTTTTGTCATTTTTAAAAAAATTTCTTTCTTCTCTTGAGTTACCTGTGTAGCTGCTGTGTGGCATTTCCTGATTGGACAGACAAGATGGGGCTGAGGACAGAGCATGGTTTCATGCTGAAGTCCCTCTCATGGATCAGACCAAGTGTTCCTACATCATGGGAGGGATTATGGTTTTATTTTGTTATTTATTGTGTATATAATGTTCCCCCTCTGTGCGAAATGTGGTTTGATCTCCCACGATATATGTTGCCCCAGTGTCTCATTTCAAGAGGGCTGTCAGTTCAGTTGGTGTTTAGTTTTATTTTCAGTAAAGTTATACTTGTGTTTTTTTTTTGTTTTTTTTTTAAGGCCCCTATAATTTTTTATTTTATTACCTTTTGTTATTTGTTTTGTCCATGTCATTTTGTGCCAATAAATCAATTCATGTTGGAGCTTTAAACCTTTTTTTTTTTGGTTGTTGGCTGTTTGGTCCATGACAATACTGAAGGGAACAGAGGACAATGTGATGACCTTCAGTTCCTTCAACACTATGCTCACAAACTCACACCCACAGTAAGGGCTGAAGATATTTGCCACATTTATCTACTTCATCAGATGATACGCACATCAGATTCCATTAACAGAAAATTAGTACTTTGTTTACTGCAACTGCCATTAGTGAGTCACCTAATGTCTGACAAAGTTAATGATCAGTCTTCTTAATGGCATAACAATGATTCAAGTCAGCTAAAATCTCTAAGACCAAAATCAAAAATGTAACTCTCTGTGCCTCTTAGCATAATAAAGCAGATGGATTTTCAATTTTAATACCGTGAAACCCACTCCTGATGAAGTATGTTGATACTGGTGAGGGGTGGGTGTTCAAGTTTGAATAACTGCCTTTAGGTTGTTTTTTGAGTTTTTACAAAGTGTGAGCAATATGGTGGTACATTTGATAGTGCTGCTTCCCAACAGCCCCAGGTTCTGATTTTGAGCTCAGGGTATTGGCTTTCCATGTTCTTTGCTTACCTCCCAAAAACATGTAGCAGATAGATAGACTCCCCGAGCTAAATGATCCCAATGTGTGAATAAGATAGTTACTGAAGATGACTGCATAACCAGTTCAGTTCATTTTCTGTAACCGCTTTATCCTAAGTAGGGTCGATGGGAGGCTGGCACCCATCCCAGCCGACTCCGGGCGAAGGCAGAATACACCCTGGACAGCTCAAAAGGCCATCACAGGGCAGAAACACACCAATGGCTTTGCAGCTACTCTTGTCGAAAGTCAGCAATGGTTCTTTTACATAAACCTCTCACCATAGATAGTGCGAGACATGGCTGGCCTTAGATAACCCAGTTAGCTGCACTGGGCTAGTTTTTGGGGCAGTGACAACCTTGTGGAGAGTGGGACTTCAATCCCCAACCTTTGGATCAGCGATCCAGCGCCCTATACCACTAGACCACCACTGCCCCATCAGAAGACAGACTATTGTATTACTCACAATTAAGATGACTGGTCCATGGAGATTATCCAATTTCAAGAAAATCTTGATTAATGCTAATTAGTATTTACATAAACTTTATTTATGCAAGTTTAATGATGTAAATACAAAATGAGCAACACCTTTTAAAAATCCACATCATTGGGTGCATATAATTTGGCACATTATGATAAAGTTCATTGTATGCTTTTAAATACAAAATATAATTATTTGCATCTCAGAGGTTAATGAAAATTACTTCATAAATTGCATCAAAATACCCAAATATGGTGTGTTTTTTGTTTGGTTTTTTTTGACCGAGTGACATGTACTTGATGAATTGTACTGACTCAGGAATGGTTAAAATCAGAAATTTGTTGAGATTATCTTTTAATATTACTTCGGCACTAGCTGGAAGAGATTCGTGTTGCATAACTGGTATTAGTGGTAAATACATGAGTAAAGTTTGCTATCAGTACTGACAATTCTCAATCTGAAATACTCAACTTTCTCCAAACCTTAACACCAATGATGTGTGTGTGAGAGAGAGAGAGAGAGAGAGAGAGAGAGAGAGAGAGAGAGAGAGAGAGCGAGGCAGGCCATTGGGCTAAAATTCAGCAGCAAGCACTCAGAAGTCTTTTATGTCAAGCTTCATCCTCTAATGGTGAGATACCGCGAGGTGTCACATTCCAAGAACCTCGCCATGAGGTTAGTTCTTTCAGATATAACAAGCTCTACACCTTAACCACGTCAACCATGTGGGCCTTATTATCAGAGACCAGAGAACGCATATATTCATCATTCAGCTAGTGCCATGCCTTGTCGTTCGGCCACTTCTTAATAAACCACTTCTTGAATGCAGTGATCTCTCCAGTTAGCATATGCTGTGCAACATGCCTTTTGTAGGAGAAAGCTGTAGCTCCAACAGCTTTTTTTCTTTCTATGTAGTGATAAAAAGCACTGAAAATTGCAATCCTGTTTTTAGATGAATCGTATTACAAAAGTCAGTGCTGGCTAGCCCTCCTGTGTGGGAATCTTTGTAGTTTTGGTTCTGATTTTGACTGCCCCCATTTGTCATAAGCAGACTATGGTACTTTAATAGACAAGTTTGAAAACACAATTGGATTACATAGACAACGGCTTGCTAGGTTTAGATCTTATTTGACAAACTAAAACCACTTTGTGAGCACAAGTTACGATTCTTTAGAGCTCCCAAAAATAATAGAAATATAAAAATAACAATCCTGTTCTGTTTAAAGTCTCTATTAATCTTTTTTTGATGTCTCTTGTACATGCAACTAGCAAACACTATTGGTTTCCTCTTCTGTGCTGATTACACAGTTATATACAGTCCGCCCTACGAAGACCCCTATGCACGAAATCCCCAGGTTATGAAAAATATTTTCTTGAATTTCCGTCCCCGAGATACGAAACAACCCCCTCTTACGAAAAGAAATTCAAAATTCAAACTCGCCAATCAACGCGCGAGTTGCTCTCATTGGCTGTCTCTCAACATCCCATCCTGCTGGACTCTCAGATAGAGACAGAAGGAAGCTTCACTCTTTAGTTTAGTTTTTTTAAGTTGTTTTAATTCGGTAAATGTTTAATAAATGTGGGTGCATTTGAGCTCATCTGGAATTCCGATACAACAAGGAATCAAATTAAAGTTGACTTTGTCAAGCAGGGAATGCGCTTTGAATTCACGTCTTGTCGGCGTGGTCCACAGCATGCGCACGTGAGACAGAGCGAGAGAGAGAGAGAGAGAAGGAATAACACTTTAGTTTAGTTTTTTTAATTGTTTTAATTCAGTAAATGGTCAAGCAGGGAATGTGCTTTGAATTCACGTCTTGTGGGAGTGGCCCGCAGCGCATGCGCGCGAGAGAGAAGGAATAACGCTTTAGTTTTTAGTTTTTTAAGTTGTTTAATTCAGTAAATGTTTAATAAATATGGGTGGATTTGAGCTTATCTGGAATTCCGATCCCTCAAGGAATCAATTAAAGTTGAGTTTGTCAAGTAGGGAATGCGCTTTGAATTCCACATCTTGTGGCCCGCAGCACGCGAGAGAGAGAGGTGTGTGTGCATGTGTGTGTTAATAAAAAAAATGTTGAATAATGGTTTAATTAATAAATATGCTAATAAAATGGTTTAATGTGTTAATAAAATGTTTAAATGGTTTAATAAATGATTTTCTTTTACTTTTAACACATACAAAATTGGTGTACTTTTTTCATTTTTAAAGGGTTTATCGGGTTGATCCAGTCAAAAGATTGGAGCCTTGGAACAAATTAGGCGTTTAACATGCAAGATATGACCCCTACTTACAAAATCCCCGCGTTACGAAAAGGGCTCTGGAACGGACTCATTTCGTAAGTTGGGGGCCGACTGTATGTCACTTCAACCTAATTTAACAACACAGCTACACAAGAAACTCGATAAAAGGCATGAAAGCCTGGATAGATAAAAATCTTCAAATTCATGAAAAGAAAAAACTAGCTTTGGCTACCTACAATAATTTTTTTTTAACTTGGTCCAAGAGGTAATGGCCACAGATGCAAGTTCATTTCTTTCTTCCTTTTCGGCTTTTACCCGTTCGAGAGTCGCCACAGCGAATCATCCGAGTCGGACATTTGCTTTGGCATGGGTTTTTACGTCGGATGCCCTTCCTGTCACAACCCTTTAGCAAGGGACAGAAACACGCTGACGACTTTGCAGCCACTCTTTATGAAAGTCAGCAATGGTTCTTTTACATGCTTCTCACCATAGACAGTGAGAGACCTGGCCCGCCTTTGATAATCCAGTTAGCTGCACTGCATGGACAGTGACAACTTTGTGGGGACTCGAACCGCCAACCTTAGGATCAGCAATCCTGCGCCCTATACCACTAGACCATTGCTAGTTTATTTATTGTTGGGTAGTTTGTTTTCCCATCAAAGTAATTTCTTTTTATTCATTCATTAATTATCTGAACAACTTAATCCTACTTAGGGTGACGGGGAGGCTGGCGCCAATTTCTGCTAACTCTGCGCGAAGGCAGAGTACACCCTGGACAGCTCACCAGGCCATTACAGGGCAGAAACATGCTATGCAGCTATTCTTGACAAAAGTCAGCAAATGTTTTTGTTTTTTTTGGTTTGTCTGTTTTTTTTTTTTTGTTTGTTTTTTTTTAAATAGCCTCACACTATAGAAAGTGAGATACATGGATGGCCTTTGATAACACAGTTGGCTGCACTGGGGGATATCTTAATTATATGTATAAAAATAAAGAAATAAAAAGATACACTAGTACCTATCCAAATAGTGTAGCCTACGAGAAACTGAATTATTGAGAGAACCTGAGAAAGTTAATGTCCGTTTTAATTTTCAGATTGGACATTGGACTACTGGAACCTGTCACTGAATGGCTATCATGTTTCCTTGTTAAAGAATCTTCAGATAATTTTGAATACACCATGCATTTTGGCTAATACCGCTCCTCTGAAACTGCGATTTCAGCAATCTCCACAGTTGTCCAATTTACTTGTTGCAGGCCAATAATTTGACCCTGCATAGAAACATCTTTTCAATATTCACAGGATGTGTTTTCCGACATAGACATTTATGAAATGTGAAGATAATCACTACATCAGTTAAGGTGGGCCGTTAGTGGTTAAGGCTGATCAGAAGGCCAAAGTTGTTTAGTGGCCACAGTTTGGGTTAACAATACAGCTTACCGCATCTTAATTTATATTTACCTTTATGGCAAATATAAATTAACATGTAAACTGAAACATAATCACGAACTAATCAAAGTTTCATGCCTATCCTCACATTTAACTAGAGGGTGCTAATTATTTTTAGTTATTTTTTTTTAACAACAGTGCATGCAAGATTGACTGCACTGCACAGTCTTACCACACTGAAGTGCCAGTAAAGCGATATCACAGATCATGCAGAGTGAAATCAAAGACAACAACAGGTATGTAGTTTACTTGTCTGAGCTCTACGTTTCATAAGGGCATGAAAGACTGTTAGCACAGCACAAATAACACCCTGTTAAAACATAAAAGCTGCTTAGATTTCTTAGGAGGCAGAAAATGATTTGTGTCCTCTTTCCTTTGCTGAGCATCACAGCTAAATTTAAAATTTTTAATCTCTTTAATTTTTCTGGGTGATGCTTAGAGTAAAAAAAAAAAAAATGTTAATATGGGGAACGTTCAACGACGGTTTAAGCACTTTTTAAATGTGGTATTCAGATGATTTATTATTAGTAAGTCACCTGTGCCTATTTTAGGCATCTGAGGGTACCACATTTTTCTTTAGTGTAAATTAGACTCACTGTGGGACTCAATTTCGCCAGAAATTAGCTGGCCATGTTTCAATTAACACTTCGTCATAGTACCATTTAGCACATATTCTACACTGTGTGAACTATATAAAGCACGTTTAAGTGTGGATGGTCGCATACATATCACAAATGTTTTCACTTATATTCATCATATTTATCATGGGGTAAATAAAGAGTGTGTTGTTATTCAGATGTTTGAACTTTAGTAAAATAATAAACATGTGGCATCGATTTGATGATTTTTATCTTGGGGTGAGCCTTCAGGTTTTCCCATAAGGTCTGCTATTAACAGGCTTGTGTGCATTGATCATCTGATCATTGTAGCTTTTATGGGTGTGTTCAATTTTAGTAATCTTATCCAAGCTATTTAGGGAATCCTTTTCAATAAAGTAGCTTATAATACTAAAAGTAGCTTATAATTAAAGACATTAGATGGTTAATAAACTATTAAACAATTTATTAACCACCTAATATGGTAGCATTCATAAACTTTATATAATGTTATTTTAGCATGCATTAACATACAAAAATGTATTTTGTGCGTTAAAATTTGTTATAAATTTGGTGAGAAACATACATTCTGATTTGTTTGTTACCCTGTGGAGAACACTTGGATCAGAAGTTTTTTGGTAATTTCTTGTGACTTCATAGGAGACATCATGTCTGCTGTTATTATTGCTATTTGACATTATAATATTATAGATTGATATGATACAGGTCTTCTTTCAGTCTATGATATGCATTCTTAACCATTACTGACATCAAAAAATAGTTATTGTTCTGGTCAATCATCTGCTTCACCAATTCGTTTCTATTAGATAAGACCACTGCCTGCAACCTATTCTATAACAACTTCATCATGGAGGTCAGTAAAAACCCTTACATTCATTTTATAACTTAAGTCTGAGTCCAAGTACATACTGATTCATAAACATCTACGACACAGACACTCTGAACGTGTTAATACCTGTACATGTGTGACTGTGCTGTAAGCCCTAGAGTTTTTTGTTTGCCATGTACTGCCTTTTTTTCAAAACATTCAAAATATTCAGATACCTTCTAATGCTGTATCCACAGTAACCTTCAGCTGTTTCTTGTAAAATAAGCAAAATTAATTTTCGATACACAGCACCTGGTAAAAATATTCACACCAATTTAAAACCTCATTCCTACATCCACGCGCAAGTTAAAAGGTTGTATGTCCTTTTCATCAACAGCCTTTATTATTGTGTTTGGCAGGTTGCGCATGCTAAATGAACACACACACACACACACACACACACACACACACACACACACACACATATATACTGCCCTCCCAAGCCAGACCGCAGTATCTGCAAAATCATGAAACTGAGAAAATTGAGCCCACTAGGTGGAGCTGATTGCACTTAGTCAGAAAAACATAAAAGGCCAATTTGGCTAAAATTGCAGATACTGCGGTCTGGCTTGGGAGGGCAGTATACACACACATACACACACACACACACATACACATATACATCTTATGACAGAGCAGGGGTCCCCAAATTTTTCCTGTGAGGGTAACAGAACTTTTCCCTTCTCTGATTGGGGACGGGGTCAGTTTGTAACGGAAAAAGTGTGACGATCACAGGGCTGCCTAAACATTTATTGTTTTCCAAGTAAGCCACGCATAACCAGGTATTAGTAACCCTTTCTGGGACCTTCACAGAAAAAAAGTCAGGAAATAAATAAATTGGAGACAAAGTCAGTGAGACCAGATTGATATGGTTTGGACATGTACAAAAGGAGGGATAGTGAATATACTGGTAGTAGGATGCTGAAGTTGGAACTACCAGGCAGAAGGCCTAGAGGAAGACCAAAGACGACATTTATGGATGTGGTGAAGGAGGACATGAAGGTAGATGTAGAGGAGGTGTTTAACATGTAAAATGCGACCCCTACTCACGAAATCCCCACATTATGAAAAAGGCTCTGGAACGGATTAATTTCGTAGGTAGGGGCCCAACTATATTATTATTATATATATATACACACACATATACACACACACAAGAACCATTGCTGACTTTCGTATAGCCATCAGCGTGTTTCTGCCCCTTACTAAAGGGTTGTGTCAGGAAGGGCATCTAACGTAAAAACCTATGCCAAATCAAACATGCGAATCAGATGATCCGCTGTGGCAACCACTGGAAAAGGGAAAAAAACTGAAAGTTTTTTTTTTTTGTTTGTTTGTTTTTTTAATACACGCGTGCAGACACACACACACACACACACACACACACACACACCAATGACACTTTGAGTTTGCTTACAAATAAACTGAAAATCATGTTCCTTTACCATTCCTAACATTTACAAATGTGGCATTTATCAGACACCCTTATCCAGAGTGACACACACACACACACAAAATGGAGCAATTGTGGATCAAGGACCTAACATTGGCAGGTTGATGGGACTGGGACTTGAACCACTAACCTTTAAATTAACAATCCAGAGAGCTCACCACTGAGCCACCACTGTCCCAGTAATCTATTCCTGTGAAACAGTCGTGCTGAACACTACACCAGCGTACCACCCATTTCATCAAAAAGGCCCAGTGCAAAAATAACACAATCAAGTTGTTAAGCAAAATTAAAAGCTCTTCAGATTGGAATACATATCAGGATGATAGAGATCATTCGGTATTTAAAATATACTACTTAAGAGAAAAGAATCATGATATAACACACTTCGATGTTGCCTATATTGAAAAAAAAAAAAAAATAGCAGTGTCAACATATCGACAAAGCCAAGCCACAAGCTGGGATCCATTAGGAACAATTTCATTTAATGAAATCCTGTCTCTTGTGCCCAGTGGCTATAAAGCTAATGACTATTGTGCTGCCAGCTCCTGGCTATGCCTGGCACTTTTTTTTTTTATGTGAAATATGCCCCAGGTAGAAACTGGCTTTGCATAATTTTGTCTACTTATTTTATTTCTTTTTATACTTATCCTACACTACTAGTGCAGAAGAAAAGGTTAAGGGGTGGCTTAGGGAAACTGCATCTACATTAGACTAAAAGAGTAACATCTTTATGGAAATATCGATTCATATTCCACTGTAGCTGCATCAACGAGACAAGCCACTGCCTTGCGAGGGTACACTTCCCAGGGCATGTAAACCATTCATGAGCAATTTGAATGATAATGAATGCTTGTCAAAATAGAATCCAGCATCATTCAAGCGTTTTCCCAATCTGAAAACAAATTTACTGTCAGGAAATTATGTTATAATGGCTCACGAAAAAAAGTGTTTAATATGAAGGTACCAGTTTGCAACTGTGTTCACCAAAATGTTTTGCCTTCATGAACGTCATCATAGGAGAGACCTGATTGTTACAGCACTACATCAGACACACACAGAAGATGACACTGTATAGACTGCAACATTGGGAAGCCATGGGCAGAGGAAAGGCCAGAGTAACAATGAGGAAGGAGCTAAAGAAAGACAGAGAGCGTGCTATAAGGATAACAGAGAGGAAGGAGAGATTGTGAATAGAAAAATATTGATCAATGACCTTTTCTGAGCCAAACACATCTGGGAAAAAAAAAAAATGAAATTAACTATTTGGCATAATGAGATAGTTTGGACGTGTACAGAGGAGAGATAGTGAGTATATAGGCAGTAGGATGCTGAGTTTGGAACTGCCAGGCAGAAGGTCTAGAGCAGGGGTCGGCAACCTGCGGCTCCGGAGCCACATGTGGCTCTTTCACCTCTCTGATGCGGCTCCGTGGCTTTTCAAAGTAATGAATGTGTACTTTACGGTGGCCGACGGGTGCTTCCAATACAAAGAGCACTGCATCACCAAAAACAACTTCGAAAAGTAAATGCCGCTTATTTACTCATAACGGAAGCACTCCGAGCTCCCAGGGGTAAAGAGTTAAACCAGCTTTCACCTGAATGACGGGAGAATCTAAGGCAGAGTCCTGCAGCAGTCGGCAACCCACAGGTACCCAGCGGGTGACCTTGTAAAAATGCTCTTTTCGGGTTGAAAATTACATTGATGAAAATTAAGTCACGAGTGTGGGCGGATATTTATTCCGTGTGGGCGGGGTGATTTTGTGTGTGCGTTCTTGTGCACATGGCTATCGTTATATTAATCGGCTACATTGACCGTCTGCTGTGTTGGTGGATTTCAAACTCTTGTGCACTTGGCAAGGAGTGTTCTCGCCATCCCAGCAGCAGTGCGGCACACGCGAGAGATTTTTGTAATTGCCGGGGTTTGTGATCCGGAAGAGGAAATCAGAGCTGAAGTAAGAGACGGTGGATAAGATTTGGTTTATGCACATCAATCTCCGAATTAAATAACTCCCCTCCAGTGACAAAATAAAAAACTGGGTGTGGTTCAGTCTCAACTCTGAGAATGGGTCGGTCAGTGAAGTATTAAACATTAATATTATTTAAAAGAATGTTGAGCAGGCTTCTTCTTAAAATAAGTCTCCATATACTTTTCTGTGTTGCTGTCGTTTTTGTAAATTAAAACGATGACAAAATAATATTAATATAACGAATAAAGAAAAAGAAGATCCCACGAAAAGCGTGATGGGTGAGGTAGACTACCCAACCTGTTAACACGTCTGGCTGCACCCAGACCCAAGCTTCGTGGGACAGATATTCTTTTTCTTAAAAAAAAATAAAAAATACAAGACGGACTCAAACAAATTCATTCATTTTCGGAACCGCTTAATCCTAATTAGGGTCGCAGGGAGGCTGGCGATTTTTTTTTTTAATCTAAACGCTTTTCTTGTGAGCAGAATTGTATTTTAATTGTCTCTGCAGTCATTTAAATCAGTGCAATACATTGTTGTCTTATATTAACATGTAGGAGAAAGGGAAAAACATTATATGCAGTTTTACTTGACTTTAAATGTTAAAAAGGATTTGTGGCTCCCAGTGTTTCTTTAATGGGTCCAAATGGCTCTTTGAATGGTAAAGGTTGCCAACCCCTGGCCTAGAGGAAGACCAAAGAGAAGATTTATGGATGTGGTGAAGGAAAACATGAAGGTAGTTGGTGTAGGAGAAGAAGTTGAAGAGGATAGGGTGAGATGGAAACAGATGATTCGCTGTGGCGACCCCTGAAGGGAACAGCCGAAAGGAAAAGAAGACGGCGGTATAATAATGAGAAAGCAGAGTAGCCGTTAGGCTCGGGTATAAAAAGCCCAACAGACATAGAGTAGCAACGGTACCTGAAGATCCAAAGAGGCACACAAATAACACATCAGAACATCTTGAAAGGGCACATATATGACAACACCACAGAAGAGCCAAAGCGTTTGGATAAGTGAACACTTAATTTCCTTTAGTGTGTACTACGTCTTCCTATTGACACTCCATCAGAGCTTATTCATGCTCTAATGACAGCAACAATACGTGTTTTACTGATCTCATTTTCATCTCAATGAATGCAAATTGGAGCAATTTAAAGCTTTTAGAACCCAAAACACATACTTGGATATATCTCTGCATAAAACAGACACACACGCACGTGCGCACACACACACACACTGAACTCATTCAAATAAATATTATGCACTGGTATGAAAAATTTATGCAAATAGGCACAGAAAATATTTGAAACAATTCCTGAAACATAGTTGTGCATATTTGAATGCACAAGTGCTCTGCCTCTTTACATAGCTGCCATTTTTTATATGTTCTATTACCACTGCAGAAAAAAAAAAATGGGGAGATTATAATATTTAGATATGATGACACTACCAATGACCGTCAGCACTTTCACAATACCAAAAAACTCATCGACTGCACATATCACATGACCATGCACCTGATCTGCACAAAAGAGTACGTGTCTGTGTGAGCTAAAAAAAAAACAAAAACAACAACATGACGAGACTCTAGTTTTGAGGAAAAAAACATGTCAGGGCAGAGGATGAAGTGTCACATTAGCTGCTGAATGTATATGAATGAGTGTAAAAATAAAGAAATCTTAAAGGAAGAGGAAGTTAGTGAAATAAACAGGACCCGGATGATAAGATGTGTGCTACTGCAAGAAGCAAACTAATGACAGGGTTACTTATCCGTCTACAGGCAAAGAAAAAAAGAAAAAAAAAAGAGAGCGAGAGAGAAACAGAACATATACACTATACAATACTTCATTTTCAACTCGTTTAAGTATTTCCAATTTAGCACTTATTACTGTAGGTGAAACCAATCAGGCACGAAAACCGCAGGCAGGATTACATACTCTTATAGTGCGACTTGAACACAAGTGAGAATCCCCAGGAACCCTGCAGTAAAGGTCAGCACCACATCACTTTATGGAGAGTATGGTTTTTGCAATATTATCGAACAGACCGGCAGAACTGACATTAGAGAGTGTTAGGGTTATGTGTGATCGATCTTTGCCAACCCATCCAATGGTTACAGATTACTTTAATTACTCAAGTTATTTCAGTGAACATATCGAGAAGGCTGGGCGACTCCAATATCAGATATTGGGAAATGCCTTCAACACAGGAGTTAATGTCCATGACGGGCTATAAAACATGCTGCTTGAGGACATTTTAAACACAGGTCCTGTCATACTGTTGTTCAGAGACCTTATTATGCAGGATTTGGTTGAGTAAACTGATTCACATGAAAGCAGCATAAAGATGCCCCAGTGTGTATTTGTTAAAAGCCTTTCATTGTTATAAAACCAGTTAAACAGCAAGTGAGGTACTTTCAAGGTCCTTTTGAAACAATTTGAATTGTTCCTTTCGACATTATGTTTTCCAGTCACATCCCTGTCCTGCCATGCTTGTCGTACCTTTTCCACAAATATTGATTTGGCTCTGAGACTACCTTTAGCTCTGTCCTGTATCTTCACTTCACTGGCTTAGTGCCAGAAAAAAAAAAATTAATTAAACAATAACTCCCCTATACTCCTTCTGTATATATACATTTAATAGACAAATACCATGTTATTTTTAAAAGACCGGAACATATCGAAGCCAAACCATCACAAAAATCAGGGCTGGTCTACGGACATCATGTTTTACATTTGAAAAATTTTTTTATTTACAATATAAAGTGCAAAGCATCATTGTAGTTTCAGAAACATTAAACGTAGCTTCCATATGATATATAACACAAACACACAGACACACACATATATACACAGGGATCTGTCGCTACTTCGCGTTTCAATTCATGCAGCTTCAGTGCATCGTGTTTTTTTGGGGGGGGGTTTACTCATCGAATTAGAAAAGTAAAAAAATTCAGGAAGAATAGAGGAAAAAAAGTTAAGGAAAATACCACAAAAACAAGGCCAATTAAGCAAAAAAAAAACCCCACAAAACCAAAAACAACCCAAAACTGCCAATCAAAATAAGTTACATTGTTGTGAGGTGTACATCTGAGTGCATGCACATGCATCTGCGCCTGTGTGTATGTATTTATATTTTTATTGACATCATATGCATTATTTTTTCAAATGTTTAATTGTTACCATAATCATTTATAGCATTGAATATATATTTATTGATGATATATACACATACATTTATGTATACGTCAGTCGGGGATAAGGTGATCCTACTTCGCGAATTTCATTGGTCACAGAGGGATCTCTGTCACACAAAGTGAGGGATCCCTCTATATATATATATATATATATATATATATATATATATATATATATATATATATATATATATATATATATATATATATACACACACACACACACACACACGTACATATATATATATATATATATACATACACACACCCCGACTTACATTACTAAAAGTCAAATTATGAGTTTAGACGTACCTACGTATTGCATGAGGAAGTCTAGAGTGGCACAGAAGTATGTTAGTATGTTAGAGTGGTGCAGGACATGTATGAGAGATGTAAGACAGTGGTGAGGTGTGCTGTCGGTGTGACAGAAGAGTTCAAGGTGGATGTGGGACTGCATCAAGGGTCAGCTCTGAGCCCCTTCTTGTTACGCTGACATAATGACGCTGCGTCCATTGTTTACAAACGACAGACTGAATGGGCCCCTCCTTCTTCACAGTTCAGTTTTATATTATATATATATATATATATATATATATATATGCAAAACAGTGTAAACACAAAGATCAGGAGTTGACCTCTGAACACAAGGGTAACACGCTATCTATCTATATATATATATATAAAATCATGATAATGAAAACTTACTCCGTAATCTCCTCAGTGACAGTGTGCTCCACCTGGAGCCGAGAGTTAACTTCAATGAAGTAGTGTTTGCCGTGTTTGTCCACCAAGAACTCCACTGTGCCTGCATTCTCATAGCCAACCTAAACAACATATGTACATATATAAATTAATTTTTGAATAATATGTATTTTAACAGACATGATAAAACTTCAGTCACACACTGTACGATTTCTATGAGGCCTTTATCTCTGCTTAAGGAAAATTTATTCACGGTGATACTGTTTCTGCAATGGCTTTTAATGTCCCATTTATTTCTATCTACAGTTGCATTACCACCCCCACTATGCTCTTTTAAAATTAAGATCAGCAAATGATCCATTTTGTGAATATTTTTTAACCATGATCAGCAAATTGGTACCGCTGTGGTACCAGTTCAGGTGTGAAAAAGATTATGGTCCCTGAACCTAAATTTATAATCTGTACCATCGAGGATATAAAAAAACCCAACAAAAACAACTATTGATAAAATAACCTTGCCATTCAAGTTATTAGCAGACTTCATTTTATTGCCTTGTCATGTTACTGAGCCTCGACTTGTCCAACTGAAGCATACCCGGATCAGAACACTACCTTCAGAAGAATGCTCAATAGTCACTATGCATGATCGGCACATTGCTTAATACCTTTCCTTTCTTTTCTTGACACAGCAAGCACTCTAGAACATGATAACATTGGACGTATTCGATTAAATGACCCTTTCCCATTTTTCCATTTTCTTATCAAGTGCAATCTTTATAGAAAAGCAAGGCATTTGATTTGATCTGATTAATTGACATAACAAGCAATGACACAGCTGTTTAATTCCAGTCTCTTCCTGTATCTTGTACATCGTGTCTATTTACTGGCTCATTCCCCAGGGTCTCCTATAAAGATAGATATATTGTATGTATGTAATTAGTTCCATCATTGGTCGCATGAACACTATCAGCTTTACGTCAACTTGTATCTAGTCGGCAGGGGTGTCTTCCCACTGATTGACAAGTTGGGTGATGGATTGTTCACAGTACGGTAGTCATGCTGCTTATGTAGTCTGAATGGCATAGGTATTGATATTTCTAATATTTCAATTTAAAACAGCTCAAACTAAAAAACATTTAGCAGATCAGTGGTGATGAATAGTTTTATTTACTGTATATAAAAGATGATGACAACTAACTCATGTATGTTTCAACTCAAGTCATATAATTTGCCCCAAAAAGAAAGATTTCGCTCAGATTGATCATATTATGAATATGAAAGTATCTGAAAAATAAAGTAATCAATTCGAACAAAAGAAGCGCTGCCATATAAACACAGAGTGTGTCTGCTTACAGCTGTAAGCTGTAAACAAAATTCCTCGGCTGATGCAAGATTAATAGCATCACACAAATCAACACACAAATTTACTGAAAGATTGATAAATGAGGCCATCTGATTAAAGAGTATGCTCGTCCTCCGACTCAGACAGCACAGCCAATTTTGCTCCCTTGGCCCACAGCCATGGATGGCTGTAGAGTTGTCGTGATTCACACTCGCACTATCTTGGCACTCGGATGAACTCATTCTGTTGTGCCATTTCCAAAAGTTTTCTACATAATTCAGCTCGAGAATAAATCCAGACCACAAACTATTTACATGCACCTTTGTTTTTACATATTCACACACTGAGTCACATAAATGTAATGTTCATGAAAACCTCTTATGAACCTTTTTTTTATAGAAAAGAAAAGAAAAAAGCCACAGCTGCTCATCATTTTCACCCAAAACTGAAAGAGACATTTCATTAAAATCAATTTCAAATAAGAGATGCTGACTTTTCAGGAACAATTCACTGACATTTTCACTCAATGTTTGTTTGTTTACTTCTAAAATTCTGCTGGTGCTTATCTTTTTTCAGTCTAATACAGCGCTTTCTCAATTAATTTCTGTGGCGCCCCCTCTAGGAAGAAAAAACATTTCACTCCCCCTACCGCCCGCAAGCGACTACAATTAGTATTTGTCTATAAAATTGTTATTAGTACACCTCTGCATAACATTAACATTAAAATTGTTTTTTAATCTGTAACAGAAAAGATTTAAAGATACAAAGTGCACCAATGGGACTGAAATTTAAACAAATAATTCCTGATTTAAACTCATTCAACTTTTTTATGTCTTAATACCTCCATCTCTGTCCGCCTTTCTCTTTGTTCCTGTTAGAAAATTTTCCATGTTGTTTCTTGAGGGGTTGTTAACTGCACTTCATATCGTTTGCTTATGCAAAAAAAAAAACACTACACCATAGCGCGACAATGAGAGTGCCACTGCCAACTACTGGAGTGGAGAATTACTTAATTCTCGTACACTATTCCAGAAAAGCATGTTCTCCAGAGTCATACACGCTCCTCACAGCATCACACTGAGCCCCCAAGGGGGAGGCGCCCTACTATTTGATTAGCACTGGTCTAAAACAGCCATCAATAGTATATTGAGCCTTTTTTGCCTGTAAGCATAGTTTCACTATTGCATGCCTGTAATAACGTTTCCCTCTCTCTCGCTCACACTCACACTCACACACACACATTCGTTCTGTTATCTCCTTTCCTGAATGGCTAAATTCCGTTCTAGTGTAGCAGGAGGGTTGAAGTCCAGCCCAGCTAACTGTGGGTGAATGAAGAAAACACCCTCAATAGCTCGTTAGATCATTGTAGGGTTAACACACACACACACACACACACACACACACACACACAGAGCAAACCAAGAATATTCAATTAGAATTACAGACGCTCACCAACTTACGTTTTAGTTTGGTTCCGGACGGCCGAACGCAAGGAGAAATAAACCGCAAGTTGTTACTGTACGTTCCAGTGACGTATAACATTCATACTGTACTATACATCCATAAATACCATTACCGTATCTCATAAAACACCCCGAAATCAATTATTTTACAATGTTGTTTATAATATCAAATATATCAAATAATATCAACATTAATTTCAAATAAATTAAATTCAAGCAAAATAATTTCAAATAGATAAATTTTATTGAAATTCACTCATCAAGTATAAAATACAGGATCAAATATGACCTTTAATATTCTCTGTGATGAGATCTTTCTGCTTGTAAATCGTTCCAAATGGTCAACGGAGCCATTTGGAAGAAACGTGCAACATTCACCAGCATCAATTTTCTTGATAATAGCCATCTTCGCTTTTAATGAGATGGCGTGCCGCTTTTTCTGATTCCCACTATCACTAGTAGGCTTACGCTTCTGACCAACCATATTTGCTGAGGGTTATAAAAGTCCGCAAAACAGTGCAAACACAAAGATCACAGAGACGATGTCTTAACATAAGGGCAACACGCAGTGAACTGGGAAGAAGGAGGGGCACATTCAGTCTGTCGTTTGTAAACAATTGACATAGCGTCATGCGTAAGTAGCATATTAGGTCAGCGTACTATGTAGGTAAGTCTCGTACTACAGAGATAACGCTAAACTCAAAATTTGACTTTTTTTTTTTAATATAAAATCGAAAAATACACAAAACGAATGGCTGTAAAGCGGAGAGTGTCTGTATGTGCAAGTCTTTCATCCTTTGAAGGAAACCAGAGTGCTCCAAGGAAACCCATGCAAGTACAGGACAAACAAATATGAAAACTTCAGATAGAAACACTGTGGCTACGTGTAAGGGTCTATCCTAGGGCCTTCTTGCTATGAGGCAGATGGGCTACTGGAAATTCTCATCACAGTAATATACAATGGTCATGATCTCATGATAGTGCTCTGCTAAATTCTTATTTTTCATGTGCTGCATACTGCTTACTTCTTTTCCATGAAATAAACATTCGGCAAGTAGTTTCTGACAGGCGTTGCTTGTGCAGCTATACCATTCTACAGATCTTGATGGTACTACACTATTCTCTGCTTTATTAATTTTAAAGATTCTATATTTGAATAATCTGACATTTTATGATCCTGGGTATACACTGATTAGTACGATTCCTATTGTCACACAGAAATGCAGATCAGTGTGCTTGCTTAAATCACTAATCTCAGTTATCTTGCAGCTTGTACACAGTTAGTCATTTCCAAGCTAATTAGCTGAGATAAGATCATTAGGTTTTGCACAATCTGTCACTGTTTGTTAAAAACCTCTTCAAATCAAACAAAGATTTTTTGGAAGAACAAGCATTGTATTGTTTTACCATTTATATCTATGTTCCTATATTTATGTAACTGTTCTGGAAATATGATTGATAGAGAGATTGGCATACAAAACAATGCCTTTCAGCACTAGAGAGACCGGGTGGGGATTGATGTTACCACTTCATCAGCAGTTTTTTTTTTTTTAAATCCTTGGGAAATCCTTATGTGACCTTTAAAGAAAGATAGAATGAAATGATGGTAGGAAGGAAGGAAGGAAGAAAAATAATTACTAAGTAATGTCTCCTCTTCTCGACAAAAAAATAGCACTTATCAAGAGTTGGTCTACAACAGCAATTACAGGAAACACCTTTCAAGTGAAGATCCACAGGCAGGAGGAAAAATCTGTGAAACAGCAAGGAGCCAGTGGGTAAGACAGTAAAATAGATTCAGGAATCAGCAGGACTCCAAAATTTGGACAGGAGCCCAAATACCACTTCACGTGTAGATGATGGTGAGGCTCGGGAGTGTGAAAAGAGAAAATGAAACTACATACTGAGTCAGACTGAAAAAAAGAGCTGGAATGCCAGAGATCTGCATAAAGTGGTGTAAAAAGCTGCCTCAATGGGAATATGCACTAATTATAAATATAAGGGAAGTTCAGGCAGGTCACATGCTTAAGAAAGATAATTTTGGATAAGAGACTGTTGTGTCCACATACAGCAGCCTCCAGCTCTGCCTCTCCTACAAAATATTCCTAATCTCTTTTTTCCACTGTCACAGTCATCTTAGAAGCACAGAGAGGATTGGGTTTAATCCAGTGCCAAAATTTACTGTAATCTGATCCAATTTCTCTTCAGAATTCAGCTCTGCTTACTAAGTCCATATTACAGTGAGCCTGCCAACAGCAGCCGCGCACACACATCAAAATAAATAAATAAATAAATAAACCACATTTCTATAACTACATCTCTCAGTGTCTTAAACTGTATATTTGCATTTACTAATTGCAAAGATACACATCCACACTCCTTCACAAACAGTCGTATGCTGGTCTTGTCTTTTGCTCACACATCCCCTAGTCCATTATTTACATACATACATACACATATATACACAAACATATATATATATATATATATATATATACACAAACATATATATATATATATATATATATATATATATATATATATATATATATATATATATATATATATACATATACATACATACATATCTGTGTGTGTATATATATATATTATATACACACACACACACACACACACACACACACATATACATATATATACACACATATATATATATATACATATATATACATACATATATACATATATATATATATACATATACATACATATATATATATATATATATATATACATACACATACATATATATACATACATATATACATACATATATACATGTATATATGTATGTGTATACATATATACATGTATATATGTATGTGTATACATATATACATACATATATACATGTATATATGTATGTGTATACATATATACATACATATATACATGTATATATGTATGTGTATACATATATACATACATATATACATGTATATATGTATGTGTATACATATATACATACATATATACATGTATATATGTATGTGTATATATATATATATATACACACATATACATACACACATTATGTATATATATTTCTATATATACACACACACACAATTATGCAAAAAAAAAAAAAAAAAAGAAAACCTAAACAAACCCAAAGCAAAAAGCAACTCAAAATCTCACATAAAAACTCGTTACAATTTTGTGAGGTGCGCATCTGTGCGTGCACGCGCATGTATATTGAATGTGTATTTACTGATACCACCGGAAGTTGCCGAAACCCATGCTCATAGAAGTAACCCGGCCTGGTCGGTGGCTGACGAGGACCAGAATCCCTATCAGTCCGTGTCTGCCTTTGAGGAGACTGAGGCCACCATGGGAGCATTAGGCTGGCCTAATACGTCAGTCCCGGGGGGTAGGGGTTGGTGGAGGATCCTACCTCGCGGATTTTGATGGTCGTGTGGGGATCTTGGTCCTAATTAACCACGGAAAGTGAGGGATCCCTGTACATATGAACTTGATGCTGCCTAATATGGTCATGGTGCTATAAGCATGGTGGGCAAAAATACAGTATTACCATTAGATAACTGATTAACAAGTTGTTGGGGAGTATTGAAAGAAGGAGGGGTCTGAGATGTGCTAGGGATAGAAAGTGTGAAGCAGATGGCAAAAAAAAGTTCAAATGAGAACAGTGACTTAGACAGTAGCACCATCACATAGAGCAAGACACTGAGACAGGTACTAGAGGATGGGGAGGAAGAGAGGATCATGGAACGAAAGTCAAGACAGGTGACATAAGATGAAGGAGAGAGATACTGCAGGAGAGAGACAGACCTCCAAAGAGAAAGAATGACAGATACAAAAGGAAAGTGTAAGTAATCAGTGTCTTTTTGATCAGACACATTTTCAATGACATGAATGATTGTAATAAACTCTCTGTTGGAAGGGGTACGTGGCTGCTTTGGTGACAGCCCACCGACTGATATTATCCAGAATAAAATGAAAAGCGTGGGAAAGTGAGAGAGAATCAGAGCAAGCGAAAGTTATTAAATACTCAAAAATATTTAAAAAGTCAGAAATCTAATATAAACAGTCCTGGCGTGAATTAAGCATTCAAACCTCCCTCATTTCTAAGTAGGAGTATAGATAGAAACATGATTAAATCTCATCGTACTGTATAAAAAAAAAATGCATGTGCAATATGAAATCATCTCCCATGAAATAATTGATTACAATTATAACATCCAATAAATCCATTTACTCAGTCTTCAGACTGTGGGAGGAAACCCAACCAAACATGCAGAGGACATGCAAAGTCCATATAGAAACGCCCTTGCCAAACATGGACTCGAGCCAATTCAGCACTGTGCTGCCCCATGATTAGCCATGCTAACAATTATTTTAATTGTCTGCTTTATTATTGGGCACATAGATCAATCCTAACATCCATTCAAAAAAACAGATTAATGAAAACTCCATCACATATCATGCCTAGAACAAAAGTCATTCTGTTCTAAACAGCCTAAATCAATATGATATCAAATATAGGACATCATGTCATATACTGTAATTGTGGCATTAAAGGCAGAGCGTCCGTTACAGACAAAGAAAAGTAGGTTGGACAAGCAGGTACCATGTGAGCAGTCTCACATCTGTCTAATTGCCAGTAGTTTATTAATCTGCATCCCTTGTGTGTTTAAAAAGAAGTGGCCACGTATGTGATTTAAGTTCAGGATTGTTAAAATTATCTCCAAGGAAAACAGCAGAATAATAATAATAATAATAATAATGCAAGTAAGTAAAAGTGAAATAAATGTTATTTGAGTTATTCTGCATGTCCATGTTTCTTCTGTCATCCAAACCACTGAAGTGTGACAGTCAGATCACATTATATCATCACTCAGTCATTTGCTGACCTGCTTTATCTTTCTTTGATCACAGGGAGAGAGTAACCCAGGAGAAAATAGGACACAGCCTGTATGGCTCACCAGACCATCACAGGGCCAACACACACGTACACGCTATTTGGAAGAGCCAGTTGCCCTCAGGTGCATGCCTTCAGAGCTGCGGCAGGAAACTGGAGCACCCAGAGGGAAACCACACAAAACTCATGGAAAACATGCAAACTCCACACTGAATCACCCTCGCAGAGCCCACGACTCGAACCAAGGACCTTCTGCTTGTGAAGTGGAAATGCTAGCCACTACCCACCATGCCATCAATGTCGGATATGTTAAATAACAAAGATATGGGATACTCGTTATGATCCAGACATTATGGAAACCTGACCAAGTGATGGAATCCCTGAAGCTAAGGGTCGCGATCTTGCATCGCTCTGAAGGGAGGGTAAGTATTTCATGATAAGCTCACTGTACAGTGTGTACATCATCCCACTCATTACATGTCTACTTCAGAATTTGACAAATTATTGATTTCTTTCATAAGTAAAAATGTATTTATTGATTTTAAATTATTTTTTGAATGGTGTGCCCCAGGGAAAAGGACTGTTAAGCTTAACAATGTTAAAGAAATAACAGACCACTGAATGCTGATTAACCAGATGGAACCAAGTTTTTAAATTAATTGCTTAACACCATGCCTTAAAGTGTTACATTTTTTCAATATATCTCACAATAACTTGGTCAACAATTTGGTCAACAATTTTTAGTTATTAATAAAATGCCATACCTTGTAATTATCAGCGCTAAGTCAGTTCCCACTCATTTTTAAATGTTATAGTTCACAATTTAATCTGCTTCGTGCTTTTCAAATGTTTTATTATAATCACTCCCAGTATTATTTATATACAGGTATACCTCACCCAATGTCGTTAATTGGTTCCAGGAGAGACGACTCAAGTCGAAAAACGACTTAAATCGAATTAGCTTGTCTCTATGCTAGCCTAGGCTAGGCTACGCCAAATTTACTTGTCTAGACTAAACAGAAAATAACCATTCCTCGTTCTGTACTTTATTCATGAATGCAATTTTCAATATGGTTCATAATGTTGCGCCTGGAGCGTATGCGTCGGACCCAAAGATGCAGGAGACCATGTAAGAAGATTCAACGATTTTATTTTGCACTTTGGACAATCTAAATCACTGGAAATAATTAATAGATGGAAACTGGTCGAGCACAAAGCAGGATATCAGGAGTTAGAGAGATAGCAGGGAAACGGAATCACTGGGAAGGACAACCTTCTCACGTCGGAGGGAAGCGCGCCGCTCCTATTTATAGCTCGCTGATTGGAAACCGGTGCGCTCTCCGGACCTCGCCTGCATGTAGCATCCACGCCCCTCGCCAGCGCTTGCAATGAATGAAGAGAGAGTTAACGCCTCCAGCCAGCACAGACTATAACAAATAAGATCTATTTTATTAAACTTTATTTTTCTTATTTTTCTATACTTTTGTGAAAACCAACGTATAATCGAGAACGACTTAACTCGAAACGACTTCAGCCGAGGTATACCTGTATGTCTTTTTTTTTTTTTTTTTTTTTTAAGAAGTACTGTTTCTTGCATGTTTCCTCGCATTGTTCACAGTTCCTGTTATCACTTGTAACAATTGGTCCTTCAGCGACAGATCTTGTGTTACAGAGAAACCACAAATCACAAGGTCTTCTATCATGACTGTTGAAAAGACTCATAGCGTAGGCCTCCGTCAGTCCCGAAGGACTATGGCTGCGCTCTGGCCAGTATCCCGACTGGTGATACTCCCCAGTGCACAGAGCCTGGGTAGGGAGTAATGAGGGACAGGCTGTTACCCAAGCAGCAAGTCCCCCCCTGTCTCGGCGCCACCGGAAGGATCCAATGGAAAGGCAAGTGCCGATACGACTGGGTTCCAGTGCCGCTGCAGGAGAGAAACTATGGTCAATTTAGAACGGCCAATTAACCTACAGTGCACGTCTTTGGATTGCGGGGGAAACCGGAGCACCCGGAGGAAACCCGCACAAGCACGGGGAGAACATGCAAACTCCACACAGAAACGCCCAGGCCGGGAATCGAACCCGGGCCTTCTTACTGTGAGGCGGACGTGCTAACCACTACGCCACCGTGCCGCCTGAAAAGACTCATAGATGTTAAATAATCACCTCTCCAGAAAGCTCAGTGCTGTATATGCATTTAAAAATATTTTACTAAGAGTGCATAGCTCATCAATAGCAATGTGTATTAAAATAAATTATTAAATATAGTATTTTGGTATTTTGTGAATATTTTTACGGAGGCATTACACAATTTTAATCCTTCTATCCACCAGCCCATTTTTTTTTTTTGAGATTGAGAGCCCCAGTTATTTCTACCTAATGAAGCATTAATATCTGAGAATTGCAACCACTCAACTGATCAAATATTCTGCTCTACTTGTTGCATCTCACAGATCTTATGACCATACAAATGAAAAATTCGAAAGTACTCAACAGTTTAAGGTTTAACTAATAGTTTGCTAATGAAAAGACCCCACCTACTCTACTAAATGTAATGTACTGTTGAAATTTGTACCAAGCCATGCCAAGAATCAGTGCAAAACTAGCAACACGAATCTCTTCCAGCTCGTGCCGAAGTAATATTAAAAGATAATCTCAACAGATTTCTGATTTGAACCATTCCTGAGTCGGTACAATTCATCAAGTACATGTCACTCAGTCAAAAAAAAACAAACAAACAAAAAACACACCATATTTGGGTATTTTGATGCAATTTATGAAGTAATTTTCATTAACCTCTGAGATGCAAATAATTATATTTTGTATTTAAAAGCATACAATGAACTTTATCATAATGTGCCAAATTATATGCACCCAATGATGTGGATTTTTAAAAGGTGTTGCTCATTTTGTATTTACATCATTAAACTTGCATAAATAAATTTTATGTAAATACTAATTAGCATTAATCAAGATTTTCTTGAAATTGGATAATCTCCGTGGACCAGTCAGCTTAACTGTGAGTAATACAATAGTCTGTCTTCTGATGGGGCAGTGGTGGTCTAGTGGTATAGGGCGCTGGATCGCTGATCCAAAGGTTGGGGGTTCGAGTCCCACTCTCCACAAGGTTGTCACTGCCCCCCCCCCCAGTGCAGTTAACTGGGTTATCAAAGGCGGGCCATGTCTACTGTCTATGGTGAGAGGCATGTAAAAGAACCATTGCTGACTTTCGTAAAGAGTAGCTGCAAAGCCGTCAGCGTGTTTCTGTCCCTTACTATAAAGGGTTGTGACAGGAAGGGCATCCGACGTAAAAACCTCTGCCAAATCAAACGTGCGAATCAGATGATTCGCTGTGGCGACTCCCGAGGAAAAGGGAAAAAGCCAAAAGGAAGACAGACAGACAATAGTCTGTCTTCTAAGCTGGAAATCCTTTATACCTGAATTTTATCATAGGAGACTTTAATACATGCAAATTAAAATGTAGAGATGTAATATTGTGAACTTTACCATATTCACTGGAGAGATTTAATCAATCCAGACTACAGCTCATACAGAGGTCACCGGGTTTATTCCAGTGCAGCTTTAAAAATCTCATAATTCGTCAGCACACTGCTGTCCCAATTTTGTGCTGCTTGTAGTTGATTAAAAAGTATAATGGGGTAAAGTTCATACCTAATAGATGTTTGTACTGGAGTAGCTCCATCCAGCCACACACACACATCATATAATATAAATAAAAACATACCCAAAGCACGGATTTTTCTTTTGAAATGTGTACCTGGAAATTTATGAAACCTGTGCCTAATAAGCTCCGTTATTGGGGTCTCAATTTTCAGAATCTAAAAACTACCTTCAGCTCTTTTTCACTTAAACTTCTCACTCACTCATTTGCCAATCTGCTTGATTCTGCTAGGGTCATGAGGAGGCTGGTGCCTATCTTGGTCGACACCGAGCGAAAGCAAGGTACATCCCAAACACCTTACCAAACCATTGCAGGGCCAACTTCTTAAGCAATGACTTCTTTAAGAATTCTAAAAATGCCAAACTTTTTCTACCACATTGAAACAAGCAGTCTGATTGGTTTTTGTTTGCTTTTGTTCTTTCTAAGACTTGATACCTCATTGATGCAAGCCGCTTGTTCTCCACTTTGGGGTGATGAATATCTACATATAACCACGAGGCTAATTCTAGAGAAACTTTCCCTGATGTTTGGTATAGAGCCCTGCACGGTGTTAATACTGGGTCAACTATAATTCTTCAAATAAAAGTCTTTGATCTCACACATCAGTCCTGAACCAAGCTCTATCTCTCAACATTACAGTGCTAATATTTCGTCAATCTAAGATCGCACCTGTTTACCACCAAACTATCAATGCACTTAACCCCTGCTCCTCATCTTTCAGGTGTTTACCGCAAAACATATGAAATCTTTTCACTAAAAATTGTATTTATGTAGCTTAATATTTAGCTATTGTGCATAGTTCTCAAATGAAAGTGAATATGATGGACAGATTTAGTTGAGTGATTTTTGCTAAAGTGAACAGTAGCTACACATCTGTCAAATTCAGTTAATCAGTTCATTTTCTGTACCCGCTTAATCCTAACTTGGGTCGCGGGGAGGCTGACGCCCATCCCAGCCAACTTCGGGCGAGGGCAGAATACACCCTGGACAGCTCGCCAGGCCATCGCAGGGCGGAAACACGCTGACGGCTTTGCAGCCTACTCTTGTCGAAAGTCAGCAATGGTTCTTTTACATGCCTCACACCATAGACAGTGAGAGACATGGCCGGCCTTTGATAACCCAGTTAGCTGCACTGGGGGGGGGGGCAGTGACAACCTTGTGCAGAGTGAGACTCAAACCCCCAACCTTTGGATCAGCGATCCAGCGCCCTATACCACTAGACCACCACTGCCCCAATAATAAATATATACACACACATTTTTTTAAACTTTACCTTACTAGTATCCATCCCTTAGCATGTTTTTTTTTTTTTTTTTTTTTTTTTTTTTTAAGGCAAACACTCAGCAAGTGATTTTAAATGATGTCAACTATTTATCTGAATGGGATCATAGTAGGTTGAGAAAATGCAACAAACCTCAGCAAGGATGCATGGGTTTGTTAAATCTCTTTATAGGGAAAAAGAGCTTAAACTCATTATACTCGAGCTTTAAAGTAAATCTGAAATCAGAACTTTTCTCCCTTTTTAGCTCATGTCTTTGTTCAGATTCTACATTTCATTTGTACCAGTCATTTAAAATCAATTTTTTTTGTGTGTCAGTAACCTTTCATTAAACAGCCTTGTACAAGTAATTGAAATTTATTTCTTTTTCATTTTCCCTTCCTTTTGCACACCTCCAGGTATCACTGTAAAGAAAATATTGAACAAATCATCACAGGGTTCAAGTTGATAAGATTTATATATATATATATATAAAAAAATTGTACATTTAAATGAGGCTTGGTTAAGGATAATATACTTTCCTACTGCTGCATTTCATTTACTTTTTCCAATTAGCAGGTTGAAATAGACTTATTTACAGAGAAAGAAACAAATAGTGTGTGTGTGTGTGTATACAGACGCTCCCCAACTTACGTTCATCCATTTTACGTTGTTTTTTTTTTCCAAAAAAAAAATAAATAAAAGTCAAATTTTGAGTTGACGTACCTTCGTAGTAAGCCGACATAATGACACAATGCCACTGCGTCAATTGTTTACAAACTACAGACTGAACGTGCCCCTCCTTCTTCCCAGTTCAGTTTTATTTATATATATATATATATATATATATATATATATATATATATATATATTTATATTCTTAATGCAGCCATGAGGCGGGGGGGCACTAACCAGTGTCTCTCCCCCTTATGCCAGTCCCAAGCCCGGATAAATGCAGTGGGTTGTGACAGGAAGGGCATCCGGCGTAAAACTTCTGACACATTTAAAAATGCAAATGATCAAAACAAATTCATACCGGATTGGTCGAGGCCCGGGTTAACAACGACTGCCATCAGTGCTGTCAACCAACAGGGTGCTGATGGAAATTGGACTACTGTTGGTTGAAGACGTCGAAGAAGGAGAGGCGGGAGGCGTGTCCTAGGCAGAGAGAGAAGAGGAAATCGTGAGCCTCGGACTGAGAGTAGGGACTTTGAATGTTGGAACTATGCAAGGAAAAGATAGGAGCTGGCTGACATGATGCAGAGGAGGAAGGTGGACATACTGTGTGTTCAGGAGACAAGGTGGAAAGGTAGAAAGGCTAAAAGCTTAGGAGCAGGGTTTAAACTGTTTTATAATGGTGTGGATGGGAAGAGAAATGGAGTAGGAGTCATCTTGAAGGAGGGGTTTGTCAGGAATGTTCTAGAAGTGAAAAGAGTGTCAGACAGAGTGATGAGTCTCAAGTTAGAAATTGAAGGCGTGATAGTCAATGTTGTTAGTGCTTATGCCCCACAGGCAGGATGTAAGCTAGAAGAGAAGGAGAGAATCTGGAGTGAGTTAGATGAAGTGATGCAGAGTACCCCCAGAGGTGAAAGAGTGGTCATTGGAGCAGACTTCAATGGACATGTTGGTGCAGGCAACAGAGGGGACGAGGAAGTGATGGGCAGGTTTGGTATCCAGGACAGGAACACAGAAGGACAGATGTTGATCGATTTTGCAAAAAGGATGGAAATGGCTGTGGTGAATACTTTCTTCCAGAAGAAAACGGAAGCATAGGGTGACTTATGAAAGCGGAGGTAAGAGCACACAGGTAGACTACATCTTGTGTGGCGATGTAATTTGAAGGAAGTCAGTGACTGCAAAGTAGTAGTGGGTGAGAGTGTTGCCAAACAGCATAGGATGGTGGTGTGCAGGATGACACTGATGGTGAGAGAAAAGGTGAAAAAGGCAAAGGTAGAGCAGAAGACAAAGTGGTGGAAGCTGAAAAAGGAAGAGTGTCGTGTTGTCTTCAAGGAGGAGTTGAAACAGGCTTTGGGTAGTCAGGAAGTGCTTCCAGAGGACTGGACAACCACAGCCAATGTGAATAGGGAGACCGGTAGGAGAGTATTGGGGGTGCCCTCTGGAAGGAAAGTAGATAGAGAAGCTTGGTGGTGGAATGAGGAAGTGCAGGAGTGTGTACAAAAGATGAGGTTAGCCAAGAAGAAGTGGGACATTGAGAGGACCTAAAAGAGTAAACAGGAGTACAGGGAGACACAGCGTAAGGCGAAGGTAGCAGTGTCAAAGGCCAAACAGAGAGGCGTATGATGACTTGTATGATAGGTTGAACAGTAAGGAGGGAGAAAATGATCTATACAGGTTAGCACAGCAGAGAAATAGAGATGGGAAAGACGTGCAGCAAGTTAGAGTGATAAAGGACAGAGAGGAAATGTATTGACTGATGACAGAAGTGTGCTGGGAAGATGGAAAGAGTACTTTGAAGAGCTGATGAATGAGGAAAATGAGAGAGAAAAAAGAGTAGAAGGGGTGACCGTTGAGGAGCAGGAAGTAGCAAAGATTAGTAAGGGAGAAGTGAGGAGGGCATTGAAGAGGATGAAGAGTGGAAAGGCAGTTGGCCCTGATGACATACCAGTTGAGGTATGGAAGTGTCTAGGGGAGGTAGCAGTAGATTTTCTGACAAGAATATTCAACAAGGTCTTAGAAAGTGAGCAGATGCCAGAGGAATGGAGGAGAAGTGTGCTTGTGCCCATTTTTAAGAACAAGGGGATGTACAGAGTTGTGGCAACTACAGAGGGATAAAGTTGATGAGCCATACAATGAAGCTATGGGAAAGAATAGTGGAAGCAAGACTAAGGGCAGAGGTCAGCATTTGTGAACAACAGTTTGGTTTCATGCCAAGAAAGAGCACCACAGATGCAGTGTTTGCTTTGAGGATGTTAATAGAGAAGTACAGAGAAGGTCAGAAGGAGCTGCATTGTGCCTTTGTGGATCTGGAGAAAGCATATGACAGGGTGCCGAGAGAAGAACTGTGGTATTGTATGAGGAAGTCTGGAGTGACAGAGAAGTATGTTAGAGTGGTGCAGGACATGTATGAGAGATGTAAGACAGTGGTGAGGTGTGCTGTCGATTGTGACAGAAGAGTTCAAGGTGGAGGTGGGACTACATCAAGGGTCAGCTCTCAGCCCTTCTTGTTTGCTATGGTGATGGACAGGCTAACAGATGAGGTTAGACAAAGCATCTCCATGGACTATGATGTTTGCAGATGACATTGTGATCTGTAGTGAGAGCAGAGACCAAGTGGAGGAAAATCTAGAGAGGTGGAGGTATGCCCTGGAAAGGAGGGGATTGAAGGTTAGTCTTAGTAAGACAGAATACATGTGTGTGAACGACAAGGACCCAAGAGGAACTTTGAGGTTACAGGGGCAGAGATAAAGAAGGTGGAGGATTTTAAGTACTTAGGCTCAACAATCCAGAGCAATGGAGAGTGTGGAAAAAGAGGTGAAGAAGCGCGTGCAGGCAGGTTGGAATGGATGGAGAAAAGTGTCGGTGTGATGTGTGATAGGAGAGTATCGGCAAGAATGAAGGAAAGTGTACAAGGCGGTGATGAGGCCAGCAATGTTGTATGGTTTAGAGACAGTGGCCCTGGGGAAAAGACAGGAGTCAGAGTTGGAGGTAGCAGAGATGAAAATGTTGAGGTTCTCTTTGGGAGTAACGAGGATGGATAGGATCAGAAATGAGTACATCAGAGGGACAGCACATGTTAGATGTTTTGGAGACAAAGTCAGAGAGGCTAGATTGAGATGGTTTGGACATGTACAGAGGAGGGATAGTGAGTATATTGGTCGTAGGATGCTGAGGTTGGAACTACCAGGCAAAAGGCCCAGAGGAAGACCAAAGAGAAGATTTATGGATGCAGTGAAGGCGGACATGAAAGTCGTTGGAGTAGGAGTAGAAGATGCAGAGGATAGGGAGAGATGGAGGCGGATCATTTGCTGTGGCGACCCCTGAAGGGAACAGCCGAAAGGAAAAGAAGAAAAAGAAGATATATATTTATATTCTTGTTTTATATCAGTTATATAGCGTGTTACCCTTGTGTTAAGACGTCATCTCTGTGATCTTTGTATTTACACTGTTTTGCAGACTTTTGTAACCCTAAGCAAATATGGTTGGTCAGAAGTGTAAGCCTACTAGCATGGGTACAAGTCTCATACACAGATGAATTAACCATCTGCTCAGATCGGCGCGATCTACCATGCATACTCAGTTAAGCAAAGATAGTTGTAAAATTAAAACCTGAATCCAGGAAAGAGAAAACTCTCTGTTCTGCTGGTGATTCACAGTGCAGGCTGAGTACTAAACGAGTTCAACGAAGCCCTTGCTCACTTGAAAGCCGGAAGTCTGCATAACCCGCGCTTTGTTTCAAGCAAGTCCACTACTTTCGGTATTGAGCGCCTCACATATTGTAAGCATTGATTGGCTGTTATAAGCTTCATGTAAAGTGAGTCGGCTCAACTTCATGTCATGTGATTCAGCTCAGCTTCATGTCATGTGACCATCCGTCGACCATCGGAACCATTGGCAAGCAGAAAGATCGCATCATAGAGAATGTTAAAGGTTATATTTGATATTTGATGAGTGAATTTGATTAAAATATATCAATTAGAAATGATTTTGCTTAATTTCAAATAAATTAAATTCAATGTCGATATTAGTTTACAATGTTATGTTCATAATTGATTTAGGGGTGTTTTATGAGATACGGTAATAGTATTTATGGGTGTACTGTATAGTACAGTATGAGCGCCATACATCATTGTAACAACTTACTTTTGGCCGTCCGAAACCAATTAAAAACGTAAGTCGGGGAGCGTCTGTATGTATATATATATATATATATATATATATATATATATATATATATATATATATATATATATAAAAATGAGTAACTGATATGAATATGCTCATCTACACAAGCCTCATTTTTTCCTACACTCAAAATGTTATGATTTCTAAACCTCTAAAGCCATAAGACTGAATTTAATAAACATACTTCCTTTGCTGTAGGGTTAATCAAATTATTATTAAAATGGCTTATTACACTGAATCATAATATTTCAGTAATATAGAAGGGATAATTTAGCAAAGGGAAGACCAGAGGGACAAAACGCACACAAACAATAAAAGTTTATGTTTCTCAGTTCATGTCTTCTCTGTCATTCAAGCATAATTAAACAGAGAGAGAGAGAGCGACCCAAGTATTCATTACATTGTGGAAAAGTTCGAAAGTGAGAGAGCAAAGAATAAAAAAAAAAAAAACAGGATGAAAAAGAAACACAGAAAGTGAAGCCAGGTGAAGGCTGCTTAGAACTTAATGATTGACAATGACTAAGCCAAAATAAGATTTCTGAATTTGAGAGTGAGTCACTGCCGCATTTCCCAAACCCAGAGTTAAGAATCACATAGTAACACAACAGTAACCATGGTGACAGTGACTTTGAAATAATACAAATTAAAGTAAAGCATATTTTCAATGATGGCAGTCCTAATGCACTGTATTGCTGGTCTGCACTGAAAACTAAGCTTTTCAAAATGCTTCTTATTTTTCATCTCTCAGTCCTTTAATCTACTAGTCTCTCTCTCTCTCTCTCTCCTGATGACAACAGGCCGCAGAGCCTATAGCCAACACTCACACATATGCTAAACACAAGTCTATAAACAACATTTTTAGACAAACATGAATGTTTCATTTCTTTCTTTTATGTCTGGTCTGTAAAGATGAGGGATGCAGCTGCATAGCTGTGTCGACACATTTTCAGGCTGTCAGCCACGTCACATTGTTGTGAGTCTTGGTAAAAAATGCTCGTTGTTTGACCACTCAGCTGAGCAACACTTTACTGCACTGAGAATGCATACATACAGTCCTGTTCTCATGTAAAATGCCTATATTTATAATGCAAACAAATATTAAAAAAAGGTAGAAGGCATGAAATGTGCCTTATAATCCGGTGCGCCTTAATGCATGGGTGTGCGTCACTTGTTGTTATTGGGCCTTATAGTCCGGTGCGCCTTATGGTTCAGGAGGAAATACGGTGATTCGATATTGGGTATGATGACCATTTTAAAATGGAATAGCACGGCTCCCAATTCATGACTATTAACCCAGAAAACAAGTTCGAATCCTTTTTAATGCTACGGTTGTCCATGGTTGGGAGTCCATGGGAGCTAACTGGCCAAGCCCTCATGGGAGGGAAGCACGACATACGCTCACTCCCAGGAACAATGTTTTCCCCTCAGTGTGTGTTATACTGCCCCCAAATGTGCAGTTCGAAAAGAGAGTTGGTTAGCATTGCATGTCATGTAAAGCATGTGCACATGCTTTCGTCCCTCCCTGGATGGTGGTGGCCGTGTGACAAGGAAGGCAATATCTGATGGGTGGGAATTGAGTGCAACTAAAATTAGGTTTAAAAAAAAAAAGGGGGGGGGGGGGCACACAAAAAGACTCGAAATGGCATCAGGTCCAGTTTTAGAAAATACAGTATACTGGATCTCTGACAGAACCAGCCACAGCTCTCTTGGAAATCATAAATCATGAGTGTCAAACTTGGTTCTTTATTTGCATGTAAATCGCGGCAGCCTTCATTATATTTTTGTCTGAAAACTGGTTTTCTTTATTGACAGACTGTGCTAAATTTTTCAGTGTAACATTTCATTTTGTGCTGGACAACTAACGTTTAGCAGTTTAAGAGTTTTTTTTTTTTTTTCTTTTTTTTGTACCAACTTAATTATATAATAAAACTCTATAGCAAAGTTTATACTAATAAAATTGAGTACCTAAAACTTTTGCATAGTACTGTATGTATACACACACTTGTATAACGTGGCCTGATTATAATCCAATAATAAATTATATTTAAACTGAACATGATGAATACATTAATTAACTAACAGTCACATAATGCAGAGACAAACTTTCCTTGTGGGATTAATATAGTATATCAAATTCAAAACAAAAATATTTGAATAAATAAATGCATCAATTTATTCAATTAATTAAAATAAAAAAATAAATGCATTTCACAACAGCAATTTTGCATCAACATATGCAAGCATTATATTGTCCTTACACTTTCTTGCACAAAAATAACCACCTGACTGACAAATTGTAAACAAATCCGAAGTAATATGCCTGACAAAACCATGTCATGATCAACCCATGCTGAATGTCATAAGCTGTCATGCCATTATAGTTCATGTTCATAGATAGTGCCATGTTGTATTACCAGTCATGGGCAAGACATTTTCCCCACAACACTTGCCATCATGACAACTCACAAACTGATTCCTATGAAATGGGTTTTGACATTTATATTAAGCACACTGAAAGTCACAATGTTTTATATTTTGTTATTTGACCATTTGAACACTTGATTTCTTATACGAAAAGGCAAGTACAAGTCTAGACCTGCCAACAGTTCCTGCCACTCAAAGATGTTAAAAGGGATCATGATCATAGCAAGAATAAGCATTGTGGCCGCACCAAAGGAAGGCAATAGTAATTGTAACATGAGCTGTGCTTAACACCCCCATTTCACTGGAGCACGGCATGCAATGATCGTGGCGGAAAGGCGCGGAACACAGTCTACGGAAGAGCTTCGGAATTTTTACACGGAAAATGTGTGAAAATCCTACGGAAAAGTGGAAATTCTTATACCCCCATTTCAATGGACTACGCCATGCAAGGATCGTATAACGGAAAGGCACGGAACACGATCTACAGAGGAGCTTCAGCATTTTTACATGGAAAATGGGTGAAAGTTCTACGGAAAAGTGGAAATTCTTATGCTCTCGGAAAGTTCACAGCATGTGCGGAACAGGCACGTCAAAGTACACCAAAAACGACCACACGGAACACTCACTAAATTTTTCTCTGTGAACATGTTCAAAAACACAATCATGGAATATTTTGGTCTGCCAAAAGCAGACAGAAGTGGAGGAAGACTTATGGAATATCTACAAAATGACACCGAAGATGAGGGAATAATTGCGAAACGTTTACAGATGGCAACGTTTTTGCTTCCGTAAGTCTGCCACGCTCCAGTGAAATGGGGGTCTTACACAGTGGTGGCGAGTTCTTAAATTTGACTGGCCAAAAAGTGCTGGTTAATTCTTTGAACGCAAAATAGATGCATGTGGACTCATCAGTTAAGTGGAAAAAGAAAAAACATGCTGAAAATAGGATTTTAGTTTAGTTGAGAAAGTATTTCGTAGTTGTTGTTTTTTTATTTTTTTTTTATCAGTCTTCGTGATGAGAAATCAAGTTGCCTGTGCTGTGATTTATTATGAGAATCAAATGTGAATTCGGAGTCGAAAGTGATGACCAGGTCTTTAGATAGTGAGGCCGTCAGGGTGTATGTAAATCTGTGCATCATGCCTATAACAACAGAAGTGCAGACTTTGCTGCCTTGTAATATTTTCCCACAGGAGGCATTTCAAAAAAACTGTATATAATTATTTGCTAGATATCAAGCCTGAAGGTAAATAATTCTTGTAGTATACACTGCACAGGAGGATAGTTATTCATTCATCTCCTGAACTGCGTAATTAAACTCGGGTTGCAAGGAAACGGCACTCTCAGTTGATTGAGTGAAGGTGGGGTACACCCTGAAAGGCTTAACAATCCAGCGCAGGGCCAATACAGACACACAGCCATTCACACTCATACCTAAGGAAAATTTGGAACAGTCAATTAGCATTAGACATGCACTTAATATCTAGGGAACTAGAGTGCCCAATAGAAACCCACCCATGCACGGGACAAGCATGCAAACTCCACAGAGAAACAAACTGATTAAACCTGGGACTCTGATCCAGGACCTTCTTGCTGTGTGGCATGTGCGCTTATACTTTAGGCCACCATACCACTGCAGAGGAATATAAAAGCCAATTCAACAAGACTTTTCTGGTTTATTTTTACTTAACTGATTCAATTATTGTCCCAAGGTGGCAAATGTAGTATCAATTTATACTATACGAATAAACACTTATTTTGTTCTGATCACATGAATTAATAATTATGACGACTTCAAAATTGAAAATAAACTATGAAAAGCCAGCTTTACTTTGCTTTTTTGCGTTTCTGCATTCATTCATTCATATTCTGTAACTGCTTAATCCTAATTAGGGTCGCGGGGAGGCTGGCACTCATCCCAGCCAATTCTGGGCGAGGGCAGAGTACACCCTGGACAGTTTGCCAGGCCATTGTAAAGCAGAAACAGGCTGATGGCTATGAAGCCTATTGTTGTCGAAAGTCAGCAATTAGTTCTTTCACTGTCTATGGTGTGAGGCATGTAAGAGACATGGCCGACCTTTGATAACCCAGTTAACTGCAATGGGGAACCTTAGAATCAAGTGATTCAGCACCTTTAGCACCAGGCCATCACCGCCCAGGTGTTTCTGTATAATATAATAAAACTTTAAATGAATGTATTAGCACACTGTTACAGAGAATGGTTCACTTATGTTAACATGTAGTATATACTAAAGGTCTGAATGGGACGTCGCCAAATGTAATAGTTCTATTCACTATTCAGCAACATCAACTTCAGAAATGTATGGTTTTGTTGGCACCTGCGAAAAAGTGATATGTATTATGCAGAACGTGAACAGAGAGGTCTTGCAGTTCATGTGTTGGAAGCAGGAAAATGAGCAAGTTCGAGAGTCTTAGTGACTTTGAAACGGGCCACACTGTGATGGCTAAAGAACCGGGTCTATTCATCTCCCAAACCAGTAAGTCTTGCGGGGTGTATCTGGCATGTAGTGTTAAGTACTAGTACTGCTGCACAAAGTGCAGAAAACTATCGATGCCAGCTACAGTGTATTGCAGTTTGTGTTTTGTTACGGAAATTCTGTTTGTTATCACCAATAATGGGTCCAGATGCATGAAAATTTTAGCATAATTTTGGATGAATGCAGACTTTAAAATGTCCCCATATCTATTTAAAGATCAGGCCTTTAAACTTTAACAGTTTCTCTTCTGCACAAGCCACTTGCTTCAAGTTCCACAGGGATTATTGTCCATGATTCCTCCTTCCACATCTAACCTCATCTACTGTAGACACATTGAAAGCTCATTTTAAAATTGGTTCTATTTTCTTCATCTCCTCCTCCGCAATCTCCTTCCTTGTAAATTCAGCCTAATCCCAAACACATTAAATTAAGGTCTGGCCTTTGTAGTGACCATGATATTCTTCAGAATACAGTCCAAGCTTATTTCTTTCATAAGTACATTAATCTTCTTATCACTGTGCTTGGGGTTATTATCTTCCTGTTGAATTAATTTCTTCGGAATCCAACAATGCTTAGAGTGAAATTTATAGTTTAATTTAAGTGTTTACATTCATCAAGCAGTCATGATGCTTACAGTTTATTGGAAAAAAAACAAAAAAAAACCCACCCTCCATATGCTTTTGGAAGCCTGTATAATGACCGTGAACTTCCATTTTGCTTTATCACTTACCTTATGTTATGTCTAAAAAGGTAGCACCTTTGGTCATATTTATCCATAAAAACCTAAATTAGGTGATGGTGCAAGTTTTCTATTCCTTCTCTGTACAACTTGATGGCAGGTACACGTCATGTCAATATTATAGAATATTGACTTGCTTTCTAGCAGACGGAAAAAATTGAGACCTGTAACTGTGTTTTCCCCAAAAACAAAATCATATAAATACTGTCCTTCTAATACTGATATTCAAGGGTCTATCAAGGTTCAGATGTCTGTCAAAATTCCACTTTCTTTGCATTTTATATCCGCCATTCCGTATGCACTAAACTTCAGGTTCTCCCATAGTCTTTGTACGGAAGTTGCTTCCAGGTTAGGAAATGCTGTAAAGAAAACATGTCAGATGTTAAGTGTCTTGTTTGAATTGATTACACAGATTTTTACCTCAGCTTGAGTTTCTACAAAGTACCCATGGTACTGCTGGAAAAACATCTGCTTCTCATTTACTAGTCAGTCATTATCAACCATTGCCATGTTGTACATTTTTATATCAACAGATGGATATGACGACAATCATAACTACTGCCATTTTAATAAACATACAAGGCTCAGTGTTACAGACCTCTGTGCAGCAGCCTTCCTCTGTATCAGAAGTAGCTTTACCTGCACTAGTATTATGGCATGAAAAAGTTACAATACATTTTTAAATACACATTATATATATATATATATATATATATATATATATATATATATATTTCACCTGAAGCTGTTATGGAAGGGAATCCTCCTAGTCTCTCCTTCTCCAACATTTACACATGCCAACTGCTCACCACCACAAAGGTTAAAATTATCATCCTTATTTGTTCTTATGCTTTAACTGCACTGTGGTTCTTATTTTAGTGTGTTGTGGTCTGTGTTGTGAGAGACTCTGGTTTTGGTTTCTCTCTCTCTCTCTCTCACTCTCACACACACACACACACTCTCTCTCTGCACTTTAGAGAGGGGCGTGGCTGTAACACATGGGTGGAGCGCTAAACACACGCACCTGATTCCACTAAATCATGGGCTATAAAGATTAGCAGAGAACTCCTCCTGGTGCTAGAAGAGTGTCCCTCTTCCCCATGATCTCTCTGGATCTCAGCTCCGTGCTCCACCAGTTCCCACTTTAGTTTTATGATTTCTGTTTCTCCGCATCTCTAATAGTGACTACGATTTCCCTGTACTCTCGTGCGTTCCCTGTGAACAATAAAACGCACCCATTTTCATCACACCCCATCTCCTGCATTTTTGGGTCCGGCTAAATGTTCCTGGCATCACAGAATCTTCTAGCACTTGAGCTGAAAGCCAGACAGATCACGGGGAAGATCTTCGAGCACTGGGAGGAGCGCGCTGCTAATCTTTATAGCCCGTGATTAAGTGGAATCAGGTGTGTGTGTTTACCGTTCCACCCGCGTGTGACAGCCACGCCCCCTCCAATGCGGAGAGTGACAAAGTGTGTGTGTGTGTGTGTGAGGGAGAGAGAGAGAGAGAGAGATGCCAAAGCCAGAGTCTCTCACAACACAGACCATAACATAGTATACTATATTCAATAAGTTTTTCACTTAATTTGAGGACCTATGGTCTGAGTTACGGTACCATGAACTTCTGTTCAAAAGACGACGGTTCGGATTAAGACCATTTACATTATTTGCGATGGGAAAAGCGGATTCGTAATTCGACCAAATCGGAATTCTACCAGCCGTCTGGAACAGATTATTATTTATTTATTTTTTTACATTAATATATTTTCTCATACATGTCGTTACCAGTCACAAATGGAGCATTTGTAAAGCTGTGACAGGCATGCCGTCACTTTTAAACAAACACAGAAAGAACAGCGTTAATGGTTTCCACAAGTTAATGTAATAAGGGGTTTAATGTTAGGATTACAGTGAAGGTGTGCAGATTTTAATCAGGTTAATAGTAATAACCTGATGAACACGTTCAATAGAAAAATCTGTGCTCTTTTGCGAAAGAATGAAAAATCCTGGTTTAGGCAATGCTGTCATAGAAGCTAATGGTGTGTGTGTATGTAATATTTTATATATATATATATATATATATATATATATATATATATATATATATATATATATATTTATACACACACACACACACACACACACACACACACACAGTGATACCTCAGCTCACGAACATAATTGGTTCCCAGAAAGTGTGTGTAAGGCGAAAAGTTCGTCTTCCGAACATTTATTTCCCATAAGAAACCATTAAAATGAGAATAATCCGTTCCCAGGTCCCCATAAAACAATTTTCTACTAAATAAGCCTTAAAACTACACAAAAATATACCTTATTTTATGTATAATAAATGTGCTATTGTATTGTAATTAAATAAATAAACTGTACTGTATAATAAAGTCGTTTTATTTACCTTTGTGATGGTAGTTGATGGCTTGATGGAATGGAGTGGGAGGAGGAGGGAGGGAGGGACTTACTGTTTGGAAGGAGAGTCACCTTCCATAAGGACTGTAGGTAACTCAACCTGTGGTGGGGTCTTTTTCGGTCCCATAATAGCAAAAGTACACTCAATATGGTCCAAAATGTCTATCAAACACAAACCACATCCGCACTCAAAGAAAGGGGGTGACGAACTGGGACGCCGTCAGCGTGCGTCAGCTTCTCGTGGCTGCCACCTGTTCGACTGCGTGGTTTGGTTCGTCCGCCGAAAACTAGTTCGTCAGCAGAGACTATATGCTCGCGAATTTAATGTTCTTGAGGCGAAAAGTTCGTGAGCTTAAGCGTTCGTCAGCGGAGGTTTTACTGTATATATATATATATATATATATATATATATATATGAGAGAGAGAGAGAGAGAGGTGAACAGCTACTGACATAAATATCCAAGTTGTCATCTCATAATTCTGCCCTGCCAAAGCATTTTGGAAACAAAGTTGTAAATGTTTTCTATCCTCACACTTCGTGCTCATTATTCACTTGTTCGTCTTATAACTCTCATAACTTTTCATTCAGAAACTACTATGAATTATTTAGTACCAGCAGTGAGTAACAAAAGTTATGCTGGTAGAAGAGTGAAGAATGTATCCCAGATGATTTAAGGGGTTAATGCAGTTGTAAGAGAAAATGATCTTGTTAAATACCGAACAGATCTTATTTCTTTACAAGTTAATCTGCGGACTGAGAGCCACATGCGTTTGAGTCTTTGCAAGTGACTTCCAAACAGAATTTTCTGTAAGAAACAGCTTAACTTGTAAAGCATGCATGCATGCTCAGTGTTAAACATTTTAAAAGGTAGCTTTCAACCAATACAAATTAACATTAAGCTGGGGTAGTTTAATATCTAGATCAGGGGTCACCAACCTTTTGGAGACTGAGAGCTATGTCTTGGGTACCAATTATGTGAAGGGCTACCAGGTCGACACACACTTCTAAAATAACAAATGTGCTCAATAATTAATCATACTCATCTATGTGAACATCTTGATTTGATTAAAAAAAAAAATAGGAAAAAAAAATAGACGCACCTGGGGCAGTGGTGGTCTAGTGGTATAAGGCGCTGGATCGCTGATCCAAAGGTTGGGGGTTCGAGTCCCACTCTCCACAAGGTTGTCACTGTCCCCCCCAGTGCAGCTAACTGAGTTATCAAAGGCCGGCCATGTCTCTCACTGTCTATGGTGTGAGGCATGTAAAAGAACAATTGCTGACTTTCGACAAGAGTAGGCTGCAAAGCCGTCAGCGTGTTTCTGCCCTGCGATGGCCTGGCGAGCTGTTCAGGGTGTACTCTGCCCTCGCCCTGAGTTGGCTGCGATGGGCACCAGCCTCCCCGTGACCCTAATTAGGATGAAGCGGTTACAGAAAATGAACTGAACTGATTAGACGCACCTCAATGGAGAGTGGCCTATGGAGCCGAGGGCCTGTTCTAAAAATATCAGTAAACAGGTCATATCAGTAAACTCATGTTGCCCTTGTGGGCCACCTGGTGCCCGCGGGCACCATGTTGGTGACCCCTGATCTAGATTGTCATTAGTTCTGTAGGGCAGCCCTGTGGTGTAGTGGTTAACACGTGCACCTTACAGCAAGAAGGTCCTCGGTTCAAGTACAGAGTTTTGGAGACAGTGTTTCAGTATGGAGTTTGCATCTTCTTCCTGTGTTGCATGGGTTTCCTCCAAGTACTCCAGTTTCCTCCCACAGTCCAAACACATGCACATTAGGTAACTTGATTGTTTCAAATTGCCCCAGATGCGAGAGTACAACTGTACCCTAAGATGTTGGGCAACAGTTGGCCCCCGAGATGCCTGGCAAGTTGCCCTGCCTAATAGTAGTAGATTGGCAAATGAATGAATGAGTTTCTTATTCACACAAATATATCAAAGAGGGAGAAACAAACCTTTGAATAAGAAAACCAAGTAGCATTTGTCCTTACAGTTTCACCCTTGGAGTTCGGTAGAAGACAACCTAAACAATATTGTGTAATCCAGCATGGTGTGCAAAATAACTTGTATCAACACACTATATAATCCAAAATTATTTAATTGCCTGACTACAGACACCCCTCATGCTCTGCTGTTATTTTATATATTTTCCACACTGTACATAGTCCTGCTTTGCTATTATAATATCCTTTTCACTTTACTTTCTAGTTTACCTCACAGGTGTTTTGGGGAGTTGAGGATTCAGTGACTGCCACTCAAATACTGAGGAGGACTCATGATATCAGTGTGATCATGTTCACAAATTTGTGGCAATATAATAAATATTGTGAGACTGTCTACAGTGGACTATCCAAATATAGGGATCCCTCACTTTCTGTGGTTAATGGAAACCGAGAGCCCCAAATAATGATGGCAGAGCCTAGCCTGTCCGTTAGCGTTCTCATTCTTGTTGTGTATATTTGGCATACTATTTCCGCAAAGTAGGATCGAGCCCCCCCCCGATTTTTTTCCTTAATTTACTTATTTTTTTAATGAATATTTTTGAAAAAACCCCGATGCACTGAAGTTGCAGAAACTGAAGCATGAAGTAGCAAGGGATCCCTGTAATATTATTCAGCACAGACTCGGAATGATCCCTATGGGATTCTGCTCTAGAATTTCACCCTCCACCCTATAAAGATGTGTAAATTTTGACCTCAACCACCTCACACCAAGTGTTCATTTTACAAAAGGGCACCGGACCTGATCTTCTCAGAGAGCAATTGAAAAACTGCTAAATGCTGCAACATTCTTTAACTATATTAAGATTTGAAATCAGTCGGATAATTTCTGAAAACGCCATTTTACTTTGGATTGTTGATTTAAAAAAAAAAAAAAAAGAAAGAAAGAAAGAAAAATGCAACTTTGATATGTAATCTGAAAATCTGAACAGTTTCCTTCTGAACTCTTGAAGCTAATCCTGAACTTTTCCTGCTCTTACTACACAAACCAAAATTATTTTACAATATTCAACAATCTCGGACGTTTAACACCAAGATCTTTTTCCATATGTTTGGGAAATCTCTCCCAGGCTAAATGTAAAATGTGCTTTCCTATTTTGTTTCATTAAGCAGTGGCTTTTTCTGGCCAATCTTACCATGGAAGTTTCCATCTCTTTCAAAATTACTTTTGGTCTCCGTCACCCTTCAGATTGATGGGGTTGAATCCCAATGCTTACACAACTTTATTTTATTTATTTGTGTTCTAAAAAAGAAAAAAAGTTAATACTTTACCCCCATTTTACTTCAATTTGAATCTGATTACAGGTTGTAAAGCAACAGAATAGAAAAAATTCCAAAGGGCACAAATACTTTTGCAAGCAACTGTAATCAACCATTAAATTACAACATACTCCCTAATGTTGGTAACTTATGTAAAAAAAAAAAATTAAAAAAAAATCGTTATTTCGGTTTCAAATTCCACCATTTATTTTGTTATTTGTGTGCGCGGTCTAATATCCAATATGTTAAATAATGGGACCCTTACTGTAACCTATTATCACCTAAAGCCTTTGTTTCTTTTGGGTTTGAAAGCTTTGTGCAGTGAGGTGCTAAAAATAATCATGTGTGTTCATTCCTTTGCAATATTACTTTCCGTTGCAATATTGTTTTCTTGCCCAATTTATTTTGCATTCCCTTGAACTACCTTTTATTGCAGTTTCACTGTTGCGTAATCTCAACGGTTTCATTGTCAGGGTTTCCAGTAAGGGCCTCGCTTTTAAAAATGTTAACTATATATGTATTAGCACTGAAAGCGGTTTGTTGATAATTAGTGCAGATTTATTTTAACAAGTGTGATTCAGCGTGAATCCTTTTATTTCATACCATAATAGAAAAATCATTAAATACTGTAATAAATGTGTCAAATAAGGCATCTTGTAATACAGAGCTAAATTCGTATTTAGACTCATGAAGTCAAGATGAACAAATGCAATAATGTACTCTGAAATAAAGTAGTTTACTTGATCATAGCAAAGATTTCAACTGATTTCAGGAGCAGTAAATCCATGAGCCTGAACCGTGTCTTTGCCAAAGTAAAAGTTAATTTTTAGGTGATGTATCAGCAAAATGTTTTGAGCAAATGGAGAGATGAATGAGAGAAAATGTTTTGTCATAAATAGAGAGACCGACAGATATACAGTGATCCCTCACTTTCCACGGTTAATTGGCACCGAGATCCAAACGCGACCATTGAAATCTGCGAAGTCGGAACCCCACCCACCCCCCCACCCCGACTGACATACGTACATATACATATAATATCAAATACATATTCAATGCAATAAATGCTGATAACAATGATAAGATATTAAAAAAAATTATGCATAAGATGTAAATAAATATAAATACACCCCCATAGTGACACGCACCCGCATGCAGGCAGGTGTGTGTGCACAAACTCAGATGTGCACCTGAACAATGTAACTAGTTTTGATGGGAGATTTTAGGTGGTTTTGTGTTTGTCTAAAGTTTTTTTTTTTGCATAATTGATCTTGTTTTTGAGGCATTTTCCTTAACTTTTCATCTCATTCTCCCTTAATTTTTTAATTCGATGAATATTTATTTATTTTTTTAAAAACCGCGATGCTCTGAAGCTGCATGAATTGAAGCGCGAAAGTAGTGAGAGATCCCTGTACAGATAAATAATACATGAAGAGGTGTTACACGGATTTTTTTTTTGTAAGTAAATGTGTTCTTGTAAGTTATGGGCAGTTTTTTTTTTTTTTTTTTTTGGTAATGAGCATTTTGTTGCAATTTCATATTTTTTGTTTTGTTTCTATGTTCCTGTGATGAGGAAAAACTTAGAATATCAATTCTTCTATATGAAATGTTTATACTCTGAATAATAACTGGCATTCAAACTAAATGCAATAAAAGAGAATAAGACTTCTATGCACCCAAAATTTCAGTACCTACTATTAAATAGAGAGCTCCATTATCACTGGGGCCGGTGGCATAGTGGTTAGGGTGCTGCGCTCATGATTGGGAGGTTATGAGTTTGAATCCCACTGAAACCCTCACTGTGCTAAGACCCTTGGGCAAGGTCTCAACCAAAAGTGTGCCTCTGTTCACCCAGCAGTATAAATGTTTACCAGTAAAAATATACTGGGAAGGTAACCTGCGATGGACTAGCGTCCCATCCAGGGGGAGTTGGACTCCTGGTCGGTTCACGCTACGGAAACCGTGGATAAGCACCGGCCTGATGAGCTACGAGGCTCGAGTGTAAAAACTCAACAGACTTTACCTTCCTTTACCTCCATTATCACTAAATGAATCTACTGGAGTAGTTTAAAAGAGTTTAGAGGCAAGCCGTATATAGTAACCGCCAGGCTACAGTATCTTCATTGTCAGCCTTTTAAAAGAGAGGAGTTAGCATGAAAGGTCAAGACACTGAAATTGATTGTTGAAGAGAATGGAACGGTATGCACAGAAGCATGTAGGCAGAGGAATAATCATTACTAGAGGAGATTGCCATCTTGCTAGATTCAATAAACGTAGCCCTAGTTACTCTTGTCAGTCACCATGGCAACCCTTCATGACAGCTGGCCTGAGGAAATGAGGATGAATATCGGGCTAAGTTTGAAAGACACATACATACTCCTTGATACACACACACACACACACACACACACATACCTAGCATGAAACACCAGTGAGCTTGTTAACAGGACGCTTTCATGAGGATGACAAGAGACAACGTCAAGACTCTTTCAATGTAAAAAGCAATCTCTTTCAAGTTCACACAAACAAATCAGCAACAACCGAATAAGAAAGCAAAAGATTTCAATTACACTGATGGGAGTGATGGAAAAAAAAAAAAAAAAAAAGCCAGAGGCTGATTTTCAATTCAAACCTCCTAACAAAAAACAAAAGGCTCATACAAAAATAAAATACTGTTTTATTTAAGAATGGGACACACACACACACACACACGCACACAGAGAGAGAGAGAGAGAGAGAGCGCGATAGAGACGTAAAAAGGTGCACGCCCAATTTTTAGATGACTGAAATGTGTAGTATTTACAAATTGAGTGGAAAAAAAAAATGGATTTGGATTATAGGCTGAAGTTTATAATATTCCTAAAGCTCAGGTATGTTTGTGTAATTGTAAGATCGTCATACAACAAACTAATTAGCTCCTCCCCCAAGCAGAAACTTAGCTACTCAACACTGCCATGTCTCCTTCAACATATATCTTATTAACATAGATGACAGCTCAGTGTTTTAATCCGCTAAACGCTAGATGTGAATGTAGTGAGTGTGTGTGTGTGTGTGTGTCTAGCCTGTGTGTATATGAGGGCGTGCATATGGAATGAAGATCTTTGTGTACCAGCTGAGGGCTGGAGTTTATATCACCAGAGGCTTGTCTGTTTGGAAAGATTTGGCAGCCATTTGTACGACACCCACTCACAGTAGTTCACACAGCCCCAAGGAAAAGAGAGAGAGAGAGAGAGAGACCTCAGTAATGATTTCTATTGCTCTGGAGTGAGTAAAGGTAAGACGTGAAGAGAAAATGATCGTATCGATTTTGCTAAAACTCGTGTTAGTTTACGAGTTGCTTCATTTTTACATTCTGCCTTCAGAAATATTCATTAGCCGTACATTTATGACCAATCACCTCTAAGCTACTTTGTTTTGACTGCATCAATTTGCCAGTAAAACCATCTGCAAGTTACCCTGTATTTATAAGAAAAAGTAGGCAGAGCCAGAAACACAAAATACACACACACACACACACACACACACACACACACAAACAGAAACTCAAAGAACAGACCAATCTCTGAACCAGATAGGCTCATAAAAGGCTGTGAAAAGACAGACAGAGAGACAGACAGACAGTAATAAATTAAAACTGACATCCAATCAGAAATCCTTTGATTACTCTTATGCACAAATACAGCTTGTGTGCATCAATGACACCTCCATGTAAATACACTGTTTACCACTAGCGTGCATTCGTTTTTAAATGCAATGACATCTTGAAAGATATTCTAATGCATCATGACATGATGTTTGTTAGGAAAGCATAATGCTGCAATATACATTCTTTAAAATACTATACTATAGTACGGGTCTTTTCATGAGATGAAAATTTATTTATTCCACCAGCGTAATTTTATCAGTACACGGCGGTTGCACGTAACGCAGACAGAATCAACAAGTCAGCGAGATATTGACAACAGGGTCAGCAGCCTTAAATGAAGGTTCACACTCGGCTAAGGAACAAGGTGTGGCATGTACAGAAACTTTTTTTTTGAGAAAGCACACACACACACACACACACACACACACACACACCTTCTGAAGTACTTCACATCACTACATGCCTCATGGAGCTTTCATATCATGTTAGCAGTACATTACGAAACACTGGTAGCCTCATCAGTAGAAGCCCCTACAGAGTCAATCATCATTAAGTTGAACGTAAATCAATGAATAGAGGATGTAAGTGTAAGGACGAAAAGTCCCAGATTTCATCTTTGCTCATTTTTGATTGTAAATTCATTCCGAAAGGAAAAGGAAGAACAAAGTGGCAGTGGTGGCTGAGTGCTTAAGGTTCTGGGTTAGTGATCCAAAGTTTAAGGCTTTAAGCCACAGTACCACCAAGCTACCACTGTTGGGCCCTTGAGCAAGACCCTTAACCCTCAATTGCTCAGATGTACAAAATGATGAAATGTAAGTCACAATAGATAAGGGTTTCTGCCAAATACCGTAAATGTTAATGGTGAAAATTAACGCTTCGTAGAGGGTAACAGGGACAATACATAAGTGGGGGGATGATTAAATGAGGCAGCTTTGACCCGAGTAGGCCTTGCCTTCCAAAAATAGTGCAACAATTTCATGCCTGCTAGAAATGGAGTGGGTTTTTTTTTTTTTTAAATCATGGCTAATAATTTTTCCATCAGACAGAAGACACATCACATACAGTCAACACAAATGGGTTGCATCAGACAATAAGTGTCCAGTTGAGTAGCTTTTATAAAAAATTAAAAAAACCACCTCACTCACTATGTCTCTTCCGGTGTATATGTGCCATCTGCTGTGACCGATTTCATTTTGCCATGTTACCGTCACCAACAATAAATGCTAACTCGTCACAGACAGAGGGGAAGTTTACATGAGGTAATGCTGGGTCTGCAGTCTCCCTCCCTCCCTCATCATTTTGACCCTTCTCTGCCAGCGGTTATTGCTCTATTTTTATCTTTTATTCTGTATGCCCATGTCATTAATTCTGGATTTTGTCGTCCTTTACTCTCTCATCCAACATAGTGTTGTTTTTGCATATCTTTTACCTCTGTCTTCACTCACTGCTAAAAATCATTCCTAAATGCACCTTTAATAAATTTATTTCTGTTCCTCCATGTCTCTCTTGCCCCCACCAGCTAACCCTCTCCCCACACATACAGCTCATCTTACATTATCAACACAGACATACAATACTATCTACTTTTAATTGGGAATGTAGTTCGAGGGATTAAATAAACAAAAATAAAGGCAAAAGGTAATGGTGGAGTGATTTAAGAGCTCTGTTCATCAATTAAATTAATATTTATAGTGAAATAAACTTTAAATGGATTGGCACAGTGAGAGAGAGAGACAGACACAGGAAGAAAGAGCTATTAACACACTCATTAAAGCTTGCAGACTATAATAAGGACAGCGGAGCATAGAACTCAGCAAAATGACAAAAATAACTTCCTCCCCAAAGCTCTCTTTTGTCTTGTTAAAGGTTGGTTTTCATTTTATTGATTCAATAACAGATCATTCTGTTTATTTGCTTTGCTATGGAATCTTCTCATAAATCAGCTGAGTGCCCCCCCAATCACCTCTTCTCTGATTGATTCCTATCCTGGTTCCCTTACCCTTCCAAATATCAATCCACTCTGTTCCTGTGCAGTTCAGCAAAACCTTAGCAAGTCCCTTCTCACACACACACACACACACACACACACACACACACACACACACACACGTACTTTGACTTACGAGTGTCCCTTATAACGAATTGTCCATGACACGAGATTCATTCCACCAAAAATCTGCCCCATCCCACGAGCAAAATTTTGATTTACAAGCTCTGCTGGGGAAATGGCTTTTCCGGGCCAATTAGCCTTGTATTCTTCCGCGTGTATTCCTCAGTGCGCCGATAATGCCTTGTGCAGTGCTTCTCAGTTAATTCCTGTGATGCGCCCTATAGGAAGAAACACCCCCCCCCCCCAGCACCCTACATGCAACTATAAATAGTGATTACTGCACTTCATATCGTTTGCTCAGTGCTTTTTTCCCCCCTACACCACAGGGAACACAATGAGAGCGCCACTGTCACCTAGTGTAATTGCGCATCCTCTACAGTAGGGGGCATTGGTGCTCTCACTGTGTTCCCTACACCATAGGGTACACCACGAGGACGCCACTGCCACCTACTGTAGAGGATGCGCAATGACACTTAATTCTGGTGCAGTATGGCAAAAAAAAAAAGCAGCATGTTCCCCAAGGTCATACACATCCCCCTGGCATCACACCATGCCCCACTATTTGAGAAGCACTGGCCTTCTAGGAGCTCACCACAAGCCTTTCCTCGCTGGCATTCGTAATGTGTACATGCACAAAATTCTCCTTGCTCTCTGTTATGCACCACTCATGCCTGCCCACATGACATCTTCACTGCAATTGATGATTGGAAGGGTTAGTTGACTTGTTTATTCTTATTGTTAATGCACATGTATTATTATGACATATTTATTGTTTTTAAGTGTTTATATTTAATATATTGGGTAAAATTTGTGTCAGATTATGAGTTTGTGGGGAGGTTGGAACAGATTAATTGATTTTCTATTATTTCCTATGGGAATTTTTGTTTTATCTAACAAACATTTTGACTTACGAGCTTGCCTTCAGAACAGATTTTCATAAGCCAAGGTACCACTGTGTGTGTATCTATCTATCTATATTATATATATATATATATATATATATATATATGACAGGCAGACAGAGAGATATAGAGCTATATAGAAATAGATAGAGTCTTCTGATTGTACATTTTTTTGTTTGTTCTTTGCAATGTCTCATCACCCCCCATTATCGCACTACATGACATTAAAAGTATGCTGATTAATTACTTTTTTCCAGATTATTTTTCACACTGCACTAATAAGTATTGTGCTACATAGTCTTATGTATTACAAACCACACACTGTAAGTAAAATTGAAGTGTAATTACTCAGCACATTGTGCTTTGGTGTGTAACTGTTCAATCTGAAATCATACTGTAGCACAAACTGATGTATCTAATTAAAATTCAACACAGATTAGATGTGTGTGTTGAAGTTACAAGTCCTCCAGTTGAAGTGTCAAATGTTACTTGACTGCTGCTAAGAACTGGCTCTTCAGATAATTTATAGTTAATACACGCAGTTTGATGAACATTAAAGAAGATTAGAGGTTAATGCAACGTTTGGCAATGTCAATAACATGGTAGATCAGAAATTAACCCTTTTACCATATACATAATATATTACATATATACACACATACGTGTGTGTGTATGTATGTATGTGTGTAGTCTTCTCATACAATACCATTTGTATATGTATATTTTATACATCTTTTTTTTTTAATGTTTGTCATAAGCATGTATAGCATTGAATGTGTTTACTGATATTATATACACATACATCAGGGGGCAGTGGTGGTCTAGTGGTATAGGGCGTTGGATGGCTGATCCAAAGGTTGGGGGTTCAAGTCCCACTCTCCACAAGGTTGCCACTGTCCCCCCCCCCGTCCCCCCCCCCCCCCCCCCCCAGTGCAGCAAACTGGGTTATCAAAGGCGGGCCATGTCGCTCACTGTCTATGGTGAGAGGCATGTAAAAGAACCATTGCTGACTTTCGTAAAGAGTAGGCTGCAAAGTCGTCAGCGTGTTTCTGTCCCTTGCTAAAAAAAAAAAAAAAAAAAAAAAAAAAGGGTTGTGACAGGAAGGGCATCCGACGTAAAAACCTCTGCCAAATCAAACGTGCGAATCAGATGATTCGCTGTGGCAACTCCCGAGAAAGGGAAAAAAGCCGAAAGGAAGACAGACATATACACATACATCAGTTGGGGGGGGGGGGGGGGGGGGTTCCTATTTCGCGGATTTCAATGGTCGAGTGGGGATCTTGGTCCCAATTAACCGTGTAAAGTGAGGGATCCCTGTATATACATACGTGTGTGTGTGTGTTTATATATTATATACACACACACACACACACACACGATAACACACAAAAAATTATTTATTCACAGGGTCTCTCGAGGATTGAAGGGTCTTTCATGCATGTACTATATTGTGCCTTTGCCATAACATTAGTTATTTTACACAGTAAAATTCCTGATAGGCAACAGCCTCCCCATGACCATCATAGGATAAAGTGGTTCAGCAATTGAGTGACACGAGTGAGAAATTATTACAGTCATGATTTTGAATCTTGGAGCATATTCACCCGAGAAACAATTGCCTTGCACCACTTCAAAGAGTGATGGTCACCTGTCTCCACTTCCCATGTGTCCTGCGCTCATGCTGTGCTTAACACTCCAGAGCTAAAAGCACTTACATCATCACAATGCACATTTCTGTACCGAAGGAATGTAATCACTCACTGCACAATGGAGTTCATGACTGTTTATATTTTACATTGGAGTCATATTGGGCATGGTGACATACAGCCCGCTCACATTCTGAATAGAATTATCAATTATGCAATGCAGTGACTTTCAGTAAATGTTCTTAGTACACATAGAAAGATTTTTAAAGAGGCAGCTGAGGTTGAAGGAGTTTACAACTCTTCGCTCTAACAGCAATAAGGTGAGAGGCAGACATACTTTTAATCCTAATATTTTCTACAGTATTCAAAAGTGCACATCATAACATTAACGTTCTGTACCTCAGCCCAACTAACTTCTCACACACAGCCTCTCCAGCTGGACCAAGCACGCAATGTCTAGTTGACTAGTCAATCAGGTGCAAATCATTGGATTAACTCATTCATCAAGAATAAGGATAATGTTCAGCAACCCAGATTCTACTGTAGAACTGAACCAAGCAGGGAACCATGCATGGACACCTTTGCAGAAAGAAACAATTTAGCATAGCCTGTTCACCATCAATGTGGGAGGAAACTGCAAAAACCCGAGAAAGCCCATAGAACACAGAGAATTACAACTAGGACCGTAACCTGAGCTCAGGATTGAATTCAAGATCTTGCAGTTGTGAAGTGACAACCCTGCCATCTGCTACTGACTCTTACCTGATTTGTTCATATCTGGACTTTGGGAGCAAATCAGATAACCTGGTGGAAACTTTTGTATGTATGAGGAGTACATTCAAACACCATACAGAAAGATCATGAGCACAGGACCTTCTCGCTGTGAGACGACAGTGATGACTACTGAGGTCCCTTAACCCCCACCCCCACCCCCCCCACACACGCTTGCACATAGGCAAAACATATACAGTAGAGTCTCATTAATATGCACATCAGGCTGTCAAGACATTGGTCAATTTCAGGTAAAAATTACAAAAAAACAAAAAAGTGGGGGTTTGGTAATTTCCATGTTACAAATTTGGGGTCCAAAGGGTGGGTGCAAATTCAGCGGAATGTCATTCAATGGTTCTTTTACATGCCTCACACCATAGACAGTGAGAGACATGACCGGCCTTTGATAACCCAGTTAGCTGCCCCCTCGGGGGAGAGAACTGTGGAGAGTGGGACTCGAACCCCAACCTTCGGCTCAGCAATCCAGCACCCTATACCACCACTGCCCTTCTGTATACAGTTTTAAGAGTTCATTTTTTTTTTTAGTGAATGTGTCCAGAGAGTGCCTGGAGACTGATACTGCCCCCTACTGAGCCACATGTGTGCTCCTGAAATGATAGGGTACCCTCTCTACACACTAGTAACATCATTCTGCCAGGTTTCATCAATATGCCCATCCTGTCTGTTGCAGCTCCTCAATATGATTATCATTTTTTCTCTCCCTTGGTCTCCATCTCTTCCTGTGATCGGTCGTCTATTCAGCATCTGCCATCTCCACTAATGTTATTTCAAAAGGACGATATATACAAATTTGATTCTCGCAGGAGAAAATGACTTATCAAAACTGACAGCTCATGCTTTATCAGCAGATGTGAAATGTGTGCCCACATATACACACAAGTTTAAAGACACAGCTGGGCATCTCTGAACTTGGAGTATATTACAGAGGCAAGCACACGGATAGGGCACAATCGTCAACACAGGTTAATCCCCCCCCACAAAGAAAAGATTTTCTCTGAATGAAGCATGAGTGAGTTCCAACTTTCATTTGCACTCCTGAACTGCCAAATGTCAATCCCACTTTCTCAGATCATTCACCAAATGGAACATTATGACACACAACACAAGACTTTAAAACCTCTCAACACCGTTGGGTCAGTGTTGTGTCGTTGGCATCTATCATGTTTGCAGGAACTCAAACACCACACACAAACATTACAATTTTCACTTAAGCATGAAGAAGCTGCTGAAATACATACATCAGGATATTCTGCTCAAGACAGAGCTAAAAAAAAAAAAAGAAAAAAAAAAAAGAAAAAAGGCGAATTGTATTTGTACCTGACATGAGGCTTCATAGTACATTTAGAAAGGAGTTGTTTAAAATTTTATAGTGTGTTGGAGACATCAGTGTTTAAGGAGATTGTATCACGCTCAATCCAGGGTGAGGGATGACATCATTGATGCCTGCAGAACATGACACGATTTTCCCCATACGGCAAATTTTGACTGTTACATACGTTCGAAAGCATGTGCACACACCCAGTACATAAAACTACATACAACAAATAGTACATGGACTGCAGGCAAAATGTTTTCCTGCATCATTTTTAACCTCAAGCATAGACCAAGTTGAGCAATACAGAGAGCAAGGAGAGTGTGAAGATGGGAGAGAAGAGGAGCGTTGCAGACAGAAGAGCAGGGCAATCTGTTAACTTTTCAACAGGTTGCACTGATACTTGAAATATATAAAGTGTTGTAGCACAAATTAAGCCATAATAATAGTCTGCAATAGTCATGTTAAACTGCGTAGGTGGAAATAATCTGTTACTGAAACAAATAGAATTAATGTGTTTGTTAAACTGGTGCCACAGTTATTGTATTTTTTGCAATAGCAAAAAAAAAAAAAAATTGACATGTTTCTATTACTTCACACTCAGATTAATGTGACCTTTAACCCTTCCTTAAATGCAATTCATCCTGGAATACTACTAAGATTTAATTAAATGCATAATATATATATTGCAATGGGCAACATAACACTGACCTCAAACTCATGAACACAAAGTGGACTTCTGTGCGGAATACGCATGTGCTCGCCGTGCTTGTATGGATTTCCACCGGCACTCAGGTTTTCTCTTATAGTCCAAAGACAAACAACTATGGGCAATGTCGAGGAGCCAATTAGCCTAATGTGCAAGTGTGAAAGTGAATGGTCGTGTGTGTTGGCCCTGTGATGGTCTGACGAGTTGTTTGCAGTGTACCTTGCTTTCAAGTTGGCTGAGATTTGCTCTAGTCTCCCTGTGACCCTAGTAATGGGTGAAGTGTTTCAGTATGCGCATTAGGTCTTCTTTCCCTTTCTCAGGGTTCACCATAGCGAATATCGCATGTTTTGATTTGGCAGAGGTTTTTACATCGGATGCCCTTCCTGACAACCCTTGAGCAGGGGACAGAAACACGATGACGGCTTTGCAGCTACTCTTTACTTAAGTCAGCAATGGATTTATTACATGAACCTCTCACCGTAGACAGTGAGAGACATGGCCGGCCTTTGATAACCTAGTTATCTGCACGGGGGGCAGTGACAACCTTGTGGAGAGTGGGACTTGAATCCGCAGCCTTAGGATCAGCGACCCGGCACCCTTTACCACCAGACCGCCACTGCCCTTGCACATTAGGTGAACTAGCTATTTAAAATTTCACGTCTCATGAATGTGCTGTTCATTTTCTGGGTTAGCCCTAGCAGTCTTCAGGTTGTACCCCATCTCACTCCCAAAAATCATACACACAATGTATGAATACTAAAGATCACGGAAGACAGATAGACTGTAATATTAGTTGTCTTTCTTTGAACAAATTTCAGTGGAATGCAAGGCTGGACATTAAAAAAAAAAAATTATATATTACTTAATTTAAAAAAAAAAAAAAAAAAAAAAAAAAAAATGTTAGTCCAGAGTTTCTTGGATATCCTATATAAAGATAAAGATCAACTGGAACAGTTTCATATCTAGGAATCTATTTTAAGAGTTTATTTATTTCAGGGTCACATATTTTAAGGGATTCCTCTGAATACTCTGGTTTCCTTCAACAGTGCAAAAAAAATAATAAATGCTCAATTGCCTGACTGTTAATTTTAGGTCAATTGTCAAAAACTGTCAATTCACACTATTAGGTGTGAGTGGGAATGTGAATGATTGTGCGTCAGCCCTGTGATAGTCTGATGAGCTGTTCAGGGTGTTTCCTGCCCAATGACAGCTTAGAGAGGCTCCAGCCTCACCCGTGACCCTAATCCGATGAAGAGGATCAGCAAATGAGAGAATATTTCAGCCTACTTAATGGTAACTTTTAAACTAGCATTAGCAAGCTAATGCTATCACGATATTCAAAATATCTATAGGGGAGTAGGATTTCTTTCAAATCCAGTCCACAACATTTTTCTAATCTTCAACACATTTCTTTTTAACTAAAACATAAAATGCTCTCTCAATAAGAGTTGATGGAAATTTTCCAAGTATGGTTATAGCACCACTGCATCCATCCGGACAGCATGTATTAAAACATACAATGACTTAGAGGAGCCTGGTCGTTTCAAAATAAATAAAAATACCATTGTTAAAAATTATCCTCTTAATTTTGTAAAATGCAATCATAATAATAATGAGAAGAAGAAGAAGGATCATAAAGGCTGAAAAATAAGGGCAATGGTGAAAACCATAGAGTGTCTGTCTCACTTCTCACTCACTGATCCTTCCTTTTCCTTTTTTCCCTGTGCCTGGTATTGCAGGGATTGATAAATAAAAGCCATGGATTTACTCACATCATCTGAACAAGGAGAGCACATCCCCCTGAAGGGGTTAGTGGACAACCCTAGTATCAGAACATCATCAAATGCCCTACACAAGCTGCATAAGTGAGGTAGAAAAAAAAAAAAAAAAAAAGGATGTGTTGTTTAAGCCATGTTGTGTCTGTGTGGAATACTGTAGTGTATATATATATATATACCTGCTTGGCAAGTTTAACTGAGTCAGAAGTGAGCCTGTCTCGAAGATGAGGGTCAAGCTGAGCCGCAGGAGCAACCTCCACCACCTTTTGATGCCGTCTCTGAATGGAACAGTCTCTCTCATACAAATGGATCACATTCCCATACTTATCACCTAGGAGAGAAACATGCAGGGTGGCACAGGTAAAGAATTTTTCCCCCTACAAGCAAGTCTATAAAAAATATATATATATATATATATATATATATATATATATATATATATATATATATATATATATGTGTGTGTTTTTTTTTTTTTTTTTTAAACTACCCTATTTTTGGTTATGTAATGTCAGCACTGTTCCTTTCTAATCTGCTGTTGTTTTGCAGACACCTACAGAGCTAATCACTATGCAGGAATCTCATCTTTTCAATAAGATAATAAGGGTGCAGGGAAAGAGGGTGTTATTTTTGCATCACTAACTCACTCACGCATTCTACAGGGAGATGGTCGCCCTCAAGGGGGCACTATTACTGCAAAAGGCCATAGCATTCATCATTATTAAAGAAAGCTGGTTTCCGTGCTTAGTTCATTGTTATTATAACCAATGTTAATATCGTTTATCTTTGTCAGATGCTTTATTTTGGTCAAGGTCACAGAAGATTGAATTTTATCTCAGCAAAACTGGGCTATCCAATTCAATATTATTTTACTCATAGAGCACTGTTTTTTTTTTTTTGTTCGTTTTGGTTTTTTTTAAATGGTAATAATTGACATTGTCCAAACAGCTTAAAAATCTAGATTTATTTAGACCAGTGCTTCTCAATTATTTTCTGTGGCGCCCCCTATAGGAAGGATGGGGGGAAAAAAGAACACCCCCCACACACACACACACACGTGACTATAAATAGTATTTGTCGATAAAATTATTAGTACATCTTTGCATAACGTTGCATATTTTAACTTTAAAAACAACAAAAGAAAGAAATACAGTTCAACTTACAATAAAGAAAATCATTAACATTTCTTTTAATCTGTAATAGAAAAAGATAAGGTGCACCGATGTGTCTGAAATTATAAAAATACATTCTTATTTTAACTCATTCAACTTATTGATGTCTAATATCTCTGTCTCTCTCCACCTTTCTCTTTGTTCCTGTGAGAATTTTTTCCATGTTGTTCCTTGAGGGGTTGTTTACTGCACTTCATATCATTTGCTCGTGCGAAAAACCGCTACAATATAGCGCCACAATGAGCATCACTGCCAACTAGTGGAGTGGAGGTGCAATTACACTTAATTCTCGGGCACCATTCCAGAAAAAGCATGTCCCCCCCCAAGGCATCACACCACGCCCCCCACTATTTGAGAAGCACTGATTTAGACCATTCATAGAAAATGGTGATATAAAAACTCCCTTCTGAGAAGGAAAATAGCAAACTAGAGAAGAAATGAGACTCGAACTGATAGTAGGAGCATGTTAATGGACAAGAGTTCGGAGATGAGCACATGGACAGATTTTAGACTCACAGCAGCAGCCCTTAGATATAAAATGTACAATATTGAGGTTTATCCACTCAAGCAAAAGTGTGTTTTGGGTGTAAACTGCTTTGAGAGACATAGAAATCGTTACAGTATCCATGTGGGACCATTTATAGCAGTGAAAAGTGAGTCATGAGTGCAGGCACCCAAGCATAAGGAGAGTATCAGGACAATTCAGGAAGGATTGGAGGGTGATATGAGTTACAACAGTGGACGAGTGTCAGGACAGGGTAAAAGCATTCCAGAAGGCAGCAAAGTATCCCTTAAATCATCTTAAACACACACTGAAAATATTCAAAACTCTTGCAAAATCCTCAGCATACCCTCAAGGCTATAAGGTCAATTCCAGTCTTAAACATGAAGACACTGTATATGTAAATAGATTTTGTGATGGCTATTCAACTAGCAACACTGCATGATAACTCTTATGAACCTGCACCAGCCAGATCCGATATATGGACATTTTTGTCCTCAGACCGGGTCATTATCATTTGATAGTCTGACAGTATATTGGTAATTTTTTCAAGGTGCATCCCGACTCTTGTCTGAAGTCAGATGAGATTGGCTCCTTTGCCTTGACCCGGACATATCAATGGCGTAGGTAATGAACGGAGAGCTTGATCGATGGATGTGTTTATATAAAGGATAGAAAGTGTGAAACACATCCTGAAAGTATAAACTCAAAGAATGCAATACTGCGTTCATCACTGGACAAAAGCAACTGTGCTTCATTGTAACACCAATGTTTTATTAATTTCATTTTAAAATTTAAAACTTTTAAATGTAGAATATCAAGTAAGTGTCCGGGGAAGAAATCATGCTTAATGGGGGAAAAAACAAATACTCCCACATAACTAAAATCAGTGGCGGTCTAATGGTATAGGGCGCTGGATCGCTGATCCGAAGGTTGGGGGTTCGAGTCCCACTCTCCACAAGGTGGTCACTGCCCGCCCCCCCCAGTGCAGCTAACTGGGTTATCAAAGGCGGGCCATGTCTCTCACTGTCTATGGTGAGAGGTTCATGTAAAAGAACCATTGCTGACTTTCGTAAAGAGTAGCTGCAAAGTCGTCAGCGTGTTTCTGTCCCTTGCTAAAAAGGGTTGTGACAGGAAAAGCATCCGACGTGAAAACCTCTACCAAATCAAATGTGCAAATCAGACGATTCGCTGTGGTGACTCCCGAGTAAAAGGGAAAAAGCGGAAAGGAAGCCAGACAGACTCCCACATAACTAAAATATGCAAGAGTCAAGCTAATAAATAAGAGTAAAAGGAACACACACAAACATGCACACCCACACACTCCCACACGCATACAAACGTGCAAACCCACAAATACTCACCTAGAATTTGCACCTCGATGTGTCGTGGTTTCTCAATGAACTTCTCCACAAAGAGAGCACCGTTTCCGAAAGCAGCCAAAGCCTCAGAGTATGCCCTCTGATAATTCTCCTCCAACTCCTGCAAAATCATTCATTGCAAAAAATTCAATTCAAGTATGCAATTTATAAGACATGGACAAGTGGGGAAAGTGGAGAAAATCCTTAAAAAAAAGCCATTTCATAAAAGGATCTGCTGTCTCTATCAAACAGAATTCAACTTAAATAAAACCATGACAAGCCTCAGTTCTAACTTTTTGCATGAATTTATTCAAACTCACATACATACACACACACACACACACCTCAATTTCCATGGTGGAGACCCCCCCACCCTCACGACTGCCAAATTACATGAAGTAGGATCAAACCCCCCTCCCAACTGACATAAACATACATGTATGTGTATAGATCAATAAATACATATTCAACGCTATAAATGCTTATAACAATTAAACATTCAAAAATAATGCATAAGCTGTAAATAAAATACAAATACAGGTGCTTCCCAACTTGCGTTCATCCGTTTTACGTTTTTTTTGTTGTTTTTTTCAATGATGCTGCGTCCATTGTTTACAAACGACAGACTGAACATGCCCCCTCCTTCTTCCCAGTTCAGCTTTATATATATATATGTTATATAGCGTGTTGCCCTTGTGTTAAGACATCTCTGTGATCTTTGTGTTTACACTGTTTTGTGGACTTTTGTAACCCTAAGCAAATATGGTTGGTGATTCACATCAGTGCAGGCTGTGTTCTCAATGAGTTCAATGGCACCCTTGCACACTTGAAAGACCGAAAGTCTGTATAACCCACAGCCAACTGCGTTTTAAAAACTCCCAGCCTGGCCATCATTGACACCCTCAAGCAAGAGGGTAAGACACCGAAAGAAATCTCTGAGTGAATAGGCTGTTCCCAGAGTGCTGTATCAAGCCACCTCAGTGGGACGTCTGTGGGAAGGAAAAAGTGTGGCAGAAAACGCTGCACAACCAGAAGAGGTGACCGGACCCTGAGGAAGATTGTGGAGAAGGGCCGATTCCAGACCTTGGGGGACCTGTGGAAGCGATGGACTGAGTCTGGAATAGAAACATCCAGAGCCACCGTGCACAGGCGTGTGCAGGAAATGGGCTACAGGTGCCGAATTCCCCAGACCTGGGCTACAGAGAAGCAGCACTGGACTGTTGCTCAGGTGGTCCAAAGTACTTTTTTCGGATGAAAGCAAATTTTGCATGTCATTCGGAAATCAAGGTGCCAGAGTCTGGAGGAAGACTGGGGAGAAGGAAATGCCAAAATGCCTGAAGTCCAGTGTCAAGTACCCACAGTCAGTGATGGTCTGGGGTGCCATGTCAGCTGCTGGTGTTGGTCCATTGTGTTTTATCGAGGGCAGGGTCAATGCAGCTAGCTATCAGGAGATTTTGGAGCACTTCATGCTTCCATCTGCTGAAAAGCTTTATAGAGATGAAGATTTCATTTTTCAGCACGACCTGGCACCATCTCCCAGTGCCAAAACCACTGCTAAATGGTTTACTGACCATGGTATTACTGTGCTCAATTGGCCTGCCAACGCTCCTGACCTGAACCCCATAGAGAATCTGTGGGATATTGTGAAGAGAAAGTTAAGAGACACCAGACCCAACACTGTGGATGAGCTTACGGCCGCTATCGAAGCATCCTGGGCCTCCAGAACACCTCAGCAGTGCCACAGGCTGATTGCCTCCATGCCACGCCGCATTGAAGCAGTCATTTCTGCAAAAGGATTCCCAACCAAGTATTGAGTGCAGAACTGAACATAATTATTTGAAGGTTGACTTTTTTTGTATTAAAAGCACTTTAATAAAAATTGGTCGGATGAAATATGCTAATTTTTTGAGGGAGGAATTTTGGGTTTTCATGAGCTCTATGCCAAAATCATCAGTATTAAAGCAATAAAAGACCTGAAATATTTCAGTGGTGTGCAATGAATCTAAAATATATGAAAGTTTAATTTTTATCAGTACATTACAGAAAATAATGAACTATATGTAATGCACAATATGTAATATTTTTGATAATGACTAGTATTTGATATTATTTTACAATGTTATGTTTACAATAATTGATTTAGGGGTATTTATGGATGTATAGTACAGTATGAGCGTCATGTTACACGTCATATGTCACTGTAACAACTTCCGTTTTTAATTGGTTCCGGAAAGCCGAACGCAAGTTGAAAGTGAACGCAAGTTGGGGAGCATCTGTACACACACATGCGGACACTCGTGTGCATACAGATGCACGTGCATGCACTCAGATGCATACCTCACATAAAAATGTAAGTAGTTTTGATGGGGTTTGGGGTTGGTTTTTTGTTTGTTTTGGGGTTGTTGTTTTTTTGCGTAATTGGCCTTGTTTTGTTGCATTTTCCTTAAAAATTTTCCCCTAATCTTCCTTAATTTCCTTTTTTTTTTTTAATCTGATGAATGTCACAAAAAAAAAAAAAAAAAAAAAAAAAAAAAAAAAAAAAGGATGCACTGAAGCGGCATGAATTGAAGTGCGAAGTAGCGAGGGATCCCTGTATACACACACACCAAGTATACTGTACAGAGTATACATACTTTGCACAGTTCATAATGACTTTTAGGATATATTCCACATAGACAGAGTGATCTGATAATATCTTGAGTGAATAATGCATGTACAGTCTCAAAAAGACACTCAAAGTTCATCACGGTTATTTGAAGCAAGTTGCATCATTGTCATGTATTAAAATGACCAAATAAATAGTTTTAAAAACATTGTTTTTAGTTTGTTATTCTTGTGTTTGTGTGTGATAGATCTAACAGATGTAACTATTTTTCATCACTGTATCGATGCTCATTCTCTTACAGGAGTGCCTACAACATTAATATTGTATGAATTACTCATATAGTGGAGTTTAGATGTTAGATATACCCATAAGATCGTTATTTATAAATAAATGATTAGGCAGTGAGAATTGGTAGAAAGTGGAAATTTACGATAAACAATTGTTTTGTACACAAAGATTTCACAAATATGAATATACACAAATCACATACACACCTCGTACTCCCTGACCACCCGCATTCCACGGCCGCCTCCCCCATAGGCTGCTTTAAAAATAATGGGAAAGCCGTAGGTCTTAGAAAACTCTTGAGCTTCTTGCAAAGACAATATTGGTGCAGCCGTTCCTGGGACCACTGGAACACCTACAAGAAACATGTGCATCATTAGTGTATGAAGCATATAATCGCATCAAAGTAATGTTTTTATTTACGAGAAGAAAACACAATACCTGCTTGGATGGCTAGAGCTCGAGCCTCTACTTTATCCCCCATCTTGCGAACCACTTCAGGACTTGGGCCAATGAATCTAACTCCAGAGTCTTCACAGGCCTGAGCAAAATCTGAACGCTCCGACAAGAATCCATATCCTGGATGGATTGCATCCACATTATTCTCCTGTGAAAGAGAGGACGTATTAAATTTGGAGACCAATGAGAATGTAAAAAATGGGTTTATAAAAAAGGGATTTATAAAATGAAATAAATAGAGGAAAACAAAAGAAAGATAGAAGATGTGTGTCAGCTTTAATTAGCCTGAAAGTAAGCAAATACGAAATTTATTAAAATCCCAATCGGGGGTAATTGCAAGCCAGCCTCCCTCTGTTGGCTAAGTGTGTGTTCCCAGTGATAATGGATTAGAAGGAAGAAGCTCACTAAATCACCCTCGCAGAATAAGGCTGGATAGACTGTGCATGGAAAAAGCTGTATGTGTGTTTGTTCGCGGCGTGTGTGGCACCTTATTTCTACAGTCATAGATAAGGTCCTGTTCTGATATACGAGCTGTCTATTGCAAAAGAACATTTAAAAAAAAATAATAATAATAAAAAAAAGAGCCCACTCAAGCCCCAATCTGTGTACCATGTCTGTCTTCCTTTCGGCTTTTTCCCTTTTCTCGGGAGTCGCCACAGCGAATCATCTGATTCGCGCGTTTGATTTGGCAGAGGTTTTTACGTCGGATGCCCTTCCTGTCACAACCCTTTTAGCAAGGGACAGAAACACGCTGACGACTTTGCAGCTACTCTTTACGAAAGTCAGCAATGGTTCTTTTACATGAACCTCTCACCATAGACAGTGAGAGACATGGCCCGCATTTGATAACCCAGTTAGCTGCACTGGGGGCAATCTGTGTACCATGTATATAGGTAAAATGCACCTGAAGGTCTGCCTAGGCCACGGTTTTCATTAACCTCAGTTTTGAATCATTGTCATTTAACAACAGATCCTCCAAACTAAAACTATACAGTAAAATCTGCAAATAAATAAATACGCAAAAAAGTGAGTCACAAAACTGGACCAATACTCACCTGCTGACACAAAAGCCTTGTTCGCTCTTAATAAATCACAACCTGAAACTTGTGTTCATTTAGAAGGTCGTGCCAGTCAATATAATTGACTCCAGTCATCACATTCTGAACGTAACACTCAATTCTCAAGGTACAAACATTACAAAGTGGAACTTCAGTCAGTATTACTTGAACAGCTCATATGATTGCGATGAAGCAACATATTCAAACGTTGCAAAAAAGAACTGACATGAGAGGAAGAAGGTACACGAAGACCAGAAATGGCACGAAAAGTACTCATAAATAATAAAACTGTCATATGGCATGAGAGACGCTGGGGGAAAGTCACAGTCATATTTGAGACATTTCACAATAGTATGGTGTAGTAATACAAATGGTGTGTAGATTTTATGTTTAGTCAGCTGAAACCATGGTAACAAATTTAGTTTACAATTCTTTCTCTGTTTAATCTCGATCTCTCTCTATGACATGGTAACTGGGCTAATAGTGATCTTGCATACTGCTATACAAACTATATTTCACCTAATAGCTCCGAATGGCGCATCGACAAGGTGTGTGCCTTTAACCCAGAGACAGCTAGTTTGAATCTGGTTTAATGTCACAGCCAGTTGTGACCAGGAGTCAATGGGAGCCAAGTGGCCGAGCGCTCATTGGAGGGAGGGACGGCATACACTCACAGCGATCACCAGCCAATCATGAGTGTCTGTGAGCTCATTAGTATGAGGGGCAGATAGCACTTTCTCTCGGAGTGTGTTAGACCATCCTCCAAATATGCATGCGCCACAGTTCGAAAAAAGGTGGGTGGCTACTGGCTAGCATTGCATGTCACAGACGGGGCGTGTGCATGCTTTCACCTTTCCCTGGTTGGCGGTGGTCTTGTAATAGGGAAGGGCATACTTGAGTGGGAATTGGATATCACCAAATTAGGGAGAAAATGGCGGGAAAAAAAAAAATCCAAAAATTTCACCTAATACAAATTCACTTGTCATTAACTTTGTCTACTCACTCATTTGGCAAACTGCTTAAGTTCCTAGTGAGTATGGAGCCTATTTCAGCCAACACTGGGTGAAGTTAGGGTATACCCTGAACAGCTCATCAGAGCATTGCAGGACCTTGCCTATTGGTTGACTACATATAACAATGTGTTGAGCCACCTCATGCTAACAGAGTATCATCGACATGCCTTGGCATGGTACCGAGTGACTCATCGACCAAGATGCATGAATATTAAGCTGGAGACCACAAGTTTGAATCCTGTTTAATACACACAGCTGTCCATGGCCAGTAGTCCAAGAAAGCCAATTGACCGAGCTCTCACAGGAGGGAGGGACAAGCATATGCTCACTTCCTTGTCAGTCACGCACAGCAATTGCCAGCCAATCATGCGGGTCTGTGAGCTCATTCATACGAGGGATGGTCAGCACTTTCCATCCAAATGTGTTAAACCGCACTCAAATACAATTGGTGCAGACTTTCAAGGCTAGCATTGCATTTTTACGGAGGAGGCTTGTGCATGTTTTTGCCTCTCCCTGGTCAGAGGTGGTCATGTGATAGGGGAGGCAACACTTGATGGGTGGGAATTGAACACAACTACATTGGGGAGGGCACCACATGCCTTGTCATAGGTTCTCTGGAACAGTACCACTGGAATGAACACAGTGGTGGCTCAATGGTTTACACTTTGGCATACTGATCAAAAGGTTGAGGGTTGAGCCCCAGGACTAACATGCTGCCACTGTTGGGCCCTTGAGCGAGGCCCTTAATCCTCAACTGCTCAGTTGTATAAATGATAAATATAAGTAACATAAAAATCGCTGCCCTGCGATGGCCTGGCGAGCTGTCCAGCGTGCAGTCTGCCCTCACCCAGAGTTGTCCGAGGAGGGAGCGAGCCTTCCCGCGACCCTAATTAGGATTAAGCAGTTCAGAAAATGAACGAATGAAAAAAACATCTGCAAAATACCACAAGTGTAGCACCACCATTTCAAAAGATATTCATTTATTTATTCCTTTGTTGACAGTTGCAGCGAAATTTCCTTTTTCAGTCAAGAGTTTGTCATTCTGTGTGATGTACTTTATTTATGGAAAAACGTCCGCATATATTATACACTCTTTATACTTACTGTATGGAACAGACCAAAGTAATATATCAAAATATATTTATAATAATATTACATATAAATAATAATGAAAAATATTCAGCACACACAGTATGCCTGGTTTATATTTTATGCATGTTCTCCCGAACCCCACATCATGTACTCTATTTTAGACGAGGGAAAATTTCCTTTGTCCTCTTGAGCGATCACTTGAAATATTCATAAGATCATGTGGATACACATAAAACTTTCCACATCTATATGGTGAATAATAAAGCAAGAGGAAAAATTATTCCTGATCTATATGCTAAGCACCCATTGTTATCTTTCATTTGGACTTGGTACACATACTGTGTACATAAACACACACTTTATTTTAACATACTATATTGATCCTGCAAGAGAAAATTTAAATCAGCATTTAACCCATCCACAGTGAGCACATGCATGCCTGGAGAGCAGTTGGGGGTTATAGAACTTGCTCAAGGTCATTTGAGCTCCGAGCGTGGAGGAAGGGAAGGTGCCACTCACTCCTCCCACTGCCAATTAGATGCAGAGGGTCATCTTAATTTATTTTTATGCAGAATCTCATTTCGATCAAATATGGAGATTGCAGGTTTCATCATCTGACAATTTGCAAATTTAATTGAAATGAAAAGTAAAATGTGTTCAGTAAATGTAATTTATATTAAAAAAAGACAATGAACTCATTCACAGGTTAGCCCAAAGGGCAATGGTGGCTTGGTGGTCATGACACCAGTTTACTGATATGAAGGTCAGTTGGTTCAAGCCTAAATATGACCAAGCTGTTACGACAGCCCATCACTGCAGTTAACCAGGTTATCAAAAGGCCAGCCATGTCTCGCATTATCTGTGTTGGGAAGCATATAAAAGCGTCATTACTGTCGTTCAAAAGGAGTAGGCTATTGGATTGCTGTCAGCATTTACCCTGCCATTGGAGATGAGTGACCGCCTCCCCGTGACCCTAATTAGGATTAAATTGTTTAGAAAATGAATAAACGTACGGGGTTGTCCATATGGAGAGTACTGCTGAGCTTAGCAAAAGTGGTACTTTCAGTAGTGTGTGTGTGTATGTATATATATATATGAGATATATATATATATATGAGAGAGAGAGAATTTTCTGAATAGATCCTTCCGTAAGAGAGTGCTCAATACTTTTTCGTAGAGCAAATATAAGTAAAAATAAAAGGACAGGACAAAGACTTTCTATTGAAACTTGTAAATATGTATTATTATATTTATATATATAAAATATTATATATATATATATATATATATATATATATATATATATATATATATATATATATATATACACACACACACACACACACACATACAAAATATATACACACGACTGTAGACCAGTACTTCAATTATTTTGGGTGGTGCCCCCCTCTAGGAAGAGAAAGAAAGAGAAAAAAAAAAAAAAAAAAAAAAAAAAAAACATGCCCCTCACCCTCCCATCACCCCGGGAGCAACTATAAATACTGTAGTATTATTTGTCTATTAAATTATTATTAGTACACCTCTGCATAATTGTATCTATAACAAAAACAAGAAAGAAATATCGTTCAACTTACAACAAAGAAAGATTTTAAAATGTTAATGAAATTTGTCATAGAAAATATTTAAAGTGCACCAATGTGCCTGAAATTAAATTAAAAAAATAAAAATAAAAAATCCTTATTTAAACTCATTCACCTTATGTATGCCTCAATATCTCGGTCTTTCTCCACCTTTCTCCTGGTACCTGTTCGAAAATTTTCTGTGTTGTGTAAGGAAGGGCATCTGACGTAAAAACCCATGCCAAATCAAATGTGCGAATCATTCGCTGTGGGGACCCCTGATAAAGGGAAAAAGCCGAAAGAAAATCTCATCTCGTTCTTGAGTGGTTGTTTACTGCACTTCATATCGTTTGCTCATGCGAAAAACTGCTACGCCATAGCGCAACAATGAGAGCGCCACTGCCAACTACTGGAGTGGAGGTGCAATTACACTTAATCATAGACAGTTTCAGAAAAGCATGTTCCCCAGAGTCATACGCGCTCCCCTCCAGCATCAACCCCCCCCAGCATCATAACGCACCCCCCCCCCCCCTTTATTTGAGAAGCACGGCTGTAGACCTACAGTATTTATTTACAGTGACTCCAGTACAGGCAAGCACATCTGTGTTTATGTGTACAAAATTTGAGTTTGATATCAAGGCTATCATTTCCATTGACAAGGTGGGACTAAACCCCAACAAATAATTGAGAACAATATTGACCATCCGGTCATTATGGTACATTATGTGTACACAAAAAGGAATATCTCTGCATGCCACCATCAGCTAGTATGTTCCTCATACCACAGCTTGCTTTATTCAGTGACATGTATTTCATCAAGAGCAGAGCAAAGATATTGTACTGTTTCAGATACTGTCAGTTTCAACAACACTGTTGTGGTGCTGAAGAGCCTGTTTCCTGACACAAGGTTGATTCTATCCTTACTCACTCACTCATTTTCAGAACCACTTAATCCGATTACAATCGCTCAATCGACTCTGACCAAAGGCCGACTTTCACCAGACCATCTCAGGGCCAACACCTAACAATTCGAACTCACCACCAGGTGCAATTTGGGACAGTAAATTAGCCTAATGTGCATGCCTTTGGACTAGGAGAAGAAACTAGAGTACCTGGAGGAAGCCCACTCCACACAGAAACACCTTCACCAAGCCCAGACTCGAACCCAAGACTTTCCTGCTGTGAGGCAGAAATGCTAACCACTACGCTATCGTGCCATCTTCTGTCTTACTTTGCTTCAATTAACAACACAGAGGAGCATTTTGTCTGCATGGAAGGTACATGACAGGAATTCATATGAGCATTAAACCCGTCTCCAGAGAAAGCATGCTGGGACATTACATTAGAATCCTGCCAGAGTAAAGAATGCAAAGGAGATGGTGCTTTCTACATCCCCTGCTACTTTTATAGATACAATTTTAGTCCTGTAATTATAGTTCTCAAAATTTGGAGTGTGGTTTTTAAACATGGTTACAGGTTTCAGATGTTAGTGATAGGAAAATTAAACAGAGAGAGAGAGACAGAGAGAGAAGCAATACAACAGACTATCAGGATAAGTCGGGAAGATGAATCATCCTGAGGCATTTGCATATAGTGTATTAGTAGAAATAGACACATGTTGGCGACACATTGTGAAGCAATGAAGCGTATGCAGGGATTTTAGAAAAAGAATGCCCTGGGCTGCTGTTGGTATGGCCTTACAAAATAGAAGGGATAAAAAGCATTTATTTTAAATAGCCATTTTAAAAGGTCATCACTGAAAGAACCCACTGATGGATACTTTGCTCCTGAGATTTAGCTGCATCACCCGAATGTTGAAGAAATAAAGGTTACTAAAAAGAAATAGCTGTTAGCAGGCAAGGTAATGTTAAATTATTGTTTGTTTGTTTTCATACTTTATATTTTAAGAAAATGGCGGCACAATTGCATTCCTGACATGTATGCAAATACAGGGATCCCTAGCTACTTCACGCTTCAATTCATGCAGCTTCAATGCATCGTTTTTTTTTTTTTCCCCAAATATTAACCGAATTTAAAAAAAGGAAATTAAGGAAGAATAGGGGGGGGTTAACAAAAATGTCGCAAAGCAAGGCCAATTATGCAAAAAAAAAAAAATCCCAAACAAACAAAAAATAACCCAAAACCCCCCATCAAAACTATTAAAAATCCTGAAAAATACAGTCACCTTCTACTTATGAAAACATCTGAATACGAAAAATCCAGGTTATGAAAAACCATTTTCCTAAATTTCACCCTCTGTATACGAAACAACCTCTTCTTACGAAAAGCGCCAAACATGCCATTAAAAAAAATGCGCGAGTTGCTCTCTCAATGGCTGTCTCTCAACATCCCACCCTGCTGGCCTCCCATTAGCCAGGAGGGAGCTGAACTGTACTCATACTTCCTGTCTGTCACACGAGTCAAGAAGAGTTGAACAGGACTGTTGGCTCGTGAGTTTTTTGAGAGTGATCATTGCAGCGTTATATTTAGTTATCCATCATGGACCCCAAGAAAGTGATTCCCGGAGACACCAAAAAGAAGAAGCGAGCTCCATTATCAATTGAACTGAAGCAGGAGATAATAAAAAAAAAAAAAAAATTAAAAAATTTAAAAAAAAAACACGAAAGTGGGATGCAGTTGAGCAAAATCACAAATGAGTACGGCCGAAACCCCTCTACAATCGGGACAATATTGAAGCAGAAGGAGGCATTAAAAGCGGAGATACAGTGACGGAGGCGATTATTTCGGAAAAAGCAACTGCCATATTTAAGGACTTCATGAAGGAGGATGGGGGTGGGGGTTTTTCAGACCAGCAACCCCCGGACTTTAAAGCGTCGCATGGGTGGTTTGAGAGATTTAAAAAAAAAAAAAAAGGTAAATAATTTTAACACATTTCATACAAAATTAGTGTACTTTTATAATTTTTAAAGGGTTTGTGGGGTAGTCTTGGGAGCCTTGGAACGAATCACACATTTTACATGTAAAATGCACCGATACTTACAAAAACCCGTCTACGAAAAAGGCACAGGAACAGATTAATTTTGTAAGTAGAGCGTCGACTGTACTTACATTTTTATGTTAGGTGCGCATCAGAGTGCTGTATATGTGTGTATTTATATTTTATTTACATGTCATGCATTATTTTTGAATGTTTGTTATTGTAAGGTTTTATAGCATTGAATATGTATTTATTGATATTATATACACATATACATCAGTTGGAGGGGGGGGTAAATCCGACTTCGCAGAATTCGGTGGTTGCAGGGGGATCTCGGTCCCAATTAACTGCGGAAAGTGAGAGATCCCTGAACTCCCTCACTCATTTGTTTGCCGAACTGCTTAATCCTAAGATCACAGGGAGGCTAAAGTCTATGTTAGCCGTCACTGGGTGAAGGTGAGGTACACCATAAACAGCTTGCCAGACCGTCGCAAGGCTAATAAACGAACCATTTTCACTCATTTACTCCGAGAGGCAATTTGGAACAACCAATTAGTGTAATGTGCATGTATTTGAACTGTGGGAGGAAACCAGAGTACCTGGAGGAAACCACCGCAAGCACATGGAGAACATGCAAACTCCACATACAAGCCAGAGCCCAGGAATCAGAACCAGGATCTTCTTGCAGTGAGGAAGGTGTGCGAACCTCTGTGCTACAGTGGTTCCCCATACAGATACATAGTTTTGCTGTTTGATTGTTTTAGGATTTCCCTGCAACACTTACAGAATTGTAGAATAATTAAGGCAATAAATTAAGCAAAGAAATGAATTAGGGGAAGTTTATGGAGAGGAAGACAGACCACTTGTCTTTGAAATATAATGTTGAGCAGAATTATCAGGGATTGGTATTTCTAGCTTTTCCATAGGAAGAACCTTCAGAGTGAGAGTCATACAGTCACAAACACTTCAGAATGGAGTGTTGCCAGAAAGAAGTGCCTGATCTGACCTTGGCCACTTTGATGATGTCAGGAATGTGAAGGTAAGCAGCGACAGGGGGCAGCCCTTTGCCAATTAGGTAGGCCTCGTCTGCTTTCTGTCGGTGCATCTGGCCTCTATCCTGCTCAGAGTACACAGCCACTGTCCGGATCCCCAGCTCTGTACATGCCCGGAATACACGAATTGCTATCTCACCTGGATACAATGAGGAATACCCAGATATTATGGGAGAAAAAAGGCAACAGGAAATAAAACCAGTCTCATCTACCGTCACATCAGAATTATTCATAAAAGGAAAAATGACATAATATTAGTCCAGTATCGTCGAAACGTCCTGACCAATCGCCTCACCTCTGTTGGCAACGAGGACCTTTTTGATTGGCGAGTACTCGAGGCTAAGAGGTGAGCTATGGGCAGAGCGTGAGAGTAAGTATGCCCGACGTATAGCGAGCATACCCAAGCCATGCCTCGCCACTCCCAAATAGAAGACCATCCTGGGGAAAAAGAAGCGAGTTAGGAATGCATAACAGATTGTCCATTTTATAAGTATCCTTTAATTAGTCAGAATGAAATATAAAATTAAATGATGTGAGAGATTGGGTCATGGTCTATAGCGGTACATGGGACAAAGGCAATACAGTCTGAAATAACTGGAAAATATTACTTACATAAATGCTCAAGACTAAACTAATGATCCACAAAGTTTTATGACAACAATTCAGTGATGCCATATTGTGATGATTTCGCCTGTACACCATGACAGTTCCTATTGTACCAGAATTCAGTTCAGTTTGTGCGTCACTGCTGCCACCTTATGGCTCTATGCAGTACTGCTAGACATTCTCTCAAAATATTAAATACTGTATCCTTTAAAAAATAAATAAATAAAATAAAAGTTGTCCTCACACACACACACACACACATTCATTATGTAGTGATGCATACTTGTAATAAACCATCGTGTATCATCTCATTACCACATACAGTAGAGAGTATATTGATATAAATATCATTCAGAGAAACTGTGTGTATAAAAACACAGAATTTATGTATTTTATGTTCACATGCAGAATGTTTTGCCCATTGCACAATACACTGTAACAAGCTGAACAGCTTTGATAGCCAAGGAACACCCCTTTATCCTTGTAAAAGAGGTGCTTCCTATTAAAAAAAACTATAAAACAGTTGCTCAATCTTACACAAAGGACAGGAACATACTTCCAGCCAGTTTAATTCTGATTCAATTTACCAGTGATAGGAATATTTAAATAGAATCACCAGTCAATCTCACACTATTCAATAGAACACATACAGATTTATTATTTCTCTTCTATTTATTTGTTTAATTATTTTTTGCTGGGGGGGTCATCTAATGGTTTCTTTTCAAGTTTTTCCGTAAACACACACACACACACACACACACACACACACACAAGATTATTCTTTAAATGAATCATGGACTCCATAAGTTAAATGAATGTACAGTGGAGCAGTACTGTAAGATTTTGAGGCAGTATTTTAATTACAGAATAGGTTTGTCTTTAACCTCAAATAGGCGATTATTGATTTCAATAATAAATATTTGTCATTTAAAATGACAAGTGTACTGTATGACACTGAGAAAATGTATTGTGCTTTAGTGTAATTAAAGTCAGAAATGCATACACATGCACAAGCAGTAAAAACCTTAATGCCAGTCTGAGCATGCCCACACATACACACGCGCGCACACACACACACACACACACACAAACTTAAAACCTGATCCTAGTACAGTCACACAGCCCTGTCCCTGCCTTCAGTGCAGCCATAATAACTGTACTTAATTGATAAAAAGGACAAGCTACTCCAAAATCTCTCTTTTTTTTAAATTCCCTGTCTATTGACCATCATGTGGTGATTCAGAAGCCGTACGCCAAAAGGCAACGCTGGTAATGGTTCACAGAACAATTTCTCTGATTATTCTTCCGATATCCTATAATTGTTGAATTGTTTTGTTTTCAGAATCTGTACTAATGCATGGGCGACATGGTGGGGTAGTGATTAGCATATACGTGTCCCAGCAAGAGGTTCCTGGGTTTGCATCCCGGGCTTGGTGAGGGCATCTGTGCGTGGAGTTGGTATGTTCTCCTCTACCCGTGTGGGTTTCCTCTGGGTACTCCAGTTTCTCTCACAGTCCAAAAGGCATGTACTGTATATCAAGCTATTTGGCTTTTCAAAACTTGCCCTAGGTGTTGATGAGTGTGGTTTCATGTGTTGCTCTGATAGGCTGTTCAAGATGTCCTCCACCTTCAACCTAAGTCGGCTGAGATAGGCTCCCTACGACCCTAGTAGGAGAGTTAAACATTTCGGCAAACGAGTGAGTAAATGAGTGAATGTACTAATGTAAATGTATGTAATGTGTTGTTGCTATATTTACTAATAAGTTGAAGTGGTGGTGTGTAATGGAGTCAAGGTGTCCGATTAATAGATTTAAAACAAACTTACTTTAAAAGCACATATTTGAAGCCAACCTCTTCTATAAATTAAGCTTGTCTATACAAACTAACTTCAACAAATTTTAAATCCCTGCACATTGCGTTAACCTTAGTCTTCATCTGGTTAAATAATCTACAGTGTTTATACTAACGCTGATTTCTAGTAAATGATGATTCAGGCCAGGATTAGCTAACATTCAGCTCATTTTATAATTTACTTGCATTTTAACTGATAACGTGCTCGGTCTACTTTTCTCAAAATCCTCTGCACTAAATGAGGAGTTGTCATGTTGACTGACAGCCATATTTTATGAACAACCCACAACCACTTGACGATATCATGTGCCAACTTTAAAGGTTCAATTTATGCATTTTTTTTTTTTTTTTTTTGGAGCACTTGGCGAGGGCAAAGTACACCCGGGACAGCTCGCCAGGCCATCGAAGTAAAGGTTAAATTATAATTTGAAACTGAAGATGTTCTGTCAAAGTATTTTAAATTCCTTCACCCAACCCATTCGGGTCTCACTCAGCCGAAGATGATGATGGTTACTAATATCAGAGTCAACATCGTCATCTTCGGGTAACTTTCTACAAATCAGTATTGTGCTGCCAAGTTCAAAGATCGTCACAGACAGTCTCAGAACTACTTGCTGACAATCAGAGATTTTGATCTGAGTATTATTTTATTTGAGCCATTTAGGACATCACATACACAGCTGTGGTCGTTTTGAGACAGATGAGAGAGTTACCATTATACAGTCAGGAACATCGTCATATGGCATATATCCACCCCTCCCAAAAATCACATGTACATACATTAACTTGAATATTCATGTAATTATTCAAAACGTCCAATCATAAGGCTGCAGTAAAATACATAAAACTCTACAGATACAGGTCAAAGGCTTCATTGCTGTTCTTATTAAACATCACAGCAAGAAAAAACACGACCGCAGAGACTTTAATTATGGAATGATAATATTTTGGATACTGTTGGTTTTCATACAAAACTCCTGTAGAGTTCAAACAAAAACAAAAAAATAAATAATAATAATAAGAAGAAGCAGCTTTGCGTGAGGACAAGCCTTGTGGATAAATGTGAAAAGAAAACTACAGAAACTAAAATGAACACCCTGAACAGCCACACTGAGCAGAAATGCACTTCAAAAAACACACGCTGAACCTAACGGCTTGTATTCTAATAATATTCTGATGTTTGATGTGAACATTTACTGAAGCTGCTAACTTGAACGGACATGATTTTATGGACTGCTGCCCCGTTATTGGTCAATTAGCATAACTGAGCCAGAGTGCTGCTGCTTCAACCAAAACAACTGGGGAGAATACGTCCGTTGATCTTGACCACAAACAGAACTGACCAAATTTTATGGCAGACAGCAGCAGCAATGGCTTGCTTTGCTTTAGGCCTGTGAATTAGCATTTCTCGCTCATTTTGGAGTTTCTTTGATATTCTGAGTAGGTTTATAATTGAAGAAATACACTCACTTTCCGAGTTACGACATACGCGACTTACAAACACCTGCACTTACGACCATGTCTAGCACATGCCTATTATGAGTTTACCGTATATGTCTGGCAGTGCAGCGTGTAAGATAGTTGTGGCAGTGCAGCATCCCAGCATCTCACACTCACAGCATTCTACCACGACACTCAGTGAGTAGATCCCGTCGCAGTAACATCTCTTTTACAGTATAATTTTACATTAATTTACTGTACACCGTTACCATGGCCCCCAACAGGAAGTCCGATTCATCAGATGGCAATTCTACCAAGAAAGCAAGTAAGGCACTGTGGTTGGAGACGAAGATGAAAGTGAAAGTGAGATTTCCATCTCTCCCACTCCACGGTGTCTACAATTGTGAAGGACAAGGACCGCATTAAGGAAGTATTGAAAGCAGCAGGCCCGATTAAGGCAACTATCACCACAAAACAGCGTGAAGGACCGATTGCAGAGATGGAAAAGTTGCTATACATGTGGTTGGAAGATGATTGGCAAAGAAATGTGAAAGTGATGTTGCGAGCAGTGCAAAGTAAGGCTACACGTTTATTTCACATGTTGAAAGAACGTGCAGATGAAGAAAATGCTTCACGTGAATTCATAGTGAGTGCTGAGTGGTTTCGGTTTTGTTGTGTTAAATATCCGACTTACGACTGGTTGGTTGGAACTGATCTAGGTTGTAATTCGAATAGTGACTATATTCTGCATTAAATGAATGCTGGAATACTGATCCAAAAGGTAATGGGGGGGGTCAAGCTCCATTATCAACAGGTTGTTACTGCTGCCCCCCCCCCCCCAATCCCATGCTGCCAACTGGGTTACAGTAAGGCCAGTCATGTCTTTCATTGTCTGTGGTGCGAGGCGTGTAAAAGAAACGTCACTGAAGAAGTAGGCTACATTGCAGTCAGCAAGTTTCTGCCCTGCGATGGTCCCTGGCGAGCTGGCCAAGGTGCACTCTGCCCTCACCCAGACTTAGCCGAAATGAGCGCCAACCTCCCCACAACCCTAATTAGGGTTAACCAGTTCATAAGTGAGTAAATTAATGCTTGTTCCATGGTACAGAATGTAATTTCAACTCTCGCTCTCGCAACCTAACAAGAGAAACTGCAGCCGTGCTATTCTCCCCACTTGTTGTTTGTTATGGTTGATACCACAGACATTTGAATTCTGGTTCATGGCAAGCACATGATCATTAAAACAACTCTTCTTTTCCTTTCAGCTGTTCCCTTCAGGGGTCGCCACAGCAAACCATCCGCCTCCATCTCACCCTATCCTCTGTATCTTCTATGCTTACTCCAACTACCTTCATGCCCCCATTCACCACATCCATAAATCTTCTCTTTGGTCTTCCTCCCGGCCTTCTGCCTGGTAGTTCCAACCTCAGCATCCTACTACCAATATACTCACTATCCCTCCTCTGTACATGTCCAAACCATCTTAATCTAGCCTCTCTGACTTTGTCTCCAAAACCTTGAACATGTGCTGTCCCTCTGATGTCCTCATTCCATTAAAACAACTCTAATGCTACTTAAATAACATTAAAATAGTTCACATGTACACCTTTAAACAATCCCAGCTCTTCCCTAAGGCCACTATTTTTTTTTTTTTTCTTTCCCCTTCTGGTTGACGGATCCACCGAAGTACAGTACTGGCAAAAGTGCTGCTAAAAAATATTTAACTTTTTCTACTTATTATTTTCCCCCCACCAATCTTTGTATTACGTATACACGAAGAAATGTGAAGAAAATATCAAATCTTAATCAGACACAAAATCATATCTTTAAATATTATGTATAATTTTGTGTGTTCGCTTTCAAGATCGCACTTACATCTTTTATATCCAAATTAATTCTCGCATCAGGTATCGTGAATCTAGACTCCCAGCATGCTTTGCAAACGACCCTAATGAACAGATAATGCACTGTATTGAGACATATGTAATTTACACACTATATTTGATGATATTCCCAGCACTTCTAGTCATCAATATTATGCATGAAAAAATTTTAAGTGACAAAACCTTCCTGTGCTATTAATAAACATTTTTTTCCCAACACTTTTTCAAAATTGTAAATAATAATATTTAAATCTACTGGCCTTATTTATTTTTTTTTTTTTCTTATTTCCGACGACACTAAATTTGTGCTGAAAAATCCGTCAACCGAAAAAAAAGTGGCCGAACCAGTTTCACATTCAGTTTAAGCCGTTTTCACACAGGGGTCGTTTAGGGGTCATTCAACATTTTCCTAAACTTACAAAACATCCGCTAGGGGGGAGGGGGTAAGATGTCTGTGTACGTTTTTTAATATTATAAAAAATGTCGATCAATAATAATACATGCGCTCGTGAACATTTTTTTTTTTGTGTGTGTGTGCGCGTGTACGTTTAAAACTCTCAATGCGCGATTCGCCAACTAGCGGTGTTGCATATCTGCAAAGTCTGCAATGAATACAGTACTACCCAACCCGGTATCAGCTGCTGAAACATCAGAAGGCAGCTGAATGGGGGCACAGGGGGCACAGGGTGCACGTGCCTGCCCCCCCAACAGCAGGAGTCGAGTTCCGATGGACAAGAAATATGTATTCACAATCTTCTAAATAAACTTAATGACTGTTATTGAAGAGAAAGTCGGAGATAAGTTCCGCACGACTAGAGTCAGGAAGTAAACCGAAAGTTAACGTGTAACGGGCACTGCGCATGTGCACGCCCGAGCTGACCAATCAACAAACATAATATCAGTAAACAATAATAGCTGAACACTGTCAATCAAACAAAGTGCGAGTGTGAGAATAAAGCACAGTTTGTTAGTCCCGCCTCCGGCTCCTGCACATGTTAGAACACAAACATTGACGCACAGAGAATGAATGGCTCAAATAATCAGAAGCCATCCAGCCTGGATCTGCAGCCTAATGCTTTTATTAAATTAATAGTATGTATTTGTTCTGTAAATATGTATTAATATTTGTTTGTGCCTTGGAATAGATAAATAACTTTAGCTCAATTTGTAAATGTATTTAGCACATGTACTTGCAGATGTAGTTTGAAATATATTTGAGAATGTTTTTGGTTTTGAACTATAATATTTGATTCGTCTTCTGAGAGTAATAGATGAATCGTCTTCTGCTGAAAAACTGCGTGTTGTTGGCGTGAGATTCCATGTTGTTTATATCATATGCTGTGACATGCATGCACTATATTTTATGTGGTACTTTGCATCAATTCAGTGACGTCACGGTAACTTTGTGTAGGCGGGCACTCAGCAATGGCGGCTTTCCGGTCGATAACTTATACAAGCACATAAAACAAAACCGCTGTGCGCGCAATGGTTTATTTATGATAGAAAATTTAAGCCACAATCGCTTCAATAAACTATACTTAAGCTACCGACAACTTATTGAGTCGGCGTTTCATTTCCCCTTTAAGGCTCCGGTCAACCGAGATGTGCAACCCCCACCCACCCCACACACGGTCAGACCAGCCTCCGCCCTTGCTGATCACAAACTGAAGCGTGGTCGTCCAAAAGCCAAATCGCCAATAAATAAAAAAAAAAATGCAGACATTTTGAATTATAATTTAATATAAAATAATATTATTAAAAACAATCATTTTTATTATTAAAACCAAATGTCTTAATATTAAAGCAGGTGTCATTAAAAATAATTCTTTAAAAAGTATATATTTTTTATTGATTGCATTATTATTTGACTGGTGTATAAAAGACGTATTGATCAAGGAAATACATTGATTTATTTTATAAAAGAGGTTTGATCATTATTTTGTTTAATGTCTTGTTAAAAAAATCCTGCAGAGAGATCATCAACATTTATTTGTACGCTTTTTTTTTTTTTTTTGCTTTTTTTTTTTTTGGGGGTTGAAAATGTTGAACTGCTCCTTACTGATGTGAACTATGTAATTCATTGTCAGAATGGCTTTGAGCGTTGCGTACAGTTTCGATAACAGCTAAGCAATAATACTATGTTTGATTTGTCGAATACACAGAGTGCAATGACGTATGATGTGTGTATCTTATCTCAGTTAGTCCAAGTGTAGTAATCAATGCAGGATCAGCAAACAAAGCCATTCTATCAATAATAAGAATAGAATAATACTCTGTCAGTCCAGACTAATCTAGGGAACATAAATTCCTGCACAATTAAGACACTAAAAAGTAGGTTAACGGATGCGCGCTATTTCTTTCAACTAATTGAAAAAGTCTATCGTTTTTAAGAATGTGTTACAGAAATGCCTTCAGTCAGATAATAACATGACAGTATGAGCTTATTCTGAGCTCAAAAGCATCAAATTATTATTTTTTTTACTTGTGGGCTTGTAATGTGTGAGCGACTGACAACTACCATCTCATTATCTCCTAGAAATACAGACTGATGCCTCCTTACTGATCTAATTCCGGAGCATTCGCACCTACACATCTTCCCAGCTCAAGCACCCTGCAACTCATCCTGAGATAAAACGCCCAAGGACATCTCATCTTCAAATGTCAGACTTTTAAGACGCTTTTCTTTCTTTGTTAGTCAATGAGACCTTTTGCAAGCCAGCATGCATCCTTGCACTCTCTTGGGTAAATTAGAGTCGGTTATCTTGTAGCATACAACTCTGGAGTTAAAGGTCATAAATAAATGAGAGCAGAACAGGGATTGGTAATTTACTATACCTGGAATTTTTAAACAGAACCGTTATCTTGAATAAAGGGTGACTGTAAATATAAATAAAGAAAAATAATAAACCTAAGCATCTGATGTTAATGGATGTGATGTAGTCACTGATTGTAGTAATGTAGAAATTTCTTGGAATTATTTTCAAGAAAAACTATCTGAAGCGGTTCATGAATGTGTACCTAAGATTAAGATTGCAAACGGAAATGGAATCAACCCACCATGGTTCAATGTAAAAGCTAGAAGAGCAGTTAGGAGGAAATATCATGCATGGTTAAGGTATGAAGAGACATGTTCTTTTACCAGGTATCAAGCCTATGTTCAAGTAAGAAATAGAGTAGCCAAAAGTTTGAGGAGGATCAAGAGAGTATGAGAAGAATGTGTGTATATATATTAAAAAAAAAAAAAAAAAAAAAAAAAAAACCACACACTCCAAAGCATTCTATATGTACATAAACAGTAAAACAAGAATAGAGCCTCAGTACTATGAGTAAAAGGTAGAGATGGGCTTGCAACAAGTAATGACCTCGAGACAGCAGATGAATTGAACAAATTCTTTCAGTCTGTATATGTAAAAGAGGATGACAAGGAATTGATCAATTTTAATGATTTTGTACACTGTGTTTTTGACAGAGAGGCTCCTGAGCCTTTCAATTTTCTGGGTATACCAAGTGATACTAGTATTGATGTTGTTCACTTTACCCCTGAGGATGTCAAAAAGTTACTATTGAATGTTAATCCTAATAAGGCTATGGGCCCTGATGATGTGCACCCTAGGGTGTTAAGGGAACTTGCAAATGAATTGTGCCTACCTTTATATAGCATTTTCAGACAATCACTTGATAGCGGATTGTTGCCCACAATGTGGAAGACAGCCAATGTAACTCCAATTTTTAAAAAAGGTGACAAATGTTTATCAGAGAACTATAGACCTGTTAGTCTTATGTCTCAAGTGTGTAAACTCAGAGAAAATAGAGAAAATTTTTCAATTTCTTGAGAAAAATAGTATCTTTTGCGATGAACAGCATAGCTTTCGTAAGGGAAGGTCATGTTTTACCAACTTGTTGTCTACCCTAGAGGAATGGACAAGGTTATACGATGAGGGTTTACCATTTGACACTATGCATTTAGACTACCATAAAGCTTTCGACTCAGTTCCAGGCACTAGACCGATTTATAAGCTTAATAAGTATGGCATAGTAGGAAAACTTAATTACTAGATTGAAGTCTTTCTTAGAGGCAGGAAACAGTGTGTGTGTGTGTGTGTCAATGGTAGCAAGTCATCTTTATTGAGAGTAACAAGTGGTGTCCCTCAAGGCTCGGTCTTAGGACCCGTCTTATTTTTAGTCTTTGTTCATGATTTGCCTGGTATGCGGACAGCAAAAAGTAAAATCTTTGCTGACGATATATATATATTTTTTTATCCAATACTTTCCTTGGTAGACTATGATTGTGTTAAAAATGACTTGAAAAAATTAGATTCATGGTCCAAAAGAGTGGTTACTTTGCTTTAATAGCAAAAAATGTAAGGTTATGCACTTTGGGGCGAAAAACCCCTATTATGATTACAATATGAATGGAGAAAAAAAATTAAAACAGTGTCAGAGGAAAAAGACCTAGGTATATTATTTACAAACAAATTATCATTTTCAAAGCACATTAGCAATACAGCTGCAAAGCTAATAGAGTTTTAGGACTCATTAAAAAGGTCCTTCAATTATATTACCAAAGAGTCTTTTTTAGTATTGTAATAAAAGCTATGTCAGACCACACTAAGAGTATTGTGTTCAGGTATGGTCCCCGTTCTTGCAGAAGGACAGGGATATTATGGAAAAAGTCCAGAGGAGGACTACTAAGATGGTCCCTGGACTTGAGAATTTGGATTATGAAGACAGGTTGAGGGAACTTGGATTAACTACTTTAAAGAATAGATGCATCAGAGGAGTTCAGTTCATCATTTTCTGTAACCGCTTAATCCTAATTTGGGTCGCGGGGAAGCTGGTGCCCATCCCAGCCAACTTCGGGCGAGGGCAGAGTACACTCTGGACAGCTCGCCAGGCCATCGCAGGGCGGAAACACGCTGACGGCTTTGCAGCCTACTCTTGTCAAAAGTCAGCAATGGTTCTTTTACATGCCTCACACCATAGACAGTGAGAGACATGGCCGGCCTTTGATAACCCAGTTAGCTGCACTGGTGGGGGGGGGGGCAGTGACAACCTTGTGGAGAGCGGGACTCGAACCCCCAACCTTCGGATCAGTGATCCAGCACCCTATACCACTAGACCACCACTGCCCCATTCACGCATGAGAGAAGATCTCATTGAAGTTTTTGAATGGTTTTGAGAATATTGACAGAAGTGCTTTCTTTGAGATGAGGAAATATAGTGACCTTAGGGGCCATTCCCATATGATACAAGTTAAAAGGTCAAGATTGGATGTTAGAAAATACTTTAGTAGTAACCGTACAGTCACCATGTGGAACAGCTTACCACAATATATTGTTCATCATCAACAGTAAACGACTTTAAAAATAATTATGATTATTATTATAATGGTTTTTGAGTTGTTACAAATTAAATTGTAATTAGTCAATGATGTGTGCTTTTATGTACAACTTTGTAAATTTTTTTTTTCACATAATAAAAATGTTTTCTCTCTGTCATACACACAGTCACGCACACATTCATTTTCTGAACTGCTTAGTCCGAATTAGGGTGGCAGGGGAGCTGGCACCTATCTCGGCCAACTCTGAACAAGGGTAGGTCCACACTCGCACAACTAATCACACCTAGAGGTGATTTGGAACAGTCAGTAAACCAACTGTGCATTGGTTTTAGACTGTGGGATTAAACCGGAGTCGTCGGCTTCTTTTCCTTTCGGCTTTTCCCCTTTATCAGGGGTCGCCACAGCAAACCATCTGACTCGCACATTAAATTTGGCATAGGTTTTTACGCCCGATGCCCTTCCTGACAACCCTTAAGCACAAAAGTCAGCAATGTTTTTTTTTTTTTTTTTTTTTTTTAAACATGAACCTCCTGGCAGAAATGTAATCCTTGGCTGAGATAGGACTATAAATACTTCTACATGCTTGAGTATTTGTATCCTCATTCTCCTCGTCCTTTTGTTGTTGGTCCAAATTTCCACACCAATCTGCTGTGGTTAGTGAAACAGTTTTGTTTTTTTTCCTGTGAACAGTGAGAGACAGTGGGAGACAATAACAACCTTGTTGAGAGTGGGACTTGAACCCCCAATCCTAGGATCAGTGATCAAGCACCCTATACCAGACCACCATTGCCCTGTGGGATTAAACCGGAGTACCTGGAGAAAACTCACACGCATGTGGAGAACATGCAAACTCCACACAGAAACGCCCGAGCTGGGAATAGAACCCAGGCCTTCTTGCTGTGACACGAATGTGCTATACATATACAGGGATCCCTCGCTACTTTGCACTTTGATTAATTTTTCGATGAATTTAAAAAAAAAAAAGGTAGAATAGGAGAAAAGGTTAAGGAAAATGCTGCAAAACAAGACCAGTTATCCAAAAACAAACAAACAAAAAACAACCCAAAACCCCCATCAAAACTACTTACATTTTTATGTGAGGTGCACATCTGTGTCCGCGTGCGTATGCATGCGTGTGTGTATTTTATTTACATCATATGCATTATTTTTGAATGTTTGTTATTATAAGCATTTATAGTGTTGAATATGTATTTATTGATATTATATACACCTATACATGTACGTATACCTCAGTAAGGGGGTGATCGATCCTACTTCGTGGAAATTGGTGGTCTCGGGGTGAACTCTGTCCCAATTAACTTCAGAAAGCGAGGGATCCCTGTACATATTGGGGGAGGGGTCTTTTTTGTTTGCATGTCTTATTATTTTTATGGCAGACTAAACATCTCAAAAATACCCATGAGATGGTAAAATGTTTACATCCGTTTCTTAGCCAAACTGTCAGGCAGCGAAATACCATAATCATGAAGCATGAATTGGACGGTTGCCCAATCCAGTGTCAGCATGTGCTCACCACAGGAAACACAATAAGGCTGCCACCATAGATACAATACACAATCGGTCCATTTCGGCACGTCAAGTGGAAGCACGCAATCTTGAAGTGGTGCAAGTTGGGAGCAAGCATATAGCAAATATAAAGATGTCTTTTCTATAAACGTTTCATTATAACTATGGGAGCAAGTATCGGCAATGCATAGAATCTACCAAGGCCAAGGAATTGAACTGAAAGAAATGCCCCCAAGTTTTGTGCGTGCAAAAAATGAAGACTATAAGCAAGCAGAGGTTACAATCCACAAATAATCTAAAGTTTTTTTTACTGTTGTGACATAACTTTCAAGATACAATAGTGAAAATGTGCCTTAATTTGTATGTAATATAAAATGCGTATAAATATGATAGAGATTATTGATCGAGTAAAAATGTGACTTAACGAATGTCTGTCTTCCTTTCGGCTTTTTCCCTTTTACTCGGGAGTCGCCACAGAGAATCATCCAATTCGCACGTTTGATTTGGCAGAGGTTTTTACTTCGGATTCCCTTCCTGTCACAACCCTTTTAGCAAGGGACAGAAACACGCTGACGACTTTGCAGCTACTCTTTACGAAAGTCAGCAATGGTTCTTTTACATGCCTTACACCAGGGGTCACCAACCTTTTTGAAACTGAGAGCTACTTCATGGGTACCAATTAATGCGAAGGGCTACTAGGTCGATACACACCTCTGAAATTACAAATTTGCTCAATTTACATTTAATTAGATTTAATTAGATGTTATTATTAATAATTAATGATATTCATCTATGTGAAGATATTGACTTGATTTAAAAATATATTCAAAAAAATTATATGCAGCTCAATGGAGAGTGGCGCTGTCCTAAAAATGGGCCTGTCCTAAAAATAGCAGTGAACAGGTCCGCGGGCAACTTATATTGTCCTTGCGGGCTACCTGGTGCCCACGGGCACCACGTTGGTGATCCCTGCCTTACACCATAGACAGTGAGAGACATGGCCCGCCTTTGATAACCCAGTTAGCCGCACTGGGGGGGACAGTGACAACCTTGTGGAGAGTGGGACTCGAACCCCCAACCTTTTGGATCAGCGATCCAGCACCCTATACCACTAGAACACCATCACCCCCATGTGACCTATATGAATGCATTTACCAAGTAAGTGATTAAATGTTGTTTATATTGGCAAGTGTTCAATGGTGAATTCATACTGGTTCGGTTTCTTAATAGCCCAGACATACTTTGCTTACACACACACACACACACACACACACACACACACAGTTCCAGCATGGCCTGCCTCGACATATTTTGCACATGCCTTACACATTTTTACTCACAAGAACGTTTACAAAAATGGTACTCGAGTCCTCTCAGTCTTGACCCAGTTCACCACCTGAGGGCAAACACCCCCCCAGCTTTTGATCGACAAGCCTCCCCCTTTTACAATTTTACAGATGGTTTCTCTAATCCTGTTTCCACTCTCTTTCCATTTGACTTGCTATTTCTTCTCTATTTGTCTTTTCAACGGCACACATGGCTCTCTATCAAACACAGTGGTGCACGCACAGCTCCATTAGAGCACACAGAAAGTCACCCAAGCAGTTTGTGTAAGTTACCTCAGAGCTAACATTTTAGCATTAGCTTTGTAAGTCAACATCAACAGCTGCAAAGGCCGTCAAAGAGCCTTGAATTGTGTTTTGTTTTTCTTCCTCACAGTTCTGCATGACTTTCGAATAAGAAATACATCAAACATATTTTGAAAGGATTTGAAGTAAAGCCTGTTTACTTTCCTTAATTGCCTGACAAACTTATTTACTTAGTTAAAAGACTTGACTGAATAGGTTCCAATTTGCTGTGTTTGTCGTCATCTGTGGCAATATATATATTTTTTAAGTTATTAAATTAAAAAAAAAAGTCCAACATTTAAAATAAGAAATAGTTTTGAGGTTGGCTTTAATAATACAATGCAGCACTGTGCTTGTCCGAAGACAAAACAGCGAGTAACGTTTTGCCAACGTCAATACATGAGTAAAAAATTAATCACACGACTTGAGTTTGTAGTATAAACTGTGGGGCGGCACGGTGGTGTAGTGGTTAGCACGTCCGCCTCACAGCAAGAAGGCCTGGTTCGATTCCCGGCCTGGGCGTTTCTGTGTGGAGTTTGCATGTTCTCCCCGTGCTTGCGTGGGTTTCCTCCGGGTGCTCCGGTTTCCTCCCACAAACCAAAAGACCTGCACAGTAGGTTAATTGGCTGTTCTAAGTTGCCCGTAGGTTCGCATCGTGCAGAAGGCAATGGCAAACCACTGCACTAATTCTGCCAAGAAAACCTCCATGAAGATGATAACCAGGGTGCGATCCTTCATGGCGGGTCACCAATGGTCGTCCTACGACTGAAGCACTAGATAAATAAACTGTGGCTTGACAATGAACCATCACAGACTACATGTCTTAATTATAATAGCAATGTAGGGTAATACATTTTACATTTTTTTTTCAACGTCTTACATGTCTCCTGTCTTCCTATCAAAGTGAAAATGCTTTAGCTGAGACATACCATACACTAAACCAGGGGTGCTCAATCCTGCTCCTGGAGATCTACCTTCCAGATGACTTTATCTCCAACCCTAATGTGGCCCATGTGACATGTAAGATCCAGTCAGGTCTTGATGAGATGATTGGATGGTTAGGTGGGCGTGATTAGGGTTGGAGTGAATGTCTTCTGGGAGGTAGATCTCCAGGAGCAGGATTGAGCACCCCTGCACTAAACTATATATTCTACATGTGATACTAAAGGATTTTTGATATCTTATGGGAGATTCCTGCACTTGGTGGAGGTTTGCACTCTCCAAGGGCTCTTGTTTGTTTATATGTAGGATTATGGAAAAAGTTTTGAAATGTCATTACATTTATACCACAAGTGAGGCCTTGGGCAAGGAAGACTCCATTAAATTTTGAAGATAAAGCAGATAAAATTCAGCATCCAAGAATTTTTAACAGACTATTGAGCATTGTGAGACTGCTAGTGACATATGTGGTGAACAAGATGTTCTTATGTGGATTTTAACTAGTTTTGATTTGACCAAAAAAAAAAAAAAAAAAAAAAAGAATGAACCAAGAAGCCATATTTATTATGAGATATATTGCAACTAAAGCAATTAATATACACTTTGAAGTACACAATTTCCTGAGGGATCAATAAAGTATTATGATAACATCTGAGGATATCTTACACTCCTTTAGAACTTGTGATTGATGTGTTTTGAGATTCATGACACACTATCTATTATTTTATATTATATATATATATATATATATCTCCCAATATGAACTCCAGTGCTTTTAAAAAGCGGGCAGTTGTGGTCTAGTGGTATAGGGCGCTGGATCGCTGATCCAAAGGTTGGGGGTTCGAGTCCCACTCTCCACAAGGTTGTCATTGCCCCCCCCCAGTGCAGCTAACTGGGTTATCAAAGGCGAGCCATGTCTCTCACTGTCTATGGTGAGAGGCATGTAAAGGAACCATTGCTGACTTTCGTAAAGAGTAGCTGCAAAGCTGTCAGTGTGTTTCTGTCCCTTGCTAAAAAGGGTTGTGACAGGAAGGGCATCCGACGTAAAAACCTCTGCCAAATCAAACATGCGAATCAGATGATTCGCTGTGGCGACTCCCGAGTGAAAGGGAAAAAAGCCGAAAGGAAGACAGACAGACAGACACAGTGCTTTTAAAAGTACTGTCTACGATTTTTTTTTTTAGGCCCTAGATGGACTAATGACATAACTGTTAGCTGTGCCAGTGGTTTATTGCAGTGAAATGTATATTTATTGATGTACGTAGTTGTGTTTATCTAAGCATGCTGATCACAAATTATTGTAAGATTGTGAAGCGATACAAGTTTACATGCAAATGTAAAGCACTCCAAAAATCACACCAATATAATTTAAACTGCACGATAACATGCTGTAAACCAAAATACAAGAAAATTTCCCATTGCAGAAAATATAAATAGACAGGCAGTGCAAGGTGTATCCGAGAAACTGGTGACCTAACTAGTGAGTCCATATTGCTTAAATCTTAAACAACATTGCCAAACAAACACAACAACACCAAAAGGTCCTGTGGTCGGTCAGCCAGTCACACTATTCCTTTTCAGTAATGAAGACAGAAACAAGGCATGTTTTTTTATACTCGGATACACATGTACGTACACACACACACACACACAGAGGAAAATATGCAGTTGATCTGATTCACCCTTGTGTTTCTAATGCAAACCCTCTCACACATCAAAACAAACTTAATGAACCCCAGTTCCCTGTAGTATGGAAGACATGAATATTTACAAGTAACATCCAATCCCTGAAAGGTAATAAACTACCAGCCTAAACAGATCCAGGGTGATAAGTGAAGAGACTTACCTGAATTCAAATGAAATAGATTTTCAAAACCCAAACAAATGAATGAGGCAGAAAGTGGCTTTGGTCTTGATATTGGCTGCTTCTGAAGATGTGATACAACAATAAAACTCACACCCTTGTCAGAGAAAATGTTCCTGTCCCATCTGCACTAAACAAGAATTTCAGGCCTTGTCCTGTTTAGAATATAATGTTCAGCTTGCTCTCTCTCTCTCTCACTCTCACTTGTTCATCCTCAGGCTACTTATTATGCAACACATGCCTCAATTCATATCAGCCAATCACGGCCAGCCTGACTCAGAGAGCGGCAGGATTTAAAGTGAGAGAAAGCCAGAGATGAATGAAGGTGTGCAAGAGACTTGGAGGAGGAGCACCAGACAATAGGCCAATATAGGAAAATCTAAATCTTGCTAAAATAATAATAATGATGATGATACCTTTCGGAAAAGAGAACATTAGGCAGTCATTTTGCAATATGCAGTATATACAGTTTTGTAAACATGTTCTGGTAAAAGCAGTGGCCTACAGAGTCATATACTGTATATGTGTGTGTGTGTGTGTGTGTGTGTGTGTGTGTATATATACATATGTATATATGTATGCAAGTCAGAGTGGAGTCAAACTGCATGCCAGTGTCATGTGTTCTCAGTATAAGTACAAAAGCCTGGAAAAGCCTCAGAATTGTTTTAAGAACTTATCAAAACCAATATCGTCCTGGATATTAAGTGGTTCAGATAACATACATCATGGCATATTAATAAACTCTCACTATATTCATTCATTAATTCATTTGTATTTTGGTAGCGTGTCTCTTCAGGCTCATCCGTGATGTAGAGACTAGTGGATACATGTCATCTTTTGAAATAATTACAGTATTTTTAGTTAGACTTAATTTAAATAATTTGTATGGCGGCATGGTAGCGTAATGGTTAGCGTGTTTGCCTCACAGTAAGAAGGTCCAGGGCTCGATTCCCAACTCAGGTGTTTCTATGTGGAGTTTGCATGTTTTCCCTGTCCTTGTGTGGGTTTCCGCCAGGTACTCCAGTTTCCTCCCACAGTCCAAAAACATGCAATTGATTGTTCCAAGTCATCCCTCGGTGTGAATGTGAGTATGAATGTTTGTGTGAGGGTTGGCCCTGCGATGGCCTGGAGAGCTGTCCAGTGTGTACCCCACCCTTGCCTGGAGTCGGCTGAGGTGTTATAATTAAACTTTCAATTCTTTCGTTTTCTGAACCGCTTAATCCTAATTGGGTTCACGGGGAGACCGGCACCCATCCCAGCTGACTCCAGGTGAGTCCAGGTGAGGGCAGAGTACACCCTGGATGGTTCGCCAGACCATTGAAGGACAGAAACACACTGACGGCTATGCTGCCTACTCTTGATGAAAGTCAACAATGGCTCATTTTGCATGAACCTCTCACCATAGGCAGTGAGAGACATGGCTGGCCTTTGATAACCCAGTTAGTTGCACTGGGTGACCACAGTGACAACCTGGTGATGGCAGGGGTTGAACTCCCAACCTTGGGATCAGTACTCCAGCATCTTACCCCAAGGCCACCATGGCCCCTCAGAATTAAACATCTTAATCCATGATCTATTTTGGGATGTACGTATTTGCACTTTCATTCATGTGTAGTGCTTCAATATCAAGAAAGTAATATTAGTTCATATTGTAAAAAGATTATAATAATGTTTAGCTAAAATAACGAGGAATACATTTAATTGTATCACTGATTTTATCATTTTCTTTTTGTGAAATTGGAAGAATACAGTTCTATGTCTATTTATTTCACCCACAGTAGCACACATTTTACACACAGTTATATGCAGATACAACATATTTTATAACTCCACAGCAGGGGTTTATGGAGGCTCAGTAATTTAACCATATCACAACTAAAGATTCTGGGTTTAAACCTTGTGCCCTACTGCCTTTCAGTGTGGCGTTTGCATGTTGTCTCTGTGCTTTCCACCGAGTACTTCAGTTTCCTTCTGCAGTTCAAAGATATGCTCATTAGATGCTCGGTAGATGAGGCTGAGTGGCATGAACGCAGGCTCATGTCTGTTTTGGTCCTGAAAAAGGCTGGCGATTTGTTCAGAGTGTAACTTGCATCTCACCCAGAGTCAGCAAGAGTTGCTTCCCTGCAAATCCTAACAGATAAGTAAAGGATGTCTAGCCAAGCACAAGTAGCATCTTCTTCTTTTCTTTTCAGCTTTTTCCCGTTCTCGAGAGTCGCCACAACGAATCATCTGATTCGCACATTTGATTTGGCATGGATTTTTACATCGGATGCCCTTCCTATCAAAACCCTTTTAGCAAGGGACAGAAACACGCTGACGGCTTTGTAGCTACTCTTTAAAGTCAGCAATGGTTCTTTTACATGCCTCGCACCATAGACAGTGAGAGACATGGCCCGCCTTTGATAACCCAGTTAGCTGCACTGTGGGAACAGTGACAACCCTGTGGGGACTCAAACCCCCAACCTTAGGATCATAGATCCAGCACCCTATCCACTAGCCCATCACTGCCCCCAAGCACAAGAAGCATGCGAGTATATTTCTGGTGATTACATAATTTTATAATTTTACTCCAGTAAGCAAATAGTTAAACGTTACCATTCACATCTCTGTGTGTGGTTAATAACGGCTGCACGGTGTCTTCAAAGTTAATCTGTGTAACTGTCCAAAGGTCTTATGTGACGTTTGTTCCCTAGAGTCTACACAACAGTTTGTTATGGTGGCAGATCTAGGCTACAGGTCATGTAAAAAATGGATTAAAAAAAATTAAAATATATTTTTCTCCAAAACGCATGCACTGTACTTTAGTCTAAATTGCTGCACAATTGAGTGCAAGGTACTGTCCTCCAACATATAACAAATAAATCTGAAGGAGAGAGAAATAGCACCAACTAATTACTATTATTATTATTATTATTATTATTATTATTATTATTATTATTCATGCAAGTTGTTGCATGATCTTGTCTCAGCAAGTTATAGAAATAAAAGTCTACCTCACATTTCTGGGGCAGTGGTGACCTATAAGGTGCTGGATCACTGATCCTAAGGTTAGGGGTTCAAGCCCCACTCGCCACGTCCCCCCCCCCCCCCCCCCGACCCCCAGTGCAGCTAACTGGGTTATCAAAGGCTGGCCATGTCTCTCACTGTCTATGGTGTGAGGCTGTAAAAGAACCATTGCTGACTTGCGACAAGAGTAACTGCAAAGCCGTCAGCGTGTTTCCGCCTTGCGATGGCCTGGTGAGCGGTCTAGGATGTACTCTGCCCTCGGCCAGAGTCGGCTGGGATAGGCACCAGCCTCCCCGCTACCCTAACTAGGATTAAACAGTTACAGAAAATGAACTGAATTAGCCTTTCTGTACCGGTTATTGCTGTAGGTATACTGTAAAGTCTGTTGGGTTTTTTTACACCCGAGCCTCGTGGCTCATCAGGCCGGTGTTTATCCCCGGTTTCCATAGCGTGAAGCGACCAGGAGTTCAACTCCTCCTGGATGGGACGCTAGTCCATCGCAGGTTACCTTCCCAGCATATTTTTACTGGTACCCATTTATACTGCTGGGTGAACAGAGGCACACTTGTGGTTGAGACCTTGCCCAGGGGTCTTAGCACAGTGAGGGTCTCAGTGGGATTCGAACTCACAACCTCCCGATCATGAGCACAGCACCCTAACCACTACGCCACTGGCCCCACCCTGTAGGTATACCGTACATAGGTACAATGTGTGCAAGTTCACATATTGTTGAAACCGTACAGTGTGGTATATCACAGCTACATGACTGAATGTACTATAAAATGTATTAGCCACTTGCCAGGACTGTTAGCATCTCTACTAAGTGACCTATGACCTATGTCTTCTGGCAGATCAAGTAAACGCACTTTATCTGTTTCTTCCACTACAAAAATGTAAGGCATTTATGAACTACTACCATGATTATCATGTAGTCCAGAGTCTGCAGTGCATTCAATTGTGCATGATTCAATTGTTGATAACAGTCAAGTTGATTAGATAATGAAGTGTCGGTTGCAGTTGTTCAAGATAAATGATCTGGGAATTGATCTTGTTCATCTTTCCCCTTCTTGAAGGCTTGTAAAACAAATAACTACCAATCCTGTCTTGAGAGATAGAAGAGGTGGACTGAGTTCACAAATTTTGAGCAATTTACACATCATAATTTTTATTACTTCTAAATGATCTACCTTACATTCACATGAAAACAATAGTACTGTGCCTTGTTCAACAAAGTAATCATATGGGGGGGGGGGGGGGGTCGAGAAGTAAGCCATGTAACTGTCATTTTCATATGCGTGTGGCAACGAAGGCTGGACATAAACACAAGGGCTTCTCCTTTATTATAAAATGCACACACAAGCAAACGGGAAGAAAGAACCAGGGAAAAAAAAAAAAGAACAAAAACACTTAATTGAGTGGCAGTCCGTCAGCAGCACTGAAAAACACAAATAGAAGCACATAGGCGTAACAGACATTCAAAGAATTATTTTGCATCGTATAATTCTTGCAGACCAAACGTGGCTCAAGCCTTATAGGAGGCCACAAGGTGTTCCCTGGGCGGACCAGGACCTATGGGCCATTTTGCTCAAGCAGGAATTTGGGCAGCAGCAAGAAATGACACTGGCACAGGTGACATTCCTGATGTCAGTGTCGATGCTAGCATAGGTGCTGATGCTATCGCAGAAGCTGAGAATGCACCTGATATTAATGTGGTTACAAATGCTAGCGCAGATGCTGAAGCTCGCACAGATGCTCACAATGCTGGTGTAGATGTTGATTCTGGGACTGACACTGCTGCAGGAGGGGACACAGGAACAGGTAATGATGCAGGAGTTAATTCTGGAGCTGAAGCTAGTATGAGTGCTGACACTAATACAGATACTGACACTGAAGCTAGCATGGGTACAGGTACAGTACTTGTGTAGGAGCTAATGCTGGTGTTTGTGCTGGTTCTCGGTTAAAAGATTCAAGCAGACAGATTTTTTTCTTGCAGATTTTTTGTATGTCCTGCTCTGACATACTCAATTTAAATCATGTTAGGAACAAGGGAAAATAATAAAATGTGTCAGTGAGGGGTGGTCCACAAGTAACTGGGAATTGGGAACCCCTGGTTCCTCGAATTACAAGAGTTGAACAAGAACAAGATAAAACAAAAAGAACACTATGCTTAGCAACCTTGAATTCACTTCCTCAATGCTTAAAAAGCTGAGAGGATCATTGTGACATTGCATTGGCCTTACATTACATGTGGAATCAATGCCACAAGCTGATGAAGCTGATATAACGACTTGGAAAGAAAACAATGCCAGCTGCTGCAAAACTCCAAATTAGAAGAACTAGTGTAACTTCTGATGCATACACACACACACACACACACACACACACACACACTCATACACACACACACACTCATACACACACACACACACACACACACACACACACACACACTCATACACACACACACACACACACGCATACAAGACACACTCATATACACACACGCACACACACGCACACACACGCACACAAAAAAACCAGGGCATTTTTTTTTACAAAAATACATGTAAACCACAATTTAGTCTGCATTCACTATTTAAAAACAAAACACAAACAAACAACAAAGTGTAACTCCTTTACAGTGAATTAATGTTGCTAAATCTTTGTTTGATTTTTTCGACATTGAGTAGACAGTATTGAATTATCCATCCAGTTTTTATTTATTTTTTAATTTATCTCAGAATAATTCATGTGATGATGGATGACCCAATAGAAGCAAATACAGGGATCCCTCACTTTCCGTGGTTAATTGGAACTGAGTTGCCCCCGCGACCACCGAATTCCTCAAAGTAGTACCCCCCCCCCCCCCCCCCCCCTCCGGCACTGACATATACGTAAATGTATAAGTGTATATAATATCAATAATTACACATTCAACACTATAAATGCTTATAATAACAAGTAAACATTCAAAAATAATGCATAAGATGTAAATAAAATATAAACACACACACACACACATATAGACACGAGCGCATGTTCAAAAGCACTTTCGCGGAAGATTTTGGCCTGCCGGAAGAGGAGGAATACCTTCGGAAGGACACAGAAGATGACGGAATGACTCAGGAACGTTGGAGGATGACTACGGTTTTGCGTCCGTGACTCGGCTGAGCTCCAGTGACATGGGGGTGTAAGTGGGCTTACTCCTGGCTGTCTGGTTTCCTTCCACAGTAAGTATGCCTTAATAATAATTTAATGTCTGTCTGTCTTCCTTTCGGCTTTTTCCCTTTTACTCGGGAGTTGCCACAGCGAATCATCTGATTCGCACGTTTGATTTGGCAGAGGTTTTTACGTCGGATGCCCTTCCTGTCACAACCCTTTATAGTAAGGGACAGAAACACGCTGACGGCTTTGCAGCTACTCTTTACGAAAGTCAGCCATGGCTCTTTTACCTGCCTCTCACCATAGACAGTGAGAGACATGGCCCGCCTTTGATAACCCAGCTAGCTGAACTGGGGGGGACAGTGACAACCTTGTGGAGAGTGGGACTCGAACCCCCAACCTTTGGATCAGCGATCCAGTGCCCTATACCACTAGACCACCACTGCCCCTTAATAATAATTTAATGTATGTAAGAATTTCTTGACGAGTCTTTGATTGGTGCTTTATATATAAATGTGTTATCACCTCAAGCCTTTAATCAGCACCTTTCATACACAGGGTTTCACTCAGATAAAAACTGCCTTTAACTATAATCTCCCCTGGAGTTTAGTTCAGCACGGTATTGCTTCATTTTCCTGATAAAATGTCTGTCTTGCAGAGAAAAGATGTCTTTTAACATGGAGTTTGTCCTGGGATATTTGTCATCCATTGTGATATATTCATTTTCTGAACCACTTAATCCTAATTAGGATCGCGGGTAGGCTGGTGGCCATCCCAGCCAAATCCGGGCGAGGGCAGAGCATACCCTGGACAGCTCGCCAGGCCATTGCAGGGCGGAAACACGCTGACGGCTATGTAGTACTCTTGTCAAAAGTCAGCAATGGTTCTTTTACATGAACCTCTCACCATAGACCAGGGGTCACCAACCTTTTTGAGATTGAGAGCTACTTCTTGGTTATCAATTAATGCGAAGGGCTACCAGGTCGATACACACTTATGAAATAACAAATTTACTAAATTTACCTTTATTTAATTATATTCATCGATATTTTGATTTGATTTTTTTTTTTATAAATAGCAAAAAAATTAGATACAGCTGAATGGAGAGTGGCGTTATGGAGCCACAAGCCTGTTCTAAAAATAGCCATGTACAGGCAACTCATGTTGTTCTTGCAAGCGACCTGGAGCCCACGGGCACCATGTTGGTGACCCCTGCCATAGACAGTGACAGACATGGCCTGACTTTGATATCCCAGTCAGCTGCATTGGGGGGGACAGTGACAGTCTGTTGCGAGTGAGGCTTGAACCCCTGACCTTGGGATCAGTGATCCAGCACCTTTTAGCACCAGGCCACCACTGCCCATATTTGCTACGTGATTTGATCAACTGTGTTATGTATAAACCCAGTTCCAAAAAAAATTGGAAAAAGTATGTGAAATGTAAATAAAAAGGTAATTCAATCATTTAAAGAACATAGAAATCTTTAAACATTTTTATGAGTTCTTCAATGGTTCCTTTACTTGCCTCTCACCATAGACAGTGAGAGACATGGCCGGCCTTTGATAACCCAGTCAGCTGCACTGGGGTATGCGTCATTAGTTTATGAAAAACATTAACTAATTTTTGTTGACAGGAATTGGTGGGGCTGGGGGTGTAGTGGTTAGGGTCTGCACTCATAATCAGGAGGTTGTATGTTCAAATCCCAGTTAGACCCCCCACTGTGCGAAGACCCCTGGGCAAGGTCTCAACCACAAGTCTGCCTCTGTTCACCCAGCAGTATAAATGGGCACCAGTAAAAATATACTCAAAAGGTAACCTGCGATGGACTAGCGTCCCATCCAGGAGGAGTTGTACGTGCTCCTAGTTGCTTCACGCGATGGAAACCGGGGATAAGCACCGGGCCGATGAGCCACTATGGCTCGGGTGTAAAAAGCCCAATTGACTTGTTGACAGCAACACAATTAAAGAACATTGAGATAGAGGAAATAAGAAGTGAGCGGCACTACAAAGAAACAGCTGGAAGTACATTTTGCAACTAATCTGGTAAAAGGCAGCAGGCCATTAGTTGCTCAAAAAAACGTAACTTTTGCACGGGCCACAGGAAAATACACGATTCTGCTGAGACTTTCACGATTCAAGTCAATTTTAGTGTTCTTCCTTTCATCAGTGCTCAAACAACAAAGAATAAAAAGCTTTAAAACCAAGACAATGTTAAAATTAGGACATTTATGAGTCCTAACAACTCACAGGAAGTCAAATATGAACCAACCCATTCCTCGAAGGCCGCTGCTTTTGCCGGATTACCGCTTCAATACCAAAAAGGCTTCAGGAAAAACAGGCAAAAGTGCGTATCCATGGAGAATGAGGTGTTTTCTAGGTTGCAGAGTCGAAAAAAAAAGAGGTTTTTGTATGCACCGGACTCAGTGGTTGTCGGCCATTTCCATTCACTTGAGAAACATTAAAGAGAGAGGTGAACAATTTTTGTTCTTTGTCTTGGTGAAGCACAGCCAGCGCTTTCACGATGGCATCAGGAACAAGTGGATTAGCCAGTTTTCTCTAGTTTTGAACAGGCCTGTCAAAACTAAAATTTCAATTTTAATCAGTTTTTTACAAAAACTATAAAGAATTTTAAAAAGTGACTCATCACATCCCATTGTGCACTCTGACCCCAAATGATTCCATAGACAAGTGCGCTACTTGCAGTATGAAGTAATGGCTGCTCTCGACTATCCAGTTCACGACTGTAATAGTGATTTCAGAACCATATACCAACAAATGGAGCCCCACCTCCTGTAAGCTGAGGAAACTGATGTGTTCCCTCCCCATAAAAAACAGTAGAAACACTGGAGAACCTCTTGCATGCCAAAATACAGTAGGCTCTTGACCATTCGCGATTTTGAGCTTGCGTCCCTGCATACTCACGGATTGCCGACAAACCCAGAAGTAACTGGCCCGTAATTAAAATTTAGTCAATGGCTGAGAGCTTTTGTTTCTCCCTCCTGCTGATTGGTTAAGATGATGTATACGCCTCTTTATTCTCGTTCATGCACAAGTTGTCAATGTGCATTTTTTGTGTGTTTTTATTTACCAGTTAAGCTCTGTGATGCCTCCCAAACGCCATGCATCTTCTCAGGAGCTGAGGTAAGGTGGTAAGGAGCCTAAGCGCCAGAAAAAGATAATGACGCTGCATAAACAAGTAGAACTGCTTGATAAGATACAGGAAGCAAAACGTTATACTGCAGTAGGGCGCCATTATGCAGTGAATGAAGGTATACACACACACACACACACACACACACACACACACACACACACACACACATATCTCTATCTATCTATCTATCTATCTATCTATCGATCTATATATATATATATATATATATATATATATATATATATATATATATATATAACCCAAACCCCTCATCAAAACTACTTACATTTTTGTGTGAGGTGCACATCTGAGTGCGTGTATACACATCTGTGTGCACGAGCACATCTCTATGTGTGTGTATTTATATTTTATTTACATCTTATGGATTATTTTTGAATGTTTAATTTTTATTATAAGAATTTATAGCATTGAATATGTATTTATTGATATCATATACACATATACATGAACGCATATGTCAGTTGGGGGGGTCACTTGATCCCACTTTGCAGAATTCAGCGGTCACAAGGGGATCTCGGTCCCAATTAACCGAGGAAAGTAAGGGATCCCTATATCTGTATATACACTATATACTGTTTATATAGTTTATTATCAATAAATATTATCACAGTACAAAATTTAAGTTTTTACTGAATCATTACTACATTTTTCTACATTATTACTCTATTAATTAGTAAGACTGTCCATAGAATGTGTTTAAGAAGCATATTTTAATGCATGTAATATCATACGTAGAGTTTTACTTCCGGGTAAATAACTCGCGGAATTTCTTGAGCCGAGGGGAAGGGCCGGAACTGAATCCCCGCGAAAAACGGGGGCCTACTGTACTCAATCCTGTTGAAACAAGGATTCTCTTGTTGTTTGAAAAAATTTTTGGTTAAAAAACAACACTACCATGATGTATTTCTTTCCATATTCATCCTGTAGAGCACTACCTTAGTCCCACGCAACCATTCCCACCATCACTACACATGTTATGAATATCAGATTATCCACCGCACAGACAATCCAGCTCGCCCTTTCCTGAGCTTTAAGTATAATATATTGAAAACAAATATATTTAAAACACAGAGGGTTATGATGAAGGTATTGAATTTATATTAGCAGGGGGGAAAAGTGAAAGTAATAACTCAGAATCTGGAGAAAGAGGATCTGCTGTCCAGGAGTTACTTTTCTGAGCATGACATAATAATGTTATTGAAATGTTTTGTGTGAAGCATAAAATGGTAATTTGGCTGCAGGAAAATCTGTCATGCCATCCAGTGTCTTATCCTGTTAAATTTAGTGATTATATACCAGAGTTTCTCCACATAAATTGATTAAATATATAGACATTTTTATTGAGCACCTTTGATCAGCTTGCAGTACAATGTAAACCTCAGAAGTAAGTCTGTAACCTGAAGATTTCCAGCAAAGGAAAGTTCTCAGAACAATGAACTTCCTGCATTACCATTTACAAAACACACTGCTGTGTTATGTTTTATTTCTTGCTCAAAACACTGTTTAACAATCTCAGTGAGCTTAAATTCTCAGCTTCTACACCCTGCTGTCTGTAACAGGAAGTATAAGTTCACAGGCTGGGTGTCAGAGCAGGCAGGAGAAAAAGGTTGGTTGGGTTTATTTACCTTTCACTGTAATACATAATCACTACCACGTGGTGTCACTAAAAGCACATAGAAAATTATCAAAGCTCTAAAATGCCAAACTATCTAGCTTTTGAGATCAGGACTGTAGTCTGTTCTAAAGTCATTTATTGTCTTATAATTGGACACATTGATTTAAAATCAAGATATTTGCTTCCAAGCTAAGATGAGTTGAATACGAGCTGACATAAGTGCACTCAGTAGAGCGCATAAGCCATTATTTCATACTCTTCTGTAGTATATATGGATTAGAGAAACATTTGGAAAGCATTCAGCCATTGTCCTTTGTTCAGTGGATTGATGATTCAAGAAAATTGTATTGCACCGAAGAACATTTTGTGCGGTTACAGATGTTTCCTTGTCAACGTATGAAAACAGGTTGTACCCCAGTGCAGCTAACTGGGTATCAAAGGCCAGCCATGTCTCTCACTGGCCATGGTGGCATGTAAAAAAAAAGAACCATTGCTGCCTTTCTGTGATGGCCTAGCAAGCTGCCCGAGGTGTACTCTGTGTACCGCCAAGAATCAGCTGAGATGGGCGGCAGCCCCCCCAACCCTAATTAGGATTAAGCGGTTCAGAAAATTAACATTGTCTTGTTGCTCAGCCATCACAGCCCATTTGATCAAGATTTCGAGTAACAGTTTTTGAACTAGACTGGATGTCTTTAGCAGTTTCTACAGCCTTGAATCAAGGATTTTTTTTCCCCCCACTGCTCTCTTCATCGAGCAAAGATATCTTTCTGATGGTTCAGGTTGACCTTGTCATGTATGTGTGGTGGTCTTACCTTCACCATTGAACGTTTTACCATTGACATTGTCGGCTACTTGGTTGCTGGCTGTATATATGGCCCAATATATTAAATGTCCAATTTATGATCTGAAAGTTATATGTTATTTCAGAAAAAAAGCAAGATGATCTGAAAAAAATAGACCTGAAGACATTATGAAGTTCAAGAATGGTTTGAACCATAAAAGAACATCCATTCTCCTTCATTCGGTGGAAGCAATTTGAAAAAGTATTCGATGAATTAAAAGTTTAAAAATGAGTACAGGAAAAAATGAAATCAAAGTTAAGAGCATTGGGCTGTGATCTTTCTGTTTCATCCATCCATTTTATAAACTGCTTAATCCTAATTAGGGTCGTGGGGAGGCTAGAGCCCATCCCAGCCAACTCCACGCAAGGGAAAAGTAAACCCTGGACGGCTCACAAACACGCTGATGGCTATGCAGCTACTCTTGGCGAAAATCAGCAATGGTTCTTTTACAGCCTCTCACCATCGGCAGTGAGAGACATGGCTGGCCTTTGATAACCCAGTTAGCGGCACTGGGGGACGACAGTAACAACCTGTTGAGAGTAGGACTTGAACCCCTAACCTTGGTATCAGTGAGCCAGCACCTTTACCACCAGGCCACCTCTGCCCATTTTTTGTTGCATTTTCCTTTAAACCCTAAAAAACGCTACAACATAGCGTGACAATTGGCGCGCCACTGCCAACTACTGGAGTGGAGGTGCAATTACACTTAAATCTTTTACACTATTCAGAAAAGCATCCCCCGCATCCCACTATTTGAGAAGCATGAACTTATGCACACGTTTCCAGTCACTGACATTCATGAGACCCCCTCAGGTGGCATAGGAAATAACATTCACCAGATATTGGGAAGTACCACTGTGGACCATGGGGAGGGAGGGGATACTCATATACTGATGAGGAAGGTTAATGAAGTATTAAACACCATCATGCTGACTGACACCCTGCATCTTTAAACATTCCTTATTTGTGTTCCAAAAAACACACACAAAAGGGTTTGACACACACTTTTAAGTTAAATCAGCAAAGAGAGATGTGTACATTGTTCCTATTATATACTTATGGCAGTGGGAAGCATCATTAGTGGAACTTGTCAGGTTGGCGGGTGGTCAAGAAATGAATGGAGGACCTACAATCACAAAATGTCATGGAAAGAAATCCCACTGCGTGGAGAACTCATTTCCTGTTGACTGCAACCTTTCTGAAGTTCTTCATTATTAATAAAGGCCACGCATATGAAATACGCACAGACTCTCATACACACGCACACACACACACACACACACACACAACATCACACGATTAAGGCTCAACTTTGTTATTCCAATATTGTTGGAGTGCTGGCTTGTGCACATCAGCAGTGTCGGTCATGAGGTTCAGGCCTGTTTCTTTGCATAACTTGGTGTATACCAGCTCTGTAGAGACCTATCCAATCTCAGTCATCGTCTCCACAGTAACAATTCAAGTGGCAGGCAATCAGAATGTCTTGAATGTTGGATTGTGTTCTGGTCATTAAAACATATTTTGAGGAAATGTGACAGTGTGGTAACACATTCACTTTCAGAACATCATGTGCAGTTTACATAAATAAACTACAAGAAAAAAAAATGATAAGGAAACACACCTTGATCAGCTGGGGCAGTATTGGCCCAGTTCAAGCCCGACTGTCAGCAAAATGTCACTGTAGCTCTTATTTAGCATCACACCAGACATAGTATGGGTCCTTCTTAAAAAATTTGCATATTGTGATAAAGTTCATTATTTTCTGTAATGTAATGATAAACATTAAACTTTCATATATTTTAGATTCGTGACAGACAACTGAAGTAGTTCAAGCCTTTTATTGTTTTAATATTGATAATTTTGGCAAAAAAGTCAGAAAAACCAAAAATCCCCATCTCAAAAAATTAGCATATTACATCCGACCAATAAAAAAGTGTTTTTAATACAAAAAAAGTAAACCTTCAAATAATTATGTTCAGTTATGCACTCAATACTTGGTCGGGAATCCTTTTGCAGAAATGACTGCTTCAATGCGGGCGTGGCATGGAGGCAATCAGCCTGTGGCACTGCTGAGGTGTTACGGAGGCCCAGGATGCTTCGATAGCGGCCTTAAGCTCATCCACAGTGTTGGGTCTGGTGTCTCTCAACTTTCTCTTCACAATATCCTACAGATTCTCTATGGGGTTCAGGTCAGGAGAGTTGGCAGGCCAATTGAGCACAGTAATACCATGGTCAGTAAACCATTTAGCAGTGGTTTTGGCTCTGTGAGCAGGTGCCAGGTCGTGCTGAAAAATAAAATCATCTCCATGAAGCTTTTCAGCAGATGGAAGCATGAAGTGCTCCAAAATCTCCTGATAGCTAGCTGCATTGACCCTGCCCTTGATAAAACACAGTGGACCAACACCAGCAGCTGACATGGCACCCCAGACCATCACTGACTGTGGCTACTTGATACTGGACTTCAGGAATTTTGGCATTTCCTTCTCCCCAGTCTTCCTCCAGACTCTGGCACCTTGATTTCCGAATGACATGCAAAATTTGCTTTCATCCGAAAAAAGTACTTTGGACCACTGAGCAACTTGTATAACACATTGGTTAGACCACATTTAGAGTATTGTGTACAGTTCTGGGGACCATACTTGAAAAAAGACATCGAGACTCTCGAAAAAGTTCAGAGAAGAGCAACAAAGCTAATTCCGGGTATAAAAAAGGAATCCTATGAGGAGAGGCTGAGGATCCTAAACCTTTTCAGTCTTCAAAAAAGGAGAATTAGAGGTGATCTGATTGAGGTCTTTAAGTATCTTAAGGGGATTAATAAAGTCAACTATGCCCGATTACTTAGGCCAAGTTCTGTAAGTAGAACTAGGGGTCATAAATGGAAGTTATTCAAGGGTAAATTTAGCACAAATATTAGGAAATATTTTTTCTCGCAGAGGGTAATTTCAGTGTGGAATAGATTGCCTAACCACGTTGTCGAAGCAGAAACCTTACAAGTCTTCAAAAGCAGACTTGATCTAGTGCTGGATACCATCTAGTCATGGTGCGTCTTTAAGGTTAGAGTCACTTTAGAATAGGACAATGGTGAGCTTAGTTGGGCTGAATGGCCTGTTCTCACCACTCATGTTATGTTATGTTATGTTATGTAACAGTCCGGTGCTGCTTCTCTGTAGCCCAGGTCAGGCGCTTCTGCCGCGGTTTCTGGTTCAAAAGTAGCTTGACCTGGGGAATGCGGCACCTGTAGCCCATTTCCTGCACATGCCTATGCACGGTGGCTCTGGATGTTTCTACTCCAGACTCGGTCCACTGCTTCCACAGGTCCCCCAAGGTCTGGAATCGGCCCTTCTCCACAATCTTCCTCAGGGTCCGGTCACCTCTTCTGGTTGTGCAGCGTTTTCTGCCACACTTTTTCCTTCCCACAGACGTCCCACTGAGGTGTCTTGATACAGCACTCTGGGAACAGCCTATTCGCTCAGAGATTTCTTTCTGTGTCTTACCCTCTTGCTTGAGGGTGTCAATGATGGCCTTCTGGACAGCAGTCGGGTCGACAGTCTTACCCATGATTGCGGTTTTGAGTAATGAACCAGGCTGGGAGTTTTTAAAAGCCTCGGGAATCTTTTGCAGGTGTTTAGAGTTAATTGGTTGATTGAGATGATTAGCTTAATAG